>JAKSZT010054030.1:64153921-64242485 GCA_026826555.1 Tolypeutes matacus | reverse complement strand
CGCGTCGCCGCGCGCGCCCGGCCGGGCAGCCGGCTTCGTGGCAGCGGGGCCCGGGGCCGCTGGCTGCAGAGACTCGGCCCCGCGGCGGCGGCGGCGAAGGGCGGCCCGCGCTGTACCGAGGTGCGAGGGGCCCAGCCGGCGGCGCGGCCCCGGGGCGATGCGCTGAGCGCGCTGCGGGCCGAGCGCGGCAATCCTCGTCCGCGCCGGGAGCCGACCCCATGGAGCCCGCGGGCCCCGGGCTGAGCCTCCCGGCGCCGTCGCCCCCGCCGCCGCTGCTGCTGCTGCCGCTGCTGCTCCTGCAGGTGGCGGGGCCGGCGGGCGCCCTGGCGGAGACCCTGCTGGGCGCGCCGAGGGCCGTGGGCGCCAGCTCCAGCCCGCCCAGTCCCGCGAGCGTGGTGGCCCCAGGAACGACGCCGTTCGAGGAGAGCCGGCTGCCGGTGTTCACCCTGGATTACCCTCACGTGCAGATCCCTTTCGAGATCACTCTGTGGATCCTGCTGGCATCCCTGGCCAAGATTGGTGAGCGAGCTGGCCCCGCGGGATGGGGGCTGGGGCGCCCGGGAGGGGGAGGCCCGCAGTGTGCCGGGCTCGGCAAGTTGACTTCGAGGTCACCGCCCCCGGGACCAGGGCAGGGGCGACAGACAGAGCAGCTTCTGGTCGAAAGGAACTCCGGGAGGAGCCGTTTCATGCTTTGATTCTTAAGCGGACATTGGCCTTGAAATGGCCCCGAAGCACTAGCCCGTGTAAACTGAGCGATCTGCTGCTTCCTTGCGCCTGGGACGCCAAGTGACAGCCCCTTCTGCCAAACTCTAGACCTGTTTACCCAGGGAGGGGGTAAGAGGGGTGAATTTCATCAGTCTAACCTAGAGGTGCAGGCGAGAACGGAGGCCAAACTGGGTAAAGCCCTGGATGCTGGCGGGTAGAGACGCGCGCGGGCGAGGCCACACACCCTGCGCGACTAGTGCGGCGTAGGAAGGAGACGGGGACACCCGTGTGCCTGCAACTGCCACAGGAACGCCCTGGCCCGGTCTCCTCCCTCTTTGGGGCCGAGGCTGTCACTCTCCAGGAAGCTTTGTCTTTAGAGGTGACAGGCCAGATGTAGAGTTAAAGCGAATTAGCCCACTTTTCAAAACGCCTTCACCTCTCACTGGGAAAGAGGAAGCTGCAGAATCTGCCCCCCCCATCTTCTTTTTTTTCCCCACTCAAACCTTTTTTTCTGTGATCATGGTGCTTTACATTATTTTATTTTTTCAAGTATCTTTATCTTAAAATGTATCAACTACTATTGTAATGTTTGGAAGAGAGTTGTTAGATGAAAGTAATTCATATGTTATATATATTTTAAGTTTTTGCCCTGTAAAAGGTCCTGTGCTGGAAGGTGAGGCAGGTTTCCAGAAATGGATGGAAAAAAAAAATTCCCTAGGGAACTTATTGATTGGGGGGGGGGGGTTGTCATATATGCACCAGTGCTTATAATACAGGAAAACGTTAAATAGGGTGTGAAGTTCAGCAGAGATAATGTGGCTGTGCAGGGAAGCAGGGAGAGGAAGCATTTAAACTGGGTTTTCCAGGATGCCCAGGATATGGTCAGGAGGAGGTGGCAGGGAACAACATTCCGGGCAGGAATGAACACAGAGGTAAAAATTGGGAGAGAAGCACAAAGCAGAGAGCTTGGATGGTTCCTATGGAGGGTGGAAGTTGTAGGGTCGAACCTGCAGTGAATCTTCAATGTCAGATTAAATTAGCTTCTATTAGTGGAGAACCAGAAGCGGCACATGATATTTAATTATTTAGCGGGCTGCAATCGCCTGGCCTTGACATGTGGTTCTACTGCTTGAGTGGTTTAGTTCCACCTGAGAAAGACGGTAAAGGGAAAGAGACTTCCCCATCTATGGAGCAGATATGCACATTCAAATAAACTCTTTTTCTGTAGTAATAAACGCAGGTGTTGTCTCCCTATACAGTACTTACAACCCTACAATACAGAACGGCAGATATTAGTACCCCCACTTTATAGATGTGGCAACTGAAGCTCAGACCACCTCCGTGTGTCAGCCACATACACACACTTTGGAGGCACTAAATCCAGTGCTCTGTTCACTTTTATTCTCTCCCAGCCTTGAACCTTGATCAAGGGCGGACTCCTGTTGTGCAGTTTCCTATTTTTGCTTCTCTGTGCCATTTAGATTCCATTACAACTCTTTCCTCTCTGTTCTTTACCCATGATTATTTTAATCTGATTAATTACACTAATGACAGCTACTGGTAGGCCTTTACGTTCATTATCTCTAATTTTCATCACACCCATCTAGGGGAGGTCCGATTACCAGGTATGATATATAAGGAAACTGAGTAATGGGGAGGTTTACTTGCTGGACGGTGGTGAGCCACAATTCCACAATTCCACCTCTCTGCCTGATGTCTCATCTTTGTCTTGCTGTGAGGGTTAAATGAGAATTGATGCATTTAGCACTCTTAGAACAGGGCTGGGCCCGAAGTAAGCACTAAATCAATGTTGCTGAACTTGGTCCTTGGCAGCAGTGGTCCTGACCCCGCAGCCTGCACTGCATCCCGCGCCCCTGTGCTGCTGCCCTGGGCTCAGCCCCCTTCAGGTGCCTCGTTCTGTGGGTTGCTTACTGCACTCGCCCTCTTTCCCTCACCGTCTTTCAGCTCGCAGGAGCTTATTACTTTAATTGTGTGCTATTTTGTTAAACGCCAGCCATGCTGGTGTAAGACTCTGCAGGTGTGTTTATCTGCCCTTTAGCAGTCTTATCCCAGATGGGGTTCTCTTCCACGGCCCACTTTTTCCCTACTTGCCACAGTTTCTGCCCTCCCCTGTACTGTGTTTTACGATGGAAATCTTTACATATGGCACTTGCTGTCCCTCCCTCCCCTTCTGGCTGCCTCCTGCAAAAGCTGACCAGTTTCTCTTGCTACTGTTTGCTCTTTCTTTCCCGCATCTGGGGGGGTAAGCATAGGATGGTGCAGAGGCCCAAGGCAGCATGCAAGTCTTGGGCCCAGGAGGAACCTGAGCAGCTGAGTGGGGCAAAGGGAAGAGGTCCCAGAGCAGAGAGTGCGGTTTTAGAGTCCAAAAAGCCTGGCTTGGGGAGTTCTCCGGGTTCTTTATGTTAGCCCAGCCCTGAACTGTTGTTCCTAGAGGAGCCTGGAAGTGCCCAGAGAGTTCCCCCTCAGCTCCTCCCACTGGGGGACCAGAACTTTGTTTGGATTTGGGGAAGACTGCCCTGGAACCTTGGACACATTTACAGCTGGTGAAACCGCCATCTTGTTGTTCAATGTCTATTTTAACTCTCACACTCTAAAAGCTGTTATTTTGAAGTGAATTTGCCAATATTTGGGAAGGGAAATGAATTGGGTTGCCTGAGACTCTGAAGTACCATGATTGCTAACTCATGCAAAAGGCCCCGTTTCTGTTTGGGGCACTTTTATGCCATGTACCTCATGTACCTGTACTTACCTGCCCTGAGAACATGGAGAAACAATTCCCAGTGATGTATCCAAATAAGGATAACAGGTTGTTCAAAAGTGGAGGTTCCTAATAACATTTGGAGCATATTTAAAGCATGCCCTCTGGCAAGTCCAGAATAGTTTTCCATGCCGCAGCACAATATAATCTTTGAAATATACAGTCAGAAGTGAGAAAGCTTATTTTTGGCAAAGTGTTGAATGATTCATCTTAAGTTTTCATTGTTTTACCTGTTTATCAGAAAAAAATCAACTTCCGAAATATTTGGTCAAGAAAACAAGTAGCTCTGTGGTTGTAAACTACTCTAAAATGATCGTGATGGCGCTCATGTGTGTGTATGTGAAGTAGATTAAAAACTAAAAGAATACAGCAGTTTCGTCAGCCTCTGAAAAGTTTTAACATTTTTGGCAAGAAACATTTCTCAGTTCCTTTTTTATTACTTAGGTCCCCACATCTGGGAATTCTTACTGTTTTTCACTTTGCATGTTTATATTCTACACAACTGTTGATTTTTTTTTAATTTTTAAAAATTTTTTATAAATGCCCACTTTGATGGGTGAATCCTGTTGACAAGGATGCAATTCTACAGCCTGAAATAATAGGTAGCAATAATTAAGAAGAGAAGAATTTCCTCATGTGCTTTAAGATCATCTTTGCTTTCTTTTGCTCATGAAGTGTATATCGGTGGGATTTGTGGTAAAATGGGCCTGAGACCTGAGGAAGGAAACTTGGGTGTTCAGTTCACTTCTGTGGCTCAAGGACAGAACACTGGGTGTCGTGCTATTTCAAGTAACAGAGCTGCTTTCTTTGTCTCAGGTGATATCCCCAAACACCCCTTTAATTACCCTGTGGTCTCCTGGAGTTGGTCTGTTTGCCTCTCCTTCCCAGGTGTCACCGTGCACCTTGCTTTTTTCATTTCTTTTGCCCTGAACTTGGGGTTAGGATGCAGAATTTTCCACTTACCTCCATTCTGCTGTCTTGAAATGAAAGGACTTGTACTCTTGTTATTTTGAGGGAAACACAGCAATGCAGTTTGGGTCACAAAGGGTTCTCCTCTGAGCTCCAGGCTGCCCTGAGTTTGTATGAGGAAACAGAGTTTCATAGTTCCCTGAATTGCAGATATCTTGATCTCTGGGGCCCTTGATCTGTTTTCTCTTTGCCCTATTTGGTATTTTTGACACTTATTCCCCAACTGGTTGGTGAGACTGATTCAGTCAATGAATGATATTCATGGTATTCACTTATTGGTATTTGAACCACTTCTCACATGGGTACATCTAAAGCCAGGCGTTCCTGATGACATGTGCTGTCCATTTTAAAGTTAAAGAAGATTTCTGAGTCCTTTGTCTTAAACCATCATTACCTCCTGTTGGACTACACATAATTTTTTTTTTTTTTTTTTTTTTTTTTTGCCAAAGGATGACCTTAACAGCTTTCTCATTTTCTTTCTGGTAACCCATTCAGGTAGGTAGACCTCTATCATCATTAATTGTATTATTTTAGTTCTACTGGAGAAATGCTTTTGTACCTTTCAAAAAATAATAGGTGATTTCTCACCAATTAAAACTGTTATTCTTTCTATTAACTTTAACAGTGACAATAATATTTGTCATTAATGGGATGCTTTATTTCTTACAGAATTCCTTCACATACCTTAAATCCCTGAGAAGTACATAAAGAACCTTTTGTATAAAATTGGCTGTTCCTTATAGGATTGTAAAACCTTACCTGTAAAATCAAGTACTTTGATGGTTTGTATATGGGTAAATTTTTTAACCAATGATTCACTTGCTTTAATGTTATAGTTCTATTTGGCTTCTCTATATCTTCCTGAGTCAGTTTTGGTAATATATATTTTTCTGGAAAGTCATTATTTTTACTTAAAATTTCAGTTTTATTGGCAGAAATTTTTTTAATGATTAAAAAATCTATACTTCATCTTCATTTATGCCTTTTTATTCCTAATATTGTTATTCTTATTTTTGTCTTTTTCTATCTTGATAGAAATTCTCAGAAGTTTATCCATTTTATACTTTTTCAAAGAACCAGCTTTTTGTTAGTTTCTAATATATCAATATTTTCTCCTACTTTCTTTGGGTTTACTTTATTATTTTTTAATTTTTGAATCAAAAAATTAGCTCATTGATTATTGAGTTTAAGTGCTTTCTAATATGTCTACTCCCAACTTACAAGGGTAATAAATTGCTGAAAAAGCACTTATAATTGAAAATATAATATTATTTTTGTAATTTTGTTGGTAAATATTTTTATGAACCACTGAGCTCCAAAATTAGCATGCATTTGTGCTAAAATGACACAAGTCATATTAAAGTGGGCAAAATTACCTCAAGAGTTAACTTTACGTATCACGACTCCTAATAATTTCTCAGTTCCCTTTACCAGTTTCTCCAAAATATAGACATTTACCTGTTCTCATTAAGTTCAAAGCTATGTTTCACTGTATACCTAAGACTGTGCCAAAAGCAAAACATATATATATTCATGACTCAACAGTTTAGGTGAATCTTTATTGCCAATAACAATAAAGGGAATGTCAAAGACAAGATAATCTTCTTTATGTCCAATAATTCTCGTTGACTCAAGTCTATTTTTCTGCTATTATTATTGCTATTCCAAACAAAACTGGATTTTACACATATTTCTTTTTCTACATCTGTGTTTTTCACCTTTGTATTTTTCCAGATACCTTTACTCTTTAACTCAGTGGGATCTTTTTTTTTTTTTTTTTTTTAGATGTGTCCCATTAAACCATGTAGGCCTGATTTTGTATCTATATTTCAAATTTTCAGATCTCTGTAGTTTAGAAAGAAAAGTAGTTTACATTTATTGTGAGTACTGATGTATTTTGTTCTGTATTTACTGTGTTTTTACTTAGTATCTTTATTTTTCCTTTCTTGCTTTATTTTGGCTTGGTCAATTTTTTCATTTTTAAAAATAGATTATTGCACATTCTATTTCTGTTCCTTTTGTGCTTACTCTTAAGTATTTAATATGATTATCGGATTTAATAAGAGTCAGGCCAGACTTCCTGGGTTCAAATCCCAGACACAATTCCCTACACATTTTGCAGCTGTGTGAGTTTGGGTATGGAACTTCAACTCTCTGAGCTCATTTGCCTTGGAGGTAAAATGGGGACAATTAAAGTGCCAACATCATATGATGTTGTAAGACTTAAACTAGATAATATGTGTAAATTGCTAAAATAATAGCAAACATAGAATTTGCTATTTTTATTGTTGCTATTATCTTCTTCCTGAATCACATGAGAGCTTTAAAAATTCTCAACTGCTTTCTCCTTATTCCATTATACCAATGTTTGTCCTGTAATTTAGATCTGGTTTGTATTTACCATCCTCAAAATTAGTTTCCGTTTTTTATAAGCATGGTTTACATAGATTTGCAAACATGTTTGCCAATTTTTCTTCATTGTTACTTCTTCTATACTCTCCTTTCCTTATTAATTGTTTACTTTCTGCTGAAACATTTTCTTTAGAAGATACTTGAGAGGGCTCTTTGAGTGGAGAATTCTCTTGGTCTTTGTCTGAAAAATGTTTTGATTTTACTCTTGAGTGATAATACAACTGAGTATAGGGTTTGGGGGTTATTATCCCTTAGAGGATGGTTTTCATTACTTTCTGCCCTTTATTAGAGTTTAGGAGAATGATGTCTTTCTCATTGCCTTCTGGAATTAAGCTGAGTTTTCTAGCTGGTGGCATTTAAGATTTTTTGTTGGGGTATCTCTGCTGTTCTGCAGTTTCCTCAATGTGGCTAGGCATGGATCTATTTTATTTTTTTCCTTGGAACTTGTGCTAACTGCTGTTTCATGCTTTTCATCTCTTTTCCATTCTGTGCTATTTCTAAGTGATTTCACCAGATCTTTTTTTCCAGCTAACCAAATCACTCTCTGTATTTATAATTTGTGGTTAACCTACTCATTGGATTTTAATTATTATATTTTCATTGAAGGTTTTTTTTGGTCCCTTTTCAAATCCATCTGTGTTTTGTTCATACTGTTCTACTCTTTAATTATAGATTCTATTCTTCCTTTCATTGCTTTGTATACTTAAACTATATTCTTTTATAGTCTCTTACGGATTGTTCTGCTATTTCTCGTTTATGGGGGTGCTAATTCTTAGGGTTATCATATCTGCTGACTTGACTTTTTGCATATTTATCTTCATATATACCTTGTGGTTTTTATTCAGCAGGAGGGTGTTTATTTGTTTACTTACTTATTAGGAGTCTGTATATGCCTTAAGTTTCAAAATGTCCTTATAAAATGGTCACAGATATGGTTAGGTTTGTTTCTTGCTAGGACCTAGGGTTTCATTGATCACATTTAATGTTAATATCTTAGTTGGATTTTCCTAACTGGTTCAAGTACTGTAAATATAGACATTATACCTATATGTGGTGAAGACTTGGAGTTGTATACTTCACAGGTGACTTTCCCCCTGCCCAAGACTATTGACATGTTTCCTTGTTTATTTTCCCTGTGATTGTAAGCATCTTTCTTACCATTTACTTATTTAGGACAGAGTAACTATTTGAAACTCAGGAATTTATGCAAGTGTCCTTCCTTTAATGATCTAAAGTCAAATTTATTGTCCTTATGTGCGTGCTAAAATATGAGGTTTTAGAACATAGGGCATGTATCCATGTCTCAAATTCCTTTGGGCCATTCTGGCTTGAAATCCTACTGATGTTTTTTGCTTTGCTTTCTCTCCTTATTTCTGCCCATATTGATGGATGCCTCAGTGACATTTTACATGACCCTTGCTTAGAAATGCTCTCTGTTCAATGTTTGAAGTTCATGGATATGTTCTGCCAATAGAATATGATATGGCCTCTTTTTAAGGTAAAGTGAAAATAAAGCACAGTTTCCCAGTTTTTCTCTCTGCAGGATGTGGAGGTGGGACTGCTCTACTTTTGTTTCATCTTTCAAAGCTTCACACTTGGATATGAGAGACTAGTTCAGCAGTTTAAAAAGTGTTGGACCTAAGCTCTGGAAAAGATAACCTCAGTTTAGAGATAGGGAGATGCGGTTGTAATCCCAGTTCTGCCATTAACTTGGTCAGGTGACCTTGGCAACTCTTCACCTTCTTCATTCTCCAGTTGCATTTGTAGAGGTAGGGATATATATCTGCTCCATCTGTTTAATATTTCCATAAGGTTAATGTGAGATCCTCTATAGGGGAGGAAATAATTTACAACAGAGATTTTACTTTTTCTTTAAAGCAAAAGAAACACAAGCCAAGAGAAGCATAGATTTATTATGTTAAAGTGATGTGCAGACATGGCAGAATTGCCATTCTAAATGATAGAGGCACAATTACAGGCTACTCTCTAGCAATTACATCTTTCAAGTTAAATGTAATGAATCATAATTGATGTACTTCCTGCAATAGTCCTGTAAGTTTATCGCTGTCCTCTAATCTTGATTTTGAAGTTTATCCCTTTCTTGAATATCTTGTGCACTTCTACCTCATCAGTAATTCCGAAGGAGGGCAGGGAAATACCTCTGAAAGCTCTGTGTGACTGTGACATAATCATATGTTGAAGATGAGTTTCATGTTATTACTTATTGTTGGAATATGAAGGCTCACATGTGAAAGACAGGAAAGAAAAATCAAATTTACAATTATACGTAGAAATTTCAACTGAAAATGAATCAGATTACACACGTCCCACCTGCATGTGAAAACACTCTAAAGAAGTTTAAAGATTTTATTATTCATAGAAAGTTCTGTGTAGTCACAGAACAGTGAAACAACTCCATTGCCATATTTCTATATCCCCCCCACTGGTAATTCTGCAACTCCCACTTCCTGGGCTTGATAGCTAGGACTCTGCAGTCTGGGAAACCTGATCAGTGTAATGTAACCTAGCATAGTCCTTTATTGTAGCATTGGCGGGTGGAGATGGGTGCGACTGGATAAACCCTCTATCACAATTTCTTTAATAAAATAATAATAGCTAATACACATGGAGCATTATTCTTTTCCAGTCACTGCAGCCAAGGACTTCATGTTCCATTATCTTATTAATGCTTCTGGTAACTCTGGAAGGTACGCACCAGTTCTAAAAAAATAGATGGGGAAACAGGTTTAGACATCTTAGGTAACGTCCAAGGCATCACGGCTAGTAATTGTAGAGCTGGGATCCACAACTGCTGCTCCCCATGGCTCCACTGCATCTCACTCCATCACTCTACCTCTCATGGAGAAGAATGTTCAAGTTGCCTACATCTGTCTGTGGTTTATAGAATACCTGGATGCACCTTATCTCACCCACTCTTAACCTAGAGCCAGAGGCATGCACTTGAGTTTCATTACATTATTTTGACAGTCTTGATTTTCATTGTAAAATCAGACAACAGTGATATCACCCTACTTAAGTCTACTTCCTAGGACCATCATGAAGACCAACTGAAATAATAGATGGAGTGAACTGTGACTCTGACATTAAAACTTTTATAACTTCACAACAACTGTGTAAATTAAGTAGGCCAAAAAGATCAAACAAAAACTGAAGACCTGAAAAATTGAGAGATTTGTCTCAGGTGGCATGACTGATAAGTAGAACCAGTCAGAGCCTGAATCTAGAACTTCTGAATTTTGGTCTACCTTTTTCCACTGTCCATGAATCAGGGAATAGAATTTCAATGCTTTGGAAAAGTATATTTATCATGCTAAGGATTCAGAGGTTAAAGGTTCAACCCATGTAACATGGACTACCATATAAGTGACACATATTAATAGACCACCTGTCAACCTGAGCAGATTTACAGGAGGAAAGTTGTTTAACTGTGTTTCATTTCTGCACACAGCAATGCAAACACGAATTGCACACACAAACATGCACACACACACAAATGGCATTCATTAAGATGTAAGTTCCATGTGGAAAAGGACTTTGGTTGACTTGCTATCTAGAAGAGTGCCTGGAACAAAAATAATTATTGAATAAATGAATAAGTGAATAATAGAGTTCCTTTGGTTTTGCCACACTTGAATCATGTAGTAATTAGGGTACCCACACATTTGTCTGTGATATTTGTGGTTTCCATTTGTTATTATTGCATAACTATTAACAGGGTACACTTTCACTTTCAAAGTATCCTGGTTTGGATGTCCATTTGGTCACTCTATTTATAATGCATATACCTTTATTGGACATACACCGAGAGGTAACTTAGGCCCTGGTGTCCAAAATCCCTGTTCTGCCTCTTAGTAGGTGAGTACTTTGGGTGAATTAATGAACCACTCTATACCTCTGCAAAGGTATTTCATCTGCAAAATGGGGATGATAACAGTGGCTTCCTATGATAGACTGAATTTTGCACTCCAATAAAAGGCATATTCTTAAACTTAACCCACATTCTTGTGGGTTTGAACCCCTTTGTAAATGGGACCTGTTGAAGATGTTATTAGTTAAGGCTTGGGCAACTGAATCAGGGTGGGTCTTAATCCATTTTACTCCAGATCTTATAAAGAGGAAACCGCAGAAGAAGCCGGAAGTGAGCAGGAACCAGAAGAGCAGATCCAAGAGAGGGAGGCAGAGATGCAAGCAAGGAACCCAAAGGATTGCAGCAAGCCAGCACCAGAATGCTACAGACTTGGGGGAGAAAGCAGAGCCCGCTGAAGCCTTGACTTTGAATTTATACCCTTCCAAACAGTGAGCCAATAAATTCCTGTTGTTAAGCCGACCATTGTGTGCTATTTTTTATAGCTGCCTGGCAAATGAAAACACTTCCTCCTTATGTTGTGGTGTGGCTAGGAGTAATACACTTAGAACATTTGCTATCTTATAGGCCTTGGAAATCTGGATAGCCCTTAGATGAGAACAGATTTCTTGCTTCCTTCCCCAAAGCATAATAGCATTATATAGTGAAAGTCTCTTTTGTCTGGTTGCTCCACACAAGTTGTTAGATTGTCTAGTTGTTCCTGTCTCCTGCAGTCGGTGTTATGAATAGGTTTCTTTCTAAATCATGCATTCTATATAAATACAAAAGAACAACTTTCTGCTTTGGATAAGTTAGTTTGTAGTAGAAAAGAAAAGCAGTGCACACCCTTTGTTTTATCCCAGATTCCTGTCTTAGAAACTTGAGTAAACAGCCAGGAATAATAGGTGGGAGGCAAAA
Source organism: Tolypeutes matacus (assembly GCA_026826555.1). Lineage (NCBI taxonomy): Eukaryota > Metazoa > Chordata > Mammalia > Cingulata > Chlamyphoridae > Tolypeutes > Tolypeutes matacus. The sequence goes on along the minus strand of JAKSZT010054030.1, from coordinate 64,230,837 downwards.
GAGCCACTTCTCACGCAGAGCTCCTGATCAGATGAGCAAGCTTTCTTCTTGAACCTCCTCTTGACACTCTCTGGAAAGCCCAGAGCTGCTGGATTTCTTCAATATCGTTAAGGTTCACAGACATGCTGCCTGGGGCACGCGCAAGGGGGAAATGTGTTTTTCAGCAGATGATTTCCAAGTCCACTTGTACTTTTAGTACAAAGAGGGTTTCGTTAGGAATCTAGATATAAAAACATTTAAAGCAAAATGCTGCCTGAATTAATCGTTGATATTTAAAAAATGTGAACCAGGGCTTTGCATCACCAGTATTCTAAGCAGAATGGCAAGTTGGCTGCCCATACCTTTTCTCTAGGGTGAGGGAAAACTCAAATGGGAAATTGTCGTCCCTGTTTCCTTTCGGATTGAAACCTCTGGTCTTCAGGGTTGGAAAGAAGAGCCATTGTTAGTGTTTACTGTGTCTTGTCTACTTACTTATGAGAAGACCATCGCTTTTCCTGCATTTTCTTGTGAGCCTTCTGGAAGAGTATAGAAGATGCTGTCTTGAGGACACACGAACACATATGTGCTTCTGTGAACTCGTGCCTGCCCCAGGCGCTCTGTTATCCTGTTGTATCCGGTTTACTTCCTCCAGAGCTTTTTATCACTCTCTGACATTTCCGGATTGGTTTCCTTGTCTGCCTGTGTGCTGGCTCCAGGAGCGAGGGGACCTTGTCTCTTTGGCTTGTATCTGCCTCCACGGATCTTAGGTGTAAAGTTAAAATTAATGCTGTCTCCGTTCTCAGTCATGGTATTTTATGTTTGCAGTTGCTTCTCATCTAGAATCTAATTTGAGCCTCATAGTCGTCTTTATTTTGTGTCGTTTTACTGCCGTCATTATTCATTCATGCACTTAGATTCTAAGCTCCACTCACGAGGGCAAATGGTTTTACTGAAGGGATTTGATTGAGGGGAGTGTTAATTTATGTGTTTAATACCTTTACCCCCTCCCCAGTGATTTTATTTGGTTCTGTTCTTTTCCTTTGCTCTTGCTGCTTCCTTCTTGTGTTGTAAGGCCACGAAAATTAGGGCAATTGTTACTTTTCCTAAATCTCTGTACAAACAGTGCTATAATTGGCAGGACTCCAGTGCTTCATTTTTCCATTAAAGGTGTTGGTAGGATTGGCTATTATTTTTATGAGACATGATAATCATGATGAAAGTAAGAATCTACATGAATCCTTAAGACATGTATATACCGATATTCATTGAAACACCTTTGGTCTTTGCAAACTATAGGCAAGTGGGAGGACATGTAGATATGAAAAGACCACTGAGTTGTTAATTAGAAGTCAGGGAGGTGGAGGCAAAGTGAACAAAAATGTCATGCTTCTAGGAAGGTTAGAAAATAGTGCAGTTTACCAAAGAGAGCAGTTTCCTAGTTTAGCCTGAGCCACCTGAGCCACCAGTGTGCAATTGTTTCCTCTTCCTTGTAAATAACTGCTCACTACGGTATAGTGTCAGCAACCAGTTAATTGAAAAATCAAATTAGGTAGCAATTACCGGCAATTGTGTGTTTCTTTACTATACTTTGATCTATTTATTCTAACCAAGTGGTAAATTTTTTAGAAGGCAGGCTCTTAAAGAAATAAAAATCAAACAGAAAATAAAACGTAGACTCAAGGTGGTTGGGTGGATGGGGTACATTCCCTGAAAAAAAACTTATTATTAATATATTATATTAATATATAATTAATAGTTAATTATAGCAATGGGCAAAAAAAATCAAACCAAAATGGGCATAAATCATTTACTAACACTTGGGTTGAAAGAATAACAGATCCATGGGTTAACATGTAGCCTGGAGCAGTAGACTACCAATGGTTTACAACTGTCGCCCTGCATGGAAAGTTTTTCTCTAGGTTACAGTATACTTAGAGGCCTTATCACCTTTCACCCAGTGTAACTCTCCCTCCGGCCTTCCCTCCTGCCTTCCCTCCCTTGGCCTGACTTTGCAAAGGGTCTGCTTAGAAATAGTCATCAGACTTATCTGCTCCCTGGAGTCTGTAATTTCCCCTAAATTTTGCCTATGTACTGGTCAGTCCCCATCGTCAAATGGGGTTTCTAAAGTGAAAAAAAAGGGGATGTCCTAGGACCACAAGGAGATGTAGCTCAACTCAGTAAAGCTAAAAAAAGAATATTTGGAATCCTAACGGGCTGTTGAGTCTCCTGTAAAATCTAAACCCAAACCTGCTTCATGACCGATTCAGAACCAGTTCTGTGATAACCCCGTGCTGCACCTGGCGTGAAACCAGAGCCAGAGGCTTCTCTGTGTAAGTGTACCCAATCTAAAGTGGGCCGGCGGCGTGCCCGGGGGCCGCGCGCGGAATGTTAACCGCGTGGATCTAGTTTCCCGCCTGGCTCGGGTGGAGAGGCCCCGGGCCTCTGTGGATGCGTCCCCTGGGCACGGGGAGGCCCACGCTTCACCCCCGCAGCAGTGCACGCCGGCCGGCGTGCTCATGGTTACTTCCCGGGCTCGGCTGCCGCCTCGGCGTGCCCTGAAGGCAGGACTAAGGCGGTCACAGTTTCCGGGCTGCAGACAGGGTGCGGCGTTTGCATTTCATCACTGTTGCACTGAGCTGGTGGAGTACTTAGCAAAACACAGATGACACAAACCGAGCATTGTTCTTCTGTCGGCTGCCCGGTATCTGCATGCGCTGATGGCAAGAACTGAACGTCTTCGGAATGAGGACGGCGTTCCCTCCTGGCCCGAGGTCCCAGCCCACTTCTGGCCTCAGACGGGAGGATGGGACCCTCTAGCACAGTACTCTAAGGATGGTGTGCTTTCGCAGGAAGAAGTCAAGGGGAAACGTGCATGATTGGTTTGGGTTCTTTGAAAGCCAGTTAGTGGTGAGCAATCTGAAATAAAATTTAAAACTATGAATGAGCCTAAATAAAAGATAAGAAATGTTATTACTGAAACGTACAGTTTATTTATTTATTTACTATTTACTATTTACTATTATTTATACTATTTACTATTATTTATAGTAAATAAAAATTATTTACTATTTACATTTACTATTTCTCCACTGGCTTTCCTTACACTATAAGCATAATTTCTTATATCAGAAAGGAAAAAGATAATTTGTATCTTGCAAGATCAGTATGTAGAAAAACCACAGGATCTATACTTTACGTGATGCTCATTAGCCATTCTTCTGCACTTCATTATCTTTTAAAAATTCCTGGAAAAATAGTGAACTTTTGTGCCACAAAAGTCGCCATCCACAGCAGCGGCCTGTCGGTGACTGTCACTTCTCTGGACTTAGATTTCCTAGAGCTTTTGGAGGGCTATAGATCACAAGAAAAGCAGTTGTTTATTTTAAAATGTGTTTCCCTTGCTCAGAGGTGGAGCTGGGCCTTCTTAGAAGCCAGGAGCCCTTCCTCAGGGACTCTGGCTGCAGAAGCAGGGCTCCCGAGCCTTTGGGCTTGTTTCCTCCCTGTGAGCCGAGGAATGCAGTGCCAGGAACGTCTGGCCAGGCCCCCGTGTTCCTGCTTAGTGAGGGTCCTCAAAAACACCCTGATGTATGGGACAAAAGAACTCCTCCTCGTTTGAAGGGGCAGCTTGCTCTCTTTTCAGTCGGGACTCTCCTTGAAATACAGACACAGTGTTCTGTTCAATATCCAGTTGCTGGGTGGTTATGTCCTGCTGTGGGAAACGTTCAATCAGGGTCTGATGCAGTATCTTCCACGAAACAAACGTAGACAGGAGGTTTTATGGATGTGTGTGTGGACTTGCCTGCATGTGTCGTGCACACTTCTCCACACTCACAGCTTTCAAGTCTTTCATGAGTAGCGGTTGCAGTTTAAAAACCATGTGTGAAGTTTCTAGTCGTGGATGTTTGAAGTCTACTCAGCAAAATACCTTTCTGACTCATTGGAGAGAGGCAAATTCTTTGGGCCCAAATTCCTTTGGAGAGAAAACTATACTGAGAATCAACCTGTTCTTGCTCATGGCCCAGGAATGTAAATAATAATGAGTCTGAATTAGAAGAAAAGGATTTAATGCAGGTGGTAATGGGACAAGGTCATCCCTGTGCCCAGCCCTGGCTCAGGGGTCAGATTAGGTTTTAGCTGCCTCGGTGGGAGAGGGGCTCCCAGGCCAGCGGTTCACCCCTTCTGTCCGCTCAGCCTGCAGAAGTGAACTCCACCAATTCAGTGTCCTGCCCTCGGCCTGCCGGGGGTTGTGCTACAATGAGGGAACCAGCAGTGGTGCCCCAACAGGGACCCCTGAGCCCGAAGACCTGAGCCACCACCCCCATGGCTTAGAGATTAGAGCCTGAACTATTAATCATGGAAATTGAGTGCCTAAGTTCGGTTCTCATTACTGTGGTTGAGATTTGAAGTCTGGAGTATAAAAGAAATAGAACGGAAGGATTTCCCCTGCCCTAACCTCAGTTAGCATCTTAGCAGCATTCTGATGCTTGGTTTGCAGACTGGTGGTCCAGACAGGCAGCAGGCAATGGCCCACACAGATGCACACGCGTGCACTGAGAGGCGAGGCGAGGCGAGGCGAGCAAGCTGGAGGACTAGCATGTGCCCTGACTAAAGGAAGCCCCTGCCCAGCTCCGGCTGATTGTCACCTTGCAGAAAGCGGCATGGGGTGAGGGGCTAAGGTTCCAGTTCTGCTGATTTTTCAAGATAAGCCAGAAGGAAGAATTTCTATGGGAAACCTCTCAATTTCTAACGGTTAGCTCAATATTTAGAACAAGTAGGTAGGTGAAACAAAAGAGGCCTGCAGCTCTTGTGGCCATTTGCCTGCCAGTTTGCAACCACGAGCCCAGAGTGTTTTTAAGTTACATGAAGTTTTGCTTCCAGTATCTACACCTGGCTATATTTGAGGGCACAGAGCCTATTGTTTGGGATATTTACCTATACAGGATCCGTTGGCTTTTGTGTTATAATCAAGTTAATCAAAATTAATACCATTTTCTGCTTGAAGATCATGGAAAGGTAGTAGTGTAGGAACCACCAGGAATCAGTCTCTCCACCAGAACAACTAGGAAATAGGCAGGAAGTGTCTCAATCATCTATTGCAAAACTCTGGAGACCAGTAGAACACGGTCCACATCCAGGGAAGAGCAGGAGGAAGAGGCAGCTAAATTAGGATAAATGTTGGTAAATGGCTCTTTCTGTGTGGCCGTTTCCGGTCCCAGCCCTCACTCTTATGGCAGGCAGCAGTGGGGTCCAACCCCTGGGGTAGCCTATGGTGCCAGAAAGGGACATAAAAATCTACTTCCCCAAGATCTGGGGTGAGCATGGTGAGGAGGCACCAGGGGATTGATTGAACCTGGGACCTCATTCATGGGAAGCAGGTGCTCGACCACTGAGCTGCACCCCCTCCCTGATCACGACTTTGATTAGCTGCTTTGGATCACTGGGGGTCCAGCTCTGACGGTGGCCATGGTTCTAACTTGCCCCTTCAGTGGAGGTGGGTGACACTTAAAGACAGCATGCTTCCTCGGAGCTGGAGAGGATAGTGGAAGGGCTACATTTGCTGGGCAGGTTAAGAAAGTACAGATTTGGGGAGACATGGAAGAAGCTCCTACATCCTTCATGGCCCCTCCTCAGGGCAATTTGGAGCCAGCTGGCCTCCTTTTGTGAACACTGGCTTTGCTCTGTCTGGGAAAGGCTGACTTGGGAAATTCTTCCCCAGGTTCTCCCCCCTTCCCCCCATCCAGAATTTTCCCTCTAGGGAAAAGCAACTTGAGGTAAGGAAAGCTGTGAAACAAACAGTTGAGGCAGATGGCCTGAGGCAAAGGCTTACCTGCTTTGACTGTGGGTCATGCTGGAGAGGGAGGTCTGTCTCCTGAGAAGTAGAAGGGGCATTCAAACTCCTGTGAACAAGGAACTCCTAAGGCCACTAGCAAGCACACGCCCAGGACAAGATACAGGCCCAGAAAAGACAGGGAGGACCTTCCTGATAGGAGGGCCAACACTCAAGAAAATCACTGTCATATCATCAGCTAGTTACAAACTCAAGAAACAGACATTTCAGGGGAATAAATCCCAGAGTTAACATTTACACGCTGTAAACTATACAGTGTGTGACAAAAGATTACAAGACAGACAAGCAAATAGGAAATGATGGTCCATCCAAAGGAAGAGGATAAAGATCCAGAAAACATCAGTGAAGAAGACCAGACTGTGGACATGACCAGACAAAGACTTTTAAAAAATAACCATATTCATTATGCTCAAAGAGATGAAGGGAAATACAGAGAAAGAATCAAAGGATGTCGGGAAAACAATAAATGAACAATATGAGAATCTCGCTAAAGAGACAAATATTAAGAGGGAACCCAACAGAACTACTGATGTTGAAGACTGCAATAACCAAAATGAGCAATTAGGCAATAAAAAGAAATAATAGGCATCCAAATTGGAAAGGAAGAAGTAAAACTTTCCCTGTTTGTAGATATTATCCTATATACAGAAACCCTGAAAAATCCACCACAAAGCTCCTAGGGTTAATAGATGCATTCAGCAAAGTGGCAGAACAATACCCCACAATCAGTCATGTTTCTATACACTAATATGAGCAAACAGAAGAAGAACTCAAGAAAAAAATTCCATTTACAATAGCAACTAAAGAATAAAATATCTAGGAATAAATCTAACCAAGGATGTAAAGGACACAGAAAACTGTAAAAACATTGCTCAAAGAAATAAAAGAAGATCTAAATAATTGGAAGAACATTCCATGTTCATTGATTGGGAGATTAAATATTGTTAATTCTACCAAAATTGATTTACAGATTCAATATAATCTTAATCAAAATTCCAACAACCTTCTTTGCAGAAATGGAAAAGCCAGTCACCAAATTTATATGGAAGGGTAAGGGCCCTGGATAGCCAAAACCATTGTGAAAAAGAATAAATTTGGAAGACTCACCTCCTGATTTTACAACGTACTATAAAGCCACATTAAACAACACGGTCCTGGCACAAGGACAGACATATAGACCAACAGAATCAAATTTAGAGTTCAGAAATAGACCCTTACATTAATGGCCAATTGATTTTTGACAAGGGGGCAAAGACCATTGGGGAAAAATAGCCTCTTCAAATGGTACTGGGAAAACTGGATTTCCATTTGCAAAAGAATGAAGGTGGGCCCCTACCTCATACCATATACCAAAATCAACTCAAAATGGATAAAAACCTAAAGATAAGAGCTAGAACTATCAAACTCTTAGAAGAAATTTAGGGAAGCATCTTCAGGACCTTGTGTTAGACAATAATTTCTTAGGCTTTATACCCAAAGCATAAGCAAGAAAAGAAAATAATAAATGGGGCTTCATCAAAATGAAAAACTTCTGCTCCTTAAATGACTTTATCATGAATGTAAAACAACAGCCTACACAGTTGGAGAAAATATTTGGAAACCATGTATCCAAGAAGGGTTTAATATCCAGAATATATAAAAATCCTTCAACTCAACAAGAAGACAACAACCTAATTTAAAAATGGGCAAAGGACTTGAAAATAGACATTTCTCCAAAGAAGATAGGCACATTGCCAAAAAAGTACTTTAAAAAATGCTCATCATTAGTCATTAGGGAAATGCAACTCAAAACCACAATTAGATACCATTTCACACCCATCAAAATGCTATTGTTAAAAATAAACACAGTAAATTACAAGTGTTAGAGAGGATGTGGAGGAATAGGAGCTCTCATTTATTGCTAGTAGGAATGTAAAATGGTGCAATCACTGTGTAAGACAGTTTTTGTCAGTTTCTCAGTAAGTTAAATATAGAATTATCATATGACCTGGCAATCCCACTTTTAGATATATACTCAGAAGAATTGAAAGCAGCTACTTGAACAGATATTTGCACATACCTGTTCGTAGCGGCATTATTCACAAGTGCCAAAAGATGGAAGCACTCCGAGTGTCCGTCAATTGATGAATGTGTAAACAAAAGTGGAATATACACACACAATGGAATATTACTCAGCTATAAAAAAGGATGAAATTCTGATATATGTGAAAACATTGATAACTCATGAAGACATCATGTTGAGTCAAATAAGCCAGACACAAAAGGACTAATATTCTATGATCTAACTGATAGAAGTAGTTAGAATAAGCAAACACACAGAGTCAGAATCTAGAGTATAGGTATCAGGGGACAGGTTGGCAGTAGGGAATAGGGAGTTAAGGCTTAAAATATACATAGCTTTTTTTGTGACTATGGAAATTTTTGGCAATGGTTGGTGGTGATGGTAGCACAACATTTAAATGTAATTAACAGCACTGAATTTTATATTTGAATGTGCTTAAAAGGTGAAATTTTAGGTTGACTATATGTTACTAGAATAAAAAACTTTTAAAAAATCGGTGGAACTGCACAAAAGGAACACTGAACCCTAAGTAAAACCATGGACTATAATTAATAAAAAATTATAAAAATGCACCAAGGCCAGGTGTTAATAACTGGGTTGTATATGGGAACCCTGTGTTTTGTGTGTGATTTTTCATAGACCTATAACTTCTCTAATTAAAAAAAAAAGAAAGTGCCAGTGCTCGGGTTCCACTCTGGGCATGGGGATTGTATAAAGCTCCCCAGATGATTCCTCCAAGTAGCCAGCCTGGAGAATCACAGCTCTGGGCAAAGACCCTCATGAGACGGGAAGTTTGGAAATCAAAGCAGTGCCATCTCGTATGTACAGGGCCCTCAGACTTGAGGTTGGCGGGGGCGCTGCTCCCAAGGCATCTTCCTCAGCCCTGCCTGGCAGCCAGACCAGTGCAGCCCCCCCTTGCCAGGGCCTTGCCAGGCCTCCAGCACTCTCGGGTTTCAGCCTGGTGAGGTGAGAAGCGGGTGGTGTTTGCATCAGCCCTGCAGTCCTGCTGGGCGTCCTGGCCCTCAGCTGGGAGACCAGGGACCTCGGTGCCCTTTGGCCAGGCGATTTCTGTCCTTCTCTGGACTTCAGTTTCTCTATAAAATGGGATGGGCAGAGGGGGTTGAAGTAACTTCTAGTGTTCGTCAGAGTTTTATACACATACGCTCAGACTCTCAGTTTGAAAGGCACCTTGGAGATCATCTAGGTGTTCCTGCTTTCTTACAAATGGGGAAACCGTGGCCCAGTGAGGTTAAAGGCTGTGCCTAGATTGAGAAGTATTGTCACCATGTAGGGGAAAGTTTTGCCTTCGATGGAAAACCACTCATTGTGTAGAGCACACCCTTCCACATTATCTGCTTCTGATTCATTGGAGGCCCTTCAGTGCTTCTGAAGTTGCAGATAATTAATAACATACAGTGTTCTTACCTCTAGATAAGTAAAAATTTGTTCCATGACTTCCCTCCTCCACTGTGGAAGAGGCCAGTTTTGCCTCCGTTTGCACATTTCTCTCAGTGTTCCTGACCTAGACAGGTGTCTGTTCTTTGGACTGGTTGTAACATCTCACAGATTCCCTCATTAATAATTTCAATAAAATCTTTAACATGTGTTGATTAAAAAAAAAAGTGCATCATCAATTGTAACAAACGTCCCTCACCAAGGCAAAGTGTTATTGCTAGGGTGGGATTTGGAATCCTGTATTTCATGCGTGATTGCTCTGTGAACCCACAATTTTGCTAATTAAAAAAATATATTAGTACCATTCTCAAACAGTGATCATGTTACAAAAAGAGAAAGAAAGAAAAGCTGGTGATGTACTTTTACTATTGACAAAAGACTAAAGGCCAGCACACCCTTGGAGTGTCTAAGAAAGGCATTCGTGTGTCACGCATTGAATAAGCATCCTCGGCTCAGGCAGCAGAGCTGGGGTAATGTTCAGGAGGCATGCTTGTCTCCTCGCCTCTGACGTTTACTTAAGTCCTGCAACAATTCATCTATGAAAGGTGAACCTAGGGATAAAACAGATTCCGTGCTGGCAATTATGCCATCTCTTATGGCTTGAATTGTGTACCCCCAAGTGATACGTTGAAGTCCCCCTGCCCACTGCCTCGGAATGTGACCTTATTTGGAAGTAGGATCCTTGCAGATGGACCTAGGCACCTTAAGATGAGGTCATCCTGGAGTTGAGCTCTTACTCCAATCTGGTGTCCTAAAAAGAAGAGAACATTTGGATGCAGAGGGACAGAGGGAGCATGCCATGGACTGCTGGCAGAACCGGAAGTCAGAAGAGATGTGGGACAGATTTTCCTCTGCGGACTTTGGGGGAACCATGGCCCACCACCACCTTGATTTTAGACTTCTGGCCTCCAAAACTGTGTGGCGATAAATGTCTGTAGTTTTGAGCCACCCAGTTTGTGGTACTTATTACGGCAGTCCTGGGAAACTGACAATATGCTGAATGAAAGTGTTACTGACCCATTAAAATTTCTCTATTTTGTCAATTAAAATAAGGACATATCTGTTTTTAGGGTCTCAGGAGATTCTCAGATACCATATAAGAGGCCTTTCTCTTTAAAATATATCTGTGAAAAACATCAGTGAATCTTAATAATTTTATACGAAATAAAGACAATACTGTAATTGTTCTTGTGTTCTTTTTTACTGTTTTTTTACACATCGAAGTACTGATATAATTAACGTGCTGTGGTATGTTACACCACTTTAATGTGCTACGATTTGCTTAACCATTTCCCTATATGAGATTTTGCTTTAAACAGTTTTGTGAAAATTACTTATTTTACTCTTTGAATGGCAGGAAATTCTGATTTTTTTGCATTTTATTTCGAACAGCCCATGCTTTGCACATTTTATATCAACACTCCTAGAGTAGCCTTTCAAAGGCTCAGTTCAGACTCTGTAAATCAGCTGGTCAGTCAATATTTTGGGTCATAAGGGTGACCCTGTCTGCCAGCTGAGTTCAGTTTTAGCAGCATCATCTCTTTATGCCTGTTTGTATAGTGGTGTTTGTGCAGTTATATCAATATTTTATGTCACTTTGCCATAATTATTTTATAAGAAGGAGCAGGAAAGAGGAAAATGCAGGTGGAGATTTTAAGGGTGTATAGCTCTTAAGGACCTTCCTGAAACCAAGATGGAAATCACTTGTGGTGCTAAAAGCATAAACCCTTTGCTGAAGCCAGATGTAGACCAGTTGGCTGTGCATCTGTTAGGAAATAAAAGAGCAAAATTAAAGACAAAAAAAAAAAAAAGGAAAACAAGACTGAAAAGTTGAACTAGGAATGCAAGGATTGTCCTAAAAGGTGAGGTACAAGATTGTTAACTTTAGGTTTGCGACCCCCAATTCTAACGTGCTCATCTGCTGCATTTTCTCTGTGTGTAGCTCCTTATTCTTGGAGAATAATCCCCATAAGAGAATAACTGCATCAAAGGACAGGTTAAGAGCTTTTATTAATGGCCTTTTTTGTCTACCTACTGAGCACCATGTGAGAAAATGAGATTACACAAGTGAGTACAGTTTGTGAGCAAGTGTCCTAGTCGGGGAGGCCGCCCCCCAATAGACTGGAACACTCGGTGCTGACTTGCAGGTGCCGTTCGTTCCCATGCTTGGAAGCCCCTTTTTGCTTGGCCAATTTAGAGTCTTCTTCACTTCTCGGGTGAAACATCCTCTCTTAGAGGAGTTCCCCCCTCCCCACTGAGCAGGCGCTGGGAGGGGTCACTTTCCACAGTGAGCTACTGTGATGACCTACTTGACATCCGTTGTTCCCGTAGATGGTTAACTTCGTGAGGACAGAAACCATGTCTGACTTTATCCTTGTGTCCTTAGGGCCTTGCACATTTCCGGATGAGGAGCCCTTAGAAGTGTTCAGGGATGAATGAGTGAATGAATAAGTAATTACAGAAGTGACTTTTTTCATTGCTGAGAAGGATGAGTGCTTTCTTTGTAATAGTTTCCCATCCAGTGCATGATTGCTACCTTGCAGGCTGTGGACAGTTCCATCCCTTCTCCACCATGCATGTCTCAGGCAGCTCGTTGCAGTTTTAGAGATGAGCAGGCCACTTTTCTGCCAAATAGGCACTTTTGTATAGTTGTTAAAACTTGGGATTTGGAGTCAGTCAGGAGTTTTATAGATGATCTTTATCAAATTGAGTAAGTACCACTCTCATTCCTAATTTGATGAGTGTTTTTCTCATGATTGGATGTTGAATTTTATCAAGTGCTTTTTTTTTTTGTATTGATTGATGTGATCCTATAACTTTTCTTCTTTATCCTTTTAATAAGGTAGATTACATTGATCTCTTTCCAAATATTGAGCCAGCCTTGTATCCTTATAATCAAACTACTTGGTCATGGTATATACATTTTAAAATGTATTACTGAGTTCTCTGCTAGTATTTTGATAAGGATGTTTGTGTCTATATTTATAATGGATATTGGTCTGAAGTTTTCTTTTATTGTATTAATCTTGTCTAGCTTGGTATTGGGGAAATACTAGCTTCAAAAAATGAATTGGGGAGTACTCCCTCCTCTTCTATTTTTGGAAGAAATTGTGTAGAATTGGTGTTAATTCTTCTTTAAATGTTTGGTAGAATTCTCCAGTAAAACCACCTGGGCCTGAGTTTTAAAATTATGAATTATTTTTTTTCTAGTTATAGGGCTATTCACATGATCTTTTCATATGACTGAGTTGTGGTAGTTTGTGTTTTTTGAAGAATTACTCCATTTCATCTAAGTTGTCAAATTTATGTGCAGAGAGTTGTTTGTAGTATTCCCTTATTGGCTTTTTGATGTTTGCAGAGTATGTAGTGATACACCTGTTTCATTTCTTTTTTTAATTTGAGAAGCTGTGAGTTTATAAAACAATCATGCATAAAATACAGGATTTGCCAGACACCAACACCTTCCATTGGTGTGGAATATTTGTTTGATGGCACTTTTAAAAATAATTGTACTACTTCTTAAAAAGTAGTTACCCTTGTTACAATTGATGAAGGATTATTAAAATAATTCTATTATCCATTATTTACATTAGGTGTATTTTTCACCATATACTGCCCTATTATTATTGCTTTGTCCTAGTATTGTACATTTGCTATAATTCATGAAAGGAAATTCCATTGTCTACAATAGGGTTCACTTTGTTGTACAGTCCTATGTTTTATCTTTTAATTTTTATTCTCAATATATACGTCCTAAAGTTTCCTCTTTTAACCACGTTCACCTTTACAGCTCAGTGCTGTTGATTACTCTCAATAATGCGCTACCATCACCGCAACTCATTTCCAAACCTCTGCCATCAGCCTAAGTAGAAATGTATAAGTGAAGCATCAACTCCCCATCCTCTAACCCCAGTCTAACTCCTGGTAACCTATATTCTAGATCTAACTCTTATGAGCTTGCTTATTCTTTTAGGGTGTTGCTGTCAACAAATGCTCTTAGTGTTCCTCTATCTGAGAATGTTTTTGTTTCCCCTTCATTCCTAAAGGATGTTTTCTCCAGGTAACCTACTTGGCCTCTGTTGATTTCCAAAGGTAAGATGTGCTTCTTATTACTGTTGGGTGGGAGAGGGAATTCCAGCTCCTCACGAGGCCTCACTGCTACCTCCCTGGCTGGAAAGTCTCCTGTGTGGAAAGGTGGGTTTGTTACTGACAGGCAGTGATGAAAATCCTCTCCTAAGCCTCCTCTGACTGCCTCTTCTCCCCGGTAGAGAGCAGGAGGGGTGCCTTGTTACTGCCAGGAGAAGCTGGAAGTCCAGGCTCCTTGTGGGTCTTCCCTGATCCATAGCAGGGGACAGGGGGTGTCTTGTTACTGTCTGGTGGGGATGGAAGTCTGGGATCCCTACTTGGCCTTTTCTGACACCTCTCAGGTGGGAAGGAGGGGTAGGGCTGTTTGTTACAACCTGGTCAGGGTAGAAGTCTAAGCTCCTCATTCAAGCTTTTGTTGATGAGAGTGGGGCCGTAGTTTTTCTGAGGTGTTTGCCTGGAGCTGAGCAATTATTGTCTAAAACTTGCTAGGTTGCCCCTTTCTTGGTACCTTGGCTAAGTAGAAAAGGCTTTGTTGGGACTTTTTCTGGCACCCAGGGGTTTGTCTGGGGGGCTGGTTTCATCAGCTTCAAGTTTGTGATATATAAGGCAAAAAGAAAACCCCTGGAATTCACCACTGTGTCATTCTTTGGGTTCCAAGGTCCTTAATGGGTCTGTGTTCTATCTACCTTTCAGAGTCTTCTTATATTTGTTTCATATATAAAGTTCAAGCTTTTTAGTTGTATTTACTGGGAGGAATGGATTTAAAAAAATGTACTCCATATTCCTGGAGGTGGTTGTCTGCCATTTTTTAAAAATAATTTTCTTAATTTTTGCATAAATATTTTAAAAAGGTAAATTCAGACAGATCTATCTTTCCTCTTAATACCCATTACATTATAATCAGTAAAAAAAAAAAACAAAAAAAAAAACTTCTCCCTAAGTGAGATGATTACAGCATGGGGTTTCCTATTTAAAAAAGTTTGAAATACTTTGAGATACATGGAATTTTTCAGAGTTGTAGGAGTAAAAAGAAAATTACGTGGCACACACATGTTTGCATGTGTTTGTGTGTTATTTCTCCTTATAAACCTGTTCCTTTACCAGCTGATTAAATTATAATTTCTTTCTCCATTGTTGTACAGCTTCTTACTTTATACAACATTCTTGTACTACTGCATATTATTATCTGGACTCACTATTTCATCCCTCTGGCCCATTATGATAGGTTTCTCAGCTGTCAAAAGGCAATATGTTTGGCATTGGTGCACGGCAGTCCACCTTCATATCCTTTTAAAAGTCAGCTACTCTATAGCTTTCTTGTCTGCAGTTTCTTCTAGCTAATTATATCAATTTAAGTTCCAAACTGGCTCTTAACTAAAGCTCTGATTAACATTTTCTGTCTTGACTTTCTTCCTGAAACCTTTTCTTCTGCCATTATTCTCTACCTAAGTAAATGGCTCTACTCTTCAGCAACAAATTCTATTGGAGCAACTGTGAAAATATAGCCAGCATCTGACCTTGTCTTGCACTCACCAGGAACCTAGGACAAGCCACTGACATCTCGCTGTTGCATTATTGAAAAAGAATGTTAACTGGACTTCTGCTCCCCTTCTTGGCCAGCAGCTGGAATGACCCTGAAAACTGTCAATCTGATCATGTCATTTATTCCTCTGCTCAGAGCCCTCCAGTGGCTTCCCACTGCTCTAGAAAATAGCCTCGTCTTCCCCAGGCCACGGTGGCCACTGTGCTCTGCGTGATCTGGCATTGGCAGCCTCTCCGTCCTCGTGGCCCAACGCATGCTCTTCGCTCCCTAGGCTGCAGCCACCGCGGCCTCCTTGCCCATCTCTGGGGCCAGGGCCTTGTTCTTTTCTCTGCACCTGGAAAGTTCTTCTACCATGTTTCCTTTCCTCATGCCATTCCAGGCTTTGCTCAGACGTAACCAACCAGAGAGGCTCTCCCTGATGACACTAATGGCAAATATCACCCTTTCTCGTCATTTCCCATTTCCTCACCCAACTTTGCTTTTCTTTGTAGTGCTCACCACCACCTGCCCCTGTGTATTTATTGGTTGATTTATTTATTTTATATTTCCCATCACTAGACTAAAACCTTCTGGGTTGGGAGTTTCGCTTTACTCATTGCTGCATCCTTATTGACTTATATGGCACCTAGAACATAGCAGGACCTCAACAAATATATATTTGAAGGAATAAATCATTGAGATTGGTCATTTTTATTGTTTACAATGTTTCCCTATCATATATAAGGCTGCAATAGTCTTTGTTCATGAAGCTTTCTTGAATTTTCTAATCATATAATCCTGCCATGTGCAAGGTATGTAGTTTTTTCTTTTATATATTTGTCCTTTTTCATTGCTGAATAGTTGCATCCCATCATCAGCTGCCTTTTTGTGCCAGGTGGCTGTTTCTTTCCAGCCTGTCCTCTGTGAGAACATGCACAGGTCCCTTTGGAGTTTGGGCCATTCTTCAGCTTTTTTAGTCATTTGTTTACAGAAAACTTCTTATTTATTTCTACTGATGGCTAATGACATCCTTCTGGCTTACCTCTTTCATTGGGCAGCCTTGATTCCTTTATTTCCAAATTCTCTGATCTCTTGGGGGTGCATAAGACAAGTGTGGTGGTTAGACACCCTCGCTAGCTCCCGCTTGCCTGCAGAGCGCCCAGGCCTTCTCATCTTGGTTTCCAAGGTCTTCTGCAGTGTGGCTGCACCCTGTGATGGACCAGCCGCTTCCTTTCTTGCCCTTAGGCACCTCATTTTCAGGCCTGACTCTCACTCCTGCCTCCTGCCTCTTTCCTTAGGTCTTCATGGGTTTCCTTCCACTCGTCATCAACTATCCATATTCAGCTGTCTTAATGCCTCCCCCTCCAACGAAGTCTTCCCTAATTTCCTTATCTGACTTAATTTTTCTCCCCTCCCTACTTCTCTAGTACAAATTACACCTCTTTTATACGGCATTTATCACTTTCTATCTTGTATGTAATTATTTTTAGTCTTGCCTTATCTTCTGATGCAACAGGGCACATTCACGATCCCACTTCCCATCCCTCAGGCCTTCCTTGTACTTGGGGGATACGCAGTAAACATCCGATTAGGAGTTTGACCTTTGGTGCGTGTTCCTCTTCAGTGTTCCTCTCGAAGGGACTGAGCTCATGTCTTCCTCTTTCTTTGTAAGTGCTCACGTCATTTGGAAAAATTAAATACCATATAAGTTTTGCTTTGGAGTAGTTCCAAAATTTTATATGTTTCATCTGTATTTTCATTTTTTTCAATTGTTGCATTATTATAAATCCTTAGCAGACCTCAAACATGGAGCATTTTTAAAACCTCTATTATGGGAAGCTGTTGTGGCTTAAGAAGTTGAGCTCCTGTTTACCATATGGAGGACCCGGTTTCGATCCTTGGGACCTCCTAGTAAAAAAAAAAGAAAAGAAAAAGGCGTCCCAGACCTGTGCGGAGAGGCCCAGTGCCCCGCGTGGCATAGCGACGTGCCAAAAAGACCATGATGCAACCAGAGAAATAAAATAAAATGAAATGAAATGAAATGAAATGAAATAAAATAATAAAATAAAATAAAATAAAATAAAATAAAAAAATAAAATAAATAAAACCTCTATCATATTCATGTTTTTATTATTTTGGGTGGGATGATTATTAAATGTACCTTTCAATTCCAGCATATGATTAAATTTTATGAGAAACTATAAAAGCATGTTAATAATTTCCTGGTATAAATAAATTAGTTAATTCTCCTTTATTTATTGAATTATATCCTGCTTATATTCTGTGTATTATTATTTATTTGCTTATTTTATTATTTTATATATGCAATTCGATTCTGTTTATTTTTATAATTGATAATATTATTGTCTTTGTCCACTTGAATTATCATGTAGTGATAGCAGTTTGTTGCGGTATCTCATTAAAATGGTGCTTCTTACTATTTTCTCTATGCTTCTATTTAATTGTCTATTGCTAATTGCAATTCCCTACCTCTCGCTTTCTCTCTCTGTGAGTTGGGATATATAAAATCAAAATTGTTAGGCTTAAATAAATTTATTTCTCTTAACACTTAAGTAATTTTTATGTATTCTATAGATAATTAGCTTTTTTAGCAAAATAAAAATGACTTATTTTAAACCAACCATTGTTTACTTTTAAGTCGAGTGTTTCCCAGGGGCTACGAGGACCAGAATCTGGTCAGGGCAGCAGCAGCTGCTCCATGGTACTGGCTTTGTGTGTTCACTTGTATTGTATTTAACACAGGACTGGCAAGTATAGATCCAATAAAGTCATCATTTTTAAGCCTTTTTAGAAGACACTATTAGAAAGTTGTATTTGCCGTCGCCTAGAACTAGTCCACGTGCATTGTCTCCACTTACAGTTCTCGACTTGCCTCTGCTAGTTTCCCCTTTCCCTTGTGAGTGTGCTACCTGCTAATTAGAAAACTTTTTTTTTTTCCAACTTATTTTGCATGACTTTTGTGGTGGTTGTTCAGGGTGGTTTTCCCTGATTCCAGTTTTCCACCCTGTTGCTCTTCTGCCACCCAGAGGCTTCCTGTGTTTCTTTCTTTGCAACCTTCTCAGATTTTGCTGATAGATTATTTTAAGTATAATGAGAAAATATACTGAATTGCATTGTATTTAGTTATAAATAGATCTTTGGTATTTAAACTTAGTTAATTTTTAGTTAATTTCAAAGTTTATACTCAGAGAAATTAAAATATATTCACCCCCAGAGAGGGGAGAACGCCTTTATATATTTTGTAAAAGAGACCTCTAGTTCCTTTCCTCTTGCCACTAAGTGAATTTCTGTTGTAATTATAATAAAATAATAGATTTTTTAAAAATTTAATTAGAGAAGTTGTAGGTTTACCGAAAAAATCATGTAAGAAAAATACAGCGTTTCTAAAGACACCCCACCTCCATTAGTAACACTTTACATTAGTGTGGTACTTTTGTTACAGTTGGTGAAAGAATATTATAATTGTTGTCATAACTATACAGTTTTACTTTAGGGTGTGTTTTTTCTCATATACCGCTCTATTACAAGCACCTTGCATTAGTGCGGTACATATGCTATTCTTCCTGAAAGAACACTTTGTGAATGTGCTACTAACTGTAGTCCATCATTTGCAGTAGGGTTCCCTGTGTTGTACAGACCTATGTATTATCTTTTATTTTTTATTCTAGTAACATATGTATGACCTAAAATTTTCCTGTTTTAACCACATTCACATATATAATTCAGTAGTGTTAGTTACACTCACAATGTTGTGATACCATCACCACCATCCATTTCCAAAACTTATAATCACCCTAAACAGAAATTCTGTACAAATTAAGCATGAACCCCAGCCCAGCTCCTGGTAACCCATATTTCAGATTCTAACTCTATAAGTTTGCTTATTCTAATTATTTCATATCAGTGAGATCATACAGTTTTTGTCCTATTTCGCTCAATATGATCTCTAAAAGGTTCGTCCATGTTGTCACATGAACAAGAACTTCAGCCTTTTTATGGCTGAATAATATTCCATTGTATGTACATATCACATTTCGTTTATCCATTCATGGATTGGTGGACACTTGAGTTGCTTCCATCTTTTGGCAATTGTGAATAATGCTGCTATGAATATCGGTGTGCAAATATCACAGATCTTACTTTCAATTTTTTGGGTATATATTTAATGGGGGAATTTCTGGGTCATATGGTAATTCTGTACTTAGCTTTCTGGGGAATGCCAAACTGTCTTGCACAGTGGCTGCACCATTTTACATTCCCACCAGCAATGAATGAGTGTTCCTATTTCTCTACATCCTCTCCAACACTTGCACTTTTCTGTTTTTACTGGCCATTCTAGTAGGTGTGAAATGGCATCTCATTGTGGTGATTTTTTTTTTTTAAGTAGTTACTGAGGATGGAACCCAAGACCTCGTACATGGGAGGCAGGTGCTCAACCATCGAGCTACACCTGCTCGCCTCTCATTGTGGTTTTGATTTGCATATCCCTAATAGCTAATATGTTGAACATCTTTTCATGTGCTTTTTGGCCATATATACATCTTCTTTGGAGAAATGTCTATTCAAGTTTTTTGCTCATTTTTTAGTTGGGTTGTTTGTCTTTTTATGTTTGAGTTGTAGGATTTCTTTATGTATTCTGGATAGTAAACCATTATTGGATATTTGGTTTACAAATATTTTCACCCATTAGGTAGGTTGTCTTTTCAGTTTCATGATGAAGTTCTTTGATGTGCAAAAGTTTTTAATTTTTAAGGGGGTCCTGTCTATCTATTCTTTCTTTGTTGCTAAGAAACCATTGCCTAACACAAGATCCTGAATGTGCTTCCCTACGTTTTGTTCTAGGAATTTGATAGTTCTGGTTCTTATATTTAGGTCTTTGATCCATTTTTTTTTTTTTTTTTTTTTTTTTTTGTTATAAGTTTTTATTCTCTTACAAAATAAATTTAACTGAAAAATTTCATATTCAAAAGATCTCTTTGAAGGCTATTTCTGATTAATCTGCATTGTGATTATTCAGTTTTACACAAGAATTTCATTCTAAAAAGGTTGTTGACTTACACCCAAATTGTTCCCAATGTTTTCAAATATAGTCTACATCATTTTCCTTTACTTTAAAGCTTTGCTTATTTCCCATTTTGACTTTGACAGACCTTGGATGAACAACACTAATTCTAGTATATACTCACAGAGGTCATTGAAGTCTGGTTTCTCTCATGACTTCCTGGTTTTAGGATCTTCAGCACTCAAGTTGGGAGGCCCCCCACTTCCCAGTCCTTGGAGATAACAGGACTCCAGCAGCCGCTGGACTGGAGGAGTGGACATTCAACCCCGAGGATCAAGAATTACATGAGACAGCAGTCTCCTCAAAGGTTGTGGGGTCCCTCTGGGCTCTTGCCTAGAGTAGGTAAATTGGTGTCTACACAGTCGAGAAATCATGGCTATTGAGCTTTGATCCATTTTGAGTTCATTTTTGTATAGGGTGTGAGATGGGGGTCCTACTTCATTCTTTTGCATATGGATATCCAGTTCTCCCATCACCAGTTTTTGAAAAGGCTATTCTTTCCCTTGTCAAAAATCAATTGGTTGGGAAACGGATGTGGCTTAAGTGATTGGGCTTCTGTCTACCATATAGGAGGTCCAGGGTTCAATTCCCGGGGCTTCCTGGTGAAAGGCAAGTTGGCCTGTGTCATGAGCTGGCTTGAGTGGAGAGCTGGCCCATGTGAAGTGCTGGCCCACGCAGGAGTGCTGGCCTGTGCAGGAGTGCTGGCCCACGTGGAAAGCTGGTGCAGCAAGATGATGCAACACAAAGAGACACAGAGGAGAGACAATAAGCGACACAGCAGACCAGGGAGCTGAGGTGGCGCAAGAGACTGAGCAGCCTCTCTCCCACTCCAGAAGGTCCCAGGATCAGATCCTGGTGCCACCTAAAGAGAAGACAAGCAGACACAGAACACACAGAGAGCAGACAGTGAGTGGAAAACAAGGGAGGGGGGGGACAAATAAATAAATAAATCTTTAAAAAAATATCAGTTGGCCATAGGTGTGAGGTTTATGGTCTATATAATGATCTTTGTGCCAGTATCAGGCTGTTTTGACCACTGTAGCTTTTTAATGAGCTTTAAAATCAGGAAGCATGAGTCCTTCAACTTTGTTCTTCTTTTTCAAGATGTTTTTAGCTATTCGTGGCCTCTTAACCTTACAGATAAATTTGATAGTTATCTTTTCCATTTTTGCAAAGTAAGCTATTGGAATTTTCATTGGGAATTACATTGAATCTGTAAATCATTTTGGGTAGAATTGACTTCTTAACGATATTTAGTCTTATAATCCACGAGCATGGAATATCCTTCCATTTGTTTAAATCTTCTTTTATTTCCTTTAGCAGAGTTTTGTACTTTTCTGCATATAAGTTCTTTATATCCTGCGTTAAATTTGTTCCTTGATGTTTGTTTCTCTTAGTTGCTATTTTAAATGGAATTTTTTCTTGATTTCCTCCTCAGATTATTCAGTAGTAGTGTATGGAAACACTACTGATTTTTGCATGTTGATCCTGTTTTCCACCACTTTGCTGAATTTGTTTATTAGCTCTAGTAGCTTTCTTGTCAATTTTGGGGGACTTTCTCTATATAGGATCATGTCACCTGCAAATAGTGAAAGTTTTACTTCTCCCTCTCCAGTTTGGATGCCTTTTATTTCTTTTTCTTGCCTGCTGCCCTGGCAAGAACTTGCAGTACAATGTTGAGTAACAGTGGAAGTCTTCTTCCAGATCTTTGAGGGAAAGTTTTCAGTCTTTCACCATTGAGTATGATGTTAGCTGTGGATTTTTCATATATGCCCTTTTTCATGTTGAGGAAGTTTCCTTCTATTCCTTTCTTTCAAAGTGCTTTTATCAAGGAAGGATGCTGGATTTTGTCAAATTCACTTTCTGTGTCAATCGAGATGACCATGTGGTTTTTCTTCTTCAATTTTTAATGTAGTGTATTACATTATTTGATTTCCGTATACCTTTGTATACCTTGGGTAAAACCCACTTGATCACTGGGGTATAATTCTTTTGATGTACTGTTAGATTCAATTGCCTATATTTTGTTGAGGATTTTTGCATCTATATTCATGAGAGAAATCGGTTTGTAAATTTCTTTTCTTTATCTGGCTTTGGTATTAAGGTGATGTGGCCTCATAGAATGATTTAGGGAGTATCCTATCTCCTCAATTTTCTGGAAGAGTTTGAGTGGGATTGGTATTAATTCTTCTTGAATTAAGTGATAGAATTCACTTGTGAAGCCATCTGGTCCTAGGCTTTTCTTTGGAGGTTTTTGATGAGTCATTCACTCTTGTTACTTGTAATTGGTCCCATGAGATCTTCTATTTCTTGGAGAGTCAGTTTAGGTTGTTTGTGTGTTTCTAGGAATTTGTCCATTCAAGATGGTTTTCTAATTTGTTGGCATACAGTTTTTCATAGTATCCTCTTACGATATTTTTTATTTCTGTGACATCGGTGGTCATGCCCCCATCTCATTTCTGATTTTGTTTATTTGCATCTTCTCTCTTTTCTTTGTCATTCTATCTAAGGGTTTGTCCATTTTATTGATCTTTTTAGAGAACCAACTTTTGGTTTAGTTAATGCCCTCTGTTGTGTTTTTTATTCTCAATTTCATTTATTTCTGTTTTAATCTTTATTTCTTTCCTTCTTCTTGCTTTGGGTTTATTTTTCTGTTCTTTTTCTAGTTCCTCCAGGTGTGCAGTTAAGTGTTTAATTTTATCTCTTTCTTCTTTTTTAATGTAAGCATTTGGGTTATAAATTTCCCTCTCAGAAATGCCTACACTGCATCCCATAAGTTTTGATATATTGTATTCTAGTTTCATTTATCTCAAAATATTTACCAGTTTCTCTTGTAATCTCTTCTTTGACCCACTGATTGTTTGAATGTGTTATTTAACTTCTTTTTATTTGTGGATTTTCCAGTTCTATCTGAATATTTTAAACTCTCCTTAAGTTTTGAAGGACAGTGTTTCCAGATTAAAAATTTTTGGTTGGCAGTATTTGCCTTTCAGTACCTTAAATATATCATACCACTGCCTTCTTACTTCCATGGTTTCTGCTGAATATCCCACTCTTGTAACCAGATGGGATCAATCTGGAAACATGGGTTACTCCAGAAAAGTTCATTTTGCATTTAGGTGGTCCAGTGAACAGAAAGTGGATTGAGTGTTTGTACCTCTTGCCAACACTTCTGCCAATCTCTCTCCTTTCTCTCTCTCTCTCTCTCTCTCTCTCTCTCTCTCTCTCTCTCTCTCTCCCCCACCCCTCCCCGTCTTTAACCTGGGGGCCCTTTTGTATGTGGCACTCCTCAATTACTTGTGTTCTGCCCTGGGTCTCTGCAGACTTGGGTCCCTGTGCCTGGATAAGCAGGGGATTCTAACTCGCTGCTGTGGGTTCTATAGTCTGCATCTGCGGCAGCAGGGACCCGGGCCATGCTGCCTCTGCACGACTCCCACACTGCGCTGAGTGAGGAGGAGGGGTCCTGAGTGGTGGGTCTGGGAAGAAAATCCCCTACCTGATCTTGGAGATTACTTTTCTTTTTCTTTGATTCACCACTTGTGGAGTCCTTCTCCAGTCTCTGTCATCCTCCAAAGTTCTAAGTAAGTGGGATTTGTCCTTTAATTATTATTATTGTAAAAGCAGAATAATATTTTATGATGTATGAAATTTATGCACTTCAAATTTCAGTGTCCATAAATAAATTTTATTGGAATACAGCCACATACATTCATTTAAGTATTTTCTATGGCTGCTGTCTTGCTGAAGTAGCAGAATTAAGGTTGGCCCAAAAGCTGAAAATATTTGTTGTCTGGGTCTTCATAGAAAAAGTTAGTCAAGCCCTAAATGAAACAATAGATTGTATCTGCTCAGCCTCGTAAAAATCATCTGAAAGTTGATTTGGTGTTTCCCAGTAACTGATGCGTTTCTCCCTAATGTTAGGTGAAATGATGACCCAGGGAAAGTAAATTCATTCTATTCAAATTCATTTCCCCTTCAAGGAATGCGTAGGGGGTAAAAAGCTATGAATGCGCGAGCATCTGTAAATAGTGGTTTATATGTTTCATTCTGTGAACCATGTAATTTAAGGAGCCTTTTTTTCTTTTCACTCATCATTTTGCTGATGAATTCTACTCCTTCAGTTCACAAAAGCTTAGGCCCTTACTGGCCTAACTCGCCACGTCAGTGGAGAGAGTGCTACGAAAGGCAGTTTCTCTGCTTGAGGGTTACCTCAAAGCACCCCACGAACATCTCGTTTGGCCACCCTTAATTTAACGCCTTCTTGACTGTGGAACAGGTTGGCCGATTGAGTAACTGCTACTCTATTTCAGGAAGGGCTCACTCAGAGCAGTTCTGAAAGACCTAAGCATTCAGAAGAGAAAGGAGGGCAGATTTTTAAAAACGTAACTGCCGAGAGTGCTTGGCTTGGTTGCAGCTGTTTTCTGATTTTTGGTGTTACCTGATTGTCCATCCTCACCGCCTCTACCTGCCCTTAGCCTGCGGCCCCAGTGACCTTCTTCCTAACTGCATCCTGGTCAGAATGTATCATACCACGTGAGTGTGGTAGGCATTTTCCTACCTGCTGCGTCTAAGCCCTCTCTCTCATTCTTTCCTCCTATCTCCCTGACTTCCCACTCTCCATTCCGAGGAATAAGAATTTCCTTTCAACATAATGGAGGCTTGGGAGGTGATCCCCATGTTGCGTTGGACACCTGAGGCTGGGTGGCAGTAAAAGTGAAGTAAAGGGCCAGATGAAGCGGGAACCCTCAAAACCAAGCCTCACCCACCTCACAGTTTGCCTCTAGCAGATCCTGTTCCTTGCTTCTGCACACTTCTTTAGAACCGTTTTTGATTGCGTTTTCATGCAGAAGACGGAGAGGAAACAATTGTGCAGCCTTTGAAATGTTGCAGGTGTGGTGGTAAGTGCTGTGCCATTGACAATCCAGTTATTATTGCAACACTGGATGTGGAGGGAACCTTTGTCCTCATTTTACAGGTGAGAAAACTGGGACCGGACCTAAGTAACCTGTCCACAGTCTCAGGCAGAAAGCGGGAGAGCTGGGATTGGAAGCCAGGGAAGTCGTCCTAGGGTAGCTCCTAAGGCCTGTTGGCCCCAAGCCTTCCTCCTGGGTCTTCATTCTGGAAGAAGGTGATTGCACTTGAACCACAGGGTTTGGGGAGCGCTCTGATTGGCATGTCCTTATCACAGTAAAAATTACAGTGGGGAAGCTACAAGAGTCATCTGAGGTAAGCTTACAAAGATGTGGTTTTCAAAGGACTTGCGCTTGTTTAACTGTGAGGTCAGAGGGTCATGGATAAAGAGCAGCTGAACTAGTAGAATATATTAATTCCCCACCAATTATTAGAGCCTGCTCTAATATGTGTAATAAAATAATGAGTGCTGGAGGGATGATTCCAATACCTGACATGTAGATATTCACTGTTATTTAGAAATAAGATCTTTAAATCTCATTAAATTTTCATAGTTCCTTTCTTTTGCTCATAAACCAATGCTCTGATTTTAGCACTGTTTGTAGGCCTTTAAGGATTTATTCATTAAAATATCTGTGCTTGTAAGTGTTTAAGAATATATACTATCATTTTAATCTTATCTTCCTGTAACCCAGGTAATTTTCAAATGCCTCTTTAATTCTAAAATATACTAATGCCATCACAGTGACTCGCTGTTGCCTTCCAAGTGAGGTCTCTCCTCACTCACATCCTGCCGAGTAACTTTCTGTGTGTTAAGTTACCTTCCATGTTTGCGTGTGTGCTGGCTCAACCTACATTTTTCCTCTTACAAGCCTCCTTCTAACAACAAGTTCTCTGTATTAAAGCCACACTGGACTCCACCATGAATTAGGAGAAAGATATTTCCCTTCAGTTTTCCATTTCCTAGAAGACTCTCCTTGCCGGCTCTACGTGTTTGCGTCCTCTCTGTCCTTTACGTCCTCTCACACGCAGCGTCCTCCACGACTCTTCTTTCTCCATCTTCTCCATAGCACTTGACATCTGCTCCTTCACCCAGACTGGAAAGTCTCTGAGATAAAGATCACGGCTGTGCTTGTCTCTATAGCCTCACAGGAGTTATCTGAGGCACCTTTGATGAATTGATTTGGTTCCCTCTGAAGGAAAAAAAAATCTCAAAGTCAAGCATGATTCAGTGTTCCAAATGAATGAGACTGAAATAAAAGATAAATAAGTTACAAACTATTCTGATTGCCAGAGACGACAGCATACCTTGGCAAGGCCCTGTACTTCTTTTCAGCTTCAATATTCAATTAATTTGAAAATGGGTGGGAATAACCTAGGATTAGGATTTTTATGAAAATCAAAACGGGTAGAGTCATCTGAAAATGTTTTGGAAATCACTAAACTGTTTCAAGCATAAAATTGCATTGTTTTCTTCCATTTCCACAGCCCCAATATTGAAGAAAACTGGAGTTTACACAAATAAAAACTGTACTAATTGATATTACTTACCTATAGCATTCTACTTCTGACTTAAACTTAGATTTTGGCTTGAGTGTACTTCATGAATAGTTTTAAGGGAACCATTTTCCTTTTCGATGTAAGATGTAAAGCTAGTCAATGACCAGTTTTGCTGATCTGGGAATTTTTGAAATTGGGCCCACCAGTTGTCAAAGCAAACCAGTTTCCCTCCTCCATAATTCCTGCATTGTCTTTGTTTTTCCTTTACAGGCTTCCATCTCTATCACAAGTTGCCCACGATAGTGCCTGAGAGCTGCCTTCTTATAATGGTTGGACTTCTGCTCGGTGGGATTATTTTTGGGGTCGATGAAAAGTCTCCACCCGCCATGAAGACTGATGTATTTTTCTTATATCTCCTTCCACCCATTGTGCTTGATGCGGGCTATTTCATGCCAACTCGCCCTTTTTTTGAGAACATTGGCACCATTTTCTGGTATGCCGTGGTGGGGACACTTTGGAATTCCATTGGTATTGGGGTGTCCTTGTTTGGTATCTGCCAGATTGAAGCGTTTGGCCTGAGCGACATCACTCTGCTCCAGAACCTGCTCTTCGGCAGCTTAATCTCAGCTGTGGACCCCGTGGCGGTGCTCGCCGTCTTCGAGAACATCCATGTCAACGAGCAGCTCTACATCCTGGTCTTTGGAGAGTCGCTGCTGAACGATGCAGTAACAGTGGTGAGTAATGCACTTGGGCGGCTGCACCTCCGCGTGTGGGAGCCCCCCTGCGCCCGGCTCTCTGACAGTGACAATGGTTTAATGCTCTGCCGTTGCTGTTTGAAATGCGTAAAACATTCTGAACCCAGGGCCCCTCATTTGCATTTTGCGTGGGCTTCCTGGCTGTGCACCTGGTCCTCCTGTTAATGTCAGAGGAGCACGCGAGGGATTTTGACCTTTTCATCTTTGACCATTTACCCTGTTAGCATTTTCATAGGTGACGGTCTCTGATCATAATTTAGGGAATTTCGGCCCCAGAAGTCTTTGTGAGAAGTCATGCTGTCATTGTATCCACGGGAAGCAGTGATACCTACTGAGCGCCATTCTCTATCAGGGGGTGGCATCTTTACTATGTCAGTGATTTTAGGCAAAGTTTTCATCACACACCCATTTCCTGTTACTCCTCAGCCAAAATGTTTCTGGTCCTTAGCCTTTTCCCTTAAGTTGGTATTTATTCAGAGAAAACAAATTATTTGTAATTCTCTCTTAATTGACACATAATTAGACCAGAGGCTGTTATGATCTTAATATTGCCAGAATTTACCTCCACCCTGCCCTGGCCTCTGGACTCAGGCAAGGTGGTGAACAGGAAGGATGAGGAAGCCTCTTCCTTTACCTGCAGGCCTCCAGGTAGTGCTGCCCCTAACAATTAAAGACACCTGAGTCACCCTTGATCCGTAAGCACATTTGTCAGCATCAGTGATGCTGTTTTAGGTTACCCGTGACTCTGTAATAGTAGTAGTGACTGCTTTTTGGGATGCTTACCATGTGCTTAGGCCTTTATAACAATCTTTAAAGTAGGTATTTTTCCCATTTTGCAGGTAAGAAAATTGAGGCAAAGAAAGATTAAGTGTGCGTCAGTAACCTAACTACTTTATACCACCCTCTCCATTAGTTATTCCTGACTCATTTAAAAGTTCACACAAAAATGGACATTTGTTACATTAGCCTATATTCTACTGCAAAAGCAGACCCTTGAACTGAATAAGATAGCTTCTTTAAGGATGTCCATGAACACCAGGTGGATATCATCATGTAGAAAATAATTTATTGACAAGGATATCCCATTTTTTAGATTCTAAGCCTTTAAGATAGTTAAGTTACCTTACTCAAGTAGTAAAATCCACTTCATTTATTCCATTATTCATTAACAGTGATTAGTCATTAACTTGCCACTACTAAATTTTAAATGGGAAATTTCCATAATAATGAAGATATTTTATGTCTCATTCCAGTTTCCAAAGGTTTCAAGTTATTCATTGTGACTTATGTTTGACATGTAAATATTACCCTTTATTGGGATGATTGTGGACATTTTAATGTGGAATTTCGAGAACAGCATTTATTTAGTGTAACGGAAACTTTACAGAGGATTAATGATACCTTGCTGTCTTGCGGTAGAGTTAGGTCAGATTTAGAATTTTGTGCCCTGCCTTTATACTGCTTTCCTTCCTCTTATAAAATCTCTCATTTAAACATCCCAGTGGTCCCTTCTTTGAGTTTATCAAGAATCAGATCTCAGGAAAAGATCTGGCTAAACCACCATTTGCAGTGTACAAAGGCCCTGGGCATTCCAGAGACACATCCCATATTTCCTGTCAAGTGGCACAAAGCCATCGAATGTGGTTTTGTGGACAGGGAGGATGAGCTGACCTAGGGAGGACATGAGCTAAAGAGAGGGCAAGGAGGGCAAGGGATAGAAAAAGGATGTGGCTCGTGGCTGGAAGCCCTTGTCATGTGGCCAGAGGCTCTAAGAGCGACTTTAATGGTCTTATGTGAAAGAGCCTCTCTTGGTGGGTTGTATGTCCTGGGTTGAAGCGCCTGGACCCTCAAAGCCAGACTCACAGATACCAGGAAGTTCCCAAGGCCTCTGCCTACCTAACGTCTAAGAGCAAACCTGCCTGATGTTTCTCTGCTGAACTGTCTGAATTAACCAGGTGTTTGGAATAATTAGAACAGTGGTGTGAAGAATTATAACTTTGCCTCCTAGTCAGGTGCCCTCAAGAAATAGAGATGGAGATGTTTTATGGAAGGAGATTCTTTGATCCATTAGTCAAGTCTTATCCTAGGAGTGGTTTAAGGAATTCATGGAATAGGGAAAGGTATGAAAAATATGGACTGTGATGCATACAGAGAAAATGAGTCATCATTAGGAGTTGTAGGTAGAAAGGTAGAGGTGGAAAGAGAAAGAATTAATGTTAAAAGTGTAATCTGGAGGATGGGTGAAATTGTAGGCCAATGCAATTAACTCCCTCCCCAAAATATGGTAAATTCACAGTTGAGCTAGAAAAATTGAAGGAGGGAAAACCTAGCACAAAAATTTCTCAAAGGAAAGAGAAACTTACAACATGTAAAATTATATAAATACATAATATATAATAAATATTGCACAGGGCTATGGTGGGGTAGAATTAAGTGGAGAAATGGCTAACAATAAAAAAACGTAAAGACTCTCTTTATGCAATGAAGTTGGGCACGTTTTGCTCCAAAGGAATACTACCCTAGGATCACTGACATTAACCTTGTGGTAGTAAAATAACCTTGAAGCAGCAAAAACACTCTCTCTGTGGTATAGGAGCATTGGTTTTGTTTTGCTTGAGCACTTTGGTGCAGATGATGTTTTTGAAAAGAGTTAAATAAAGCCAGTGTTCACAGTAGTAATTGAAAGGCATTTCTTGTCATGAGTTATTGCCTGGGGAACTGAGAAAAATTGCAAGGTGGGACATTATGGAATATATTTGGGTCTTTATGGGTAGATTGCAATTGAAATTTGGAGCAGTATGTGGCTAGAGTCAGGTAGGAAAGGAGAGCAGATGTAGTACTTCTGACAGAATGGCCAGCCAGCCTGGCATGGGTGAGCCCTTCTTCCACAGTAGATTCCTAGCAGTGCTGGATAGAATACAGCCAATTAACTCGAGGCTCTGTTTGAACTCCACTGAAATCCTACCGTATTGGATTTGGAAGGAAGTAGAGGAACCATGAGAAAACTGTTTTCTATTTTAAAAAATCTTTAAGTAAAAATATTTTAATTAATTAAAATAAATAATTTTAATAATGAATACTTTAAACAACTAAACCAAACAGTTAATTACAATATTAACCTTTAATATGCAGACTTTTGTTCTGTATTTACCAACATCTAATCATTCCAACCATGAGATTTCTGTTTGTGAAAGCTTAAGGAAATAGGAACAGGCAAAATTTTACATAGGATTTTGGTGATTTCCTTTATAATAATAGTTTATGAAAACTTTTCACATTTCCCTTACTAGGCAAAAATGGTTAAAGTTCTTATATATATATCTGAGAAGCCCCATTATTTTCAGAGTCATCCATAAACAAATCACTAAGGCCATAATTTATACCACATGATAATTTCCAGTAGCATTGCTAGAACATGTTAATGCAAAAACAATATTTAATAAACTTTCCATAAACACTCAAAGAGTTTCCTCACTCTGCCATAGCTGGAATTGGATAAGGAGAGCTGGCTCCATAGAAAGAAGCTACTGATGTCCACCGGTGGTCTAACCAATGTTCCCTCTGGGGTGGAATTTGTCTTCAGGAAGTTGATGGGAAGCAATGACTTGGTATTGAGTTGTGCTTTTGCAGAATCAATATAAAGTTGTCTATATAAAAATGATTAGTCCTTATGTTCCATAGAAGAAAAAGTGACCTGAAAACTATTTTTCTGGAACAAAGCTATTCTGTAAACAAATGTTTGTAGACCTTACAGTCATGCTTTACATGATTTCACTGAATTATGGAACAGTTTAAATCAGTGTTCAAAATAGATGATTCCTAGTTTTAACACACATTTAAGTATTTGAAATAGAATAATGATGAGGATGCCTTTGATGGTTTGGAAGTTTTCAAAGTACTCAACTGATATTAAAGAATTCACAAATTGGCATTGCTTACATTTCAATCTCCTAAAAATACATGTGCCAAGTTGACATCAACTTTGCCCAGACCCACAACAGGCACCTGTGTAGACTAGGTAGTTATAACTTATATATGTACATATATATATATATACACACCCCCACACACATAATATGTATAAATTGACAATATGTAACAAACTCATACTTTATTTTTTATTATATATGTTATAATTTTTATATAATATATAAAATAAAATAAATGTATATTTATTTTTAAATTTGTGTAATTATGTACCTTTTATATTTTAAAAAGTCAGTGTAATTAATTGATTAAATAATTGTAACTCCAAAGTACTTTTCTACATAGATTCCCTGGTGATAAAATTAATAGATTTAGCTGGAGGGAATGAACTATGGGGTTATGGCCAGTTGTAACTAAAAGAATTTTATCCTGTACTGATCTCTAGGTATCGGGTTCAGTGAAAAACAGGTGGGAGGTTATGGAAACCTTTCTGGTTGTCTAGGCAACATTTCTACCTGAGATATTGCCTTGTAACACTTGAAGCTTCTGACCAGTATGCTGAAAGGAAAGTTCCCATGACTCAGCTTTACTCTTTGAAAAATCGAAAGGGAATTTTAAAACAAAAGCCACCTTTAATAGAGTTGATGGATTGGGTTGCCAAGAAAATGGTGTGGAAAAGATGCGCCATTTGTGGCCCATCAGCTGAGCTGGCTGTGGCTGAGCAGTCGGCCCAGGAGCTCTCCTTGGAGGGCTTCTCCCAGTGCCCTCTGATGGGCTGGGTGGGGTGGGGGTGCGAGGAGAGAATGAGGCTCAGGTGCTGTGTGCAAGGGACTTAGAATTCCGCTGTTAAGTGAGGCAGGCCCTGAAAAGGCAACACCAGCACCCCAAGACGGCGTATTTCTCAGAGCCGAGTGTTGCAGGAGCCCAGAGGGAAGAACTGGCAAGGCTGGAGGGGTCCAGGGGTGCTCTCGGAGGAGCAGCAGCTCCAGAGAAGCCTTGGAAGAGAGAGAGAGTTTCTCTAGGTTTAGGGAAGAACGAGGGCTGGTTTCTGCCAAGAGAAACCGCAGGAAGGGAAACCAAGGGCAGGATGTATGAGGGCAGAGTGTTTTGTGGGGTCGTGTGGACACCCACCCCAGCCTGTTGGAAAGCAGTAAAAAAAAAAAAAAGGTGGGCCAGGTGTATGGGGCTGGAATTTTAAGCCTTCCCAAAGTGGTGTTACAGGAGGAACCAGACAAGGGAGAGAAGGGATTTGCTGAAGCAGGCTGGAAGAGGGCATGTGGGGAGCTGTGAGCGCCGAATGGGACCGCCGGGCAGCCCACCTCTCGGCCGGGCCTCCGCAGCCCGCCAGCGTTTGGCCTCGGCTGTTTGGAGGCCAAGGGTATAGATAGCTCATCTCTTACCCTCTCTCGGGCAGTGGCTGTGGAATGCTGATGCCGGTGGAATCCGAGGCAGGCCGCCAGCCTCTGGTTGAAAGCAGGAAGTGGATGCTGCTTGAAGCCAGCTTCTTCTCTGGCAAATGACTATGCCCTCAAGATAGTTGAGGCATTGAGGGTGATGAGCCACTTTCTTCTCCTCTTACCCAAGTCGTTCCTTGGTGGTAAAATGCCAAATGCTCTTGAGTGTTACACTAACAGGTAGAAAAAAGGAAAAGCCCAGTGCTAAGTAATAATCCTCCGTTTTTAAAAAGACCGACAGACATTTGTTGTCATCTACACGTAAATCATAATAAGGTGTGACCCTTGGCAATGAGGAGCTTATAACGTAGCAGGGAAGAGAAAGAAATCGCCCCAACCCTGTAATGTGGCCGTAAGGGAGATGGAAAGGGAGAGGGGTGGCACCTCGCCAGGGCGGGCCCTGATTAGCAGGGAGATGCCGACTCATTCCCCACTGGTTGAACCTTGGAAAGCGCAGCCAGAAGGCCAGGAGACCCGCGTTCAGGTGGCGCAGCTGGCGTTTTGCGTGACTCTGGACAGGTCAGTTAATGCTGGGTTTCTCAGTGCCCTCTGAGGGGTGGCCCCGCACAAGCTCCTAAAGGCCTGCAGCGCCAACATCCCATCCACTTGCTTTCCCGAGAGTCCCGGGTGCTCCCAGGGTTGTAAATATCAAAGTGAAAATTTTTTTTTTAAAGATTTTATTTATTTATTCATTTATCCTCCCCTTGCTGCTTGTGCTCGCTGGGTCAGCTAACCATGCCGTGCGGGCGGGCTTGCCTTCACCAGGAGGCCCCGGGAACCGAACCCGGGCCTCCCATATGGTAAACGGGAGCCCTAGTGATTGAGCCACAGCCGCTTCCCATACTACTACTTAGTTTTTATTACACTGGCTGGTTTTGTAAAAAGAAAATCACAGCAGAGCTTAAGCCATCACTTGCCATTTAAATGGCTCGGCGACCCTCGGAGCCTCAGAAACGTGCTTGAAAGCGTAATGCACAGCAGTCACGAAGTAGCTAACCTTCTTAAAGCCTTAATAAAACCAAAAACTATATAAATGCTGCATCTGTTTTTCAGAAGCCAAACAAAAGTGCAATCTCATAACTTTAGAGGCACAAAATCTGTATGCCGTCATTGCAGATAGCTACCCTCTTCACACACATCCACACACACACATGCTGCACTCAGGCTGCTGCCTCTGTGCTTTAGGAAAGTTCCTTTGGGTCCCAGGTTACATTCCGAATATCAGTGGACATATATGTGTGTGGGAGGGGCGAGAAGGCGGAGTAGGCAGGGAGACCTCAGTGACCCTGGAGGAGTTCTTAAAATAGGGTGCCTGGACTGATGGAGTGGGTCCTTCCCATGCTATGCCTCCATAATAGGGCCTTAAAAGGTCAATCAATGCAGCAGCACTGACAGCACTTTCTCTAGAGCAGGGGTTCTTAACAAGGAGTCCGTGAGCTTGAATTGAAATGTGAAAAAACATTATTCTTGGGGGGACGTGTTGGTGCAGGTGTGCTATATTTATTAAATAATACGCAGTATAGTGTGGACTTAGTAAGGGGTCCGTGGTTTTCATCTGACTGGCAAAGGGGTCTGTGGAGTAAAAAAGGTTACGAGCCCCTCCTCTAGAGACTCTTCCTAAGCAATGGCCGTAGAAGAGCGGTGTGCTTATGACAGCCAAATATCTTAATATTTTAGACGTTATCTGAAAAGATTGATGTTTTAGGAATAAGTTATATAATTATTTTGAATTCTCCTTTTTTTGAGGAATAGGTCTCTCTGACAACATTGCTATTATCTTTTTAATTTAAAGCCATGCTATGAGAGCTGAACAAATTCATAATCATTCGCTTTGGTTCACACTAGGTATTTCCTCATTAGAAGGCCAGCTAGATTTTTCTGTGCCCAGAATGATAATGGGAAAATTGGGAGGGTCTTGACCATGCATTTTCTTTCTCCCACAGGTCCTGTACAATTTGTTCAAGTCTTTCTGCCAGATGAAAACCATCGAGACCATTGACGTGTTTGCTGGAATTGCTAACTTCTTTTTTGTGGGAATTGGTGGGGTGTTTATTGGCATCTTCCTCGGATTTATAGCTGCATTTACCACTCGTTTCACGCATAACATCCGAGTGATTGAGCCACTCTTTGTCTTCCTGTACAGTTATTTGTCCTATATAACAGCTGAAATGTTTCACCTCTCAGGCATCATGGCGTAAGTACTTAACTGATAATTCTGTGAAACCACTTACTGATTAAATTTCATTGAATTCATATACTCTGAGCTAAGATATGAACATTGAACCGGTTGTATGAAAGAGTAGGTTTTCTTAAGTTCTTTTAAAAACAATTAAAAGTAGATTTTTCTTACTCTTTGTTTCAAAGAGATGGAAATATACATCAGCCAAATTTATACTACAGTGATCTGCTGCTAAAATGGAAAAGGGCTTAAAAGTTATCCCTTGGGTCACTTATGAAATATGACAATAAACCGTTGGGGTTGATTATCAGGCACCAAGCATTTTATGAATTTGATGCCGGTTCAGTGTTGTGAGATGTGAGAGGCTGTACACGTGCTCCAACAAGGTTGCGTTGCCAGAACTGCTTTTGGAGTTCTTCGGAATTACTTCTCTGGGCTCATTGGAATAATCTTAGTGATGGAAGCCATCTCTTTGTATGATGGATTTGATATGTGGTAGTAGCTTAAAGTCATTTGAAGCAAAATTAGTTTGGCCTTTTAAAATAAAGAGGTATGATGATAAAGCAAGACATTTATTTGCATCATTCTCAAACTGATCCTGAAGGACATTTGCAATGAGAATTCCTCCGCATGGCCTGAGCATGCCCACTGGAACCTGACTTTGGCCTTAGGAGGATCACTTGGAAGGAAGCTAGTCCTTGGGTGTGGGTGTTTTTGTAAGCTTCCAGCAACAAGCCTTATTTGATCTTGGTCACAGTCTGTTTTTGGCCAGTGATAAGTACTTGGTCATGACCTGCCTTTCATATTTTTAATTTTGACGAGCTCATTCGCTGCTTGCCATGTGTTAGGTAGGCTCCATGCTTGGCCTGTGCTACCACTGTTGTAAACACAAGCCTCGTTTCTGTACATAAGTTTCTTCCTGAAATTTCCCTTTGCAACCTGGTTTTGGTGATGCTTTGATGGAGGACTATTTTGGCTTTTTTTTTTTGCCTCATCTACACCGCTTTTATATCAGAAGCATATTAGGCTTGTGGTGGATGGAAGAAGGCTAAAAAGTCAAATGCACCTCTGCAAGGAGAGTGGAGCCAGTGTTATGAAAGTCACTAGTTCTAAGGCGATGCGGTTTTCTCTTTCAGAAGAACCTAAATAAAGCAACTTATTAATCCAGTTTGACCTAGTAATGAAATGCTCTGCCTCTTCCTGGTTGCTATTCATATCGTTTGTCTGACTTCCAGTTTCCTCACTGTTCTTTGACCAGTGTCATTGCAAACATAAGACCAAGTAGTTGCACGGTCTCTAAAAAGAGCATGGGGGTGGGAGTCAGTGTCCAGTTTCACAGCAGTGTTCTAATAACAATTAGCGTGAGAAACTTGAGTTGCGTTGTGAACCCGAGTCTATTATATACTCCTGAGCACAGGCATATGAAAAGCTCTAGAACACCCTCAAGTACTTGTCTAAATGCTTTTATCTATTTGCCTGATGTTCAAAGGCAGGAATTGGGGTCAGAGAGGATTCCAGAGTGTTGTGGGAGGAGGGGTTTCTGAAGAGTTGGGTGAGGAAGGAATCCTAGTGCATCTCTGCTGTGGAATGTTGCAGGGGCCCGGGGTCCCTAGGGGTTGAGAAGGCATGTGCTGCGTCAGGTTACTCAGCCCTGTGAAGATGTGATCGTGGGTTACTTGATCTGGGAATTAGGAAACCAGGTGCAAGTAGGACCATATCTTTCTGGTAAATAGCACAGTGCATGTTCTGCTGTGTTTTGTTAGTGGTTGAAAATTTTTACTTTTGTTTCCAACTTCAAAGAAAACATTTATTTTTCATCTTAGAGTACAGAAAATTTTTATTTTTAAACTAATATTTTCGTGGCACACAGTATACTGAAATAATAAACTAACCCTTAAGTAAGTCATTAGAAGACAATTAGGCATTTTGCATATAGAATTACCATGCACACCCATTATAATATGAAAGCAAATTAAAGGGCAGGTTTAGCTGGGAATGTGTTTGTTCTCGGAAGTAACACCCTGTTTTCTAATGTGAGGTAATTAGTGTGCTATTCAAAACCACACCATATGTGATGCTTCCACATGGTAGATGTCAGAGGTGTGGATGTCCTGCCTTGGAGTCCAGCCCTGCGCTTCCGCGTGGTAATGACTGGCCTTACCTTGGGGTGTCAGTCCACGGGATGCAATATAATGATGTAATTAAAGTTGCGTATCCACACACACCTCTTTATAGAGCCAGGCACTTTTTCCAGGTTTTAAATTGTACTGAGTACATATTCATGCTAATTGCACTCTTTCTGTTGCCATTTAAAAACACATTTTCAGGTTAATGAGGGTGAAGGCACATGACATGCTGAGCATGCTCAGTGCGTTCCCTTATTTGCTTAAGAGAAATAGCCACGTAGAAAGGAAAATAGGCAGAGAGATTAGGCAGATGGTGAGCTGAGGTTAAACTACCTCTCTGGTAATTTGTGAAAGAGTGTAAAGTGAAATTTGGCCTACCTGAGTTTGCCTGCCGCTTACCTCCTTCATCTCCTCCTTCTCTCCATCCTGCTTTCCATCCTTCTTTCTCTCTTCTTCCTTTCTCTCCTTATTGCCATTCTGATTCTGTGACCCCCTGTGGGTCACCTTTGTTTTGGGTGGTCTGTTGGGAAGCCTTTCTAGGAGGAGCTTGCTCAACGAGCAGGTAGTTATAAAAGAGTCTGATTGAAAAGAAACATCCTTCTGTCCAGCAGAAGACTTGGGCTTGGGTTCAAAATGCATTCAGTGTTTTAGACAGGAAACTACTGGGCAGGATTTCAGCTGCTTGATTTTTGGGGGGAAGCTGCTGGAAGCAGTGTACCCTTGGGTATTCTCAAAGTCCACCATTACCACTATTCCTTTTTTTTTTTTTTTTTTTTTTTGTCATGAAACTGATTTTTTGTGATTTTTCCCTGACAGCAAATAAAGAGTATAAGGTGAAGTTGTGTTTGTCTTCTTATCCTCTGTCTTACACGCTATCTGGAGAATGACTACTGGGCATTTTAAGGTTTGGTTTCCCCTTTGTGACCTTTCCTAATAATTTGCCTATCTCAGTGTAAGGAATTACGCTCGTGTGTTTTTGTGGGTTCAGGATGTTTGTAGCTACAAATACCAGGATGATAGATGAAATTCTGTCCATTTCTGTCCATTTCTATATTTTTCTATTCATTTCTGTACTTGTATAAATTGTTACTACAGGGAAAAGTAAGCATGTGTGTGTGTGTGTGTGTGTGTTTCAGAGTGAGTGTCTGGCTAAAGTTAAGGGTAAGTTTCTATAAGATGCTGAAACAAGCGATTTACCATATCATTAACACTGAATACCTACCTTCAAGTAAAAAAATATGCTAAAGAGGGGTGTGGCAGTTTGAGATTATTTATGAATTCCAAAAGGAGAGATTATGTTTGTAAACTGGCTTGTTCCTGTGGGCGTTATACCCTTTGATTGCATGCGATTCAGCTGAGATGCCTTTTATTAAATTATGTGAAGATTAGGGCTTTGATTCAGCCATGTCATTAAGGTGACTCAGTTTGAGTCCCCGCCCCCTTTGTGGGCTATAGAAACAGACAGTCACTCAAGGAGAACACAGACGTAGACACACAGAATAAGACACACACGTGAAAAGAGAGCTCCACAGACACGGGAGAGGACTCTGAGCCTGCGCCCTGGGAAGAGAGATGAGCCATTTACCTGATAGTTTACAGCTGACCTTGTGAAGAGAGCAGAGCTGTTGAGCCTGGGAAAAAATGAGCTCCGGGAAGAGAGAGGAGCCCTAAGTCAGCCTACAGCTGAGATGGGAAGAAGCTGGACCCACGGAGGCTTAAGAGGGAAGAGGAAGGCTGAACCCTTATAGACATCACTCACCATCTTGTTTCAACCTGTGGCAACAGATTTTGGCAAGGAAGTAACCTTGAGTTGGACTCTTTAGAGCCTTGTAAGTGTAAGCTTTTATCCCAAATAAATATCCTTTATAGAAACCAACAGATTTCTGGTACTTTATATCAGTACCCCTTTTTGACTGACTAATACAAGGGGCTAAAGAGGTGGTTGCTAGTTATTGATTTTAGAAATTCATGTGCTGGATCATGTGTTTTGGGCTTTATGTTCAGAAACATATTCAGAAATAAAGCACCAACATCCCTTTCTTTACCCAAGGACACTAACAGATGCTTAAAATGATTCTCAAAAATCATACTAATACAGATATGAATTGAAGTGGGACATTGTTCTTCCCCTTTGGGCCATGAAGCGCCTTTGTGGTCCTCTCCTTACATCACCCATGTCCTCTTTGCTCTAATTAATGGTGCACTGAAGAGAGAGATGCTTGATCCACAGCAGCCTGTAACTTGCAGAGAAATGCTCCAGGGATTTGGAAAACTAGCTGTCTCCTCCTTCAGGAGGGGAGGTGCCCCGTATGTCTTAGTTTTGTTGTGATGGATTAATAATTCTTAATCTCTCTTCCCTTCGGGGTACTTAAAGTGTGTTCTATTTGTTCCCAGTTATTTTTGTTCTCAGAGAGCTGATCCTGAAATGATGTGTACAGTTCCCACCAAGGTAGTACTTACAAATGTGACACATATCGGCACAGTTTTCCATCCCCTTTGTAAGGGAGTCAGAGCAAGGAATTCAGCCATGGGGGTCAAGATTTGCTCTTCCAATACTGTGCTTGATGTCCTAGGGAAAACCTGTCCCTCCTTCACCTTGATTTAACAAACCTCAGGTTACTTGTTACCATATCTCTGCACGGGGGAGGAAGCTGGCTTGGTGTGGACTCCAAGATTTCCTCTGTTGCTTTTCTTTGCAAGGAGGAGTGTGACTGGCTCCTCTAGAGGCCGCGGTGTTTCTCCTTTAGTGTACCCTCTCTTTCTGCTGTGACTTTTCCTTTACCTCAGTCAAGCATGAGGTCAGATGTTTTCAGTGTTCCCAGGCAATGCAGCTGAGTGGCTGGGATTCTGCCTTCCCACTTGAGCCCTGGCAGTTAATCCCTGGCTATTTGAAGTAACTCGAGTCACCAGATTCTTGTACCTGGGAGCCTAACTCAAGCCATAGAGGGAAGTTCTGTGTTAGTGAAAGAAACTCAAATCAAACCCAATTAAACAATAATGGGGGAGGGGGGTCGTTTAGGTCACATATAAATAAATCTTGAAGAGGGCAGGTGTAGATTTGGCTTTGAGGGGTGAAATCAGGGATTCACGTATTTTCAAAACCATCTTCTTTTCTCAACTTTGCCTTTTCCTGCATGATAGTGTCCTTATTTTAAGCCAGCCATCTCCAAAGAGGTGAAACCAGGGACACAGACAAATTGGGGTTTATATCTCTGCAATCCTGTCACTGAAGAGTAAAGCGTGAGCTCTCCTGCCAGCACCTGTTAGGAGAAATTTCAAGGCACGGACCACGACTGGCCCAGGTGTTTGGAGGATTGTGATCGGATGAAACGGTGTCACATGACCAGCCTTGTGGCCTTCAAACGAGAGTCTATTATCAGAAGAAGGCAGTGAGCTTCTACGTGGCAATTGAGGGAATCACTGTGACTGAGACCACCGTCCCAATCTGTGTTGACTGCAAGCTATGAAGGACAAAACAAACCCTTTAAAGTACGGTCAGTTCTCAGTATTTGTGCCACTTAGGCTCTAGAAAATAGTCACAAGCACTACGTTAGTGAATACTGAACCCCTGCTTCTATGGGAAATACAAGTTTAAGTTCCTGTGAGCCTGTGGTCATATTTCCATCAACCGATCAATGCATAACTTTGTTTCATGTGTTTCTTTTAAAAGACACCTTGTTTGCTATGTATTGTTGATTCGTTAACATTGAACTCATGGCCAGCAGACTCTAACTCATACCTGAAGGAAGCTTGTCTAGCACATGTATTCTCTCCATAAGGTGCATCACAGCTTTTCCTTGTACTTGGGAACACTAGACAGCACCTCAGCACTATGCTTGAGGGCCGTTTTAAATGGTGAAATTACCAACCAAAGGCAC
This sequence comes from Tolypeutes matacus, assembly GCA_026826555.1. NCBI lineage: Eukaryota > Metazoa > Chordata > Mammalia > Cingulata > Chlamyphoridae > Tolypeutes > Tolypeutes matacus. Next base: position 64,190,072 of record JAKSZT010054030.1, on the reverse strand, counting down.
AGCAATGTGGAAAACATGGCCCTAAATATACCATGACAAGTACACTTGTTTGCAGTAGGAGAGATGAAGCAACAAGGCAGGTTGTCACCTCACTTGACATCAGCTGGGGAATGTGCACACCTTGTGACTCAAACTTTTTGCCACTCTGCACATGTCTGCGAATGACCATGAAAGTGCTGCAAGTATTGTTTCTGGGGTTAGAAATAAATTTGAGCGAGTAGGCGAACTTGCAAATACGGAATCCATGAATAATGAGGCTCAACTGTATGGTGAAGTATATCATGACGCCTGAAGGCCCCAGAGATGAAGAGAAGGGCATTCGGGGTAGAGGGAGAGTGTAACTGGAAGCTCCAAGGTGAAATGCCCTGCTACAGCTAAGGAGCTGAACTCAGGTGTGGCCAGAAAGGTAGGTGTATAGTCTTCACCTGTTTTATTCTATAGGCAGTGAGGTGGCACAATTGTATTTCTGTTTTATGGTGAATACCTTATTGCAGTGCTTCCCTAGCTTTTTTATATCATCACCCATAAACATTGATAATATTTTGATGGTACTCTGGGTAAAGACTGGAGGTGATGGGTTTGTGTTCTCTGACAGTCCCAGGCTCACTGGCTGACCCCATGGCTGGTGAACTGGGGGGCTCTAACAGCAGCAGGGGGAGGGTCCCTAGGAGGACACTAGACTAGGGGCAGGAGAAAACCTTACAAAGATGCAGACAAGGGAGGTGTGAAACAAAATCTGGAACCAAGTAATGAAAAGTGAGAGTGGGGAAGGGAAAATAGGGTGGCAAAATATAATGAAATCTGCAAGAGTCCCCAAATCTCATGTTAGTCCTTATTTTTACCCTTCCACAAAACTTTTTTTTTTTTTTTTTTAAAGATTTATTCATTTACTTTATCCATTTTAAACCCCCCCTTCCCCATTTGCTGTTTTGTGTCCATTTGCTGGGCAATTCTCCGTGTCTGTTTCCTGCCATCTCTTCTCATCCTCCTCCAGTCTTTGCCAGGATTAGATCCTGGAGACCTCCGATGTAGGAGAGGTATTCTGCCGCCTGCGCCACCTCTGCTCCTGGTTTCTGGAGCTTTCAGATGTTATGTCATCATCCTGCTGCATGGGTCCCAGGCCCGACGGCTCAGCAGCACACAGAGCTGCCCGTGCACCTTCTATATATATATTTTTTATTTTACCGGGAGGTCCCGGGGATCGGGCCCAGGTCCCTCCATATGGCAGACGGACGCCCAACCATTTGAGCCACATCCACCCCCCATAAAACTTTAAAATAAAACAATTCAAGTTCCAGCTCTTGTTCCCATTTCTTCTTCCTCCCTTGAACCCTATGCCTATACTCCCATCTCCCATTTGCTTTTCTCACACTTTGATGTGTTCAGGAATCACCTGGAAGGGTTGTAAAATACGCAGAGTCCCTGGCTCCAGCCAGAGACTCTAATTCCATAAGTCTTGGTTGGGCTCAGGCCTTTGTTTTATTATTTTTTCCAAGGACTTCCAATCATTTTGGTACATGTGGCCATAGACCATACTTCTAGAAACACACAGTGCTCTGATAATACATGCTAGGAGCACTAAAAGTTTCCAGAAAGCAGCCACTCTTTCAGATGTAGCTCACATGGAGCCCTGAAAACATTCTGTGTGTGCATCTGGCTCAGGGATTGTGTACATGTGTTTCTCACCCCCAGGTCTCTCTTTCCCCTGGCCCACAACACCCACCAGTCGTCCTCCACCTGGAAATCTTAATTCCATCGTCAAGATCCAGACCCAAATAGTCCTGTCTCTCTGAGGCCTTTCTCAAGGTTTCCCAACTGGGTTGGATCGGACTCCCACCATCCCCCTGCTGTCATGTCCTTCCTTCACTGGGCTTCTGCCTGAGCTGGATGCATTCTCTCCCCACAAAACAGGCTACTTCACTCGCATAGTAAGCCATCTATAAACCATCGTTGAATTTAATTGAAATCATGTAAAGGGGAAGAAACAAAAGATGTAGAAAATCCATGAAATGGACAAGACATGAAACATGAATAATCAAGTATTTGTAATACTTTGAATTTGCTTCCTTGGATTTTTTTTTTTTATTTTGAGAAAGATTGTTCAGGTTTGATCCTTGGGTTCTCCTTGGAAAACAATTTTTGTTTGTGTTTTCTCATATGTCAAACTCATTCTTTTTTGGTTCTCTGGTTTCCTGGAAGAGGCAAATCACTATATTGTATATTCCTATCCTGGGATAACTAGTTTGCCTCGCACATGAGTGAGTACTTTACTGTGAGGGGCACTCTGAGTCGCTGCAAGACCTACTTTTATGAATACAGAGAAAGACTTTTAATTGCTCTTCATCAGTGCTAACACTTTGGTACTTGGAGTATGGTGTCATATTTTGGCAAAGTCTTTATTGAGACTATGGGACAATTATTTGAGCTATTTTTTTTTTCTGCAATTGAATACATAGTTTTAAGATCACACACAGATAGAGAATGGCAATGAAAGAATTTCACAACATTCTTTGTCAGGGCAACCCTAATTCTAAGCAGTTCAGATTACAGAAAAAGTTTCCTAATGTGGGAATAGAAATTAGAGAATCAGCCAGTCTTTACAAAAAAGAAAGCACTTGTGTTCCTAAACTGGATTAACTGAGGCAACCTCTTCACCATAAGCTTGTAAACAGGGCAGAGTTTTCATCTTCACACTCAGAAATCTTCTGCCACCATCTGCCTTCAATATTCATCCTTGATCCCTTTGGTTCCAGTGACCTTGACCATCTAAGCGAAGGTCACCGTAGCCTCATTAAATTAGACTCAGCTAACAAGATTTGAACATCCATTTGGTACCACTGCATGCATAGAACCGTGCTCAGCATGGATGAACACTGGTCCATGCTCTCTTCAAGCATATGTTCTAGTCGAGAGGTCATGAATACCTGTAGAAGCGGGTTGCATTGAATGCTACAATGAAGTCATGGAGTATGGTAGGAAAAATAGTTGTTGGAATTTTCTATTCAGAAAATAGCCAAATGACAGATCATCTAAAGAAAGTTTGTTTCTCCCCCCTAACAACTCTGTTGGCGTAGTATTAGCTGGCCTGGATTTTGCCAATGCTGTATTTAGAGTGATGTAGTGATAAAGAAAACCTCAACTGCTGGTGAATGTGAAAACCACTAATTATAGTGCTGTAGCCTTTCCATCTCTAAATTGATGATAATTACCTTACATTATGTAAAGCATAATGTGAAGCAAGATAATAACAAAGCAGAATGCACGAGTGAATTCTGTGCATACTGCACCTCCATGCAGGCCCATAGAATGGAGCCCAACACCTGTCAAAACACGGACATGCTTGGGATATAGTACAGAGGCCGGTTGCTGCCATGGATTTTGAAAACAACAGGGTAGACTGTTGCAGGAAATCAACTGGGCCTCCGAACTTCACGTCTGTGCCCCTCCAGATCCATTCTCTGCCTTTCACGGTTCTCTTCCTAAAATACAAACTTGTTTATATCATACCATCATGCCCACTAAATAATTAACCTGTGTATTTAGTCATTGATTCCAAAGGAATTAATGATGTGGCAGATGCTATGCTAAGCATTGATGACACTTTTTTTTTTTTCTCCTGAAGCTTCCAGCTGGAGTGGGGAGATAGACATTCATTATATGATTGAAGATAGAATCTCTCCTTTTCCTCCCCAGCCTATAGAACGAAGTTCAAACTCCTAAGCATTCAGTCTAACAGGTTGATTGTCTGGCCTCTAACTTTCTTCATCCTCATCCCTGACATTATCTCCCTCTCCTCCGACTAATAGTCATGGAGTTCCCTGAATATGCCCTCTGCTTATTTTTTCATGTTTTTGGCACATGCACTCTTCTTTTCCTTGATTTGCTTTCCTCCTCCTCTTCCTGCTTGGTGAGCTCTCACTTATCCAGGAAGACTGCTCAGATGTCCCCCCCTTGTGTGGCAGAAATAGCGTTTTCCTTTCCTTCAAAGACATCCATTCACATTCCCCATTTCTAGCACTTAGGAGTGTTTTGTGTTACAATTATTTATGACGGCTTCTCCCTTAGACTGTGAACTGCTGAAGCTAGAAACCGTGTCTGACTTGCTATTACCTTCCTCGACCTCAGCACAGAACTTGGCCCAGGTTAGATGCTCAGAACATGTTTGTTGATACTAAATTGCTACTCACAATCATTAACCCAGTACGGAGATTAGGAAAGGGAGGAATGTATGGAAGGGGCAGGGGATGTGATTCAATGATAGAAGCCAATAAAAGTAAGGTTATAGGGACCAGATGTGGCTCCCTATGAAGCAGCTGAGCGACTGCTTCCTGCACAGGAGGTCTGGGGTTTGGTTCCTGGTGCCTCCTAAAAACAAAAACAAAACAACAAACAAACAAATGGAAAAACCAACTTAGGGAAGCTGATGTGGCTCAGTGGTTGAGTGCCGGCTTCCCGCATATGAGGTCCTGGGTTCAATCCTGGCCCTGGTATCTCAAAAAAAAAGAAAAGAGAAAAAAAAGTAAGGTTATATTGGGACTATTAAAGGCCAATTGTTTTCTGTGAGGAGGAAGTTTTAGCATCAGGTAATTGTATTAGAATGTTCTAAATGTCCGTTCAGGTTATGATTGTGGGATAGCTCCCATCCCAGTGATCTCACAGCATGAGGCTGAGGGACTGTGGACTGCACGTGACATCTTCGCGTGCTGACGTGATGACCGAGGAAGCCCGCCTACCCTCTCTGTGCGCATTCCACTGTGGGGCTGTGGCATGACATTGTCCCCAAAGACACTCCTGGCTACATACTCCAGTCTCCAGTAAGGCTGAGGACAGTGGTGTGAAGCCTTTCAGCTCTCGGAGGTGACCCACAGGAGGGCGCTGCATTGCGTGCACTTCCCTCTGAAGGGGACTCTAACTCATTGGTAGTTTTGTGTACTTCTGATGCTCTTTGAGGTGAGGTGGTTGGACTTCAAGCCAGATTATACTATAATAAAAAATAATCTCTTTGTAAAGAAAACACCTCCTGGCCTCTGCTCGATAGGCCACGTGCATAAAGCTGTGTGTGCTGGACCAGAACAGGGACATTTGGAACATTTGTCCCCAACCCCATTGTCTATCAGTGCACTGGACCCACGCATACTTTCTGAACAGGGCGCCGCATGTGCTGGGGTCTTAGGCACCGCCAGGGGCTTTCTCCCAGAGTCTTACTGGATGCTCGTGGGAAACCGCATCAACTTACAGTAGCGTGTTTAGCAAACATAACGATTGTCACTCCTGGTGTCATGTGAAGGATACAAAGCAGTGGAAAATGACCTTAGACATTCACGTAAAATTCGTTTATTTTTTGTACTTAAAACAGAGCTACATTTTTTTTTTTTAAAGCCTTTTATTTATTTATTTTTTTTTTTACTGGGAGGTCTTAGGGATCGAACCCGGGTCCCTCCATATGGGAGACGGACACCCAACCATTTGAGCCACATCCACCCCCCCCGAGCTACATTTTAAAAAATCATTCTTAGTAGAAGTTTTTGTTTAATTGTTCACGTAATGAACTCAAAGTGACTTTTTGCCTGTGTAGTTTACTTCTTGCCCAGAGAATGATAGGAACATGATTTCAGTGTTGAATTTTAGCACATTCACAGAAACATTATTCCCTAGCCTTTTAAAAATTGCCTTTTGAAAGGTGAATAAAATATTGGTCACTCCTAGGGAGGGAGAGAGGAGAATGGGCTGGCATGAAGAAGGGCTTTGACTCTACAGCAGTTGTATGATTTTAACAAATTCAAGTGATTTGGAAGTGCTGGGTTGTGGATATCTTGATGTTTGTGATTCTCTTTTTTTGTCCATAAGCTCAAATACTTTGCAATGAAACCCTTTTGGAAGCATCTTTTGCCTAGAATTAGAGAATTTCAAGAAGTAATATGGGCATGATCAATTTTTTTCTGTTGCAGACTCTCCACTTGGCAACATTTAAGAAAGGCTCATTCCTTCATATTGCTGTATCCGTGTCTCTTCTCTCTTCTTTATAAAATATTCTCCTATTCAGATTCTTACTTTAACCTGGCTTTTGCCTCATTACTTTGTATTGCACAAGCCTTGTTTTTTTTTTTAAGTCTGGCTAAAGAAAAAAACTTCAACCAAAATATGAAAAACTGAAGAGCTTCAGAAATGCCATGAACCAATGGTTCGTATCTGGCTGGGTGCTAGCAGGTGCCCTGTGTCGGCCCACCGGGAGACAGACCACTTTGTTCGGTTCTGTCCAGGCTCTTCTCGCCTGCTGGTGGAGGTTCCGGAGTTTCATGGCAAGGCAGTGTGAGGGAGCTGTCGCCAGCCTCTGTCGCCAGGCACAGCATGAGTGAATGGGGCCGCCACTCGGGAGGTGAATGCAAGCAACAGAGTGGGGGGGCCGTGCTCCCACCCCGGAACTTGTGTGGTGTTGCCTTACATGGCAAGAGGGGGTTTTGCAGAGGTTGATTGAATTAAGGATCTTGAGATCGGGAGATTTATCCTGGGTTATCCGAGTAGACTTGATGTCATCTCAAGGGTCCTCATAAGACGGAGGCATGAAGGTCAGAATCAGGGAAGAAGTGAGGATGGACTCGGAGTTGGAGTGAGGCAGCCACGCTTCAGGGAACACGGGCAGCCCCTAGGTGCTGGAAAAGGCAGGAGCAGATTCTCCTTTAAAGCGTCCATAGGGAACACAGCCCTGTTGACGTCTTACTTCAGTCCAGTGATGATGATTTCAGACTTCTGCCCTCCAGAGTGGTGGTGTTTTAAACCACCAAATTTGTGTAGTTTCTTCCAGCAACAGTAGAAAACTAATGCAAATAGGCTTATGCTGGAAAAAGGGGTGAGCAAGGGCCTGGCAGGGGAGAGGGGGACCTCTTTCCCATTAGAGAAAATTGGGCGTGCTGGGAACTTAGAAAGCACAAAAGTGGAGTCCCTTTTAAAGGTGCTGGCTTTGCGTCAGACTGCCTGGGTTAAACTCTTGGCACCCCCGTTTATATTAACAGTGTAGGACTGAGGAAGAAACCTCTGTTTGCCTTTATTCTCTACACGGTAAAGCTGGGAATCATAGCAGACTTGTCTCGGAGGCTCGTTATGAGGTTTAATGGCCATAATCCATACAAAGTGTTTGCACCAGGGCCTGGCCCAGAGGAAGGAGGCGGTAAGCATTGCCTATTATTATCTGAGCCCTCAGCTGGTCAAGGGCTTTGCCACGTGCATTTTATTAGCACATTTAACAAGGCCACTGTTTCGTTTAGGAAACAACGTGAGTTATGCAGTCTTCACGCCTATCTATACCTAAAAGACATACATGCTAATTTGGGGGCAGTGATTCTGTGGATAAGTTCATGGTTCTTGGATTGATGTTTTTTTTTTGTTTTTTTTTTTAATATGGGAGCACAAAAATAAATATACATGTTAGCAAAGAAACACATTTACGGCTTAGCTGTTTAAGTCTTAACTCAGAAGACCCTTAGGTTTGCATTCTTCCATTAATCCTTATACTTAGAATAGGCGAGTTTTCTTAAATTGTCAGAAAAATCTCGGGATGAGGAGGTCCACTTGACAGGACAAGGGAGAGAGGCCATGCATGTAGGCTCATTGTAACTCTAGGGAGGTGAGAATATGGAAACCTTCATAAATCATCACCAGCAATTTATGTCGGGTTATAGCTCAGTGAAAGGGGAGACTGCTCACTCTAAATCTGTCTTCCTGTTTCATTCAAGTGACCCTCTGATTATGAAATCTATTTGGTACTTGAGAGTACCAAAATTACATGACCCACCTCATACTAAATTTCATTCTCTGGGTAGCATTTGAATTGGGCAGGGGTCGCATTCCTGACAGAGAGAAGTGTATGTGTTCAGTAAGGTAAGAAGAAAATAAAGAGCAATGGAACATTTGGGAAATTAAAAACAGCCAATACATATGGTATGTGCTGGGATGGGGGAAGGCAGGAGGTGAAACTGGAGCTGTCGCTTGGGGAAGTCTGTGAAAAGTTTTACGAATTTGGACTTGATCCCAAAGCCCTTCAATTTCGAGAATAGGCAAAGATACTATATATATATATATATATATTTTTTTTTTTAAAGATTTTATTTATTTATTCATTTATCCCCCCCTTGCTGCTTGTGCTCGCTGGGTCAGCTAACCACACCGTGCGGGCGGGCCCGCCCTCACCAGGAGGCCCCGGGAACCGAACCCTGGGCCTCCCATCTGGTAAACGGGAGCCCTACTGATTGAGCCACAGCCGCTTCCCAAAGATACTATATTAAAGTAGATCTCATGAGAGTAAATACAAAGTCTTTGGTCCCAAATTCTTGGAAATTCTGGGGAAAATAAGAAAAAGAAGTTTCTTTTCTCTAGGAATTCTCAGAGCCTATTAATACATTTTGACGTTCCCAGAAATGGATAAATAGGAAAGAGACCTGAAATGAAGACATTGGACTAAAACAAGGGATTGAAATCAAGAAATATTCAGGATGAGAAATTGGAAACCACCGGTGACCAATTAGATGGGGAATTGGGACACAGTGGAGGTGTGCAGGGGAGAGAAGTACTGGAAATGTGACCTCAGTTTCAAGTTTAGGATTGTAGGCAACAAGTTAGGATTTTAGGCATTAGAGGGATGAAGAATATATAGGGGAAAGAATTGGATTTATAGGAAGAAAATGAGTTCTAGTTTATTTGGGGCTGATTTTATTTGGGGTGCCAGCAGGCTAGTTGAGGATGCCGATGTCCGTGAATACTGAGAATTGGGATCTGGAGTAAGGAAGGCTGGAGGGACTCAAAGCTGTGCAGAGCCAGGTCAGTCAAGCCAGGGGTACTGGTGAAGACCTTCAAGGAAAGGGGGTTTTATGAGATTTACATGAAAATTGCAATCACTTATAAAAAAACAGACAATAATGTTGTAGTTATGGGTGGAAGGGTAGTGCCATAATTGATTTCTTAAGTGCTGACCATTGCAGTCCAATTAGGATCAATGTCATGCTTAAATTGAAAAGCTGTGTCTTTTCTTTCAGAATCACCGCCTGTGCAATGACCATGAATAAGTATGTGGAAGAAAATGTATCGCAAAAATCCTACACTACCATCAAGTACTTCATGAAGATGCTGAGCAGTGTCAGTGAGACCCTGATCTTCATCTTCATGGGCGTGTCCACGGTGGGCAAGAACCATGAGTGGAACTGGGCCTTCGTCTGCTTCACCCTGGCCTTCTGTCTGATCTGGAGAGCACTGGGTAATGGGCTCTTGTTTCCCAAATGACCACTCGGCAGCTCTTACTGAAAGACGTCCTGTCCTTCCCCTTCACTTGCTGCTCTTCCTCCTCCTCTCCATGCTTCCTGATATCGTCTTCCTTTCTTCCCTGTGTTTCTTCCTGTGCATGTTTATGAAGCAATTAGCCTCCCTAGCCCTCTGTGATGCCACATTTTTTGCCCATTATTTTGGAATAATAACAGCAAAGGGCCAAGAGCCTCATAGTACTAATGGGCCAGCAGAAAGGGCAATGGCCTTGGGGACCTCCTCTTAAATACTTTGCCCAGTTATAGAAGCCCCAAAACGATTCCATACCTTTTCATGTCCTAGCCCCACTCGGTTGACTTTCTTTGGGTTTTGTCTTTCTTCTCAGGCGTCTTTGTCCTGACTCAGGTCATTAATTGGTTCCGGACAATCCCGCTGACCTTTAAGGATCAATTTATCATTGCCTATGGCGGGCTCCGTGGTGCCATCTGCTTTGCACTAGTGTTTCTCCTTCCTGCTGCTGTGTTTCCCCGGAAAAAATTGTTCATTACAGCTGCGATTGTTGTCATATTCTTTACCGTCTTCATCTTGGTAAGTAGAGTTTTTTCTCCCAGAAATTTCTGTCCTTGTACCTGGAGAAAACAAGATCCTTGTCAGACTATCCTTATGAATTCTTCTCTCAAGATGCCAAATGGTAAGGTGTGTTGGAGCTTTGGTAGTAAGATATTAGGGAAAATGATATTTCCTGTCTGGATTCATGTCACTGGGCTGGCCAGGGACCTCAGAGTCCAATTTTGTCACTTGGCCTACACAGAGGAATTATTATTTAAGGAAACTTAGCTAAGTGATCTAAGCTTACTACTGCAAAAGTGTGATTGCTAATCCTTGTCATTTGTCACGCTCTCTGATATAGTAAATGTACTCATTAGATGCTGGTTGTACAGGATGACCTTCCAACAGCTATTTGACAAGAATTCACTGCTTAGTAGTACCTTCCTTGAAATAGTGGAATGGATGAATGCAGGTTTAATACTGGGAGGCAGAAAGTCCGCTGGAAGTAACATGGCCCTATGTCTAGACCCTGACTTTGCAAGTTAGTTATCTCTTTAAGTTAATTAGCCAGGATGACTGAAGCTTTTTGGAGATCATATTTTGTTGATATTTATTGGAATTCTGCTATGTATCAGGCAGTTCTATGGGATCTTAAAATCTATACGTGGACAAAACATTTAGAAGCTTCCTGTCTTTGTGGCATTTGCATTCTAGTGGGGGTAGCAGGCAGTAGGCAATAAATATAATAAATAAGTAAATTATAATGAATATTAGAAGGTAAAAGATGTTAAACACTTAAGGAAATGTAGGGGATTAGATATGATGAAGATGGAGTGGGGGAGGTACAATTCTCAATTGAATGGTCATAGAAGGTCTCAATGAGAAAATGATATTTTCAAAGACTTGTAGGAGGTGAGGAAATGAACCAAGATGAAGAATATTTCAGGCAAATGGAATTCAAGGTCAAAGGTTTGAAGGCAGTGTCCTTTTGGTCAGCGTGGATGGAGTGGAGTGGAGAGTGGGGGAGTGTCCTAGGAGAATGAGGTGAGGGAAATTCTGGAATCCTAGGTCATGTAGGGCCTTGCAGGCCACTATAAGGACTTCAGTTCTTCTCTGAGTGAAATGAAAGCCATCAGAAGTTTAGTTTGCATAAAAGTGATGTGATCTGACTTATTTTGTAAAAGCATCACTCTGGCTACTGTGTTGAAAGACTGTTGGTGGCAAGGGTAGAAGTGAGAAATCCAGTGTGGAGGTCAGGGCAGTCATCCTGGCAAGATGAAGATGGTGGCAGTGGAATTCGTAAGAAGTGATGAAATTCTAGAATGCACTCTAAAGGTGAAGCCTACAGGCTTCCGTGATAGATTGGCATGAGAGAAAGAGAAGTCAAGGATTACTCCAGGACTTTTGGCCTGAGCAGCTGGAAGGATAACTTGCCCACAAGTGATGGGGAAGGTCATGGATGGAAGAGGTGTGTGTTTGTGGGGATAGGGGGGGATGGGATTAGTAGATCAATTATGGACAGGCTGGGTTGGTAATGTCTATTAATAATGACTTCCAAGTTAGTAATGCCTTCCAAGTGGAGATGTTGAACAGGCAATTATTATGAGTCTGGCATTCAGGAAAGAGGTCTAAGTTTTGGAGTCATCAGCAGATAGCTGGTATTTAAAAACAAGAGACTGGATGTGATCACCAAGGGAGTAAAAATATAGATAGAAGAAACAGAAAGAGAAGACCACGGACAGCCCTGGGGCTGCCCAACCTTAGGAGAAGAGGGCAGCAGCCAAGGAGTCTGAGAACAAGTGATCAGTGATGAAGGAGGAAGACTGGGAGGTGTTTTGTTGCATTTTACTTTTATTTAGCTCAATTCTAAGCACTTTCTGTATTAACTCATTGAATTCTCATAACAATTCTCAGAGGTATCACTATTGTTATCCCTGTTTTATAGATGAGGACACTGAGGCACTGAAACTGACATTAAGGAATTTTCCCAAGTTTACACAGTGGAGCAGAGAGTCAAGCCCACTTTGTTCGTAACCTTAAAGTGCTGAGCAGAGTGCCTGGTGACTCGCTTCCTTCCTTCTGGTCAGTTGTCCAAAAAAAATTCATTCTTCATACATGCCTCAGAACTTTGAGAATAGTGGATTGGGAAGAATCTTGGAGAAGGTTGTCTTGGGAGACACTTTCTGTCTTAAGAAGATGGCCACTGTCCATTATTGATTTTATCATTAATACCTTTTGTATTTGTCAGCCAAAGGGATACTGATGCAAAGTACCAGAAATCTGTTGGCTTTTATAAGAGGCATTTATTTGGGGTAAAAGCTTACAGTTTCAAGGCCCTAAAGTCCAACTCAAGGTTGATTTTTCACCCAAAGTAAGTTGCCACGTGTTGAAGCAAGATGGCGGGCGATGTCTGCCTGGTCTCTCCTTCCTTCTTCCTCTTAAGACTGTGGGCCCAGCTTCTTCCTATCTCAGCTGTAGGCTGGCATAGAGCTCAGCTGCTCTGTTCTCTTCAGCTGCAAACTATCATGTGAATGGCTCATCTCTACCCGGGGCTCCAGGATCAAAGACCTCTTCCATGTCTACGGAGCTTTCTCTTTTCTCGCGAATCTGCTTCTATTCTCTTCTTAAGTGAGTGTCTGTTTATATAGTCCGCCAAGGGAGCAGGGACTTAAACTGAGTTACACTCTACTGATGTGGTCAAATCAAAGCCCTAATCTTGATTTAATCAAGTAAACTTAAAAATCTTTAAATTTAAATCAAAGAGTATCTTACCCAGAGGAACAGACCGGTTTACAAACATAATCTTCTTTCTGGGATTTATAAATAATATCCAACTGCCACACCTTTATAATGCTGGAACCCTTCAGTGATCACTTCTTTGTGTCAGGCACTCTGAAAAGTGCATTCATATATGCATTATCTCATGTCATTCCCACCACAGACTTTTGAGATAGAGACCAGTGTTCTGTCTAAGGCAACTGAGGCTCAAAAAGGAAAAACAGATGAGCCCAAGAACATATACTTTGTAAATTATTGAGGATGAGATTGAGCCCAGAACCATCTGACTCCATGGACTGACTATATTTGCTCTACTTAAGGTATTATTTACCAGGTTATGGGCAGTAATAGTTTCAGTTTTGCCTAATTAATTAAGCTTAGTGGCTTTGGTTCAATCATCCCATTGTAGGTTTGAATTCCCCTCCTTAAATGCAGGGAGACTCTGTGGAGTCTCCTGAGAGGAGGGTGCAGAAGCTAATGCCCCCCTCTTTAGCCTTTTACTTTGGTGTTTCCTGGAGTCTTGTTATCAAGTTGTCCAATGTCTTAACGTCACACCTTGCGCCTGAGGCAACATTGTGAAGTGAATCAATTTTGCATTGAGCATTTTCATCTCTCATGGAGCTTCCTAGGACAGAATGCTGGAGCAGAAAAGTCAGCTACAGGGTGAGCGATTGCAACCCCTCTTCTGAGTCCTGCCACCCCTGTCCTGACCACCCAGAGTGAATCAGGCCAATACTTATTAAATGCTTTGGAATTCCTCTCCCATCCTCTCAGAATTAAGGTGTCAGATCGTTTGTGAAAAGTAAAAATGGGACCGTGTTTGTCTAGTGCAACTAGGAACTAGGCTGTTTGGAGATGAGTATCTTAACTGATTGTCCACTCAAGTGCTTCATAATCATCTACAGTACCGAACAGTTTCTTTTCCCCTAAACATCATAGGCATATTCACTTGTAAAATACAATAAAAATTACTTAATAGAAAGACGTAGTTCAGGAGAAGACATAATTATACGAGCTCATTTTTTAAGTTATTAGATTCCACAGACATTAAATTATATTTCTGTAAATAGAATTAGAGCAAACATAGCATAGGAAAAAAGGTATTGCAAAAAACTGCATTGAAATTGTGTAAAGGTGATTAGAATATCATTATTGCAATCATAATTTTTGGTCTTTCTGAAATTGTGAATAAACCAAAAGATTATAAGTGAAATATTGGTTCCCTTATTAAATGCCTACATGCCCACTTTGAATGGACACCAGGTATATCAATATTTTTTGTTTTTAACCTGAGAAATTACTTGCTTCTTGATTGTGAATGACCTAATTGAGATTGAATTTCTGTATATATCTCCTTATAGACGAATAACAAATAGTTTGAAGACTGCCCCTGATCAGTGGAATGGTATCACTTAGCAGATCAGGCTTTTAGGAGTACTTGTCTAAGTTAAGTGACAAAAAATAATGTGAACTTTTTTGTTCCATGCACCAGGCTGTTTGTTGGTGATACTCTAGTGGATAATGCATAATTCCTGCTTTCAAGGAATTTACATTTTATTAGTGAAAGCAAGTAAAACATGAAAACAAAGTCTTCTTTCAGACGTAGAATGAAAGCACCATTCCTGTCCTCAAAGTGCTCATTGGGAAAATGGATCATACCAGAGATAGTTTACTGAGCTCCTACTATGTGAAAGGCCTGTTCTGGTGGAATAAGGGAAGAGAAAATCTGGCCCTCATGCTGTCTACTTTTTGTAAATATAGACCGATAATACATAAGTAAGGAAAACATCAGACTCTGGTATATTAAGGATTGAGTAGTGTGATGTCATGGAAAGTCTGGCCACTATAGATTTTTCTAGTAAAGGTCTTCTTGCAGAGCTGATGTTTAAGCTGAGATATGAAAGACACAGAGTCAGCAAGAATATGGGCAAAGGACATTCCAGACAGAAGGAAGCGCTGATGCAAAAGTCCTAAAATAGGGACTTGATGAAACAGAAATAAGGAACAAAGTGGATAAGGGGAAAGATAGAGGAAGCCACACATTGGTGAACTTCGAAGGCTGGGTAAGGAGTTTGGTTTTATTTGAAGGGTGATGAGAAGAGTTTTAAGCAGGGGAATAATTTATGCTTTAAAAAGATTTCTCTGGCTGCTAGGTTGGAGAATGGATATAGGGGGCAAAAATGGAACAAGGAGACCAATTTGGCTTTGCCTGTGCCGTAGCCAGACCAAGAAATGATGAAAAAAAGAAGTGGATGAATTCTCATTTATCTTGGAGGAATATTCAACAAGATTAGGTGTGGGAAGTGAGCAAAAGCAGAATCAAGGATAACTCCTAGATTTTTAACTTGAACATTGAGTGGTGTGGAAAGTAAGGAAACTTGGGGGGAGTGGGAAGGCAGGGAGACGAGATGTCAGGGAACTTGTAAGAAGAGGAAGGCCTGGAAATCATCTCCTGTGAGATGGTCTGCATGTTCTCAGTGAAGATGAAACATGGTCTTCTCCGAGAGTGACTAGGGGAGGAGGGGAGGGTAGTGGTAGAGGAGAGAGATGGAGGTGGGTAAAACTCCGATGGGAAAGGAGAAAGAACTGTGTCAGAAAATAGGATAACAGTTAAATTTGCTACTCAAAATGTAAAAATACCAATTTAGAAGTCCATATTTTGGGGTCAGTACTTGGTGCCTTCGCCTCTTATTTGGTCTAAAGACAGTTTGTTAACCTTCCTTGGATAACCTTGGCAAAGAGGAATTGCTGTAGTTCCATGCTTGCTGGTATCTTCCATTCACTGCTTCCTACCCCAACCTTTGGTGCACTGATTGGAGATGGATGCTTTACTATGACTTGATTCCTTGACTCTGACCTCTTTCTCTCACTCCCATTTTCCTACCTACCTCTGTCCCATAGGAATCTATGAACACATGTATGCACACACACAGACACTCCCTTTCAGACCTTCAGAAAGGATCTTTTTTCTAGACTACATCAATAATTAAGGAACCCAGTAAAAGAAACCTGGAAGAGAGATACTTAATGGGTTACAAATATAGTAGAAATGATTAATTATAAATCTTTGCATAAAATTTTGCTTTTCAAGTAAGAACTAGGTATTCTTCAAATGATAACTTTGATGTTGATGGACCTATCATTAAACTTTCAAATGTCTTTCCCCCTTATTTCCGTGTTTCTTATATGGTGAACTCTTCTACGCAGATACCACACAAATTGCACTATCTTATGAAATAGAATTCCATTTGACATATGATGGAGTATTTGACATCAAGATTTATAATGAGAATTTTAACATTCCTTGATAAGTAGAGAAACTAGCCTCTTATGAAGCATATTATGTTAGAATATAGTTTTGCTTATGAAGCATTAAATGAGTAAGCAATTCAGATTCCTTGGACATTTAAGTTCATTTTCTCCTAAATAAGATTGTTACTGTTATATAAAGTATAAGTTCTTTCTCATATTTAACAAAATTACATACAAAATTGGAGACTGTGTATTCCACTAGTAGGTTCCAGGCTTTAAAGTAAGGCTGCCCTGGGAGCCTCAGTTTACTCGTAGAAAATGGAACCTTCTTCCCAGGCAGGAGAGGGGAACTGTGCATGTAACACTGAATACCTAATACAAAGGTTTTCTTTTTATTAGAATAATATTTTTATTTGAGAAGTTGTAGGTTTATAGAAAAATCATGCAGGAAGTACAGAGTTCCCATATATTTCCTGCACGCATGCAGTTTTCCCTATCATTAACATTTTGCATTAGTATGGTACCTTTATTACAATTGATGAAACAACATTATTATATTTTATAATTGTACTATTAATTATACCCATGGTTTACATTAGGGGTCCTGTGTTATACAGCCGTGTGTTTTAAAAAAATTTCTATTCTAGTAACAAATATACAAAATAAAATCTCCCCTTTTAACCACATTCAAATATATAATTCAGTGGTATTGATTACGTTCACAACGTTGTGCTACCTCCACCACCGTCCATTAGCAAAACTCTTCCATCACCAAAATCAGAAACTCTGCACCAATTCACCATTAATTCCCCACTTGTACCCCCACCCCAGCCCCTGATAATTTGTATTCTAGTTTCTGGCTCTGTGAATTTGCTTATTCTAACTATTTCATATCAGTGAGATCATACAATATTTGTCCTTTTGTGTCTTGCTTATTTCACCCAACATGATATCTTCAAGGTTCATCTATGTCACAAGTGTCAGAACTTCATTCCTTCTCATATAATACATTCCATTGTGTGTATGTGTGTGTGTGTGTAGTATATATATATATATATATATATATATATATATATATATATATATATACTATATTTTGTTTATCCATTCGTCTGTTGATGGACACTTAGATCACACATATACTATGTGTGGTATACTATGAACATCAGTGTGCAAATAACTGTTCAAGTCCCTGCTTTCAGTTCTTTTGGATATATACTTAGAATTGGTATTACCAGGTCATATGGGAATTCTAAACTTAACTTTCTGAGGAACTGCAAAACTGTTTTCCATAGCAGCTGCATCCTTTTACATTCCCACTAACAATGAATGAGTGTTTATATTGCTCCACATGCTCACCAATACTTGTTATTTTCCTTTTGTTTTTTGTTAGTAGCCATTCTACTTGGTATAAAATGGTATCTCGTTGTAGTTTTAATTTGCTATTCCCTAATAGCTAATGATGATGAGCATCTTTTCATATTCTTATTGGCCACTTATAGGTCTTCTTTGGCAAAATATCTATTCAAGTCTTTGCCCATTTTTCAATTGAGTTCTTTATCTTTTTTATGTTGAGCAGCACTTTAAAAATTTCATCCCACTGTCATCTTGCCTCCATGGTGTCTGATGATAAATAGGCACTTAACATTATTGGGACTCCTTACATGACATGTTGCTTTCTTGGAGCTTTTATCACTCTCTTCTTACCTTGACATTCAAATGTCTGACTGTTATGTGTCTGGGTGTTGTTCTCTTCAAATTTATTCTCTTTGAGTTTCTTTGGGATTCTTGAATGTCCATATTGATGTCTTTTGTACAATTTGTGAAGTTTTCTGCCATTATTTCTTTGAATATTACTTCTGCCTCTTTCTCTCTTTCTTCTCCTCCTGGAACTTCCATAATATGTATATTGGTATGCTTGATGGTGTCCTACGGGTCTCTGAGGCTCAGTTTGCTGTTTTAAAATTCTTTTTTCTTTCTTCTCCTCAGTCTGAATCATTTTAACTGTCCTGTCTTCAATATCACCAATTCTCTCTTCTGCCAGCTCCAACCTGCTGCTGAAACCCTAGATGTGAGGGTCCGTTTCTGAACCATCAGTTCAGTTCCATTGTTCTATGTTTCTGTCTTTATGCCAGTACCATACTTTTTTTTTTTTTTTACCACTGTAGCTAGGTAATATGATTTAAAGTCTGGAAGGGAGAGTCCTCCAACTTCACTTTTCCTTTTTAAAATGTTTCTGGCTATTAAGGATCCCTTACCCTTCCAAATAAATTTGATAATCATGTTTTCCATTTATTTAAAAAATACTGGTGGAATTTTTATCAGGATTGCATTGAATCTGTATATCAATTTGAGTAGAATTGACATCTTAATGATATTTAGTCTTCTAATGCATGAGCTTGGGATGTTCTGCCAATTATTTAGGTCTTTTTTATTTCTTTTAAAAATAAGCTGTAGTTTTCTTAATACAAGTATTTTACATCATTGGTTAAGTTTATTCGTAAACATTTTTTTTTTCCTGTCATATTTTACTTTTACCACTCTTTTGAGACATTTAGTTACTTTTATTGATATAATCTTCATTTCTAGACTCTCTTCCAAGCCTCTCTCTACTGTTTTTTCTTTTCAGGCTATAGCATACCCTTTAGTATTTCCTGCAAAGTTGGTTTCTTGGTTATAAACTCTCTCAGTTTCTATTTATCTGTGAATATTCAGTTTTGAAAGACAATCTTGCTGGATATAAGATTCTTGCCTGGAAGTTTTTCTCTTGCAGTATCTTAAATATATCATACCACTGTCTTCTTGGCGCTGTGGTTTCTGATGAGAAATTGACACTTAATTTTATTGGGTACCCCTTTTATGTTATGCATTGCTTTCTTCTTGCTGCTTTCAGATTTCTCTCTTTGTCTTTGGCATTTGACATTCTTATTACTATGTGTCGCAGAGTTGTCCTATTCAGATTTATTCGGATGGGAGTACATTGTGCTTCTTGGACATGGATATCCATGTCCTTCAATAGGGTTGGGAAATTCTCTACCTTTATTTCTTCAAATATTCCTTCTGCACCTTTTCCCTTCTCTTCTCCTTCTGGGATGCCCATGACACATATATTTGCATGTCTCTTGCTGTCATTTAGTTCCCTGAGACCTTGTTCAATTTTTTCCATTCTTCTCTTCATCTATTCTTTTGTATGTTTGCTTTCAAAGGCCATTTTTTCAAGGTCACCAATTCTTTCTTCTGTCTCCATAAATCTGCTATTATATGATTCCAGTGTATTTTAAATTTCATTTATTGCACCTTTCATTCCCATAAGATCTGTTATTTTTCTGTGTATACCTTCAAATTCTTCTTTGTGCTCATCCAATGTCTTCTTTTTTTTTTTTTTTCTACATAAATTAACATTTATTTATTTATTTTTTATGGTTTTTTTTTTTTATTTTATTTTTATTTTTATTTTTATTATGGGTAAAAATCAAAATTCTCACAATACATACAAACATTTGCAAAATGATATATAAATATATATGCATATGTGTATTTGCTTACAAAAATGTTATTTATGTACATATATACATATATTTTAAGAGGTGCTTAGATTACCCCAATGTCTTCTTAATAACCTTAATCTCTAGCCATCTCATTGAATTTATTAAGATTTGTTTGAACATCTATGATTAGTTCTCTCACCTTTATATCATCTGGAGGCTTATCTTGTTCCTTTAACTGAGCCATATCTTCCTGCTTTTTGGTGTAGATTGTAATTTTTTTGTTGGTATCTTGACATCTGGCTTACTAGATGTATTTATTCTAGGTGCAGTTTCTCTCTTTAGTTTTGGGCTTTCTTTCTCTTTCTTCCTTGCTGCTTGTATAGTAGGTGCCGAGGATATAGTTGGTGCTGTAAGTTGTAGAGCCTCAAGCTGCCCTTATTTCCCCAGGGACCAATGAAGCTTCTCCCAACTTTCTTCTTTGCCAGGGGTAGGGACAGAGCCACAGCTGTCTGTAATAATCCAAGTTGTGCAGGCCTAGACAGTAGTTGTCCAGAGAGACTGATGAAGCTTCACGCCCCTTCCTCCCCTGCCTAGGGCAGGGATGGAGCTGCAGGTGTGGGCAGCAATCTATGCCGTGCAGGTCCAAAATGACTGCGGTTGCCCCGGTAGACTTACGACTATTCAGTCTGCCTGCCAAATGTACCTGCAGTTACCTGGATAGGCTGGTGCAGGGCCCGCCAGCTTCCTCCCTGCTAGAGGTGGGGCTGAAGCTTACGCTGGGGCTGCAGGCCAATCTGGGTGAAAGAAGCTGGTCCCCACCAGCACTGTGATTTTCAGTCAGCCAGGCTTCCCCTCATGCTAGGGGTGGAGTGAAAAATGTGGCTACCAGCCTCTTTCTGACTTGGACAGGTTCAAACTTTAGCTGTTCTTAGGATTATACTTTAGCCTGCTGAATTTACTAATCAGTAGCTGAAGTTGGTGCCCAATTGTCTCTTCCTCCCCTATTTTTGGGAAGTGGAGCTTCCAATTTCAGCTGTAGAATAGCTCCTGAGGTGGCTTGTGCTACCAGTGAAGGATGGGCACTGGCTTCCGGGGCATGGAGGGCTCTATTTATGAATCTTCTCTGCAGATGGGCAGTCTCCTCCTTCCATTCTTTCAAGGATGTTGCAGGATGTTCTTCTGGTATCCTGGAGCCCCCAAAAAGGTGCTTTAGATAGCTCTAGGTGACTACCAACTGCCCTGTACCATGAGTTGACTCTAGGAGCACCTTACTCTGCTGCCATCTTGCTGGTTGTCATCTCCTGCCTTTTTAAAACTACATTTTCTTGAATTAGTACTCACACAGTTACTGTAATCCTTTAGCTGTTTTCTGGCATTTTGAGGAAGATGTTTGTGCTTTTTGCTAGTTGTTCAAATATTCTTGGGGGGAGGCACCCCGGAGCATCATACTCCATCAACTTGGTTAACCGGAGACCTCTGGTATAAAATTTAATTTTATGATTAACTCTTTCCAATATATTTTTCTTTTCTCTGGAAAGAAAAATGTTTCGAGTACGATTATTATTTATGTAATCCTTATAATCATGTGGCAGAGACCTGTAATTCAGTAAATCCAGGTTGACTGGAATTCAGGAGATGGCTGTCTGAATTAGTCTCTTACATATTAGTTATGTGTTCTACTGTTAATCATGGTCCAGAACTGAGAAGGGTCTGGGATCTACCGAACTTGTAAGCAAATAATTTAGTCTGTTAATGTTGCATGGATATTGGCAGAAGACACAAGATTCTTGGATCAGAGACAAAGGACTTTATTACTCATGGCAAAAGCAGTGGCTGGATCATCATATTGACTTATGTCAGTTCCCCAAACATCCCTGAGTTCCATAATGGGACCCAAAAGTCCCATGAGGGATGTCCGATGAGGCATTACACTGGGCCAACACTGAGCTTGGGTGATTGATCCCTCTTTGTCTGGAGGTTTCTCTTTGCAATCACAACTCTGAGAAATGGCCCAGGTAAAAAGTGATCAAGGCCTTACATTTATTTGTCATCCCCTGCAAGAATGTGCAGGGATGATTTGGGCTGGTGGGGGTTTTCTCTCTCAGCAAGCAAATACTCCTTTGCCGATTCAGCCTCTCAAAATTTAGTGATATTGCCTACCATTCTATGTGAAGACACTCCAACATACTTTAATTTGTTAAATCAATGGATGGTCAAATATCATAAATGTTGTTTAATAATGACACCATACCTTTATTTAATTAACATATACCATTACTAGGTAGAATTCCATGAAATTCAGAATAATTTACTCCTATAATTAAATGAGCAAGATGACCAGAATTTTTTTGTTTAACATGGATTAATGTAGGTTAATAATTTAGGATGTGAAATAAAGAATAGGAAAAGATTATTCCAAGGTTTTTGACTGAGCAGCTAAGTGAAAGCAGGTGGCATTTAACACAATGGAGACTACAGGGAGCATTGAGTTCAAAGAATAGGAAATCAAGGTTTTGGTTTGTGATTAGTATATTTTGAGATGTCTTTTACTATCCAGGAGTGGAGATGTTGAACAGGCAATTAGATATGAGTATGGAATTTATGGGATAAGTCAGGGTAGGAGATTCAAATGTAAGACTCATCAGTATATGGGTGGTTTTTAAAACATGAGTCTGGGAGAAATTATTTGGGAAGTTGAGTCTAGAAGAGAATAGAAAGAAATTGTTCTGAGGCCTGAATCACATGAATATTTATAAAATAAGAAAATGTTGAGGAACCAGTCTAAGAGACTGAAAAGGAGGAATAGTAAAGTAGGGGGAAAAAATCAGGAGGGAAGTTATCCAGAAGCCAAGTGTAGAAAGTGTTTCAGGAAGGAACTGACAAATTCAAGGACTGACAAATGTTCAAGCAACTAACAAATTTGGCTTCAAGGTCAGGTGAGATGGGAGTGGAGAACTGACCGTTGGAAGTGACAGTGCGGTGACCCGTGGCCATTTTCACAAGCACTCTGAGTCAAACGGTCAGGGACTTGATTTGATTTAAGAGAGAGGGAGAAGGGAGAGTCTGGAGAGGGGAGATAGGGACAACTCTGTTGAGGTTTCTATAGAGAAAGGGGAAGGAGCAAGAGTGGAATATGTTCTATGGGGATGGGGGGTTAGTTTCTGTTTTTCAAAGATGGAAGCCATGGCAACATGTTGGAACCTGGTGGCAGTGACCCAGTAGGGAGGAAAACATTGATGGCACAGTGAAGAGAAAGACGTGCTTTAGAGGAGGAGACAGACGTCTGACAAATAGTTACTGTGCAGTGTGCTGAGTGCTAGAAGGAAGGTGAACAGAGGACCCTGGGGCTATAGAGCTAGAACTCTTGTAGGGCCCACATCTCTAAAATAAATACCGCATACATAACTGGGTTTGAAATCTCTGTGAGCAGCTTTGCAATGTGAGAAACGTACTCATAGAAGATAGTATATAGTATAACTGTATATTTTCATAAATTAATATAGTTTCTTCAAAAGTTTCTGGAAATTGCCTGGTAAATCAGCAAGGAACTAGAAGGCCCCTGCCCCCCATTTTGGGGAAAATTTAATTAAAAAAAAAAACAAACCAAGAAATAATTTTCATCCAAAAGAACACTCTTTGTAATTCGACAGCAGTTCTTTTTTCTTCCTCATACTAATGGAAGCAGAAGGGCACAGGGTGGCAGGAAAGCAAAGATGGAACAAGGTAGAAACCAAATCTCACCTTGCAGTTCATCTCCCTGAATCTGCTGTTAAATTATTCTCTGCAGCAAGGCCTTGCTCGGTGCCACATTAATACTGAGCAGAGTTAATGGGTAAAAATTTAATTTTCACTTTGCAAATATGTTTTTTAGTGGATTGATTGAAAACTAAGGAGTTTATTTTCTTAACCTAAATGGATGGTCACAGCTATTTTTTCTAAGCCTTATCAGTGTGCTCCCCTAGAAACCTAAATTTGAAATTTTCAGTGTAGCAAAACAGGGTATCTTCTCAATGGTATTTTTTTCCCCTTTCCCATGCAGAGGCCCAGACTCTAGAGTATAACATCCAGCTTGGGAAACTTACTAGGACATACACAAATGCCATGTAATCTACCTTCAAAATCGATGAGTTGAAGGAAGGGAAGGAGAAGAAGTAAGGCAAAATTTGGCCAATAATGCCTGTTGAGCATGACAACTGTAAATAATTCAAAGAAAACAGAGGTATATATTAAAAGAAACTCTTTTAACAAATACATATTTTAAAAGGCAGGTGTCAGTAATTAATTGCACATAATCAATACATTTTTTTAATTATAAATCTAAACATGTTATACTTTTATACTTGCTTCCTGTAATCAGTTGTGTTTTATCTGTGCCATTTCACTCACTTCGGGATTATCCTTCTAGTGGAAGGATTCAACATGGACATTGTCAGAGCAGCACGGTCCTATCTTTGGTTTTTATGTTCCATATTTACAAATCTTGGACACTTACAAATTATTTACTAAATGAACACTGATAGAATAAAAGCATGTGAGAAAAACCAGTGTCTTTAGGACACATTATATAGTTTTTTTGTTTTTTTTTAAAGATTTTATTTATTTATTCATTTATCCCCCCCTTTGCTTGTGCTCGCTGGGTCAGCTAACCACGCCGTGTGGGCGGGCCTGCCCTCACCAGGAGGCCCCGGGAACCGAACCCGGGGCCTCCCATATGGTAAACGGGAGCCCTATTGATTGAGCCACAGCCGCTTCCCTATATAGTTTTTAAAAAATCTCATTAATTTTGTTGATTTTTCCTAAAGCTCTTACTGAACTCATGGCTTCATGAAATCTGGAACTCATTGAAGCCTCCCATCTCCGGAAACCATGTGTTTACACTCGTTTTCATTTACATAAGTTAAAAATTACACAGTATGTGTTGATTGGAAAACAGTTATTACCTCCCCTGTGGTTCCAAAGTGGCAGACAGAAATAAAAACAGAGCACAAGGTGTGTCTTATACCAAACTTGGTCAAAATTGATTCACACTTCAAGAGTTAAAATTAAAATCAAGTTGAAAAATGCCCAAAGCTGAATTGGAGCAAAAACTATGACCTCTTTTAAAAAATGTGTTTGTGTGTGCCCACCTGCGTGTAACAGAGTCAGTTTACCTTATAAAAATGTTCTTAAAGACATAAAAACATAGGGGGAGTGATGGCAGTCACATGCCTGACAGGGAACTTATCTCAACATCTCCTTTTCCCCCCACGCCTACCAGAAAAACCACCCCTTACTATTCCCATCTTCTTTGTGTCAGGCAGTGGCGGCCATCTGCCAGCCAATCCAGAAGCCTGAGAAACTTCCTGGATCCCACCCTCTTACAGCCTTATCCTTTCTTCACCTGGCTCATTTTAGTGCTAGTATCATATAATTTCAAATAAATTAGCTTATAGTTTTTTTAAAAATTTAACTTAATTTTTTACTGCCTCCCCCCCCATATGGCTCCCTTATCTCTCTGCTCACTGTCTGCTTGTCTTCCTTAGGAGGCACTGGGACCTGAACCCAAGACCTTCCATGTGAGAGCAGGCGCCCAATCGCTTGAGCCACATCCGCTCCCTATAGTTTGTTTTGATACCTTCAAGTCTTCTTTTAAAATTTTTTTCTGGTCACATTTGCTCTTCTAGATTAATTTAGAATCAGCCTCCCAAGTTCTGTTAAAAATCCTTAGGAGTATGTTCTTGGCACTGTATTGAATGTGCATGTTAGTTAAGAGAAAGTTGTCTTCATAATACTAAGTCATCCCATCCAGGAACTCTAAGTGTCTTAGAGTTCAAATTTTAAAAATATTTTTTGTTAAGTTCTATAGTTCTCTTTTTGTATGTGTGCTATACGATGTGGCTGTTGTGTAGGTATTTCTTTCATTACATTTTCTCATTAGTATATGTGATGAATTTGTGTATATTGATTTTATATGTATAGATACTTTACTAAAATTTATTGCTATTTTTTAATTTTTAAAATTATTGCAGATTTTTAGGACAAAACTACAGATTTTCCACAGGCAACAAAAATTTTGTCATTTCATTTTCCATATCTGTACCTTTACCTCTTCTTATGTAATCCACTAGGACATGCCAGAACTGCATGGACTAGCAAACAGGGAGCCCCCTTGTGGTGTTTCTGGCTCCGGTGGAAATGCTTGTAATGTTTCCATGTGAAGTGACATATTCCCTATAGATTTCTGGTAGATGATATTTTATCATGGTCAGGAAATTTTTTTCTTTCCCAGTTTTCTAAATAGTTTATGGGTTTTCCTACTTCCCAAGTTCACCGCACACATGTGGCCAAACCCACTCTCTGTCCTTTGTCATTGCTGATTCCTTGCTTTTATGGTTTTTGCTGGAATCCTCTTCTGTCATCCTCTAAGACCCCTATCCGATGTGCCCTCTCTACGAAGCTTGACATGTGCCTTGTGTGAATCTCAGTCGTTCCTCCTTTGCCTAGTTTTGTATCTGTCGCCCCACGAGACTCCAGATTACTAGAGCTGAGGTCCTCAACTATTCTTCTTTGTGTCCAGAATGCCCAAGCCCCTGACATGTATGCAGTAGAAACTCAATTAAAATCATTCTAATAAATGAACCAGTGAAAAAATCATGGAAAAGATTTCTATGGATAATATAAGTAGATGATTCCTCTCAACTTGATTATACTTTATTATTTTTTTACAATTATTTTCTTCATTGTTTTCTCCTTTTGTCCTTTGTTTTGTTTTTAATAGCAGATATTGGGACACGGTCCTCTGAAAATATGCCAGCCATTGAAGGAGAAAAACAAATTTAACAAAATGTTGCATATACTGTATTTAATTTTGGGAGCAGAACATCCTTTGGTGTTCTTAGCAGAAGAAAAGTTATTCTTGAATTTTAGATTTTGTTTAATAAGATAATGCACTTAATTTTTTTCTGTGCAGGGAATAACTATTCGGCCACTAGTGGAGTTTCTTGATGTTAAGAGGTCAAATAAGAAACAACAAGCTGTCAGTGAAGAAATCCATTGTCGGGTAAGTGTTAACTTAGCGTAACCATTAAAATGATAAAAGAAAAAAATTGTTTGATTGGGTTCAACAGCTTGACATTAAGTTGCTCATTTCCTGAGGAAGAGGGGCCGAGGGTGAGAGGGAGAAAGGGCTGGGGAAGGTGTGTGTTGGGGAGTGTAGACTGGGCCTGGCCACCCGGGAGCTGCTCCAAGCTAGACTGCTGAGTTCCCCCATGAACACAAGGGGATCTGTTACTTCTTCCAACCTGAAAATGTTTCTACTGGAAAATGATCATATATCACCACTTTCTACAATTATGAATAAACGGTTGTGATGAGCAAAATAAGAGTTGCCTAGGACTGATATGACAGATTTCATCGATAGTTTGAAGTTGAGTTGTTGTTTTATTACTTTCAGTAAACAACAACCACCACCACAAAATCCCACAAAACTCTCAGGCACTTTGGATTTCAGGCATGATATAAAGAGAAAGAAAATTACTGATTTAAGGTAAAACTAACCAATTAGCCTGCTTTTTCTTTTTTAGTTTTTTGATCATGTGAAGACAGGCATTGAAGATGTTTGTGGACATTGGGGTCACAACTTTTGGAGAGACAAGTAAGGGGCTTTATGCCATTTTCTCTGAAAACAAGATATATTGTACGTTTTTTTTTTACAGTTGCAAATTTTTCATATGCTGTGTCATAGTATATTCTTTAAGATAAAGGGCAACTATAAAAAACACCTAGAATGATAGTATTTTAAACGACATAGATGGTTATTTTCCTCTTATGTAAAAAGCCAGAGGTAGGCAATACAAGCAGCTTTGTTCTACAGAATCTTAAAGGTCCCAGGACCCTTCTGTCTGATCCACCAAGAGTGGCCTCCATTTCCAAGGTTGCTTCTAGGACCAAAATGGCTGCTCCAGCTTCGGCCATCATGCCCACATTCCAGGCTGGATGAAGGAAGAAAGATAGCCAAGAGACTAAGGATATATACCAGCTGCTTTCTAACTGTGGTTTTCAGAAGCTGCCACCCGGTTCTTCCACAATTTTTCTTTGCTGCCAGTATGGCTGAGGAATGTGGACTATTAAAATACTGGGGGTTCCATTACGGTCAGTTTGGCGCTTTGTTGAACATGCGCTTTGAAGCGTCTGAGGACATAAAGTGACTAGTAAATATAACAAATAGATTTTTCTTAAAGGCTACACCTATCTGAAAGATGATGGACATTTATATAAATACATTTAATTTGCTCTTTTGTAAATAGGCCCTGTGTTGGATAAATAAGAAGTACCTCTCTTCACAAATTTTATAGTTGAAGTGGGAAAGATAAAACTAGGCAGGCAGAATTAGATGCATTCTTTAATATCAGCAGTTATGGGGTCCAGAAGTAAGGATTAATTCTGACCGGAGAGTTAGAGCAGTGGGTTGCTGGAGCCAGCTTGCACTGGCTGGCAAGAGCCGATTATGTGCGTTTCTTCCCAGCTCCATGTTCAAATGAGGTATCCATGCTAGTAGCTTCTTGACTCAGCCTTGGTGGGAGTTACTATACCCTGACAAAGACAAATGCTACGAATCAGGGCCTTTTTCTCCCACAGAGTGATTTGCCCCATGTTTACCAGCACACCACTGGCTGGGAAAGACTTTTTGAAGGAGGCAGCCTTTAAGCTGGTCCCTGAAGGCAGAAAGAAACATTCTAAGCTAGATTTGGTTAATCTCTCTTGTCTTGTCTTTCCTAACTTGCTCACAGATTTAATTTTCCCTCTACTAATTTACATGAAGTTGACCAGCCTACCAATTTATATCATTTAACTGGAAATTTTGAGTATTTACTGTTTGCTTACATGTTCTAACATAATATTGTGCTCTACCAGAAGTATCAGCCATAGTTTCAGGCCTCTAAAATTGTGCAATATACTAAAGGCAACAAAACATTCACACAGCAAACAGGCATGTGTGTGTGTGGCACATCATTAAGTAATAAAAGGACTTACAAAGGCTCTAAGTGCTAGAACAATCTTTACAAACCTGACCATACTGTTTCATAAATTAGAAAGGCCCACTGGACTTACCCTTATTTCATAACTAAGGGAAAAATGCTTTATTTGCATGGAGAAAATGCTGTTAGCCACACGAGGTAACAAGGTAATTAAAAAAAAAAAAAAAAAAGCAAACTAAAATCTCCATTGTAAAAAATAAGAAAAAAATAGTTATTTATCTTGGACAGTATTTGCTCTTTTGGAGACAGGAAGTACATCGGTGACTCTCTATTGTACCCTCCTTCACATCCCTGGGACCTTCCTAAACTAGATGGATCCTTGGCTCTGCAGAGCCAGTGAAGCAGACTTTTCTTTGTTTCTTTCTGTACTTTTTCATTGCCTTGCCTTTTTTCCCACTTCCTTTTTTTCAACCCAATCACTTTTCTCCCTTTCTCTAGTATTCTCTCAGTGCTTCTCTGAACAGCAAGCAAGAGGAGTAACCCAGAACAGTTTGTTCCCTTACAAAAGTGAAGATTGGACTAAAGAATTCTACCACTCCTCTGCCTCCCAATCAGGAAAAAGAAATAGATATGATTAGGCTTAGGAATCAGGGCAGCAGGTGCTCGAGCAGGGTTAGAAGAAGGAAGTGGTGGGTCCTGACAGCTGTGGATTTGGCCTGAAACTCTGAGTTGAGGATACCATGTCCTCTCTTTCCACTGTCTCTGGGGTACACTAACCTGTTCCAGGCAAAGATTTAGAGGAGTGTCAGGATGACTGGACTGCAAGGCCAAAGATGACAGAGCTGACTTCAATTCGTGTCCGTGCTCTGTGTCTTAACATTTTTCTCTACTGTGCACATACTTCATGTAATAATTTCATAGCCACTTATATATATCCATGAATGATTTTTTTCCAGGTAAATTTCAAGTCATTTTACTGGATCGTCAAGTGGGTTTGGAGAGATTTGGTGACACGGGTCATTTTTAAAATCAGTTCTGCTTGTATCATATCTCTAGTTTATCCATAATCACTGAGGTTACCGAAAGATGAGATAAAGAAGGGATTGTTTCAGGCACGTTCCGTATCTTGCTCTTTCCTCTGAAATCCTTATGCTGTGAGTGTCGAGTGTCCTGCCAGAAGGTCCTGGGCTATTCCTATTTCTAGAGGCATTTGGTCACTGGAGAATGAAATGAAAGAGTAATGCAGTAGGGAGGTTTCTCAGATTTGGCAAAAGTTGATTAGTGATGGTGAAAGGAAAACACTTATATCTAGCTTGGCAGAGAAATGGAAGGTATGGAAATGAAGTAAAGAAAGAAAATGCACA
Source organism: Tolypeutes matacus (assembly GCA_026826555.1). Taxonomy (NCBI): domain Eukaryota; kingdom Metazoa; phylum Chordata; class Mammalia; order Cingulata; family Chlamyphoridae; genus Tolypeutes; species Tolypeutes matacus. The sequence continues at coordinate 64,160,435 of JAKSZT010054030.1, read as the reverse complement.
ATTCTTATGCTAAATAGATCAGATGTCATTGTCTTCAATGTTTTTTCTTCCTTTTGCTTATCTCTAGTGAAAAGCTAAAAGGATACTAATAATTATACTCTAAAAAGATGAAGTGCTGCTGTCAGGGGACCAGGCTTAACGGACCCAACATGAAATCAAAATAAACTTTTAAAAAGGAAGGCCCAGCCTTTAGTGTACTGGCTCGTCAATAGCAAAGCACTTTAAGGATGGTTCTCCTTTAATTAGAACAAAGGACTGGTACCAAGAATGTGGGGTAATGTGCATTCTTTTCGTGGCAGACTGTTGTACATCCCCTTGGCTAAAGATGATCACTGCAATGCACTTATTTTTTTTCTTAAATATTTATTGAATGTTGGCATAATAATGTTGCATAACAAACTATCCTAAAACTCAGTGGCTCAGCACAACAATCATGTATTGGTAAAGTTCGTGAGTCAAGAGGCGGAGAGTCAGCTGATCAGAGCTGGGTTTAGTTGATCCAGGCTGGTCTGCCTGATCGGGGCTGGTCCTGCTCAGGCTTCAGTGGGTTGCTTGCTGTCATCTCAAGCCTCTGCTCTCATTGTGTCTCTAATACCCTGTTGGCCAGAGCAAGTAACATTACTGACCCAGTGTCAAGGTGTAGGGCAGAACGGGTGACCCAGGCTATGGTCTCAAGTAATATGGCAGAGGGCACAGGTGCAGGGAGGAATTGAGGCCAAACAGATCTAATCCACCACACGTGCTTATGGTGTGCCGGTCATTTCTCTAGACACAAGCAGTAAAGAAAAAAATTCCCTGCCCATTTAGACCTTACGTGCTAGGAGACAGGAAACATTGAGATGAGTGACTATTGCAATGGAGAAAAATAAATCAGGGAAGTGGAATAGGGAGTGCTGGATGAGGAGGTTGCAATTTATAGTAGGAGGGATAAGAAGGGGTTTTTGAAAGAAACAACTATTGAGGGAAGACTTTAAAGAAATGTGCAAGTAAGCCATGCAGGTATCTAGGGGAAGAGCCTTCCTATAGAAGGAGCAGCAAGAATAAAGGCACGTTTCCAGGACAGCAAGGAAGCTGAGCAGGCTGGAGCTAAGAGGAGGAGAGAATGCAGGTGAGAGGTGCAGGGCCAAATTGTGAAGGGTCTCATGGCTGCTGTGCTTATACTCCAGTGAAACAAAGGTGGGAGCAGGGGGACCAGTTAGGTGGCTGTGGCAAGAGTCAGTGAGAGATGGGGTGTCATGGACCAGAGTGATGGCAGTAGAGGTGGTGACAAGCGGTTGGATTCGGTGTATATTTCAGTGGTAGAACCAAGAGCAACTGCTGATGGAGTGGAAATGGAGTATGAGAGAGAAATGTAAGCATCGAGGCTGACACCAGGGCTTCTGACATGGTGGATGGGATCATCATAAACCAAGATGGGGAGGAACACAGGAGTTGGAGTGGGCTGGAGGGAGGAGGTCGGTACCGTTTGAGCATGTGAAATGTGAGATGCCCACTCGATAGATATCCAAATGGAGATGTTGAGCAGGCAGCTGAATATTCATTTCTGGGGTGTGGGAGAGAGAGGTCTGTGGTGGAGATACAAATCTGGGAGTCATCAACTAGAGATGCTATTTAGAGCCATGTGACTGGGTAAGACCACCAATGGGGTGAGGGGAGATAGGGAAGGAGGACCACGGGGCTGAGCCCTGGGTCACTCCTGTGTTAGGAGGCCAGAAAGAAGTAAAAGAACCAACAAAAGAGACTGGGAAAGAGGTAGGAGAGAACCCAGGAGCCTGGCTTCCTGGAAGCCAAGTGATGTGTACACATTTACATGTAGGCACATATAAAAATATATAGAATTTATACATAAATAACATTTTTGTAAGCAAATGCACATATATGCATATACATTTATATATCATCTTGCAAATGTTGGTATGTATTGTGAAAATTTTGATTTTTACCCACAATAAAAAAAAAAAAAAAAAAAAAAGATCCTCAATTGCCCATGAGAAACTGTAAAATGTGGCAATTTTGTCTTTTGAAACCAAAAAAAATTAAAAGTATATTTCAAAAAAAAAAAAAAATATATATATATATATAGAATGAACAGAAGAGTTGAACACTGCTACTAATTTTTCCCCTGAGAGTAGTGGAAATGATTTTATTGGTAAAAACATATTTTTTCTTAGTGAGTTCAATATTAATTAATTGAAGACTTGGTTTTCTTTATTTCCAGATTTAAGAAATTTGATGACAAATACCTACGGAAGCTTTTGATTCGGGAAAACCAACCCAAGTCAAGCATTGTGTCCTTATATAAAAAGCTTGAAATAAAACATGCCATTGAAATGGCAGAAACTGGGATGATAAGTACTGTCCCTTCTTTTGCATCTCTAAAGTAAGTATAGTTTTGCAAATAAAAAGTTAGTATTACTAAGTATCTCTTTATAGACTATTTGAAACCAGTAATAAAAAAAAATTGACCCATGACAAGTGAGTCTCAAACATGATGCAAAGGAAGCTAAATATAAAAGACCTACATGTTGTATTATTCCGGTTCGAATTCAGACACAGCTAATCTAGGATGTTAGACATCAGGATAATGGTTGCTTTGGCAAAGCAAGAGGGAAGTACTGGTTGTTTGGGGGGCCCCAAAATGGTTTCTGGGGTTCTAGTTAATATTCTCTTTCTTGGTGTGAATAGTGTTACATGGATATGTGACAATTCATTGAGCTGTGAACTTACTGATTCATGCACTTTTCTTTCCTTATGTTATATCCCAATAAAGATGTTTTACAGACAAACTAGGGAGTTGGTTAGGTCCTCTTCATTAGGCATGTGTTGGTAAACACTTGGTGGGAGCATTGCGCAAGAAATTCATGTATCAAAGAGGTGGTTCCTCGGTGACCTTATTTGTTCTCTCCAGTTCTACAATTCTGTGTATTAACCTTGTGGTTAAACAGATGAACTAGAAAGCTGGAAAGCTGTCTAAACAGCAATACCTCTACCTTATGAAGATGCAAGATAAAACAATTATCTGAGCACTGAGGTTGAGGCAAAGAATGAATCATCTAAATCTAGAGATATCTGTCCTGCCAAAATCCTCAATCTCTGTGATCATTTCTCTGTGGGTATTTATTACCCAATGGGCTCTAGGTTTTTGTACTCCAATAATTACTCTTATGGTTGTTTTATAGCAACAGCTAGCTTGCATTAAAAATATGAGAATGATGCTCTTTAATTTGTATTTTTGGCCCACCTTTTATAAGGCCTGTATTTATGTGTATCGAGCTTCCTAGCTTTAGCTGGTTTTCCTAATTTTATTTTCATATCTTTATTTTATTGTATGACATATATTTTTACGTTCCTCAAAGCCTTTCTGGAAAGAGTTAGGGTAATAACATATAAATATATACATACATATTATAAGTGTGTTTGCAAATATTTATAATGAGGTATTTGAGACACCAAGCTCTAATAGTAAAATATAGTCAGTTAAGTTTCTTTTGGGAAAAAGAAATTCTATATTATTTTATTTATGGAGTATTAGAAATAAAAGAAAAAGTGATAGCATTATAGGTCACTATAGTTTATCTTCCTTTGAAAACTATTGCATGGATCTGTGAAAACTGCATGATTAAACTTGTCATGGATGATTTTGACACAAAGAAAAGTTCTAAAATCTTGAATTATTTTAAAGTATTGACTATAACAATTCCTAAGTGTTAATTCTTTAAGCTAAGATGATTCTTCTTAGATAAAGTTTTATCTCTAAGGAAGAAAAGTAATGTTTCCAATATTTATTAAAGAGTAAAATACTCTTTTTCTAATTTTCACAGTGACTGTCAGGAGGAAAAAATAAGGAAACTCACACCTGGTGAAATGGATGAAATTCGAGAAATATTATCAAGAAATCTCTATCAAATCCGTCAGCGAGTAAGAAAAATTTATTTACCAAAATATGCACTTGCCTTTGACTAAGAATGTCCCTTCTGATTTGGCGCTAATATCGGGTGCCCCATCATTGACCTCAACTTCTGCAGGCTCCATGTCTTCTCTTCTCCGGTCCCTTTTCACAGAGTCCTTCACCCCAGATACCACGGCAGAAGCTTCAGAGTCCCCTGGGATTTCTGCTCCTCTGGGCTTGGAGATAAGGAAATGGGTGTTGACTGTGAAAAAATGAGTTGGTCACTGCTTTTTATTTTTTATTAAGGAAATAGTTTTTTAGTTTAGAAGATGTTTTCATCTCTTTAACCCTCCATGTTATTTATTTATAAAGTCCTATAGGTTCTTCCTTTAGTGTGTCTTTCGAGTCACTTCTTTCACTGTATTTTCTGCGTCCACGCTCCATTCTAGTGTTTGCTGAAAGCATACTAACACCACTTGCCAAGGCCTTTTCAGCACACTCTGTGTACTAACACGCAATCCTCCAGCATCTGGAGGTCTTACTGTTGTCTCCATCTTACAGATGAAGGAATCGGGGCACAGCGAGGTGACGTGTCATACCGTGTCCCTCAACTTGTCAGTTGTGTCATGATCATTCCCACACCTTCTTGGCTGGTCTCCCCAGTGGCCTCCTCCAGTCCATTCATCTCCCTAAAGCCTCCATTCCGCTGTAGCGCTCTCCTATTTAAAAGAAAACAAGACAACAGTTGTAGCTTCCAGGCTAAGCTTTTCTTTCAGAATTTGGGGTCTCAAGTTCCAATTTTACTTTATCCAGCATGTCTTCCACAACTCCCATGAGTTCATTCCTTTGTCTGTGTGCTCTTTTCTGTCTTCACGTGGAACTCCACTGCTTCCTGTCAACTGACCCAAACCCTCCAATCTTTACGCTGTCCCCCATATCTACCACGCTATTACCAGTCCTATCTTTCAATGAGATAGCACTTAGAGCTTGTACCTCATGATAGCTACTTGATTACACGATTTTCTATTATTTTGTTCGCTTACTTGATGTCCAAGGAGATAGTAGGCAGGGTGGAAACTTATTCTATATGAATTTTGCACTTCCCTCAAGGGCCTAACATTGTTCAAAACATAGGGATACACCCAAGAAATCGATGCTAATTCTAAAAAGAAATCAGCTTACTAAGAATGATTTCTTTTACGCAGCACAGACCTATATAGCTTATGCAACTCTAAAAGCGTATAGACCATGTACAGCCCTAGGTTTGAAATTTTTTACTCCTTCCCATCCTGGAACATAATTGCTGGTGACAGCAGCTTTTCTCTTGTATGTCTTACAACCCAGTTGAAGAGGAAAAGTCCTGAAAGTTAATCAAAAGGACATGGCACCACCAAGTGGCTAAAAGTGGTTTGTTTTTTATATATTCAATAGAAGATGTATGAAGAATGTGACGTGTATTTTTTCCCAGCTGCTGGTGATGATTAAATATTTTGAGGTAGACAAAGCCACTTGATTAATTGAATCAGTTTTCTCATTTATTAAGATTGCACTTTTCAAAGAAAAAAACGTATGCACTGACTGATTAAAAGACAAAGTGGACCCTCAAAATTTGAAGTGCTAATTTTTACATTTTTTATTTAATTTCCTTCTTTTTTTTTTTTTTTCTTTTTTCTTTTTTTGCTCTTCACAGAAATTCCAAGTGCCTAGGTGAATTGCAAAGCCAAGGAAATGTCATAACGTTTTGGAATTTCTAGGGGAATGTACAGTTTTTTTTAAAAAACGCCCCTCATGTGTTTTCATTTCAGACTTTGTCGTACAACAGACACAATCTGACCGCTGACACCAGCGAGAGACAAGCCAAAGAGATTCTGATCCGCCGCCGGCACAGCCTGAGAGAAAGCGTCAGGAAAGACAGCAGCTTGAAGCGGGAGCGCCGGGTAACAGCCTTGTGCCTCTGGAGCGCAGAGGGCTTCCAAGAGCAGACAGGGCTAGCCCATGGGAATTCTGGAGTGGGCTTGAGTGTAAAGTACTTCCAAATATGTAGTGAACATCTGCTGTGTTCCAGGCCCTGTTGTGGGCACGTGGGATGCACTGGTGAACAAAACCAACAGAGTCTACCCTTCTAGAACTGACATTCTAGTGAGAGGAGAAGACAAGAAGACAATCAGTAAGAGCAGAATAAGTTAATTATCTGGACTATTAGAAGGCCGCAAGGGCTGTGGAAAAATAAAAAGAGAGTTGAGGAAGGAGTACAGGGAAAGGTCAGTCAAGTTACAGTCTAAAAGACGACAGCTGGACTGGGCTCTCTATGGAAAGTAATATTTGTGCTTTCCAGGGAAAGGGACCAGCCAGTGAAAAGGCCCTGAGGTGGGCAAGCCTGCGTGTCCTCTGAGGTGGGGGAGCCCGCGTGTCCTCTGAGGAGGGCGAGCCATGTGTCCTCTGAGCTGGGGGAGCCCTCGTGTCCTCTGAGCTGGGGGAGCCTGCGTGTCCTCTGAGGAGGGTGAGCCATGTGTCCTCTGAGGAGGGCGAGCCAGTGTGTCCTCTGAGGAGGGCGAGCCAGTGTGTCCTCTGAGGAGGGCGAGCCCGTGTGTCCTCTGAGCTGGGGGAGCCCGCGTGTCCTCTGAG
>JAKSZT010054030.1:63999970-64153911 GCA_026826555.1 Tolypeutes matacus | reverse complement strand
CGAGCCCGTGTGTCCTCTGAGCTGGGGGAGCCCGCGTGTCCTCTGAGGAGGGCGAGCCCCCCACGTGTCCTCTGAGGAACTGCATTAGCCTGGAGCAGCTGGGCCAAGGTAGGGATCACTGTGCAGTCGGTTCAAGGCACCGTCAATGGACAAGGAAAGCCATTTTTAAATGATGCTATGCCTTATTGATTTAACACAGCAGGCATTGCATTTTATTTTAAATAACGTTCTGTACTGAGTCGTCAGAAACCAAAATGATTATGTTTGAACATGAAGATTATCTTTTTCATGTGTAAAATGTGGCAGTGTCGATGATAAGTTCAGGAAACTCAGAGACTGTGGCATTTGGAATATCAGCAAATTAGCTATAGTAATCATTTTTATTCTATCATTTTCAAGATCTATTAAAGTAAATAAAACTCAAATATGCTACATTTTTTACTTCTTTTCTTCTCCTTACATATAGGTTCTAAGTCTTTCTAGTAATACTCTTATAAATTGGTGTTTCAGTAGCCTTTTAGAAAGAAAACCCAATGTTTTTCATATTTTGTTACTAATGGTCCCAGTTTATTTCCATTTTCTTTAGTACTGGGCTCCATTATATTTTGGAAGAGGTTTAGTTATTTCAAATATAATAGTTATTGCTTGGAACTCTACTCCCTATCCTTACAGCCCCTCATAAAGTAATTTTGGAAGCAAGAACTAAAATTAGAATTTTTAAAACCAATTCATGTCTTGCCATAAAATTTTAAACTTCGAACATATAATAAATGTCATTTGTGTAGTCTAAATAATATTTTCTATTTCTTTTACAGGCGTCTACTTCAACCTCCCGATATTTATCCTTACCTAAAAATACAAAACTTCCAGAAAAGCTACAAAAGAAAAAGAATATTTCTCATGCAGGTAATGAATTTGGAACAAAAAAACTTTAAATTTATTTAGGATTTTTGATAAAAGAGAGAAATTTCTCTATTATTTGACTTCATTAAGGACTATGAAAATCTAAAATGATAATATAGTGACCTTTTTATAAGCTTCACAGTCTCTTTAAATGGAGTTCTGTGCACATTTAAATAATTCAATCCATTAATTCTCATACGATTCTATTTGATATAGAATAGAAAATGTTGTTACCATGTGCTTAGTGAACAGGTAAATAGAAAGTTATAAATATGCAAATGTGTGACTATCTAAATTTTTACCGTAATTCTAAAATACTTTCATAAAGGCAACCGTATATTCTGGCTATAATTTTAAAATCTTTTTCATAAGGTTTAATACCCTTTTTAAAATGGCAATCTTTATGTCTTCTCTCAAGTTAACCCCAGAAGAACTATGTTAGGATTTATTGTTCTTAAAATGTGGGATATAACAATAATGCCTTTGGGGGATAAGGGAAGAGCTTATGTATTTAATTAACCAGGAATAAGAAAGCCTGATGATGGCTGGTGGTAGTGGAGCCTGCAGAGAAATAGGAAAAAGGAAGAAGGGTGAAGAAAAGGAAGCACTGATATTTAGAAGAGTGGGCCATGTCGCCTCTGTGTGACCATCAAAAATGCTCTCCTCTCCCAAGAATCTCACCTCCCCAGCAAGCTCGCTCAGCGACTTGCCCGCAGCCCTACTGCCAACTATTTCAGGAGCCGAATCCTGATAATCGGCTGCTTCTAATCAGGCCTCCACCCTGGGTTTGGAAAGTGCCTGTTGGTGTTTTGGGCCTCTGCTTCCCCTTATGTGAAAATATAAAGGAAATAGGCGAAGCTGTGCCTGAGATTCCAGATCAAGACAGGATCTGCATACGGGCAACTTACTACTGGCCCTTCCCTATGCTGAGCCCTGGAGGTGCGCCCTTTCCTTGGACCACCCCTATGGGGCAGGGACAGACAGCCCTGCTACCAGTTTCAGTGTGAGTTCCAGCTCACTCCTTCCTGAATCCCTTTTCAACCTCAGTCCCCTCATCTGAAAATGGGTTATTGTGAGTCTTGCATTGAGGCCTGGTCCATAGTAAGCTCTTCAAAATTAATCCATGCTTGTGGAGATTAGGAAACATGCCCAAGTTCCACAGCTAAGAGCTGGAATGAGGCGTGGGACCCCCAGCCCCAGCCCGTGCTCATCCACTCCTGTTTTGCTGGCTCACTTGTGACACCTTCCCTCTAAAACGGCTGTCCGTGTCGTCCTTCTTTTGCTCTCTGCTAGATGGCAATAGCAGCGACTCGGACACAGATGCAGGGACCACCGTGCTCAATTTGCAGCCCCGAGTGAGGCGCTTCTTGCCAGAACAGTTCTCAAGGAAAGCCCAGCCGTCCTATAAGATGGAATGGAAGAATGAGGTAGATGGAGAGTCCTGCAGAGGGCAGCCCTGCAGCTCCCCAGCTCCCCACAGCAAAGAGGGGGGCACCCAAACCCCAGGCATGCTGCGGCAGCCCCTTCTCTCCAAAGGTCAGGTTGGCCCAGCGAGGGAAGAGAGTTTGACTGAAGGCATCCAACCCAAGCCCCCGCCAAGGCTGGTCCGGAGGGCATCGGAACCTGGAAACCGGAAAGGCAGATTCGGAAACGATGATCCCTAATGGAAGTGGCCAAAGCAGAGCTGGGGTGACTAACCCAACACCTGTGTACTCTGAAACCTGACACGACAAGGGAATCCATTTTAAACTCTCTGTGGAGCTGAATAGTCTCTTTAGGTGGTAGAGCCATGCCACTGATGAATGGGATGAATGCTTATCCCAAGAAGAGGACAATCAAAGAAAAAAGTCCCACAAAGTGTTTTTTTATGACTTGTTGCTAGCAATCGTGTTCTTTCCAGACCTAAAGAAAAAAAAAAGTGTGCCTTTATTGAACTTGAAGGACAGAACTTGATATTTTTAACATACCCTTGTTGGTATAAATTTTAATATATACATGTAGGTCTCAAATTTTATTTATGAAAAATATGTATATCTGTACTCAGTTTTTAAGTGAATGGCACTAAAAAAAGTACTCAGAACATCTTTCCAGGAGATGAAGGGCAGTGCTCAAGGACGTCGGGTCCTTGAGCTCAGGAGCAAGGAGTTTCCCTTTCTATGAAGGAGCAGTTGGTGAAGGCAGATCACAGCCTGGAGCAATGAAATCTGATGACTCCAACTGGGAAAGCAGCCAGAAAGTCTAGGCAGATGAAGTGGCTTGGTCCCGTGACCTCTATGAAATGATGAGGGTCAACTGGTTTTCCATTTGGCCTCTGTCTCCCATGTGCTTGGTTGTGGCATATGAATTCCTTCTCCCCTCCTTGTTAACATGCTGCAGAGGGAAAGTTGTGTGGGTGAGACCTGCTAACCTTGTATGCCAGACTCGGTGGCACTTTCGATGAAGCTCCACCCATGGGGGCCTGTGGAGTGTGGGGAAATAGAGGAATACCTGTTTACAATGTATGGGTGGGTTTTATATTGTGCAATACTTGGAGGAAGCTGCAGGAGACTCATGCCCATCTACTAACAATTGCTTTAAAGTTTTCTAGAACTTTCAATTCCAGGTGATAGTCTCCAAGCAGAGAAGGATGGAATGTTTAACAAATTGATAAGATTTTCGGTTTGAATTTTATTCAGGGGGCACTTTGGAGAATGTGGGAGTTCTGTTTTCTTCACTAGTCTGTAATTTGGTACCTCTTCTCCCTCAATAAAGTAGTAACTCAAATTTTTCATGTAAAATGATTCTACTCATCTAATTTTTTAAAGTATGGCAGAGAGAAAAGAAGTGAAACATAATCATTAAACATTGTTTAAATCTCTGTCTCTTAAACTGTATATTTTCTTGGCCTATCATTTTTGCTCAGTAATTCCCCTTTAAAATTTGACTGGAACAAGACTCTAAGTTTCTGGGTTTAGGTATTAGATGAATACCACTCATTTGTCCTTTTGTTTCATATTAGAGATATACAACTAAGGATACCGTGTCTACAATATTATCTGGGATGGGGGTGGGGCAAATAAATTGGGCAAAGAGTCCATAGAAATCCTCAGCTAGAGTTCTCTACGTCTCCTCCTACACCCTCACTGACATGGAGAAGTACATCTTTTACCCTTTTCTCTCATGATCTAAAGTCTTGGAATACTGCTAGATTGTTGGGCATGAGACAGAGAGTAAGACACAAAATGTACAAGTTTAATAAGAGCACATTTTCTTTCTGGAACAAACTCTTCAGGTCGATCAGTGGAAAGCAGTGTGGAATGCAATGTGAAAACTACGAAGTTAGGACTCAGTGCCAAAAAACTCATTTTAAGGGAAGGTAGTCACAGCTTTTCTGCTTGAAAAGAAATGAAAGCTGACATACAATTTTGTTATAGGAATATGATTCATCAAGAGATGTGACCTGTATTTTTGAGAGTGCCAAGAATAAGTTTTCAGAATAGTTTATGAAATAAAAGATCGAAATTGAAAATGACCTCAAAAACAATTTCCTGATTTTTCCTCATTTCCTGTATTAAAAAATATTATGAGTTTAACTTCTTAGAGTTGAAGGAAAAAACATGAAATTTGTGTTACTTCTTGTTAAGCAGGTAGACCAAATTGAGCTTTCACTGATTAAAATTCACATATGAATTTGGATGTCATTGTGTAAATTTCTGGGAAGAGATGCCTATGTTATTTTACCTTTACTATCAGTTTCAATTTATTATTTGTCAGATGACAGTAGTAATTAAAAATAAAATTTGGCTTCGTTTCTGTTTTTCTCTATAATCTCTTCTGTTTTATAAATTCTAGAGACTATAGATGGAGAAAATATACAGGTAGAACTCTTGAATTATATACCATAACATACTTACAGAAAGATCCCCTAAGGGTTTGTGAATGACTCCACTAGTTCAACCAATCAGAATTCCATTGTGGCTATAGAATTGATAGGTCTTCAGTGCTGGCTGTATCAAAATTTGATTTGAACTATCTAAGTGAAAAGTCAGGGCCTATGCCAGCTTTTCAAACAACTAGAACTTGGCCCAAAAGTCTGATACTTTTAAAAATATCTGTTTTGTGTATATGGCCCCAAAATGTCTGGGATGAAATTGCTTTCAGCTTTTTCTAAGCTCTATAGTGGGGACATGTCAGTTTATCTGTGATACATTAACTTACATAAGTGTATAGAGAAGCATGTTACTTATTACATGTCTCAACATATTCTGCATTTGTTGCACTGCCCAAATCAGGTTTATGTTAAAACTGGCATTTCATCATCAGTTATGAAAACTATTTTTGGTAGTTCATTCACATTTAATTCTTTAAAGACTGTTTAGAGATGTCTTTGTTGAATTAAAGTAGCTGTTGACATCATCTGCTATGACCTGAGTGCGGTTTCTATGATTTTCTTCAGCAACCTGAGCAAGCAAAGAAAGGATCATGGCTTACAGCAGACTGGTGATGCTGGGGTTTATTTCATTCAGTTTCAGAACAAAGTGTGTAGCATGCTTCAACTTTATAGCCCACTTTTTAGCCAGGCCATTTCTTTAATCTATTCCAAGGAAAGCTGGAGCCCTGATGTGGTAACTACTACCTGGCAATGACACAGTTCTTTGTGAGAAAGGATACTTTTTCGGAATTCCTTCAGATTTTGTCCACTAAACATCCAGCTGATACAGATGAAACAGCCAGATGATTAATTTTTGAAGGGTTTCTTTGATGTTGCACTGGTACATAGTTTTATGATTCCTTTTGTTTTGTTTTCTAATTTTCTGCAAATTTTCAAACAAAATTCTAAGTACGATCAATAAGTTGTGGAACAATTCTCTTACCTGTATAGTCAGGGAATGAGCTTTTCTTATTTAGGAGAGCTAAACCTAGTGTTTGTGGCCTACCAAATTTTTAGTCTACACAGCATATTAATTATATTTAGGATCTTGCCGTGTTAACAGAGGTTTTGTGGGCATACGTTATCATTATACTCGAGGGGAAATGTGTGGAAATGTTGCTCCATGGAGCTGAGTAGTAGAATGCCAGCGAGAATGGCAGTGATTTTTATGATTTTTCACTTCTGTAATAAATTATCCTCAATTAAATATTAAAACATTTTTCTCCTTTCTTATTTCATCAGGTCCTGTCAAGTCATATGTATAACTGGTAACTAAACATCTTATTTAAATGAAGCTGTGGGCATGCAGTTGTGGTAACTCTGCTTGCCAAAAGAAATTTTATGTATGTATACTCACAAAGGAAATTTGCCCTGGTTTCTGTGAAAAGTCTTATAAAAGTTTAAATATTAAATCTCTTGTAAATATTTAATTGATCACTTCTGGGGAAAATAATAAATCTCATGAAATCAGGACAGTCCCAGAAATTCCAATTTTTATTTGTATATAGCAAAACCACTCTCATTTGTAGTAAATGGGGTCAGGATGGTTGGAATATGTGAAAGGTAAGAATTTAAGAGTATTAAAAATTTCACTCCTGTAGGTTTCAGATGTATCTATCTCAAACTAGGATAACACTATTACTGTGTTAGAGAATCTGATTAGCAGAATAAAGATTATAATTGGCCCATTAATTTTCTCTACATAAATAGACTCTTGTATGTGGCTCAGAGATAAGGTATGCCCTGAAATATTAATTACTGTCTCTCCACAGCCAATCCAAACAAAAGAGTTAGGTTAATACCAATTATTGTCTTACCAAATGATTTTTAAAGATTTGGCAGAGCTAAGCATCAGCCCACCAAATTTTAAGTTTTCACTAAAACTTAGTTTTTGACACCCCATTGGTAACTGTTGTCTGCGTTTGCCACCATAATTGCCTCTTACTGCTGGGCATCTAGTTTAAGTCCTTACCATTAGCTATGAAGTTTATTTTGAAATGCAGTGACAAACTTGGTTGTTCCAAAGAAATGGCAGAGTGGTGTGGCCTCGGCTTTGAAGGCGACCAGAAGAAAATGCTCACCCTTGGCGGTGACCAGTGACATCTCCGACTGGCATCGTCAGAAGTCAGTTCGTGATCCCCGGGCCTGTGCTTCAGCCACAGAGAAGAGTCCATCGAAAGTGACTGCAGGACACGCAGCCATTTCCAGGTACAAGGACCCTCAGGGCCAGGGCCGTGCCAGCAGCATAATTTTGGGTATTTTGCATGGTTTCATTTTCATAAGCAAACTCAGGACAGGTTTAGGTAGGTAAGCTATCATAGCACAAAAATCATTTTCTGTGTGGATAAAAACTTGAGTCCCCACTATTCAAAATGGAAGAGAGATTCTTTGATAAAGCTGAAGAAAGGTTATCACCTATCCAGATTGCAAACTGCAACAATTAATAAGCATTTTAACTGCTCTTTTACCTCCATGGTGTTATGATACTTTGGAAAAAAGGATTTTTATATGTAAAATGTAATATAGGTTAAATCAAGACGGATCAAAACACAATTCTCTGTTCCAACAAGATGGCAAGATGGCTATAGTTCACTTTTATGCCATATAAGTGATTAGTAGAATTAGCACTCCTTCCCTAATGGTTACAATTATCTTTTTCCCCTCAAGGAACTACACAGGCTGTTTTGAAGCATCTCTTTTCAAAATAAGCAGCAGCACTATTTCTTAAAATGCATTGAATTGGGAAAATAATAGAAATTGTTACTTTTATTGTTTTCATAGACAGCTATCTATGAAATGTCTGGGAAGTTTGGATATCTGTTTGGGGAAAATGTGATCTAAAGTAAAATACTGCTTTAAAATAAATTACTATGGGTGCATTTGATTAATTAGAAATAAATCCTACTGTGAAGCGCAGTTATTTATAAAACTACTCTTTTCTTGCCATCAGTATAGGATAAATTTTAGATTGTGTATATATTTTATATTTGCAGAATGGTTTGAAAAGCCAAATGCTTTTTGTTTTTATTACTAAGATGTGTTTTAGCATACTGGAGACGAAATTCTTCAAGCACTTCAGGATACTGATTAAAATCTACATCGAGATACAACAATGACTTTAAAAAGACAATCAGAGTAAATTCTAACACTTCATTACATTTTTAAAGGAATTTTATTATTGAAGAAAATTGCCATGCAACTGGCAAGTTCTTCATGAAAAAAAAAATTAATGAAAAACAGTTTGTTTTTAATCTGTCATCCTGTTCCAAAAGCTGCACTGTACATTATCTGGCAAGGGCTGTGTTAGCTGATTTATCAGCCTGGTAAGGTCTGTGTCAACTGTATTTCAGAGACTTTGTATAGGCTACTGCAAAGTTAGCTTCTAGAAGCAACAGGGCATGGAGAATCAGTGATGGTTTTTACTATGGATTCCAAATAAAAGGCCATTCTCATAATTCAGCTGCCCAAATGCCTGAATTTTTCCCACTGTGGGCTTGTCTAGCACTCCAGATAGATATCTAAATAGGTTTTTAGAAGTATCCTCAGGAAATATGTGCCAACCATGAGAAATGTCCTTCTTAGTGTTCCAAGAAGAGCCCGTGCAGATGCTCACAAATGTTCTCTGCCAGTCAACCTGGGGCAGGGAGAGCGTGCTCAGCCCTCAGCACCAGCCTTTCGAAGGCTGCTCCGGGCAGACACACACCAGACGGCTGAACATCTCTCTTGGAGGCACTGTGGAGCGAGTTGCTCCGGGGTGTATCGTGGGAGCACAGGTTCGGGCACAAGAGAAACACTCAGCAAATGACCTCTTTATTACTTGCACAGCATGAGTCCCAAAGGGCAAAGAACCTCTGTGTTACTTATGCAGCACAAAGGGACAAAGTCCTATCCTGGCTGTTCTCCCAGGATGGCCGGCACTGCTCTGGGTCGCGGTCAGGCGATGGCAGCTCCACATGCCCCACTTCCTGCCAGAGAAGAGAGACCAACGTAGCCTGTTTGAATGTGGTTTTATCTATCTGCAGTGGGGGGATGGGGTCCTGCTTGACTAGCATCTGGGGCTGCTGGTTCCGGGTTTCCAGGTTTGAGGTCTGGCCGGGCTTATTTATTAGCCTTAACATCTCTCCCAGCTGCAAAATGGCACACACTAGAAAGGAGGTTGGGGTAGCTGAAGGCAGGATCTGGGCCTGCTGCTCTGGTGGTTTGGAGCTGTATGTATCCCAGACAAATATTCTTAAACTCAGTCCCTTCCTGTGGGTGTGAATCTATGGTAAGTAGGGCTTTTTGATGGGGCTACTTAAGTTAAGGTGTGGCCCACCTCAAACAGGATGGATCTTTGTGTGTGTGTGTGTGTATATATATATATATATATTTTTTTTTTTTAATTTTTTATTTTTAAAGAAATTTAGATTACATAAATGTTACATAAAAAATATAAGGGACTCCCATATGCCCCCCTCCCTCCCCCTCCCGCACATTAACAACATCCTTCATTAGTGTGATACATTTGTTACAATTGGTGAACCCATATTGAATCATTGCTACTAACCATGGACTAGTTTACATTATAGTTTACACTTGGTCCCGCACAAGTTTGTAAGTTATGACAAAATATACAATGGCCTGTATCTGTCACTGCAATATCATGCAGGACAAATCCAATGTCCTGGAAATGCCCCCATGTTACACCTGTTCTTCCCTCTCTCATCCCTCAGAACCTCTGGTGGCCACTGCCTTTACATCAATGATAAGAGTTCTTCCATTGCTAGAATAATAAGTCTATAGTAGAATAATAAGTCTATAGTAGAATAATAAGTCTACTTTAGTGCATTGTTCATTCCCCAATCTTGAGGATTTTGGGATGGTGATGCCACTCTGTTTCTAAATAAGAGGGGCCTTAGATCCCATGGGGCAGCTGGATGGAACGGTCTTGCTTGCAGTTGCAGACACTGTCTGTTGCTTGGGATGGCCGTTGTCCATCATCATCTCCTTATTTGTTGTTCCGGGTGAGTCCAGTGAACTGGAGAGTAGGTGTTGCAACTCTGCTGAAATTCAGGGCTCAAGTGGCACGTGGATGGACCAAAAATTTAAGTCTCTGGGACATATTTATCAAGTATAATGCTAATTATAGGTTCAAAAAGAAGGGGCAGAAGAGCCATGTGTAGGGAACCTATAAATAAGTCTAACTCTGTTACACTGGGGAGCCTAAATTCCAAAGTAAGGCAAGCACCAACTAGCAATGCATTTGGAAAAAGACCTTGACCAAAAGGGGGAAATGGTAAATACAAATGAGTTTCTATGGTTAAGAGATTTCAAAGTGAGTCGGGAGGTCATTTCAGAGGTTATGCTTATGCAAGTCTCAGCAGGATTTCATTGACTGCCACAGTAAACATCGCCTCAATAGCAGGGCTCCTGGGGGTTCTAGAGACATCCAGACACTTTAAGCAGGGCAGACAGCTCAGGATGGGTCTTAATCCTATTACTGGAGTCCTCTGTAAGTGGAATGAACTTCATACAGAGACAAAGCCACAAGAAGCAAAAAGCTGAAGGTCAAAGGAAACTGGAAGAGAACAGAGGCCATGTGACAGAGGCACCCAGGACCAAGGACACCGGTCTTCGGGAAGAAAACATTGCTTTGATGATGCCTTGATCTGGACTCTTTTGCAGTCTGAAAACTGTAAGCTAATAAATTTCCATTAAACTGACCCATTTCATACCATTTGCTTGAGCAGCTAAGAAAACTAAAACAGCCACTTAGTGTGTGTTCGTGCCTTCCCCAGAGGTTGGGGTGAGGTCTAGGTGATGGCCGTTTCACAGGTGTCTGTGACTTCCCTGACAGCCACAGCCAGACTGTCAGCAGGTCTTTTGGAATTTGCTCCTTTATTTTCTCTCCTAGCTGCTTCCCTCTATTCCCTCCACACACATACCTGAGTTACTGTCACAAAAATCTGCTCTCTCCTCCTCCAACTAATCCAGAGATCTTTCTAAAATACCAATGTCCTCAGAGCTCTGTCCAGCATGAATTCCTCAATAGATCCCCTCATCGGTCAGAGTAAAATCTCCACCCCTGGCATGGTAGAGGAGACCCTTCGTGATCTAACCCAGTGGTCCTCAACTCTGGATGTGCATTAGAACCCCCTGCGGTGCTTTAGAGCATGGCTCCTGAGGTCTAATGGGCATTAGGTGCATCTAATATGCAGCCAGGGCTGAGGACTACAGGTTCTAACCCCTTTGTCTTGCTCCAGGCCCAAGTTTTGCCAGACTTTGCTGCTCCAGAAGACTTCATGACCTGGGATTTGAAGCCTTGCAAATGGTATGCCAATTGGCCAGGCAGCCCTGCTTCCTCTTGGCCCAGCTCAATTTTCCTCCTCCTTTGGGACCTGAGGTCAGAGGTTCACCTTCTCTGGGCATCTTCCCAACCATCTTTGTCTTCTGGCACTTCATTTGTGCCTGGCATAATATTGGAAAGGGCACCATTTTTCTTTACAGACTTTTGAGTCAAGTTCAATACTTCTTCTACAGCAAAATTCCGTTTAACATTAGGTTGAACCGTATGATACAGCAGATAAACCTTTTTTGACTTGCAAAAACAGCAATTTCATATGGCTCAACCTAATAGTTGAAGAAGGATTATGGAAGTTATTTAGGACAATTAAAAAAAAAAACAAAGCAAAATCTTTGGACATATCTAATTTCCATGAGCCTATATTCCATAAACAACACGAATACCATCCACTGGACCAGCGGTTTTCAAATCTACCGTGCATACAAATCAGTGAGGTGTTTTGTTAAGTGGTCCCCAGACGGTCTGAGGTGGTGCTTGCATGTTGCCTGTCAGACAGCTCACAGGTGGTGCTGCTAATGCTGCCGGTTCTTGGGCCACACTGAGCAGCAGGACTTAGACTACATCAGAGGAATGTAGGAGAACAGGCATCGAAAAATCATGGTAACAAAATGCTAAAATCACTAGTGGAATATAACAAAAATGTTTCTCTCTTCTACATACAGGTACCAAGCTCAATCTTTGCTTTTCAGTATTTCCATGGGTGTGATTATAAAGCACCATTAAATTTACAGCATCAAAAATAAAGTGCTATGATTTAAAAAACATGACGGTATTTAAGAGCTTCTAAGAAACTTGCGTATTTCTGAGAGTGAAGAAAAGACCATCTTTAGGGAAATCCTTCTGAAGTTCTACTTTAATGCATAAATCTTTGATTTTGTATGGTCCTTTTGAGTCCCATCTCCATGATAATTTGGTATATTCATGAAGGGCAAGGCTATTTTATTTATTTTGGTCTCTTGAAAAGCACTTATCATTTGCATGTAAGTTCACAATTGTAACACTTAATGAATAACAAGTTAATATTGTCTTGTAGCTAGGGAAGAAAAAGGACCAATCTTCAAACTAAAACATGCTTCCAATTAATTCTTCATCATGAATGTCTGAGTTTACCCCACAGACAACATCGAAAACTACAGAAGTAGTTTTTCTTCATATACAATAAATATTAAAGCTATAACATTCTAGTGTATTGAAATATTTATAATTATACGTGTGTTAGGTAGAAAATGGGGATAATATCCTAGTGGACTAATTAGGAGGATTAAAAGGAATGTGAATTTTGGTAGTGTGTGAGGAAAAGAGAAGGAGCCCCTAAATATTTTTTATTAATAGCTGATGTAAATCAAATAGAGTCAGCAAGTGAAAGAAAATGTCTCCCTGAGAGTTTCGTAGCATCCCTCAATCTGGGACTCTCACCCGTCACCTAGGCGGTGCTGGTGGAATGACAGTTGAGCTCTACAGACAGCAGGCTCAGAAAAGACCCAGGAAACCATTTCCCTGTAGATTAACATAATATCGCCTGTGTTTTCAGGTGCAAAGTTAAAACAGAAGAAAATTATTTTCAACACAAGACACTGCAGAGTCAAGTTCATTAGAGACGGCAGGTCACCAGACTCTCCTACTCCTTAGAAAACTGTCATCTTAAAAGCATTCTTGGTTCTCAGCTTCACCGTCAGGTTTTCCAATGGGTTTTATCACCTCCCGAATGATGCAGGCAGCCAGTCCTCCTGCTGCTATCCAGGTCGATTTCCTCAGACTGCAGCGAGCTAAGTTCTCTCCAGAGAGTGGAGCCTCAGAGATGGGAAGGCACGGAAGAGGCTCCGAGGGCTCGTATTTAAGGTACACTGTTATAAGGTATCGCGGCTGAGAGCTGGGAAACTTGTAGCAGATTGCGATTACACACACAATTTTAACAGACGGTGCAAATGTTGTCAGCCATTAATGAAAATACCCAAGTCTCTTGTTTTTATGTTAATCAGAACCAGTAATGCCTCAGTGTGATTGATCCTTTTTCTACTTCTGTAAGAAACTCCCACGGGCATTTATTGAATATAATAGATTTCTGGGCCTCTGCCAGCTCCACTGAATCTGTCTGTGGGGTGAGGCTGGCACCTGCATTTCAACCAGCTCCCCAGGGGACTTCTGAGTCCACTCAACTCCAATACCACCTGTAACCGTGAGGACTTGTGATAGAAGGGTGGTTTTAATAAACAGCTCCTGGAATATCGAGGGTTTCAACAGCAGAAAAGCTCAGGCTCAGTTTACAGAATGTTCCAGGTAACTGGCATTTTATTAATGCATAACTTTATTTTTATTTCATAGGAAAATCCTTGTGGTTTCTTCCCTTCGTCCACACATCATGCTCTATGATTCCAAAGCTTCTCTATCCTGTATTGGGTAGCTTGTTCCCCCTTGACAATTTTTGCCTCACTGGTTCAGGTGGGAAGATGAAACTTTCAAGTAAATGTTTAATACCTTCTCTTTTGCAAAGCTTTGCTTCCATCCTAAGTGGCCAACGTACATTGATCCGACTTCTGGACTTCTGCAGGCAGGGCCAGCTGCGCAGCCATAGGTGGGCCTAGATGCACGCGAACAAAGCACACCCACCTGGAAGTAAGTTTTTCCACATATGCCATCAAACCTCTCCAAGGCCACCTTTTCCTTATGACCTCTGTCCCTGTTTCACCCACCTCGAACTGCGTTTCTTCGTGTTGTTCAAATCCATTCTACTTACTTTTTAACGTCTCACTTCTGATGCCACGGTAACGAGGTTTGTTGCGTGACATGATGAAAACAGCCACTAAGGCTAATGCGGCTCCCAGACTGGGGGGGCCACGTGGGCTGACCTCCTGGACAACTCCTGAGAGGAGGGGCGCAAGGATCCGGCCCACGGCCGTCACAGACTGCCCCATACCGATGAGCGTGCCGCTGGCCCGGGCCCCGCCCACGCGCAGCTGGAGGTCCGTGATGCAAATCCTGCCAATGGCAGTGGAGAAGGCTAAGAGGGTGGAGGCGAGAACCACGAGCCCCATGGTGTGGGCCGTGGAGTAGAGCAGCAGCAGCAGAAACGTCAGCACGCTGGAGTGCAGGAGGACGGCGTAGCAGTCGTTCTGGTAGAGCCTCAGGATGGGCCCTAGGGCAAAGCCAGACAGGGCACCCAGGGCGCTGCTGTAACTGATGAGGTAGCCGGTCGTCTTGGGCCTCACCCCAAAGCGCTCCTCGATGGCCAAGACAAAATTACTATAGTACAGCATGACTGCCACCGCCATCAGCAAGCGCACTGAAAATATGTCCCACATGTCAGAAAATATCAGGGTCCTCATGTCCCGCGAGACCGCCAGGACTTCCACCCAGGGCGGCCGAGCAGTCTTCTCTGGCATGGAGGCCCCAGGAGTGGCGGCTGCGGCCTGCGCTTTACATTCTGTCTTTCCTGAAAGTGAGTGACTCTTACCCGATTGCAGGCCATTCTTCGTAGTGTTGGATTTTACTTCACTCCATGGAAACAACCAAACAAGACCTGTTAAAATGGCACGAGATCTGTTAAAGATTGAAGGCACTGAACTCATACAATGCCTCCTCAGGCATAAGCAGTGATTTGGAGTAGATTACTAATCTGGATTTATGCAGTATTTCTGAATTCAGGTTTTCACCATTCCCATAGCTCCTTCCATGCGATGACAGGATTCCATTTCAATGACAGGATTCTTGCAAGAGCCTCTTGTTCCTTACTCCTTTTTTTTTTTCCCCATTAAAGAGCCTATACCTATAAAATATTCACTATTTTCTCCCCAGCTCAATAGCCTATGATGGTTTCTTGTATCCCATCATTTCATAGCTATATTCTGTGCTTTACATTTTAAGTTCTTCCCTTCATTAAGTTTTCACTACTTTTCCTATCCACCATCTGCTACTCTTCCATCCATCCATCCACCCACCCATCCATCCATGCAACAGACATCCAATATTTATGGAGTGCTTTCTAAGTGGTAAGTCTAGGGCTGAAAACTAGGAGTTTTCAAAGACCAGGACTCTAAATTCCCTGCCCTCCAGGAACTTAAACCTAAAAGGGGGTTCATACAAGTAAACAGGTATTTAGATTACAGTGTAAGTGCTCTGTTGGAAGAACAGTAGGGACAACTGCCTTGGCTTGGGGGTGGGGTGCGTAGGGGCAGCCTGACAGCACAACCATGAGAGAGCATCTTGACCCCGCCAGTCACAACCTGTGAGACCTTGGGGGTGCCCTTCCCAGAGACCCTGACAAAGGACCTTCAGCAGACTCCCATCCAGACCTCCCCTGCCCTCACAGGACTGGTGTGGTCCTGCTTTGTCTGACTTATCCCACGCCATCCAAGTAAATGAACTGTGGCCAATCCATGCCCGAAGAGTGTCTTCAAATGGAATTCAAACTTGCCAATCTAGGACATCTTTCCAAACTTATCTCTATTAATTTTTTGATCTTTGTGTTATTAAAAGTTAAATTTGGACCAGTGGCTATTTTTTCAAAATGCTTAACTTTAACAGTGTATGTGGTTTCTCCAAACAGTGTAAATACTTCAGCCAGGAGCTAACTTATGACAGAAAACTAACCATATGAGAAAGCAGATCTAGAGTTTTCATCTATTTGTATCTTTGAAAGACCCCCTGGAAGTTTCTTGATAAAAATGTGAAGAAATTATTGCTGATGGATTAAAAGGAAGAGTATTAATTTAAAAATTAAAAGGGTAATAATGATAGCAATGGGCATTTATTAAGTGTTTTCCATGTGCAAGGTGAGGTGGGAAATTGTTTACATGAATAACCTCTTATAGTTCTCATGACACTCTGAGCTTTGTTATCCCCATCTTATAGATGAGGAAACTGAGGCACAGGGTAACTTGCCCAAGGCCAAACATTAAAGTGGCAAAGCAGAGCTTTGAACTCCAGTCTGTCTGACTCCAGAGTTTGATTTCTTAATCATGAGAACAGAAATCATGGGGAAAAAAGACATGCAAAGACCTTTTCATGCCAAGTGGCAGATCAGAGAAAGGTTACAAGAAGCTGAGGGAGAAAAGGGGAAGGAGAAGAAGCATCTGTAGTCTGTGGGGAGAAAAATGTGGCAAAATTGGACTGAGCAAAGAGCAAAACTCTGTTTGCAGAGGGCATGTGATGGCAAAGCCCTCTGACGAGACGTGGTCCGCTGTCTAGCCCGTATCTATTCTCCCATCTTTTTCTATTCATAGAAGCCTGGTTTGTTGTAGTAGCAGAATGTGTTGTGTTCAGTCCAAACCAGTACTGTCGAACAAAATTTTCTGCGGGGATGGAAATGTTCTATGCCTGCACTGTCCAATATGGCAGCAAGTAGCCACAGGTGGCTATTAAACAGTTGAAATGTGCAATGAGGAACTGAATTTACAGCTAAATTTCAATTTAAATGAAGTAAAATCAAATGACCTTCAGCTGCACTGACTACATTTCAAGTGCAGGATAGCCATGTGTGGCCGGTGGCTACCACACTGGACAGCACATGTCAAAACCATTCATATGATTTCATTCGCCTAGGCCAGTGATTGGCCTAGGAGTGGCCATGTGGTAGTTCTGAAAAATGAAAAACAAACAGAAGTCTGCTGGGAGGAGCGTCTGGGAAACCTGTTGCTTATAAAAATAGACACATTCAACTGGTGCAACCCTCTTGTCCATTTGCCCTACCTTTTTTTGTTGTTTTTTTCCATGCCTGGAAAGGACATGATGCCTGGAGGCACAGGAGCACCTTGTGCTGGGGAACTAACTAACATGAGGATAAAAACTCATTCACTAAGGATGTCAGGGCAGCGAAGCAGAACCAACTTGCATCCGTGATGGCACTAAAAGCTGCATCACCCTAGGCCTGCCAACCCCCACATTTCTTAAGAAAATAAATCCCTATTATTTTAAGCCACTGTAGTGGGGAATAATGCAGGTGTGAATGTATTCCTAACTGGTTTACTGGCTTAGGTTAGGGCAAAACATTAACACTATCATTGTAAAGTAAAAAACAGAACTCCATGATCATTTTCCATGTTAATACACTGACTTCCGAATTTGTGTGACGTATATAAAGGTACCTGGCCACACCAACTGGGTATGTGCTTGAAGTATCTTTATGTAGATTTACACTGATCCCTCATGTACCATTCTCAGAGGCCTCACCACCTGACTGAGGCTACAGGTTAAGTTTCTGGCAGAAAATCATAAAGTAGTCCTATGAAAGTTGAGATTAAACTTGTGAACTTTGCCTCCTGAGTCTGATAACCTAACCCAACATGGAATCGATCACCCAACATGGACCTCCGAATATGAAGATTCAAAAGTTGCAGTAAAGTACAATACCATTACATTTAAGGAAAACTGAACAACACACATTGCCCTCTTGCTATGAAGCTGTTTACCCAAGGACCTGCCACGTGCCAGTCTCTGGTCTAGGAAAAGAAGATGCTTGCAATCACTGACACTGCATGCAAGAAGCGCACAGTCCAGTATTTATTTTTTATTTGACAGATATGATTGAATATCTACTCTATGCCTAGCTCTGTTCTGGGTAGTGAACAAGTTGGACAAAATTCCTGCCCTTGTGGAGTATACTTTCTAATTGAGTGTGTGATGGTGGGTTGAGGAAAGAAGGGAGCAGAGAGAAAATAAGAAAACAAATTAGTAATATAATTTCAGAAGTGCTATGAAGAAAATCAAACTATGTTAGAATGACCAGGGGAGGCCTCTCCATGGAAAAAATATTTGAGACTTGAATGATGAAGGGAGAGCCAGTCAAGATGTGTGGGATGAAAGTTCCAGGTGGAGGAAAGAACAAGTGCAATGCCCTGGTGGAATGAGCCTGGCAGGTGTGAGGTCGACAGGGAAGCCAGGGTGGCTGAAACATCCACAAGAGGGGCAGAAGAGGGGCAGGAGGGGAGAGAGAGAGAGGTAGGGGCCTGGCCGCCTCGCAGACTGTGGGATGCATGTGGGTCTGATTATGAAGTTCTCACTTCCCAGAACAGGAGAAGTCACTGGGCGGTATTCAGCAAAGGATGACGTGGTTCTGACTCATGTATGAAAAATGAGTCTGCCTACTCTGAGAAAACAAATTGTCAGGGGCTAAGAGAAAAGCAGAGAGATTGTTTAGTATGCGTGCACTCTGCACACAAACGTCTCACGAGTGACTGTCAACGTACCTGCATTCAGAATGAAGACAGAGAAGCAGATGAAGGCTGTTATATAAAAGCCACCCTCTAATTCAGTGAGATATCCGCCAACCATGGGGCCCAAGGTGAAACCCACACTTGATGCCGTATTGAACTGCCCGATGACGAGTGGCCGTTCCTTCTCTGCAACCAGATCAGAAAGCAGAGCCCTTGAGATCGAAAGTGTGTGTTTAAAAATACCTGTAAGGAGACAATAAACATGTTCTGTTCGCCTTTTCTGGACCAAGTGTCTTGCTTTTGATCCCACACTTAACCCCTGGTGGGCTTCTGACCTGCATTTCCTTCCAGCTTCTCAGGTGTGCAAGTTCCACTCCACCCGAGTTGGTGCCCTGGTCTCTGTCTAGCATCATGAGCCCTGGTGGGCGCCTTGCTGGCGACCAAGCTCCCAAGCCATCGGCTTCCTGCTCCTCCCAAGACTTCCCACACCCCCAGTTCCCTCTGCCATCCAACTGCAATTCATGGTTATTTCCACAAATAGATGTATTATAACTAATCCATCCTTTATTCATTCACTCATTCAGAAAATATTTACTGCATGCCTACTCTATGTCCAGCTCTGATCTTGACCCTGCGGGGGAAGGGGGTGGGCAGCAGGGTCCTGGGCTCTGTCATATACCAGCTCTGTAGTTTTAACAGGTCAGTAGAGTGCCTGGTGGATGCTAAGTGCTCAATAAACTGAAGGTGCTATGGTTATTATTATTTTAATTGCTGTTGGCATTATATTCTCTTAAAGGAAACTCTAATCAAAGGGCAATGATAAGCAGGGGCAGGCTCTGTAAGCATTACCCATGGGTAAAAACCATATTATAATATATAATGCAGCAAAAATGGGAGTGACCACACACACACTCATACACCCAGGCAAGAACTCACCCACGGGGATTCTAGCCAGGGCAAAGAGGAACACGTTGGTGGATGCTCCAAGGATGAGATAACCCAGGGCACTGAGCAGAATGCACGCCAACAGGGAAGACCGTCTTCCAACCACATCACTCCAGCAGCCCTAAGGAAAGCAAGAAGCGGACAAAGTTCTTTGACCTGCTGTAAAAACACCACCATCACGCAAATGTACATAGAATGCCATCCAGTGGGAAATGGCAGGTAATTTGGGGTAAGATCCTGGGGTGCTCAGTTCTGTCATCATTACCATTTGCAAGAGTAAGTTATTTTCTCTGGTCTTCTCACACAGTTAGTGGGAAAATACAACACAGTTTTCTTGGGCCAGAAAAACAACAACCCAGAGACACCAAAGAAAGCATATGTGATGATATGGGAACTAAAAATGGCTGGAGAGATGGTGACATGTAATTTATAATGCCTCATTTTTGTCTTCATTCTCTCCATTCAATTTGTCAAAAATATAAATAATACTGTAAGCATTCTCATACAAAATCTCTGCAAACATCCTGAAATATTTCCTTAGAATAAATTCCTAGAATTGGAATTGTTAGGTAAAAGGGCATGCATATTTTGAGGCTTTTGACATATACTGACAAATTACTCTCCAGAGAGCGCCATCATTCCACCAACAGTGTAGCTACCAGAGTCTCCATTTCCCCCTATTCCAGCCAATAGTCTATAAGTGGCATCTTTTTATTATGTTAATTTACATTTTTATTTCTTTCTGATGAGATGAAATGTTTTTTTCCTTTTGCCATTGTGTACTGGCCATTCGCGCTTTCTGTTGAGAGAAGCCACACAGTGTGCCTGCAGGTTACAATTCCCCATCTGAGGCCTCAGAGTCCTGTCAGGCACACAGTTCCTTCTGAACTGTTCTTTATGCAAGTAAAGAGGCTTGGTCATGCCACAGAAGTGGCCCAAGGTAAAATAAAACGTGTCCAGTTGGGAACAATTGGGTGGTGTAGACGGGATGAACCCCCAGAGCCTCTCTCTAGGGGAGTTTGATTGTGGGGAACACAAGAGAGGAGAACTCGGGGAGCAGAAGCTGAGAGGCACAGGAAGGAAGGAGGAACCGAGGAAGGCAGCGGTGCACACCACGATGACCCAACATTCCCCAAGGATGGACCACAGATTTGTTGTGGGATAAAGAGCTCCAGGGCCACCTTTCAGCTTCCTTCTCAATATCCACTCTTCTCTGCCTACACTCTCAGTACCCCACAGCAACATGCACGGCTCAGAGCAAGCCCCCCTTGTGGGCTGAAAGTTCTGGCCTGTAAAGGTGCGGTCGGAAGTTACTGGATGAGGCTTCTGAGAAAGTTCTTTACCAGCGTGGGAGGGTGGTGGCAAACTCAGCCTTTTGCCCTTCATCTTTCTCTTCTTCTGCTTAAAACACTCCCACGATGCTGGGGAGAGAGCAGCCATTGAGCTAAGGACAGCTGAGCAAAACGCCAGCAGGAGCCTGGTCTCTAGTGAGGCTTTGTTTGAAAAAGTGTAATTGCCTTAAAATAAAAATTGGGAAACATAACAACAGGGCATTGTCTGAGAAGGGCCCAGAACAAGGTCCCCTGTGCCGTGTGACACCCTGAAGGACCCCAGTTCCTGGGAACTGCACTGGTCTCCCTCAGGAAGCTTCCTGCTTGCCTCCTTCCTCAGTTAGGTTCAGTAACTCTTCTCTACCCTCTCAAATTGACCCAGTAACCCAAGCCTGTCTTGCTTCCTTGCCAAAAGCCAACTGTACCCGTCCATGCCCTGTCCCCATTTTTACTGGCATATTTACCTTTCTTTTCAAGGACCTAAACCATCTTTTAGAAGGACATAAAATATTATAAAATTCCTTTATAAAACATTTTGGAGTTAAACCCATCCCTTCTTGGCCTTCTGGCTAAGATCAAGAATAGTATCTGTTCTTATCAGTTTAATAAAATACCACCACCCTCTACAAATGTCACCAGTCCCTTCCCCCAAGTTTCATGTCAACGGATTGTAGACGTTTCTGATGCTCTCTGGATCTGGAGAAGGGGTCCCTGGCCTCCTTGGTTCAAGAACACCAATAGATAGAAGTTACACCCTG
Organism: Tolypeutes matacus; assembly: GCA_026826555.1. NCBI lineage: Eukaryota > Metazoa > Chordata > Mammalia > Cingulata > Chlamyphoridae > Tolypeutes > Tolypeutes matacus. Next base: position 64,132,573 of record JAKSZT010054030.1, on the reverse strand, counting down.
GGCTCTGGGCCAGGCTGCCTTCGTTCGACTCTGAACTCTCATTCACCATACCCTGGCTTCAGACATATCACTTAACCTCTCTGTGCTTCAATTTCTCTACCTGTAAAATAGGAATAAAAATAGTAACCGGTTCAGGGGTTATCCCCCCCCCCCCACACACCCCAACACTTACTAGGTGCTTCACATAAAATGAATCTTTAAAGACTAACAACCATTCTCGGGGGCCAGTATTCTAATGATTAAATGAAAAAAGTACATAAGAGCAGATGTGGCTCAAGCAGCTGAGTGCCCACTTCCCACGTGGGAGGTCCCAGGTTAGGTTCCTGGTACCTCTTAAAGAAGACAGACAACAAGCAGACATCAAGTAAAAACACTGACCAAAAACAATGAGCAAAACAACAAGCAGACGAGCAAAACAAAAACAAGCAGGGAGTGGCTATGGCTTGAGCAGTTGAGCACCTGCCTCCCAAATGGTTAGGTCCTGGATTCAGGTCCCAGTGCCTCCTAAGAAAAAAAAAACAGGTAACAAGCAGACAATGAGCAAAAATCAACAAGCAAAAACAACGAGTAGACAACGAGCACAAACCATAAGCAAATAGATGAGGGAGCCATCGGGGGCAGGAGGGAAGTGGTTGTAAATAATTTTTTAAAAAGTGCTTAGAACAGTGTCTGAAACATAATGAGCACTTAATAAATGCTAGTCAAATTTATTTAAATATATACTACTGTAAAAATATTAGTCAAATCTAACACGACATCTTTTCTTCATAAAGATTTGTTCTTAAAATATGTTCTTAAATGAATGAAAATATGTACTTATAAAAGTATTGATGAAAAAAGGAAATGTTAATACTTCTCTATTGGAAGGATTTCTAAAGAAAAGTTCTCATATAGCTATAAGATATATGAAAGGTGCTTTGTAAGCACAAATAATAAAACAAAGGCTCAATTTGAAATAGAGGGTAGGGCACAGTTGGCAAGAACAATTCATATTCAATAAAATGCTAAGTGCCAGGTGCATTGGTGAGTGCTAGAGATAAAAAATAAATAACACCTGGTTTTTATTCTCAAGGAGCTCAGAGTCCAGTAGGAGAGAAGCACTTCAACAGCTAAAATACATTGTGACTTAACTGCTCTAATATATAGACACATCAAGTATTTTGGCAGTGAGTCACTAAATAAAGATAAGGCATTTACTGACATGTAGCTCAAATTCTTCTCTCAAAAGAAAATGAAACATGACAGTGTGTCCTACAAGCAAGTTCATTACTCTCCTGTATAATCTGGTACTCTAGTTATCTGTTTATCTTTTTAGATTATCAAAGCAATGGAAAATGACTTTGAGGAAACAAAGAATATGGGCTTAGAGTCTGGATACCTAGCTTAGGTGGTTTGGTCATGTTAAATTCTGTGCATCTTAGTTGCCTCCTATTTCAAATGGAGATGGCAAACTACTTTGCTGGGTTATAGTAAAGATCAAATAAGAATAATATTATTACTGTTATTATACAGTTAACACAGGAAATATTTAAAAAATAAATTAGGGAGTAGCTATTTACTTATTTAAGAATTCATTATGGAATCTTTTTGGGGATCTCTCCAAAAATATGAGTGAATTTTTAAAAATAAAAATATTTTTAAAAATATATATGTATTTTACCAACAACTCTTGGGAAACCCAAGTATGAGACATCTTGCTCGCTAAGTGTGAGACTGCCAGGCCAGATATTTAGACCTAGGTCATCAATGATCCACCAGTCTGACTGAATGGAACAGTACGACTGTTCCACTGAACTGCCTGAACAATGGGACACCGTGATGATCTGAGGTCTCATGACCAAAGTGTCCAGAGTAGAGGGTATGAGGGACAGAGAAGAGGCAGAACAATTAAGAATTTCAATTTCAAACAACTGAAGGATTTGGAGAGTGACAAGATCAGCCCTGAGTGTTCCTATGGCCAACATTGCCTATATACAACCAACCATTCCAAGTCGCTTCTTTAGTACAGACACTTAATTTTTATAATTAACTAAGAATATAGTTCACAATGCACAACTTCAAATAGAATCCTAGAAGTCTGAAGGGATTTAATGATTTCCCATTAATTAGAACAAACAATTAAAAAGACATTAACTGTTTACGCTCTTTTCTCTTGGTAAAAATTTAGCAGGGCATTGTAGAAAGAACATGTAATAAAAAAAAAGTGGGTTATAGTCCTATGTCTATACCTAACTCAACGTGCTCCACTCAGAAAAAGCCATTCAGCCCTTTAGACCTACTTCTCATATGTCAAATTAGTAGGATTGCTAAAGGAAGGATTCTTCTTGATCTAACATTATTCTAATCATCTTCACCGTCTACTTTTTAGGAAAGCCCTCACTTTTATTCCAGCAATGATTGATAACCCTCAAGAGGCATTATTATGCCAAATATACGTCGCCAAATGGAAGATAACTTACCACCAATGTGCTAGAAAAGAGTTGCAAAATGCCATAGGAGGAGCCTGCAAAAACATCAATAATGTAAATACCATCAGCTACACCCATAACAGAAATGGATTGATGTGGCAACAATTACCTAGAAAGGAATGGGAAAATAGGAAAAGACTGTTTTTTAAAAAAGAAATTGCCATAAATCTATTTTCTTTTTGGCAGCTGGACAAGTATGAGTGATATGATTTTTAATAAAAGGTCCTCAAAATAAAACTGAGGGTACAAAGAGAAAATAAAGGCAAGGGTCAACCTTAGGGACCTGAGACATAGTCCTTCTCCCACTATGTAAGAATTGTAAAGCTCTGATTTATACGATTGCAAGAGAAATACTCAAATACTCAGTGAAGCAGAAATCTGAATCTTGGAAAAATTCTTCTACACCTTAAAATTTTTAACATTATTTCTTGTATCTCTAACATTTTACAATTTTATAAAATGCTGTAATTTTATAAAGAACTTAAAAGTTTTACTGAATGCTTTTACCTCCATTATATCACGTAGTATGTCCATTCTGCCATTCATTAAAACTTTCTTGCTGCTGGGTAGTCCCATATAATTCCATGTACACTTCTTGAGGGAAGTAAAAAATCGTGGCACGGACCTGGACTTACAAATACTATGTGCAAAACTGTACCAAAACATTTGCTTATCCAGTTGGTGAGAGAAGCAAGTGTTATTGGTCTTTTAAGGTTCTCATAATTACCATATTCTCTGTGTTGGTATTTTTTACCCATGCCCTGCTATTCTTGCCTCTCACATAAGTCATTAACTTCCTGATGGAATTTTTATGCTGCACAGGTAGAGAAGCCCTACAACCCTCTAAGATGTGTTGGTGGTGGTGCTAGAAGCTTCCAACTGATTTGCTAAGGCCCACCCAATCCCCTTCCCTCAAGGTGTGATTTCTGTAGATTATGTTTCTCTGATTTCTCACATTAGATTTCCGTCCCCATACCAGGAGTCCATACCCATCCTTTAACATACCCAGCCAGCACCTTGGAGGCGTAACACTCAAACCCTTAAAATGCTCTGAACTAAGGTAGTCTAAGCATTCTTTATCTTTATCTTTATATTGACCCGAGAGTGGTATTTTTTAAAATTCTGGAAATTCATTCTGTCCCACTTCCCATTTACCTGTGAATAATAATGAGCTGTAAGACTGATTTGTTTTCAGATACTTCCTTAGTTCAGTGGATATAAAATTCAGGGCTCTGAAAACAAGCAGTACTAACCACTCACCTATTATTCCAGCAACTGTCGGGCTTGCTCCAAGAGACTTGGCATGAAGGCTTAATAAAGGAACGACCATGCTTACACCAAACAAATCCTAAAGGAAAACAAAGTTATCTGTTAACTCAAATTAGTAATTGAAGTAATTAGTAATTAGTAAGGGATTTTAAACCAGTGATCCTCAAATTATAAACTTATTTTAAAAATAAAACCAATATCTAGAATTGTGAGCAAATAAGAAATCATAATTGTATTCTACATTATGCCTAAATTATCCAGGAATCTAAATACAGTGTGTTATAACAATAGTTGCTACTTGTAACTGCCTGGATTACCTTGAGCTGGAATCCATTTTGATTTTAGCTTCTTTTTAGTGATCCTTAACATTCGTGGAGGATGTGTTACAGAAGTTCTCACCAAAAAAACAAAAACAAAAACAAAAAACACCCATGTTTTCCATGGGTAATAAAGTATAAAAGGAGACAGGAATTATGCGTATTTGTTGATGAAACAGCACTTCTCTTAATATGACTTTCCTCCTGGAGTTACGTAAGGTGACAAAGGTCTTAGAATCTGTGGCTTATGGACTTACAAAGTATTACCTGAGAATCAATTCTCACCATAGCAGGTAGGAGAAGGCCGCGGTACTCAGGGAAGGCCAGTGTCTGGCAGATGAATCACAGAAAATGCGTGGACTTGGGTCAGATATACAGTTCTCAATTCTGGCTCTATCACTTACTAAGCATGGGTCCTTGGAAAGTTATTTAATGTTCCCAACTGTAGCAGTTTGGCATTATTTATGAATTCCAAAAATAGATATTGGATTATGTTTGTGAACTGGTCTTTTCCTCTGGACATGTTAGATTATATTGGAGAGAATCAAGCCCTGGGGAGAGAGACAAAGCCTAGAGAGCCTGTCCATGGAGCCTTAAGAGGAAAAGGAAGGCTGAATGCCGGCAGCCATTTGCTCCAACATGTGGCAATAGACTTTGGTGAGGGAAGTAACTTATGCTTTATAGCCAGGTAACTGTAAGCTTCTACCCCAAATAAATACCCTTTATAAAAGCTAACAGATTTCTGGTATTTTGCATCAGCACCCCTTTGGCTGACTAATACACCAGCCATCAGTACTGTCATCTGTAAAAAGTTGGGATAATAATAACTGCCTGGTAGAAATATGAGAGCATGAAATGACATAATGGTTGAGAAAGGTCTGACACACAACAGAAGCTCAAACGCATTTTCTCTTTCTCCTTTCTTCAAAGGATAAGCACTGATCCTTTTTGCTAGGTCACCTGAGTTAACAGAGAGACTTAATTTTTCCTTTAAGTTTTATGCGCATTCTTATTTCACTTGGTTACCTGATACAACTGGTTTAGGGGGAGAAAATACATTTACGAACACATTCATTTTTATATTCAACCTGAATTTCTTCTCCTATAATTCTGGTTAGCTTGAAGGAAAGAACATGGACCAAAAATATATTTTCTTTGGATGCAGAGTGACTCTTTTTACTCTTCCCTCTTCCAGTAGCTATACATTCACACATTCACCTAATTATAGAAACATGAATTTCCAAAGATACTTTTTTTTTTTTTAAAGGCGGTACGAGGATTGAACCCAGGTCCTTGTACATGGGAAGGAAGCACTCAACCACTGAGCTACATCTACTCTACAAGGAGAGTTGGGTTTTTCATTTGCTTGCTTGTTTGTTTTTAGGAGGTACCAAGGATCGAACCTGGAACCTTGTACATGGGAAGCAGGTGCTCAACCACTTGAGCTACACCCACTCCCTCCAAATATACTTTTAAGTGGCCCCCTTCCATATGACATCTTCAGATGGCCACATCTCTAATATCCAATGATCTTGACAGCTAATAAATGTACACTACCAGAATTAATGTTTATTACTTCTGTTTTAAGATTATTTAAAATTTCTTTTGGGCTTGAGCCAATTTCTCTTGGGCTTTACTCTCAGCTTTGTCCATTGGCTTATTGATGTTTATGTCATTTAAAAGATTCACAATACATCAGCCACTTACTGAGTCTTTTGGATCTTTTAGAAAAGAAAACTCAATTGTCCAACAAGAGATTGTTTTCAAAAAATAATTCCCAGGACTGCCTGTCATTTAATACTCAAATGATTATTTTAAAAAAGAATGGGAGAGAAAGAGTTACATAGTAGGCTGGCATCTATGGAAGACAAAATATGAAAATACAGACTGCAAAGCAAAAAGTTATTGGTCTTATTTTAGCACTTTGTGAGTCTGCAAAATATTATCTTTTTCCCAGCAGGCTGGCTGTTGGCTCTTTCCTGTCAAGAGAGTTCTGTTCTAAAATTGTCTTTTTTTAATATAAAGGGTGTCTCCTCTCTTCTTCTGGATGCATAACTTCTCCAAAATCACCATCTTCAAGTGCTCTTTAAATTTTGCAACTGGTAAAGTGCTTGAAACTATAAGGAATCAGGTCAAAGAAGGGCCATTTAAACTTTTAAACCAACATCTGTATCTTCCAATGGAAACTGATTAATAAATAAAGGTTCAGAACCCTTTTCACAGTAGGAACCTAAACATTTCCTCATTACTGGACTAACCCAATAAAAGTGAATCACTGCCTGAAACAGAATGCAAATCTCACCAGTATCTGGAGGAAAGGAAAGACTGAAATCATAGATTTTAGCACCAAAAAGGGCCTAAAGGGTCATCTCAGTTTTCCTTACAAAACAAATTAAAACTCAGAAGTAGAGATGAGAGCCGAAAACACCAGAATATTTTGGCAAATGAATTCTTTAATCTTGTTCCTTTCTTCCCTCAATATTACACATTTTCCAATAAGTATAATATGTTCCTTATATGTTACCTAACAAAGAGCCATTAGGTCCTTCAAAGAAACCCAAAGATTCATTTATTTCAATTGTTTCCATTTTAAAAATCCCTAATCTCTTTATAATTTGGGAAAAATCTTAGATATTTTTCCTAGAGATATTAGATATCTAATAATTCTCTTGAATAAATTATTAATGTTATTAACATCTTACAGAAGGCTTGCTAAATTAGACCCACCATGTAGAGAGTATATAGAAACATAAAATAAGCTCTAAATAGTCAAATCTGTATTAGAAGGTAGACCATAATGAATTTTCTGTGAATTTCTTTGTTTTATTACAAAACCCAAATAAGTGAAACTATTTTTGAATTTTAGGTCATATTAGTTTCCCAAACTGCCTGAACCTTTGTCTGGACTTCCCAGGTAAGAGCCCAATCCTTTTAAACTGGCAAAAGCAGCCCAAGTACCCTCTGAGATAGGGCAGCAGTGGTTTGAAGTCCCCATCTCCTACCAGAGCATGGATGACACGCAAGTCCCTTTCCAAATTGGAAGAACCACCCAAACCCTCTGGATTTGAACTCTGGGTGCCAGGAACAGAGCCTGGAAGAGGCACCTGCAACCTGAGACTAAACTAAGAAAAAGAGATGAAAGTAATGCAGGTCAGAAGTAGTGACAAGGTTCTAAATTCAAAGGCATTGCAACTGGGGGTTAGAAAGGGTCCTGCAATGCTACCTGGTGGCAGAGAAATTATCTCTAAAATGGCGCCCGCCTTCCCGGAGTGGAATGTCTTATGGTCTTGGGTTCACAGGCATTTGGTGAATAGAGTTTCATTACAGTCTTAACAACTGTTAATACAACACAGAAGCCTGACAGACTCTTGAAAAGGTACCACTTTAGGAGGGCTTGCACAGGGTGGGGAGAGGACTGCCTCCCAGCTTAAGCATCTGCACAGTCCTAATTCTTGGGCTGCATCTGAGCAGAAAGCAATACTCCTCTTTGCCAGGACTCAGTGCTATTGGCAATTGTTTCAGCGGCTTCAGGAGGCAGGGAGGCAGCCTTTTCCCACTGACAGCTTAACCTGACTAGCTCCTCTTGCCCTCAAGATATGGTCTCAGGACCAGCAAAGGGGAAATCCTATTGGGTTCTTGTCCCAACTCTCTTCTCACTTGGAGTAGCTCACAGTCAGGGTAAATGAACCAAGCCTCGACTTGGAAAGGGAGGAAGGAGGTGAATTTAGGGTTTCCGAAGATAATGGCCCAGGAACCACTCACAATGGCCCAGGAACAATAAAGGAATGGATAGACGAAGGAATGAATAACTGACTCTCAAGTATGCTCAGTTTTCTAGCCCTTTCATTCTATATAGGAAATTACCACTTATAGACTTAACCAAGACCCACACACAATTCATGATGAAACCAAACCTGGGTTGTGCAATATAAAAACAGTTTACAGAACGGCAGGTTTGTACAATTCACCATGATCTGCATTTTTAAGCATTCACCTGAACCCAGAACCCTATAGAAAATGTGCCTAATTTTGGCAAAGGCACCTCCGTCACCTGGCCTGGTGGAAAGGCCTGTGTCCCCACTGCACTAGCAGCCACCGCTACGGCGGGGCTTCTCCAAGCTCTCCCTGCCCCTCCCTGCTCTCAGCTCTGCCGGGGCTGCACCTGCCGCAGCATCTCACACCTGGGGTCCCGCCCGGGGCGTCAGCCAAACCTGAAGCTGAGGCTGGGGCTTCTTAAGCGGCAGGGAATGGCGGGGTGGCCGGAACGCTGAGCGAATGGGGGTGGTGGGGCAAGAGGACACGCCAGGCCTCGTAGGTCGGAGGTTCTCAACTCTGAGCACTGCAATCTCCGCCCCAGTGCCCGGGCCTCCTCGGGGGCAGCACTTCGCCCCCAGCCTCAGTCCCCGCCCTCGCACTCACCAGGAAGCCCACCAAGTGGAGGCAGAGCAAGAAGCGGCGGGATCGGCCAGCACCGGGGCCCGGGGCCCTCGCCTCAGGCCCGGCCCTCCGCTCCTGCCGCGGCTCCGGGGCCGCCGAGCCCCCGCCCGGGCCCGGCCCGCGGCCCACCGCGAGCTCCATGCAGAGAGGGGCGGGGGGCGGGACGCCCTGAGCCGCCGCCGGGGCCCGCCCACGGCGCGCCGGCCCCGCCCGAGCGGAAGCGGGCGGCGTGCGCCTGCGCAGAGGGGAGCGCGGCGTCGGCTGAGCGGGCGGCCGCGAGTTCGCGCCCTGGGCCGGGTGGGAAGCTGGTGTGTGAGCGGGACGCCAGTTTTGTGATGCTGATGATGATGGTGCTCTACGTTTCCTTGGGGCAAGGACCCCGCTGCCCCTGTCAGTGAGGAGCGGGAGGGGATTGTGATGAACGGAGCTTCCCCTCTGAGGACGGCGTCGTCGCAGGTGGGTCAACTTCAGATGCGACTGACGTGGAACGAGTTAATGTGGCCCCCCAAGTTTCGGTTTTCACCTTTGAAAAAGAGGAGGAAATACTGTATACCAACCTAGAATGGTGAGGATTAGAGGAGAGCTCCTCATTTTACCAGCGCACCCCGAGGCCCTTTCCGGGCGCTGTGCAATGGAAACGAGGCTGGTGGCACTAATAGCCGCAATAAAAATAATAAACACATAAGTAAATAAAAAATAAAGTGCTGTGACAAGGGATTGATAAGGAAACAGGCTCTTGACGTGGAGCATACTGAGGTGAGGAGTAAGCTGCCTTAGAAAGACAGCTTGGAGGTGACTTGAGCTGCCTCAAGGTCAGAGGGGTCGACAGTGGTGCACATCATTTAGGACCTGAAACACCATGGCATAACTTCTGGGTTGGATTCTGAGTGCAAGGAAACGAAATAAGTGTGTACATGACAGCAGATAGTGTGTATTAATCACCTAGCACAGTGCCTGACACATGGTAAGTACTTAATAAATGTTAATTGTGATTACTAGCTCCTTTTATTCAGGAACTTATTTCATCACATTTCCCTTTCACCCTGGTATCAAGAAGGGTTGGAGATTTTATCCTACAGCACTTGCAACTACCAAGTTAGCCTGCTAGTTTCATGAACGTCTGCAGGACACATGAGACTCCTGGGTCAGATATGAAGGACTTTATTACAGAAATAGCAGTAGCCAGAACAACAGCATTTTCTTCTGCAGGTTCCTTGAGCCCCAGTTTCCACAGGGAAATGGGAAGAGGGCTAGGGCACACCTGCACATGCAGTGGGTTGCATTTCAGGAGAACAGATCTGAATCTTTCATAATGGGGAGTAAGTATGCCTGTCCTTTGTTCTGGAGGCAGGCACCATTTCTATCTTACAATGCTGTTTGCTATAAAAAGCATCCCTGAAAAGATAGTCCAGCTTGTACCTTCCATTTTTCCCTATTCTCTGTATACTCTCCTTTTGTCACCAAACATGCTTTAGCCTTTCATTTATTAATAAAAGAAAAAAAATATTTTAAAGGAAAAACAAAAACTTGACTACAACATTGCTTCCTTCTAAGTAACCATCCAATCTTTTGCTTCTTTAATTATGAAGTACTAAAAAGACAGGTTGTCAATTTGGAGCAACTTACTATGTGCCAGGTGCCATACCATGTGCTTTACTTTGATTAAATCAATTGATTTTCACACCATCCCCATTATACAGATAAAAAACTGAGGCATAGGGAAATTAAGTGACTTGCTCAAATTCCTGGGAAGTAGCAATTCAAGACATTTAATTCACATAGTTTGACTCCAGAATCCATGCTGTTAACCAATAGAATACATGGCCCCCGAATAATCTATATTCATTGGTACTCTCTCAAAACCTTGTGATCCTTACCATTTGTGATCTGACTTCCATGAGCCTATCACATGTACTCTAGAGTTTCTCTTCCCATTCTAATCCCCTAAATGAGGGCTTGCTCCAAGAATTGTCTTCAGTAAACTAATCCACTATCCACTTCCACAGAATTTCATATATTGTACCTGTGTGTGCATATGTGTGTATTAATGTTAGTGCTAATCTATTATTCCCTCTGGATTCCCTGCACCAACAATTTATTCCTACTTCGGTCCAAATCCATCCCTCGTTGTCCTGCTTTGTGATACTGGAACCTGTAAACAGTTCTCCTCTGCCAGCTGGCATGATGTTAAGCTCTGTCAATAGAGTGTGCTCAAGGGAAACTGTCAGAAGAAGGGGCTTCTGTCTTTGTTTCTGGCATGCTTTTCTCACTTTTTGTTCCTGCAGTGTATGATGGCTAGCCAGCCAGCGTTAATTTACACTTTCCCAGAGAGTTTGAGCAGCATCCTTCAGGCAATTGCCCAGATCATCTTGCTGCTGACCTAGCTGGCTTCCTAGTCACCCCATAGGGTGGCTTCCAAGCAAATTTCAGTGGCACTCCCATGGGCATATTCCCTTCAAGTTCCACCAGTACCCCAACTGGTTTCCCATTAAATTTTCTTGGCCCCTCAAAGGCAATTTTCAACTTGTCAGCCTTGACCTTAGCAAAACTGCCATTTTGTGGGCTGTAGCTGTATCTTCTCTGATGAATTCTAAATCTCAGTCATAGGGTGGGAGATTTCTTCCAAATTTACTCCTTACTTTGGTATTCTGCCCCATCTCTAGAGAAACATGCTTCTCCCTATATCCACTAATCCTTTTTCTATCTGGTTGCGTCATTGTCTTTTTTTTTTTTTTTTTTTTGGTGTGCCTCTCAGTGCAGGTCTGGGATGCCATTTTTCTTTTTTCACCAGGAGTTCCTGAGGTTCGAACTGGGTCCTCCATATGGTAAATGGGAGCTCAATTGCTTGAGCCACAGCTGTTTCCCATCCTGTATTCTTTATAGTTCTTTCACCCCTTTTAGTAATTAATGTATGTCAAGTGCTCAGTTGAGCTGAGAGGGCTGAGTTGCATAGTATCTGAGTTACCCATTAAGACAACAAGCCAAAATGCAAGTGACAGTTAAGCCTTTAATTACTTACTGTGATGATATAAGCAAGAGGCTAAACTGGAGAAAGTGCCGATACCCTCAGTCTTCCAGTTTTCCCTATGGAAGGGCACTGCTGAGCAAGGGTCAGATGGATCACTACAGATGTAGATATGAGGATTGCCTCACTGCTCAGGGAGCCCAGAACAAAGGTGTCTAACATTTTATGGGCTCAAGAACCAGAGGGAGGGAGAAAGGAGAGGGCTAGGATTGGAAAGTAATGAGTACTGAGTTAGAATGGAGAAATGTGTCTTCAAGATGCCTGCCCTTCCTCTGATAAGGAGATCTTGGGAGAGAAGCCTGAAGAAAGCTTCAGCTAAAGGCTCCCAGTAAAGAAGCCTCAGTAAGGAGGTACCTGGGCTAGGAATGCAGATATGTGTAAGAGCATAAGTGGCCAGGGGCCCTGAGCCTTGGCTGCAACTCCCTTTAGAGACTGCAGGACTCTGGCTGTGCATCAAGTCTGGTGTACGTGGGTGGGGGAAGGGGGAGGGAGGGAGGAGGCATGGGCTGGCAGCTCTCCCTGTCAGATGAAGCCTTTGTAATTTCCTATGGTTGGACCTGAAAGATCACACATAGGATTTTGGCCAGGAGTCAGACTTTTCAGTACCCTTCGTGGTAATTAATAATTCTTCATGTTAAACTGTCCCTGATCAAATTATGATGTGGTTTCTATCTCCTGAATGGACTTTGACTGATACAGAATTGGTGCAAGGCTCAATGTGCATCTCCTTCCCAGTAGTAAATAGGATGCTAGTACCCTATGCTAGTAATCATAGCTATCACTTGAGGTTCATTGTGATGCAATGTCAACTGAGGCAACTGCCTTGGGAGCCCAAATGACTGCTGAGCTTGACTGTTAAGGAGTAAGGGTAACTGTAAGGGCTGTGATGTGGAATGGATCCTTCTGAGTGCTCTTGAGTACTCAGAAAGAAAAGGAAAAGGTCAGGTCCTTTAACTCTCCCTGAACTTACAGTCTAAGAACTAGAATACGCTCAAGACTGCCCTAAAATCAAGTCATATTTATAGGCCCAGGTCGATATTGCTGAAAATCAAACACAAAATTTATTTTTGCAAGTTGCTGAATTACAATGTCTGTTGAAAACAGTTTTGACAGGCTTCTCATGTGAAAGGCATTTTTTTAAAATGGAAAGAATGGTATATTGAAACTTAGAATAAAGACATGTGGTTGGTTCCAGATGAAATTGACATTCTTGAACCCCTAAGTCACTCTGAGCCTCCTGTATCTGAGGAGACTATCCTTCTCTTGTTTGAAAATGTTATGATTCCCTCCTCTGGGGTAGCTGCCTCTTTAAGGCATGCTCAGGCTCCTCAAGACTCACCACAACCACCATCTGTGGCTGTGGTGTTATCTTAGCAAACTCCAGGGGACAAATACACACTGTGACTCAGGGAAAAATAGCTTACTTACCAAAAGAATCAGCAGAGACCTGGAGAACAACTGAAGGAGTGGATTCTAAGGGAGTTAGCTCAAGGAGGGCAAAAGATAATTGTAGATTAGGTAGAAGTCATTGATTAGGTGCACTACCTAGAGTTTACAGATGTAATGTGCTAGGTTGTACAGCAGGAGGTGAGTCTAAAAGGTTACTTGGTTGGTTGACTAAAACTTGAATTCAGAAGTGGCTTACATTTAATGAGATTGAGATGCCAGAGTTTTCCTGGCATAATTGAAGAAGGGAACCCAGAAGCTTAAGAATATAAGAATGTTGGAGTGGATTTATTATATATGACCTGCACACCTGCCCACCCAAATACACTCCACAAGAATACCCAGAAGATACTTCCCTTACTAAGGCACTGAAGAATGTTAGTGGGAGAAACACAACATCCCTGAAATGGTTTGTGATTGCTCTCTTTGGTAGCCCAGGAATAGTCATGGGGGATACCGCTATTGAGATGGGCTCTGATTGAAAAGGGGATGATGAGATCCCAGAGTAGCAGGGGCCAGAAGGCAGCACTTAGTTTCCAAAGACAGGCATGGAGATCTAAGAGTAATCAGAATAACTTAGCCCACAGGATCCTTGGGCCATGGTTAACTAATCTCAATGTCCCTAGGAATGAAATAGACAAGCTACAAGAGCATTGCTTGAGCTATATAACAAAATAAACTCTAGGTCTAGCTTTGTCACAAGTCAGGGATTCACAGCCTCTTACCAATTACTAGACCTAAGTGAATTAAAAAACCCAGAGCCCTTTGATTGAAGAGGAGTTCAGGTATCCTTGAGGAAGAATTCTGCAGCATTCACACACATACCTGCATACCATAGATCTTCCTCCAAGGAACCTGCAACCATTTACTAGAGTGACTGTGCACAATTAAAGGAAAATATTCAGATCTTTGTGTAATACTAGACATGGCTCTGAATTGACACTAATTCTTGAGGACTCAAACTACCACTGTGGCCCACAAGTCAAGGTGGAACTGTATTGGAGGTTTCCCCAGACCCCCTCACCCCCCCAAGTTCAGCGACTCACTAAGTAGACTCACAGGAGTCATCATTCATTTGTACACATGACTATAAGATTTATTACAGTGAAAAGATGCAAAGCAAAATCTTCAAAGTAAAAAGGCACACAATGAAATCGAAAGGAAAACAGGCGCAGACTTCCAAGAATCCTTTCCCAGCAGAGTCACACAGGATGTGCTCAATTCCCCCAGCAATGAGTTGTGACAACATATGTGAAATATTGCCTAACAGGAAAGATCACTAGATTAGGTTTTGGGTGGGGATGGTCACATAACCCCTCTCTACACAGTACATATCAAAATTCCAGATTCCCAGAAGGAAAGCAGATGTTCAGTATAAACCACATTGTTTTAATAGACAACTGAGGCCCAGTGAGACACTCTTACACATTAGGGTGGTGGAAACCAAATCACCAGATACCAGCCAATGGCCAAACTTGCAAACAAACCTTTCCAAGGGTAGCAGTCAGGCTCCCTAACAGTTTTCTGTACAGGAATTTAAAATAAGTGATAGATGGAATCTTAACTCAAGTCTAACTCATTGTAGGCCAGGTTGATCAACTGTGTAGTCATTAGTTATCTCCCCAATTCCTGAGAACGTTTGATTTGAATAGTCATACTTGACAACTGACAGAATTCACATATTTTTTCTCTGATCCAATGGGTGAGGTCCATTATGTCAGAAGGGCTAGGTGGAAGGCTCTGGAACTTCTCTTCCTTACCAAGATAGTAAAACAGAAGCAATACCTTATTCATGCATTAATTCAAGAGATTAATGCCACCATCAAAGACATAAAAGAAGCAAGGGTGTGATACCTACCACATTCCCATTAAAGTCTCTTTTTGGCCTGTTAAGAGAATAATAAACATTAATTCTCAGAAGCCTTGGACTGGAAGTATTTTATCATGTCTGCCCAAATTACCAGATACAAGGAGATGGGAAAAGAAAGGGGGCACTAACTGTCCCTGCTAAAGACAGGCTATTTGTCCCTCAATTAACTGTCCTTGACCAGTTGAACTTTCTTAGTTCTAAGTCAGTATCTACCTGTGAGAATTCCTTTTGTTGCTACTATCATTGGCCTCTGTTCCTAATCTGTTGTGTATTCCATACACAATTCTAAATCAATGAGAAAATGCATATATTTTGATTTACAGAAATTGGGGAAGTAGTCAGGTTAGAGTGGGAAAGGGGCACAAAACAACTTTTTAATAGAATATCTATAATACGGTGTATCCTATGTTATATGCTGTTCTAAAGTTATTTTTTTAATAAAAATTTAGATTCTCTTTGTTAGCTTAGAGTGGCTCTTGTTATAACTACAAACAAAGAACAAACAAAACAAAACCCTCAATTGCATCCTGCCTCATTTTTCTTAATGTAAGATATTAACAGTATTAAGAAAGGATTAGCCTTGTAAGTGCTTTGGCCTCCTAAGTTTAATAGGGGTTTTTCCCCAGTAGCATCTCTAATTTTTGTCTTTTTTCTTCCATCAACTGGTACATGGATAAATAAAACATGGTGTATCTATAAAATGGAATATCATTCAGCAATAAAAAGGAATATAGTTCTGATACATGCAAAAAATGGATGAACCTCAAAAACTTTATGCTAAGTGAAAGAAGCTAGTCAAAAAAGACCATATATTGTTTGATAACATTTGTATGATATATCAAAAAAAGGTAAGTCCATAGAGAACAAAGTACATTAGTGGCTGTCAGGGGCTTGGATGGGTTGGAGTGCTGGGGGGTGGAATGAAGAGTCACTCCTGATATGTGATTTTTTGTTGGGGTGTGAAAATGTTCTAAAATTAGATTATGGTAATGGTTGCATAACTCTAAATATAGTAAAAATCATTGAACTGTTCATTTTGAACACTATAGTTTTATGGTACATAAATTATATCTCAATAAAGGTGTTTTTAAAAACACCTTGAACCAATCATCTATTATGAAACTATTTAGGAAGAACTAAATTTTTATAATTGTGCAGAATAGTGCGTATATATATATATATATATATATGCATTTCACATCAAACGAATTTCAACCTGTTCAAGGAAAGATCCTTTTCTATTTGCATGCTAACAGTGTGTTTCAAACACAAACTTGTCTCTGTAAAATTTGAAAATTGTTTCAAGTTTCTATGTCAAAAATTACAAAGATATTCTCCCCCACCCCGAAAAGTTAGATGTGCAGTATGCATAGTACAGGGAATGGAAATACATACTTCAAAATATTTGTGTGGGTGGTGAGATTGCACTGACCTATTTTCTCTTTGTGATTCTCCAGATTTTCTATCCTGAGATCATATTAATTTATTTAAAATAAATAAATGTTTTTAAATTGAATGGGAACTGTGGTCTATGGTTGGTGGCAAGGCCCCAGGATGTGTAAGTCCATTGAGGGTGGTGGGCCACACTTGTGGGAGATGTTTGTGGGAGATGTGGTGGGAGGTGTGGGAGGTGGGCAACATGGGAATCCCAGTGGGTTCCGTGTAATATTTTGGGTATCTAAGTACCTCTTAAAATATATTTATATATATACATAAATAACATTTTTGTAAGCAAATGCACATATAGGCATATACATTTATATATCATTTTACAAATGTTGGTATGTATTGTGAAAATTTTGATTTTTACCCACAATTAAAAAAAAAAAAACAAACCCTAAAATAAATAAATAAATAATAAATAAATAAATAAATAAATAAATTGAATGGGAAAAGATAACTGCCTAATACCTCAATAAAGTATTTACCTGAAAAGAAGTCAGATTTCATCTAATTAGTATGCTACTTGAACAGATTAATTTTCAGTTCCAAAATGTTTCATTTGTCTTGTTTGACCTTCTCTGAAGCAGTTACTTTGTTCCTATTTTTCTCCTAGGAAAGCAGATGACTATTTCTTCTGTCCCACTTAATAAATTTAGTGTTTAAATAAAGCAGCAAAAAAAGAAGCATTTCTGGACTTCACCAGAACTTTACCATTCTATGTGCAGTGTTTGAAACATGAGACAGACTAATGCTATGTGTCTTTCATCCTTGTAAATAGGACAATCATGTTTAGGTTATTGTTTTATTCCTGTTGTTGCTTTTCTAAGGAAATTCTTACATCCGAATCTTCCTTGAGGAATAAATATTCCTTTCTGGAATCATTTTTTTCCCCTCCATTTGTCCATCTTTCTGATTTGCCATAATAGAACATTCTCTCAAATGTCAAACTGTCAAAGTGTTATGAAAATGACAACTAGTGGGGGTTCTTTAGTGTCTTGGTAAATAAGGAAAAACTTGCTGAGTGAATTTGGATTCTGGTACTGGGATTAATGTCACTTAAGTCCATCCTCTCTCAGACTCAGGAGAAACAGAAGCAGATTTTGTAATCATCTCATAGAGCTGTGATTCTCAATGTGGGGAGGGTGGGAATAGGGTGGGGTTGGGGGAGGAGTTTCCCCTCTTCCCCGAGGACAATAGGCAGCCTTTATAGACATGTTTGGTGGTCACAGCTTGGGAGAGGGCTGCTCTTGGCATCTAGGAAGTAGAGGCCAGGGGAGCTTCTAAACATCCCACAATGCACAGCAAAGAATTATTCACCCAAAATGTCAATAGTGCAGAGGCTGAGAAACCCTGCCGTAGAAAGATTCAGAGTTACCTCAATTTCCTTGTCTATTAAATGAAGAAAATCATAGCACTGAATTCAAGGAGTTGTTGTGGAGATCAAATAAGTTAATAAGCCAAAAGCACTTAAATAGTGTGCGGGACAGAGTCTTGTGTTGACTGCTGTTATTGTTGCTGTTGTCATTTTTATTTGGTTCTGTTTTTATTTGAGTAGCCTGGCATGTACTAATTTTCAAGTGCTTACCAAGACCACAAATGCAGTAAAATGAAATAGAACATACAGGACTTGGCTGATAAAAAATTAAAGAGAAGGCTGTGCACACATCTCTGCAGAAACGGGGTGTGCCTTCAGCAGCCTGCAGACAAAGCTCTCCAGGGACCACTGCTGACTAAATTTTCACACACAACACCAGCTGTTTTCTCCTGGTGGAGACCTCTTGCACGGGCACTAAGATTACACCAATGTGACTCCCTGCCCCTCACTGTCTTTCCAACGAATTGGATTGTCTTTCCTTTGGGGCAAGTGGACTGAACTTGCTTTCAAACTCTGTATTTGACTGAGCCTCTTAGAAGACCCTCTTTGGGAAAGTCTTCTGGAGAGGACCTTCATCTTTCCTGACATGGCAGGACCTAGTGGCAAAGGTATTTTAGGGGAAGATAGCATATGCCATAGTCAAGGATAAATGAAAAATTCTCTCTCTAAATTAAGATTCAAGTCATCACACACAAGATTCATGCAAAACGTTCCCAGCTAAAGGCAGAAGTCGGGGACCTTTCCATTCACACATTTTCTAACATGGAATGTGTATGTTCCCTCAGAAAGAATTTTTGACTCCACCTAAACAAAGTGATGGATAAATTAAATTAAAATCACAATAGTTTAAAGTGTATATGTGTTTATGTAATAGATACAAGTTACATTATTTGATTTCTACATTCGTATATCAAATAGTTTCCCCTTTGGTCCCTGATAATGTGCCAGGAATGTTTTACTGCATGTTGACTAATTGAAGGCAGCTTTAATGTACTTAAGTAACTTACAGAGTTTTTTAAAGAACCAGGAGCTGGACAGAAAATTCTTTTGGAAAGTGAAGAATGCTTTTGTAATGTGGCTCATCCTGTGTGAGTTACTTGTGTGAGTAACTCTCAATTTAATGGAAAGCAAACTGCCTAAAATAATAATGATCTTGTGGATCTTCCTATGGTTATATTTGATATATGCTATTCATTAAGGTGATAGGTAATTTGATGGCACCCTCTTAATTAAGACAGCTCAGGCTCAAATACTGTGAAAATAGTCATTTCTTGCTCTGCATTATTTGAGTTACCTAAAAATCCCAGCTGCTGGCCGTAGTGTACCATGAAATACAAATAATACCTGTGACCAGCAGATGGCACTCTTCAACCCATTTCAACTCAATAAGATTGGTATCTAATCAGTATTTTACTGAGCACTTAGGGATGCAACAGTAAACAAAGCATAATCCTTTATTTCACTCATAGAGTATATTTGTTGTCCCTGTACTATGTGTGTGATGCTTAATTTCATGTGTCAACTTGGCTAGGTTATGGTATCCAGTTAGGTCAAGCAAGAACTAGGGATATTCTGAGGGTATTTCATAGCTGGATTTGGATCTATAATCAGTTGATTGCATCTATGGTTTATTGCATCTACAATCAACACAGGAGTTTACCCTCAGCAGTGTGGAGGTCTCCTCATCCAATCAGTTGGAGGTCTTAGAAACTAGAACTGAAGATTTAAGAGATCAGAAAGAAGGATTTCTGCTTAAATTTCAGTCAGCTAACTTCCCCTGGGGAATATGTATTAAACTTCAACATCACCTTTATCAGAATTTCCAACTTGTGCCCTGCCCTACTGAGTTTGACCTTGCCAACCTCCATGGTCATGTGAGCCAATTCCATATAATAATAATTTTAAAAAATCTCTACCTCTACCTCAATTATATCTAAATATCTATGCTGTCAGTTCTGTTTCTCTGGAGATCCCTAACTGATACAATGTGTAAGACAAGAAGGTCTGTAAATAATCTCTCAAAATGCTCAGGATGTGGTTTTGTTGATGGGTAGGAAGGTAGCAGGGAGGGTGTCTGACAAGAACACCAAGAGCTACCATACAATACAGGCCATAAGAGTCACAGAGATATATGATGATGGTTCTCAGGCAATCAAGCTCTGTTTCTAAAAGCATCACAGGAAAGCAATTTATTTTAAGGTCATCACTCAGTCTATGGGCTTATGTCTAGGACTATGGGGTCGCAGTCCCTTATCTGTAAACTTTGGGGCCAGGCACATTTTAGAACTCAGAATTTTGAGGCTTTTAGAAAAGGAATATGGTATACACTATGCATTACCTAACATCTCCAGTGGAACCTGGGGATCGTTGTAATCAAACACATTCATATTTATGCAATAAAACATATGAGAATCCACTTTAGGGTTTTTATATAGCCTCATGCTCATGCTGATCAGGTCTGCTTTGTCTGAAGCTTTTGGATTTCAGAGATTTGAGGATGTTGAAATGGCAGCTAAGAGATTGTGGACCTATACTATATTATTCCATGATGAAACAATCTTCCTCACAAATCTCCAGAAAAGGTGTGCAGCTTTCTTTGTTCTAACATTCCAATGTTCTGGAACATGGATTCCAAATCTGTAGAAGCTGTGAGAGATTGAGTTCTTTATTTGTTTACAAATTTGTTCAGCACTGTTGAGTACTGAGAACTGTCATGCTTATATATTTTTTTAAACTAAAGCAAACCAGATTAATTTTATTTTGAAAATAGTTTCATTAGATATTTTGAGATAGAGTCTTGCAATGTCAGAACTGGAAATTGTGACATTAGAAAAGAGACAGTTTTGTTCATGATCACTCAAAAATTAAATATGACTTAAGATTTCTGCTAAGTTTAAGTGTCTCTACCAATATAAAAACACAACTAACTAAATGGAAAGACATTGGATCAAAACAGGCAAAGCTTTCCATTGTGTACTGTCATCCAGCCTTTAATTGCCAAGTTTTAACTTGTGAAAACCAAAAGATAAATTTATCATCCTATCTTGGAATGGTAGTGATCTTAGTGTAGTCTATATTTTAAAAGATTGGGTTTTAACTTGTATTTGTTAATTTAAAATTTTTAAATGAAAAACATTTTTGCCATGCTTTCTCTGTTTGACTAGAGACTCTAAAAGGGAAGTCACTTTCAAGAAGTCAGGAGGCTCTCCAAATGACTTATGGTAGTAGAAATAATCCAATCCACATAAGGAAAAAGGAAGAGATGCCAAGTCCAAGGAGCTTTCAGAATGAAACAAAACTATCTTCTGAAAAAAAAATGACAGGCTAAAACTTGTAAACAAAGCTAAGGATCAACATTTAGGAAATAACAGAAACATAACCCAAAGTTTAGTGTGAATTGCCTTTAGCTGTAGGACCCCATGGAAATACCTCCTTGCTTATCCCTGGTCTTCAAGATATGACAGAAAACATCTCTAACTCCTACCAAAACAATGACCTTTAAATGATAAAATTCTTGCCTATGAGAACGGATGCCCCAAGAGAAGCTGGTTGTTTCATAGTTTGCCTATGAAGACCTACCTGGATGCAAGGTATTTGATGTGCTGAGCATGGCACCTGTCACATTATAGGTGCTCAAGAATATTAGCTAGTATTATTCATTTCTCAGTTGACATTTTTGACAATTACCCTCTTCCACAGGATTGATCCTGGGATGCCATTCTTACTTTTGTGGCCTTACATGATTCAGTGTGATAATCATTTCAACATAAAAGTAGATTTGATAGTCACGTAAGGGATAGGCACATTTGGCAGTAAGGGAGTTTCACTACAGAATTATCATGAGATGAGGTTGGTGTTCAGGCTCATCTTGCAGCCTTTCCTTAGGAAAGAGGATGAAAGAGCAAAGAGAACCTGCATCCCAATTTGGAAGGAGGTTATAAGAACACAACAATTGTGTTACAGTCTTCCTAGTACATAGACTTTTTTTTAAGCTACTAAGAGAACCTGGGGAAGTTATATGGAATGACTGTTAGAAATATTTGAGTAATCATGGGAAATTAGAGAAGATTCAAATAACAGGCAAATGGCCCAATTTTCCAAAAAAAGAAGAAATTTTTTGACCCCTGGATGGTAAGTTCCTTTTCATTGCTCAGGAAGAATCTAATATGGATTTTGTAAAAAGTTGGTTTGTGAAGATTTGTATAGGAAACATGTTCCATGCTGAAATCCAGCTCTCCAGAGATTCACAAAGAACAGGCCAGGCGAGGGCAGTGCTGTTTCTTCTAGGATGGGACTGCCATTTGGATAGCTCAGGGGAATGTCTTGTATTTGCAGCTGAGCCAAGGATCCTATTAGAAATTGAGTAAACATTTTAGTGTCTGTTGTGTGTCAAGAACTATGCTAAATACTCGGAATAATCAAGCTAAAGGAGCTCAGTTCTATGACATCAAAAGTTTTCTATGATATTTTTCTCTAATAGATGCATATTTATGGATGGTTGTTGTATTAGTCAGGGTTTTCTTGGAAACAGAATCAACAGGAGATATCTGTAAATAGTATGAGATTTTATAAGATTCTCTCACATGACCGTGGGGATGCACAAGTCCAGGTTCTGCAGACAGGCTGCAAACCAGTGGCTCCGATGAAAGTCCAGTGAAGGTCCTTGATGAGTTTCCAGGAGATATTGGCTGTCCAAAGACGACTTTGAAAATTCTCTCTGAATACTGAAATCACTTCCCCTTTTAAGGCATTCAACTGTTTGGATAAAATGTCACTCATTGCTGACTGCAATCTTCCTGGTTGATCGAATCATAGATGTAATCGGCCAGCTATGCAGTAAACTCACTGATGACTAAAGCCTGTAAATGTCCTTGTATTACAGTTAGCCTAGCGCTTGCTTGACCAAACAACTAGGCATGATTACCCAGCCTAGTTGACACAGTAGCCTAACCATCACAGTTGTGAATACTTATTTTGATTGCATTTAATAGCTATTTAATAAACATCTACAAGATGTTAGTTATTGAAAGGATGCCACCCTGGAGAGACATCTTTTATGGCATGTCCAGGGCTCCACCTTCTCCTACATTTGAACTAATGACATTTTTACTGTTATGCTTATACATTTTGGGATAAGCCAAGAATGGTGAGAAAAATGTTATTAGTTGATGGACTGAGTACAGAAGGATGATACTTTTCTGTGACAAAGACCTACACTGAGATGAATTATAAAAACAAAAAACCCCTTACTCTTTCCTACTTATTTAAAAAAATCTATTTGGTTTGTGTATGTGTTAAAGATTTAGTATTAACCAATCACATTTGTACCGTAAACCATTGAAATATAAAATAAAATATTTGTATCCTACAGATTCCTCCTCTTCTTCAGATGATATTGTCACCTGTGATCACAGTGGCACATAAAACCACAATGACTAGCAGTACACTAATCTGGGGAGAGGAATGTGTGGCTAAGCAGTAGAAGGATCTTGAGTTCAGAAGCCCATTATTACAATCTCTGTGTACTTCATTCTAATGTATATGTTCTTCCCCACTAGTTCACGAACTCTTCAAGGTCAGGGCATATGTATTGTAACTTTAATATCTAACAAAATACCTGGGCCCTCACAAGTTCTCAATAAGCACTTCTTGATAAAGCATTTACCTACTAATAAAACCTAACAATTTGATATTGTGCTAATTATAGAAAAGCATTTTTATTAGTTTTCTATTTCTGCTAAAACAAATTACCAAAAGATTAATAGTTGAATTCAACACAAATGTATTATCTTACCCTTCTGGAGGTCAGAAATCCCACTCAGGTTAAGGTATCAACAGGGCTGCATTCCTTCAGGGAGGCTCGAGGGGAGAATCTGTTTTCTTTCCTTGTTCAGTTTCTAGAAGCTGCCTACATTCCTTGGCTTGTGGCCCCCTTCCCCTGTCATCAAAGCCAGCAACTCTTTGACTCTTTTTTTGTGGTCATGTTCCTTACTACTACTAGGAAAGTTTTTGGCTTTTCTTTTAAGGATTCATGTGATTATTTTGGGCCCACCTAGATAATCCAGGATAATCACTCTGCCTCAAGATCTTTAACTTAATAACATCTGCAAAGTCCCTTTTGCCATGTAAGGGACTAGAGTGTGGCCATCTTTGGGAGACCATTATTCTGCTTATTTTATCATAGTATCCAAATAAGAACAGTGATGGTACTAAGTTGTTGGACTATACCCAAAATTTTTTCCTATGCCTCATTAGAATAGAGGACTTGATAATCCTAGCAAAGATCCAGAACAAGGAGTAAATTTGGAGTTGTACCAATCTAAGGTATGTTTGAAGGAGCAGGGTGTTTAGCTTAGGAAGAAAAGACCTACATTTATATGGGTTGAGGATTGTGGTTTACAGAGGCAAGAGATGATTTCTGTCATCAAAATATTAGAAAGTTCTGCCATATGACAGAGGGTTTAAACTTGTGCTGCCCTGTCTCAAAGGACAGCAGGATTAATATGTGGAAACTCCCAGGATGCAGGTTTTGGCAGAATGTGTGGTCATTAATGCTCTCCTCAAATGCAACAGGCTAGAAATGGCATGACTTGATAATGGGGGGAATCTTAATAAAGGAGACTTGAGGGTTAGATGAAGGGTTGGCTCAGGTGAGTGCTTCAATCCATTTTAACCCTCACAGTCAATGATTTTAAGATTTAGGTTCCACTGTTGACCTTTGGGAACCTCTTTGTAGAAAGTTGAGGCTATCCAGGGCCCTTCATCCTTACTGAGGAGGCATCTTTTTGTCCTAAACTAATTTTTCCTAAGGATATATCCCATGCTAAACAAACAAAAAAGCTGTTGAAAGAAGCTGGTAGTGTTTAGATGCCTCCTGAGAAGATGAAGTAGCGCATGTTATTGTTGAGAATATAATAAACAATAGCCAAAGGGACCAGCTTTTTAAGTATCACACGGGCACTTAAAAAATAACCTTTCTTTCATATTCAGACAAGAAAAGAAAACAAACAAATGAACTGTAAAGAGACATGGCATGAAGAAATTGTAGATTCATTGCTATTTAGATGGGGTATTAAATATGACTCATATTTTGAGGAAGTTGTATATTTAACATGAAGAAAGCAAAGGCAAGAGTGGTCCAGAGTCTTTCAACTTAATCCAGAAAACAATAATTTCTGAGGCTTTCTGTCATCAATCCACTTTATAAAAAGGTTGATTATTTGGAATAACTTGTATAAGAGCAGTGTATGTCTATAAAAAAGTGCTGTTTTATGTCTGTAGTGTATGCTGCAAAAAATTACTTTTCAATAACTTTAAAGAATTTATGCTCCCATGAATATTCTTGATCTTTTAAGTACAAATCTGAACATCTAAGTTATAAACTTGAACTGCGTGCAGTATCATGTGAGACCATTTGAACCACAGATTGTTTCCAGCCCCACAAAGGTCCAATGGGAATTACAAAATTAATTACAACCTCAATTGTATTCAAGACAAATATTTGTGGTTCTTTATAAACTGTGATTTATGTATCTTCAGGGGAGAGCCTTAAGGTTTTTTGGGTTTGTAATAGTCATTCCGGACTAAAAGATGCTTGTTGAGACACTTCAAGTATGGGCCAATATTGACAATGACTTCATAGCCATCCCAACTGCTTTCTACTTCTATGGGTCGAAGAGAAATAATGATAATTCTAGCCAGATCCTGATACTCCTCTCTATAGTCAGGGGAAGGTCAGCTATTTTTTGATCCCCACAGGAGAGAGACAGCTCCTCAATCAGAATCCTAAAATAGCTGGCCATTCTCAGCTGCTAGGCTGGAACCCCTCCAGGGGAGAGCAAAGGGACTACAAATCCACAGGCTGAGTGTGAGCTAGAAGCCACCAAAACATGAGCTAGGAGGAGAGGTTTCTCAAGAGGATTCTGCCTGCTCAAAATCTTGATTTTTTTTTTTTTCTGGAGTGCTAGGTGTCTACCATTCTTTTTCTTATTTGAAGGGAAACCTGTGAATTGGAAATGAGACTAAATGTTGCCATCTTTTTTGGTGCTCTCTTTGGTGCTTTGGGGGTTTTACTGTTTTTGGTGGCTTTTGGATCAGATTATTGGCTTCTTGCAACTGAGGTTGGGAGATGTTCAGGTGAACAGAATGTGCGTTTCTTTTTCAAAATATTAATATGCTTGATAATGAGAGTAACCTTATGTGTCCTCTTGAAATCTGAGAATAGTAGTTGAGCATTTATTTCTTCATAGAAGAGAAATTCAGAAAGCTAGTTACCAACATTCCTTGGGATAAAATACATTTCTTTAAAATGTTCCTGGATGTAATAATTTTGTCCATGTTCTTTGTGTTGACAGTAAGTTACTTCATTTGTATTTTCTGCAGATACAAAATATCACTTTTCACCATGAAGGATTCTTCTGGAGATGTTGGTTTAATGGGCTTGTTGAAGAGAATGATTCCAATATCTGGAAGTTCTGGTATAGTAAGTACAATTTAGCTTTATTTCCTCTCGTCTTTAAATTAAAAATGAATAGCTTTTTATTTAGTACATTTCACTTATAAAATCGGACTGGATTCTTAATTGTAGAATCCCAAAAGGATATCTTCAAATGTTTCATGAAGAGATTCCTTTTGAGCAAGTAGAAATAGTTGTAAAAATAATTATTTCATCTTCTGGCATAGAATAGGAGTGTGAATATTTCTGGCAAAACGGAATTATCTGTTGTTTCTATGCTCACATTTAAAATGAACTAACTCGGGGAGTGGATGTAGCTCAGTGGTTTGAGCGCCTGTTTCCCATGTACGAGGTCCTGGGTTCAATCCCTAGTACCTCCTGTTAAAAAAAAAAAAAAAAAAAAAAAAAAAATTAAAAAAAAAAAAAAAAAAAAATGAACTAACTCTAACAAACAAAACATATTATCTATAATATTTAAAAGTGTCTATTATTGCATTGTTGCAAATCTATGTGTTTCATTTGACTATAAATGCTTGAAATTGCAAATTAAAAAATATAGAAATTGAGGTGTATTATTTTATATCCAGATTATAAAAGTTAAAAAATCTTTATTTAATAATGGTACTTAATTATCAGCAGTGGCAGATGAAAGCTTTCTTTATTTGGACTTGAACCAAGGTTGTAAGCAATATCAAGAAAGCTAGTGCTTTTGATGTTTGCAATCTTTCATAGAAATTTTAAAGTTCTTTTTTGAAGTATAATAGCTTTTTTTTTTTTTTGAAAAAAAAAAAAAAGATTCTTTCAACTGTATTTCCTATATTGTGTTACTCTTTGAAACTCAATTCATTGAAAATTATTGCATACAACAATGAAAGAACTGTCTATTATCTTAAAACCTTTTGAGGGTTGAAATTATTAGTCTCCTTATCACAAACTCTTACGATAAGTTGAAGTAAGATATTTACAGAATAGTCCAGTGAAGACAGGAGGAGAAGGATGAGAAGAGAGGGCAGAAAATGGACACAGAGTTGCCCAGCGAATGGACACAGAAACAGCAAAAACGGGGGGGGGGAAGGGGTGTAAAAATGGATAAAAGTAAATAAATAAATCCTTAAAAATAAATAAATAAATAAAAAAAAAAAAAAAAAGATTGTGGAATATACAATACATATGTGAGTTCACTGAAGACTTAAACAAACTGACAGCAGATTGGTATATATCAAAGGAACGAAGGTAATGATGAGATGGCATTTTGAGAGGAATATTTGATAAACCATCCTATAGTGCATTTGAAGGAGCAGAATAAGAATGCAAACAGTTTGCAAACTGCCAGTGGAAACTATTTAGACCTTGGTAAAATGGAGTTAGTCTGAATGTGGAAGAGAAAGATTTTGCCAAGGATATAGAAAAAGAAAGAATATTTTATTCCAGCTTTCCCTGACGTGGCTTAGGAGTAATATTCCACAAGAGGAAATCCTGGCTCCTCCCTAAAGTGTGCACAATGAAATCTTCAAATTTGCAAAAACATAAAAGTTCTTTTTTGAGGTTTCTTCAAGTGTTAAAAATATACCTGAATTATTAACTTGTATGGTTGATCATTTGCTTCTCTTCCCTAAAAGTAGAATATAGAGGAAATTTTACATTAATTGGGACTAATCAAGGTCAAATCTAAGTTTGTTAGATTTTTTAAAAAACAATTATATGTTGAATAGCTACTATAGCTGGGTGCTGGAGAAAAGAGTTGTGAAAATAAATGAAGGGTGGTGCCTTTAATGTTAAGGTGGTATTAGGGCATTTGAGCCTATTTTGTTAAATTATGTCATGTAGCTAGATCCTCTGGATGAATCTACTTCCATGCTCCCCAGGTCTCTCGGTAAGATTTTTTTTTTTTTTTGTCTTCAGTACATTTATTTGTATAAAGTGTAAACAAAGTGCATAAAGAGTGGCCACAGGTTTGACATAGACAGAGACCTTGGTGATGCAGGACTTTTGAACAAATTAAATGGCATGTTTGTTGTTGCCACTGACTCAATCCTGAACACTTTTTCAGGCTAAAAAAGTGAAAAGTAACAATATCGAACAAATGCTAGACAGCATTAAAAAAATGTTTTTTAGACTCTTGGTCATAAAGGTCTTTGTGGTTCACACTGAAACAGATTCTAAACAGTTTTGATTTCCCAGATACCCCTAAGCAAACTGAAAGTGGTCTAGTGGATCCTGACCTCCATGGTCCTCTAGCTGGGCCTTTTCTTTCAAGTTTTGTGCCATAGGATGATGGTAAAAATAGTGATTGCATCTCATAGATGGAGGGTAAGTATGGAAACTTAGGTGTACTGCTAGAGTACAGTGTATGCGATATATATTTTGACTAGTTGCACACAGCATCCAAAACCAAAGCTGGAACAGCTTGCCCTGAAGTGGTAGAGTTATAAAAGGATATACAATGACACTTCTTAAAAGCACGTATGATAGCATCGAGGTTCTTGGGAGCAGTCCTGATTAAAGGTATATTGCATAGGAAAGCACTGGCACAGAATTTTTTTAGGAGATCTTCTCTGAATTTATTGACCTAAACCTGCATTTTCATTTTTGTCGTGTACTCCTAACGCCGTACTTCTATTGAGTTAGGAATGAGTCTTAACTCAGCTTCTCAATAATAAATACTATTGTTTTGCTCTCCTCCCTAGCCAATCAGCCGCCATCCAAGAACTGCACGCACGCTTACTTGTCACCATACCCCTTCCTGAGGGGCGAGCACAATTCAACCTCCTATGATTCTGCAGTTAGTAAGTACCCTCTTTCCTCAGGATGTCGCTGAGCCAAACTCGTCTTCCTCAAAGACGTATGCCACAAATTTATTTTGTGGGCAATTAAAACATAATTTATCATCTGAAATGCCAACATTTTCTCTGATATCAATCTGTTATGTAAAAAATAGTATATTAATTTTAACATGCCATTTGTTCTAGTAGAACATAACTTTGGTCTAAAAGTAGAGCCATTGCATTTTATTTGCTACTCAGAAAAATAATTTTAAAATGTGTTTTCCATTATGGAAATAGTGATATTAATGGGAAGAACTGTTTCTTAAGGGTTCAACCAGTCTAAAACTAGTCTTACCATAGAAAATATTATTGCAATATACACCTTCCTTTTAAAACATTTTTAAAGTTGTTACACAAAAATGTGATTATGCTGCTGTATTTGTACTAAATGTCTGAACTCTGTTGTGTGCCCAAAGTAGGACAGTCAGATATCATTAACTGAGAGTCATGATTATGTAGCTTCTTTCATGTTTTCATACTACTATTTGGTCTATAAAAAGTAAACTTAGTTTCTATTGAAAATACATGAAATGTAAATAACTATATTTTTAGAGAAACTACATAGACATAATATATCAACCTCATCGACAGCTGGCCTTGTCAAGTTTTTAGTCAAGGGTATTTATCTTAACCCTAAAATTAATTTTAGGTACAGAGTTAATCAATGTCATCAATAGAGCCAAAAATACACATGTTTTTTCTAAAAGAATATTTAATATCTAATATGATCTAACATATTTGATTAGATAGCCAATATATTTAATGTTCACATCATTCATTCATTATTCATTTTTCTGTAAAATATGTATTTCCATACATTATAATTTTATTTTAGGTGTGTCAGAGAATATAACATTTGCTTATGTCATGTCACTAATGTGACACTTTTTGAAGTGGGTGTTGGGTCTGGACAGGAAAAAAGGTGAGCTGACCCCCAGCTGTTCTTGTCCATTGTGGTTCCTTGCATTCAAAAGGACAGTGATGGTCGGCATCCAAATTCTGTAGTGTGGATGCTCCATCCCATTACAAGCTGCATGGGGTGTCCTTATTGCCCTTTGTTGAAAAACCCTTGGGTCACGTATGATGACGACTTCTTCACTGATAAGAAAAGACTTGGCATAGGAAAGAGTAGGAGAAAGGATTTATATTATAGAAAAGTTCCAGGAAATGTACCCCTTTCCTGGCATTCTTACTTTTATAAAATGACCAAAGAAATAGTACAGGATTGGCTTTCAAGAATATTAGGTATTCACCTAAACATTAATATCATTATTGGTATTCATATTTGAAGACCCTGTCATGAGATAGATATTATAGGCACCATATGTTTTAAATGAAATCTACATATTTGAAAAATCTTCACCTCAAGGAGATAGTGGAGAACTTGAAAAACAAGGTAACATATCCATGCATAATAATTATGGTGTAGATGGATAGTAAATACATGTCAGAAAAATTATACTGCAATTACACTCAGAATTATTATGTAGCACTGCATATAATTACTATGTCATTTTTTGGATCTAGTGACAAAACCATATTCCACCTTTTTAAAAAAATTGTCACATTCCTCTCTGGCACATATTATAACTCCTTCCTTTAAGCAATTTTATCAAATACTTTAAATAAAAATGATGAGGATGGACAGAGATTACATTTTGCAAGAAAAATAGTATACGCAAATCTCCCTTATCCTCATGATAATGTACAATGATATATGTTATAATGTTTTGGTGATTTACTATTTTTTGTTTATCTGAGAGGAGGACATAGATTTCATCAAAATAATTCTATCTGACTAAAAGCATTTGTGTCCTAGTTATTGAGACCATGTAGTCATCACTAGACTCCATTGCCACTCTATTAGCTTTGTGTAGCATCATAATTTATCAAGCATTATGTATGTGCCAACTTATCTTTGGTAAATTGAAAGTATTGTTTGTAAAATCTTTAGTATCCTGGCTTGGCAAGTTATTGGCAAAATGGTTTTATATTCTCCTGAGTTTTTACAATTATAGTTATCCAATATTGAAATCAGTGAAAATAGTTTAGTGGGGTATGATTTTCTGGAGTGACTATTTTAGAATCATGGGATGCTATGATTATCCTCTTTCATAGTAAAGGGACTGAAGCTCAGAGAGATTATGTGACATGATGCTAACAGCTCATCATTGGCAGAACTACTGCAAAGACCCCTGTCTCTACACTTTAATTCATTGATGATGTTACAAACTATAATGAAGGAAAAGTCTTGTTTTATTATTTATTATTAAATATTTTTAAGCATATGTTTTTTATTTGGATTTCAACAAAAGAACAAATTCAACTTACATTGGCTTTTTCTACCTTTCTCTCTGAACCTGTCCTGTGTATATGGTCAGGTCCTTTTTTTTTTGTTTTGTTTTGTTTTTTTTTAATCTCAAATATGTATTCTGAAATTCAGTTATTCTCAAATCTAGTTATTTGAATGATTGCCCAAACCTAACAAGGGTGGTCTAATTCTCAGAACTGTTTTTGAGATAGGTTTGTGTACTTCAAAGTTCATTAAACAATTCCATTACGTTTTGAGATCTATCAGAGTTTAGATTTTCTGGTTTGTTTCATACTTAAATTCAGTCATAGTTCATTTATTTGGTATGATTTGGTAATGATGTACTGAACATAAATTAATTTTCACTATAACCCAACCCCTGAGTGAATTAATCACTCCTTTCTTGGTATTCCCCATAGCCTTCCACCACAACTCCATCAAAGCACTCATTATTTTTAATTGTAATTATTTGTTTACCTTGGTTTCTCCATGATTTATTGAGTTCCCTGAGGGCACAGAATGTAACCTACTCATATTTATATCTCCAGAACTTAGTATAATGTCTGGAACTTAGTAGTTGCTTAACAATATGTTTAGAATAATTTAATGCAAAAATTACACCTACCATTTTCATCACTAAACAATTTTATTTTTTTCCAAGTGGAAACCTTTCAGAAATAAATTACATTACTGGAATTACATACTTGGTTTTCTTCTTAAGCAGAATATATGGAGCATAATTTTACCTTTCCTAAATAAGTATGAACAAACACCCATGCACAGGTTAGCCACCTTGAACTTCTTTCCTTTCCTCAGACTCAGTATTTGTTTTCTTGCCTTGGGCTCTTTTTATGTGCCTTCCACAAGCCTGGTTAAGGCTCTTTCTCTCTTTCCATTCATCCTCCCTTTATTTCCCTAACAATGCAGGTTTGTTCTTAAAGCTACTTCAAACTTCACATCTTTAAGGGAAGCCTTCCCAGCCAGCCCCTCATTCCACTCACTTGAAGATTAGGCCAGGTTCTCCTTTAGAAATTTCATGTTTAATTTGATAATTCGTAGTACAGATTTTAATTATTTACTTGTGTGATTATTTTATTAATGTATTTTCTCCCCCAATTCAACTCTAATCTCCATGAGAGTAGCTGTCTTGTAGTTTGGGTCACTACTGTACCCAAACTTGACAAAATGCTAAATGAATATTTATTGAAGGGATCCATTATTAGAAGCAAGTTGAGGGAAGCAGGTGTGGCTCAAGGGGTTGGGCATCCATCTACCATATGGAAGGACCTGGGTTCAATCCCTGGGACCTCCTGGTAAAATTAAAAAAAAGGGGGGCTGGAAGGGAGCAGGCGAGTTGGGCCCACACGAGGTGAGCCACGCAGCAAGGTGATGACACAACAAAAGAGAGATACACTCTCAATCCGGTTTGTGTGGGATGTGGTGGGAGGTGTGGGAGGTGGGGAACATGGGAATCCCAGTGGGTTCCGTGTAATATTTTGGGTAATCTAAGCACCTCTTAAAATATATGTGTATATATATAAATAACATTTTTGTAAGCAAATACACATATATGCATATATATTTATATATCATTTTGCAAATGTTTGTATGTATTGTGAGAATTTAGATTTTTACCCATAATAAAAAAAAAAAAAAAAAAGAGAGAGATACAGTGGAGAGCCAAGGCAAGGCGTGCCAGAAACCAGGAACTGAGGTGGCCTAAGTGACAGGGTGCCTCTCTCCCACATCGGAGGTCCCCAGGATCAAATCCCGGTGAAGCCAGGAGGAGAAAAATGAGAAGAGAAAGCAAGAAACAGACACAGAAGATTCACCCAGTGAATGGACACAGACAGCAACTCATAGAACCGTACACCAAAAAAAAAAAAAAAAAAAAAAAGTGAATGAACCATACTTTAAAAAAAAAAAAAAAAGCAAGTTGATGAGCAGACTGGTACATTGTCAGAGAAGCCAGTGGAGAGGAAATCTTAGGAAGGAGGCGGTGGTCCTCAATGGCAAATTCAGAATCAATTGGAATGAAAAAGGAGCAAGAATAAAGTAGATTGTTTGCTGATAATGCAAAATTTCTGGTGGCCCTTAATAGCTCCCTTTCCATCAAGGACTCAGCTACACAGAGGCTCACAAAAGCTATTCTTTCCAGGCTTCTCCTTCTTAAACCTAACTTCACCCCTACACCCTTCAGCTTTGACCTCAGACTCCCAGACTTTCTCCCCTGGACCCTGTTCCTGTTCGCTGATGATTCCCTTGGATTGGGCCTTAGGGTCTGTCCCTCTTTTCCTGGCAATGTCCTTTCTGCTCTAGGGAGCCCATTCCATTTCCCTGTGCATTCCCTCACTTGAAACCCCTGAGATCCAAGCCGTACCCTAGGCCTCTTCTTCCTGTCTCTCCCACCCAAGAGGAGAGGTTAGAAGGCGGTGATCCTCGTAAAGTGGGGGAGGGGCTGTGCAACAGAATGACGGGCATGTGACCCCTCACCCTGGGATGTTGGGGCACATGGGCAGGGAGAAAGTTGAGGCCCTTTGCAATCAGCCAACATTTAGACTTGGACTAGCTACCAAAAGAACATTACATTATATAGTGTACAAAGCCTCTCACCAAAGCAGTCACACAAACAAGACATTTATTATGCAAGGTAAAATAACATATTTACATTTGGCAGTTTTAAACAACACAGAAGTGAATTAAGATTTGAGTCTATAATATAAATGTAGACACAAATAATTTAGGAGACACATCAACATTTCATAGTTATCTAATGTCACTGGGATGGTCACCCACTTGAAGAAAGATTATTCTGATGTAGCTGGGTCTTATTTCCCATATTTTTAGTATGTTCCTATGTAATGATTCTGGACATAGTTGTAAATATACTAAAATAGTTTTGAATGCCTCTGCTCTGCTTTAGTTGTATGGAAAAAAAATACACCGAAATTTAATGGGAAATACATTTCTGTCTTTTTAAAAAAAAAATCAATACCTCGATATTTGGAAACATCTTAGCACCACCTTAATTTCCTGCTACTCATTCAAACATCTGTGATCACACAGCTGTGACCACAGGTGCATCCTGAGATCACAGTGTGGTTGCATTTCCTGCTTGCCAACTGATTTTTCATCTGAGAGCTCAGTGCAAGCCCCATTGCATCCAGGCCGCTTGCGTGGTGTTACACGAGCTTTCACGAGGGCAGTCAGATTTTCAGTTCTATGTATTAGCATCAAAGCTGTCATTAAAAATCACTTTTTCAGAGGGTGCCATTTTGTGTTCCTACAATTTAGTCATGTGCTACTAAATGACTGGTTGTCAGTTTACCTAACTTCCCTCCAATAATGGGAGTCATTTGCTTTCTGGAAACATGACTGTTTGGTTGTTTATGATGGCATGGCTTGGCTTCTCTTTTTAGAGGGCAGGATCCGACCATGATGGATGCTTCTCGTGAGATCTGTGAAAATGTCTGCCAAATTCGGGGAGAAATCTGTTCTCATGATAGCAGGTCTCCTGGTGCTGTAGACTGGGACCCTCAATTTTGACACGGTTGACATTTTGGGCTAGAGAATTCTTTGTTGTGGGGGCTGTCCTGTGCTTTGTAGGATGTTTAGCAGCATCCCTGGCTTCTGCCAACCTAGATGCCAATAGCAGTCTCTCACTCTTCATGATCAAAAATATCTCCAGACATTGGTAAATGTCTCCAGGGTAAGGTCATAGGAGGGCAAAATCACCCCAGGTTAAAAGTCACTAATTCAGACATCCATTTTCAAAGTTTCTGACCCAGGGCTCACACTCTTCTGAATTATACTCAAACTGCCTGTGCCGTGTGCGCAGCTCGAGTGCTGGACCCGAAAGCACTCAGTAACGCTTGGTTTCTTTCTGCCTTCCTCATCTTAAACACAGAATATTCAATCCAAACAGGAGCCAGGGGCTTGCCTAGGCCCCTCATCTTTAAATATCATCACTCCACCCCAACCTTTGGACCTTTTCTTAAGAGAGACTATCAATTAGATTCAGTTTAAAAATGTATTGAGGGCCACATTTGAGCAACAAGGAGGCTCTCAGGTGGCAACCCTTAGGCACCCCACAACTGCAGGCTAAGTCTCAGTTATAAGAGCAAAGACTCACAAGGGTAGTCATCAATAAAAAGAACACATCAGTGGGTCATCCTCTTTTGACAGACACTGTCCCTGCACTCAGAGGACTATTGCTGCTCCCTTGGAGACTGTGGCAGAGCTCTCCAGGCTAGGAATTCAGATTCCCTCATTTATTGTGTGATTGTCCACCCATTGTAACCATGTCCCATATTTTGATCTTTAGAACGATTTTGTATATCTTCATGTATATTCGGATGAACTAATTCCCATGAAACCCCCCTCCCAGACACCCCCCACCAATAATCCCCTGAAGTGCCCATTGTAACCCTTCTGTGACCCAAATCCTCCATGAACATGTAGTCCATAAAATAACCAAATACATTTACTAGGAAAAAGAAACAACTATGATAAGCTTACATGCAAGAGACAAACATAAGGAAACTCAGGGAAAAAAAAAAAAAAGAGAGAGAAGGAAAAAAAAAAAACCAAGAAAAAAAACAAAAACAAATAAACAAAAAAAAACAAAACAAAATATAATTAGCGGATTGGGACATTCAAAAAAATGGGCAAAACAAAGGAAATGCATTAAAAATATATATATATATATATATTCTTTTTTTTTCTTTCTCTTTTCATTTTTTTTCCTTCCTTTTATCACTGTGTTATCGGATGTCCAGTGTGCCGTGACATCTTCCCCCTCTCAATCCACATTGTCTCCCAATTTTTCATTTAATTTTCAAGGAAGTTTTAGGTCACAGCAAAGTCACACATGGAGTGCTGGAGACTCCCAGATACCAACCCCCCCCTTCCCCACCCCATATTAAACCCCCCCCCTTTTTTTGGATGTTAGCATTGTTATAACTGTTATACAGAAAGCAAAATATAGCAACTGAACATTGTCAATGATTTACAGTATAGTTTACAATTTAGATGATACAATTTAATAATTTTGATGATATTTACCATGTCCTGTGTCCATTACTGTAAGGTAATGAAAAACCTTCCCCATGACCACCAAACACACTATTAGATCTTGACTGTTCCCTTCCCCCCAGCCCCCCAGGGCCCATGATACCACCCTATCCCGACCCATGGAATGTCAAGATTCACAGTTAATGCCCTAGGAATTTGAATCTGCCCTTCATAATCCACCCACCCGCCAGTGCTGCACCACCAAACCCAGAAACACCACCACTCATCTGCCCCATCCCCCAACATGCAACCACACTCTATCCCTTTACCATAGATTATGTCCATATGGGTGATGGCTCAATGTGCCCTCTCTCTAAGCCAAACTCAGCATATGATTGCATTACCTTCCCCCCAACGTGGGACATGACTCCCGGGGATAAGCCTCCCTGGCAACGAGGGATTAATACCAAGTGCCAACTGGCAACACAACTGGAAAAAGACCTTGAATAAAAGGGGGAAAAGGTAAAGACAAATGAGTTCAAGTGGCTAAGAGACTTCAAAGAGAGTTGGGAGGTCATCCCAGAGGTAACTCTTACGCACACCTCAGTAGGAGCTCATAGAACATCTAAGTGCCTATCACCCCACACAGAGGGGCTCCTGAGAGCTCTGGAGACACCCAGGTCCTATATAAGTGTGGATAGCCCCAGAGA
The DNA here is from genome assembly GCA_026826555.1 of Tolypeutes matacus. Lineage (NCBI taxonomy): Eukaryota > Metazoa > Chordata > Mammalia > Cingulata > Chlamyphoridae > Tolypeutes > Tolypeutes matacus. Next base: position 64,095,609 of record JAKSZT010054030.1, on the reverse strand, counting down.
CTGACGCCTTATCAGTGGGCTCTATTTTGGAATCTGTGCTCCTGAGAGTGACAGAATTGGACTCAAATAAGTCCTCCCTGCACATGGTTCATCAGTCCCTTCTATTCAAACCTATATGTGATGCAGAAGTTTTTAGGTATACTTCCAGAGACTGGAGCCTCTGGCCTACCTATGTGCCAGGTGTGCGTGGAATCTTGGTGGAGCTGCAACTCCTACCCTACAGCTCAATGGACTCATCCAAGTCACCTGGCAAGGAGACAACGATGGGCAACGGGCATCCCAGGGAATGGAGAGGGTCTGCATCTGCAGGAAGGATCATCCCACCCACCATATCCATGGGATATAAGCCCTCTCTCACTTGGAGGTGGAGCGGACATCACCATCCCAGTCCCCTCAGGATTGGGGGAAGAACTATGGACTAGAGTGGACTTGATGGTATTCTGTTGTACACATATGGTGATTCTAGCAATGGAAGAAATTATAACAATGAGGTGGAGCCAGTGGCCACTTGACACTTTTGGGGCAGGGAGGGGACGAGCAGTTGAAATACAGGGGCTTCTTTGGGATTTGGAGGTTGTCCTGAGTACCGTTGTGGCAACGGATGTAGGCCATTTTAAATCAGCACACACCACTCAGAACTGTGTGGGAGAGAGTGTGGTCTACGATGTGAACTGTGGTCTATGGTTGGTGGCAAGGCCCCAGGATGTGTAAGTCCATTGAGGGTGGTGGGCCACACTGTGGGAGATATTTGTGTGGGATGTGGTGGGAGGTGTGGGAGGTGGGCAACATGGGAATCCCAGGGTGTTCTGTGTAATATTTTCAGTAATCTAAGCACCTCTTAAAATATATTTATATATATATAAATAACATTTTTGTAAGCAAATGCACATATATGCATATATATTTATATATCATTTTACAAATAGTGGTATGTATTGTGAAAATTTTGATTTTTACCCACAATAAAAAATAAATAAATTAAAAAAAAAAATGTATTGAGGGCCTACTGTATGCCAGGCACTATTCTGGCTTTCCAGGAACAGCCCTAAATTCCTGCCCTCATGGAGCTTTCATTGTGGTGGGGGAAGCAGAAAATATGTCTGTTATGTATTGGAGATAAATAAAATGGGACAGGTTTGCAGAGAAGGATCTCACTAGGGTGGCCAGGGGAAGCCTCACAGAGAAGATGATGTATTTTCTGAGCTAAACAGCTCTGGGTTGTATGGTGCTGGATCATCCAGCTGAGCTATCCTGGGAGGTTTTCTGATCCCTCTTCTGGGGATTAAGTGGATGCAGTACAGAAAGTGCTTAGCACAGGGACTGGCTCGTGGTAAAGATTCTACGGAAGTTACTCACTGGGCTTTCAGTTAATGTACCTGCGTTCATAGCCTGGCTCTACCACTTCCTGGCTAAGAGCACTTGGGCAGATTTCTTAATCTTCATAAACTTCACTTTACTTATTTGTAAAAGGGAGATCAGTGTAGTATTACCCTCATACAGTTGTTGTGAGACATAAAAGGAAATGGGAATCCCAGTGGGTTCCGTGTAATATTTTAGGTAATCTAAGCACCTCTTAAAATATATGTATATATATATATATAAATAACATTTTTGTAAGCAAATACACATATATGCACATATATTTATATATCATTATGCAAATGTTTGTATGTATTGTGAGAATTTTGATTTTTACCCATAATAAAAAAAAAAAATAAATAACAAAAAAAAAAAAAGGAAATAATATAAATGCATTGCAGAGTGGTTGGCATGTAGCTGTTATTCAATAAATGTAAGCTATTCTTATGAGCATTTACAAATTTAAAGCACCATAAATAAGTCACCATCAGGGCACATGAATTTATCGTAGTATCTCCCTAGTGAAATATCTCCAGTTCTCGGAAGTATGTGTGTGTTTGTATATGTGTGTGTCTGTGTGTGTAGCCACATCAATCATTAAGCAGAGTTTCTTGTAAAGACGAGCTTCATAAATAAGTGTTCATTATTATTATCATTATCACCATTATCACTTGTATTACATGATAGTTAATATTATGCCCTCTGTACTGGACAAAATTTGCCACTGTTTATCTGGGAGTATTGATTAAATTCATTCAATAAATATTTATTGAGTACACACTGTATGCCAGACACTGTTCTTGGATCTAGAAACACAATAGATGAAAATCCCTGCCCTAATGGGGCCAACATTCTAGTGAGTGGAGACAGAGAAAAGCATAACATAAATAAATAAGTTATACAGTACATTAGGAGATGAAAAGTGCTGTGGAAAGGGGCTGGAGACTAGGAGGCTTGGGTTGGTAGGGAGCAATTACAGTTATAAGTAATGTGGTCAGAGAAAGCACCATTCTGAGAAAGTACCGGTTGAGTGAAGACATGAAGACCACGAAGGCAGGAGCCATTTGACATCAAAAAGGGTATTCCAAGCAGAGGGAACATTGGGTGGAATGTACAAAGAACAGAAAGGAAGCCAGTGCAGCGGGAGAGGAGTGTGTGAGGGGAGAATAGAAGAGATGTCAGAGAAGTAATGGGCATCTAGGGAGGTTGGGCAAATGTCAGGATTTTGGCTTTGCACTGAGTGAGATGGGAGGAGGGCTAATGGAGAGTTTTGATCTGATTTATGTTATAATAGAACTTCTTCAGTTGTTGCGCTGTTAACAGATTGTAGAAAGACAAAGGTAGACTCAGGGAGAATGGTTAGGACGTTTGCAATATTCCACATTCTAACATGGTCCTATTAAAATTACTTAACAACCAATAAGGAAATTTATCAAATGCATCAGCTGTGAAAAAAAAACAAAAGTCAAACTGCTATATCCAAACTGCTGTATACCTTAAAATATCAGTGCTGGATGCCTTTTTTATTTTTAAAAACTATTTTCTTTTTCAAATATATATGAAAATAGAGAAAAGAGTATAATAAATCTTTAGGTAGCCATCACTCAGCTTCCACAGTTATCAACATAGCTGTATTATTTTAAAGCAAATTCCAATCATTATGTAATTTTCAACCATAAACATACAATATGTATACTTAACAGATTCTACACTATCTGATTATTTTCTAAGACTTTTTATTTTTAAATATTTACAGGTTGCAAAGATAGCACAGAGAGATCTGCCACACCTTCACCCGGTTTCCCCATTGGTTACATCTTATCTCACTCTAGGATAACATCAAAACCAGGCAGCTGACATTGGTAGGATGTGTGTGTGTATACTTTTACATCATTTACCACATGTACAGATCCCTGTAATCACCATCACATCCAGGATACAGCACTATTCCATCATTTCACAGGGTTTCCTTGTGCTACCCCTATATATTCACTTCTCCCTTCTGCAATCTCTAACCTCTGTCATTCAACTCTACTTTTGTCATTTCTAGAATGCTCTGTTAAAGGATCATATAGTATAACTATATGGTCCTTTTTTCAAACTCAATATATGACCTTGATATATATCCAAATTGTTGCCTGTGTCAATGGTTCATTCCTTTTTATTGTTTAGTAGTAGTCCATGGTAAGGATGTACCATAGTTTGTTTAAACTTTCACCCATTGAAGGACATTTGAGTTGTTTCTAGTTTTGGGCCATTGAAAATAAAGCTACTATGAACAATTGTGTACACGTTTTTGCGTGAACATAAATTTTCATTACTCTGTGATTAATGCCCAGAAGTGCAATTTCTGAGTCATAGGTTAAATGCTGTTTTAGGTTTTGTTTCTTGTTTTATTTTGTTTTTCTAAATCTACCCAGCTGCTTTCCAGAGTGACAACACCATTTTACATTCCCACCAACAATGCATGAGAAATCCAGGTTCTCTGCAATTTTTATTTTAACTGTTCTAATAGGTGTGTAGTGATTTCATTTTGGTCTAAATTTGCACTTCTCTAATGGCTAGTAACATAGAATCTTTTCATGTGCTTAGTTGCATCTGTGTATCTTCTTCAGTAAACTATCTCTTCTTGTCTGTTGACCATTTTCTAGTTGGATCATTTGTGTGTGCTTGTTTGTTTGTATTTTCACTTTTGAGAATTCTTTATACGTTTTAGATGAGTACTTTGTCAGATATATGGTTTCCAGATATTTTCTCCTATTTTATAACTTGTCTTTACATTTTCTTAACAGGTACTTTTGCAGAGCAGAAGAGCATTTTGATGTTCAATTTATCAATTTTATGGATCATGCTTTTGGTGTTATATCTAAGAATTTTTCACCAAACCTTACCTCCCAAAGATCTTCTATGCTTTCTTCTAAAAGTTTTATAGATTTATGTTTTAAACATAAATCTGTGATATATTTTGAAGTATTCTTTCTATGGAGTGTATGGTTAATTATTTGCCAATGTGTGTTCAACTGTTCCAGCACCATTTGCTGAAAACACTATCCTTCCTCTATTGAATTGCTTTTGTAACTATGTCAAAAATTAGTGGCTGTACTTATATATTACATTTCTGTGTTCTTCTATTCCCTTGATCTATATGTCTAACCCTCTGCCATAACTGCACCATATTCATTGTTAGCTCTATAAAAGTTTTAGGGAAGCGGCTGTGGCTCAATCAGTGGGGCTCCCGTTTACCATATGGGAGACCCTGGGTTCGGTTCCCGGGGCCTCCTGGTGAGGGCGGGCCCGCCCGCATGGCGTGGTTGGCTGACCCGGCGAGCGCAAGCAGCAAGGGGGAGATAAATGAATAAATAAATAAAATCTTAAAAATAAATAAATAAATAAAAGTTTTAAAATCAGGAAAGTGATTCCTCCCACCTTCTTCTTTTTTTTCAAATAATTTGAGCTGTTTTTGATCCTTTACCCCCCCATGTAAAATTTAGAATAATCTTATCTATTAATAGATAATAGATAGATGTAGATAATAATCTTATCTAGATTATCTAGATGTAGATAATAATCTTATCTACAAGAAATCCACCTGAGTTAGGAATGTATCAATATGGGGAGAAATAATATCTTTGCTATGTTGAGTCTTCCAATCATGAATATGGTATATCTCTCCATTTATTTAGTTATTTTTATTTCTTCCTTCGGTATTTTGTAGTTTTCATCGTACAAGGCCTCTTTGTGTTTTGATACATTTACATCTAAAGAAGCAATTGTAAATGGTATTGTATTTTTTTAAATTTTTGTTTCCACATGTTTATTGCTAGTATATAGAAATGCAATTGATTTTTTAATGTTTATCTTGTATCCTGCAATTTTCCTGAATTCATTTATTGGTTTTAGGAGTTTTTTGTAGTTTCTTCATGATTTTTTACAAAGACAATTATGTCATTTTCAAATAAGGACAGTTATATTTCTTCCTTACTTATTTGTATGCCTTTTATTTCTTTTTGCTGCCTTATTACAATGGTTAGGACTGCCAGTACTGTGTTGAATAGTAGAGATGAAAGCAGGCATCCTTATCTTATCCTGATCTTAGGGAGAAAGCATAGTCTTTCCTATTAAGTATGATGTTAGCTGTAGGTTTTTGGCAAATGATCTCTATCAAGTTGAAGATATTCCCCTATATTCTTAATTCTCTGACAGTTTTTTTTAATTATCATGAATGTATGTTGAATTTTGTCAAAGGTTTATTTTTTGCATCATGAGTTTTTCCTTCTTTGGCATGTTTATTTGGTATATTATATTGATTGCTTTTTGAATATTGAACCAATCTTGGTCATGATGTATGTATTCCTTTTATATATTGCTGAATTTAACATTTTGTTAAATATTTTTGCATCTATATTCATGAGGGATATTGGTCTATTCTATTTTTATATTTGTCTTTGCCTGGTTTTGGTATCAGAGTAATACTTGTTTATACCATGAATTGGGGCATGTTCTCTACTTTTCTGTTTTCAGGAAGAGATTATGTAGATTGATGTTAATTATTCTTTAAATATTTAGTAGAATTTTCCAGAAAAATCATCTGAACCTGGAGGTTATATTGTAGAGAGACATTTTAAAATTACAAATTCAGTTTCCTCAATAGGTATAGGGATATTCAAATGATATGTTTCAGATTAGGTGCTTGTGCTTTTTTAAGGAATTGGTCCATTTCATCTAAGCTTTACCACATTGATTTGTATAAAGTTGATCGTAATATCCCCTTTGTACACTTTTGATATCTGCAGGGTTTGAAGTGATACCCCTTGTTTCATTCCCAACATTGATAATTTGTGTCTTCTTTTCTTTGTCAGTGTTGCTAGAGGTTTTTCGATTTTTATTGACCTTTTCAAAGATCTAGGTAATTTTTCATTGATTTTTCTATTGTTTCTGTTTTTATTTTTTTCAATTTCATTGAGTTCTGCTCTCAACTTTTGCATTGGGGCTCTTTTTTTATCTGTGTTTCTCAATGCTTCTGGGTTGCCAGGTTTTTCATCAATAAATCAGAGCTATATAAGGCAAAAAACAAACAAAAAACCAGGGAACTTATTGCCCTGTGTTTCCTTGGCTCTCAAGGTGTTGAGCTGATCTGCCTCCTTTTATCCACCTTTGAAAGTCTTATGTTTGTTTTAGATATAATTTCTGGTATTTTTGCTTGTTCTTAGCAGAAGGAATAGGAAAAGTCTGTCTACTCCATCTTCCAAGAAGAAGTCCAATTTATTTGGTTGTATTCTGCAGGTACAGCTGACAGGATTTGCTGATGGATGGATGTGATGTGTGGGGAAAGAGGAGAAGTCAATGATAATTTATTTTGTCCTGAGACTCTAGAGGATTGAAATTACTATGAATAGACATGGGAAGGCTGAGGTAGAGCTGATTTTTAAGAGGAAATCAGGAGTGTGGCTTTGGATATATTAATTTTAAGATGCCTAGGGGAGAGGTCATGTAGGATTTTGGATCACCTTTTGGGTAAAGGTGGAGGTCTGGTCAGGAACTAGACCTTCAGCAGACATTGGCATGGAGGTGATATTTAAAGCCATGGAACAAGACCAGACTATCTGAGGAGTGAGAATAAAGAGAAAGGAAGTCCAAGTACTGAGCCCTAGGCTATTCCATTGTAAAGAGTTAGGTAGACAATGAAGAACTGGCACAGGAGACTGATGATGAGCAGCTAATGAGGCAGGAAGAAAACCAGGGGAGTGTCATGTTCTGGAAACCAAATGTAGAAAGTGTTTCTAAGAGGAGGGATTGATAAGCCATGTGAAATGTTACTGAGAAGTACAGTAAAGCCCAAGCTGGGATCTGACCCCTGGATTTAGCAGTTTGTCCAGAGCAGTGTAGAAAACTGTTTGCTCTAATGTTTTGCCTTCTGGATTTCTTCCTTTTCAGGCTCACTACCACCATTTCCCTTTTTACAGATCGTGTTTTGTATAATCTCTTTTTCTTTCTTCCATCTGTGAACGGTAATATATGCTTAATAAACATAAGAGCTGCTTCATAAATTTCAGTGCTGGGATGAGGAATTAGACCCAGTGAAGTCATCAACAATTTTAGTCACAAAATGCTCAGAGGCACCCGCATAATTTCTTCAAAGCCATTCATTTATATTCTTATTTCTTGTTCTTGCTTGTTGAAACCTATGAACTTATTGATAAATTAAAAAAAGAAAAATAATTTTATTTGTTATTTTATGAAAGTCACTAATGAAATAATGACTTACTTCTTACTGCAAGTTAATTGGAATAATGGGAACATTTGGAGCTTCTGTTCTGCACAATCATTTATTGACCAACCTACAATGCTTTACATGTTTTTCCTCCTTTTACCCTGATGACAGCACCAAGAGAAGGATTTATTGCTGCCATTTCAAAAAGTAAACTAAGAGAGAGAGTAGGGCATTCAATCTAAAGATCATGCTCTGCAGTGAGCTGCCTCTGTTTCCAAACTTTCTTCATAATCACCTGCTTGATAATGGGATTTTGTAAGAGGATTTATGCCTTGTGCTCCTTTCAAGAAATACAGATATTAGAAACAAAATCTATTTGTTAATCAGAAGAAGAGTTGATTCATTCTATTATTTTACTTTTTAAAATTAGTTTTGGTATAGTGCGTCAATATCTGTTTTTATGTTACTATTTATTGCTTGTTAGAAACAAATTTGAGGATCTAGGAATAAAATTAGTCACTTTTAAAATTTAAAATTACAGTTAGTTTTAAATGTGATTGATTTCTATCAGGCACTTTTTGTAATACTTAAATTTATTAATTAAGTCTGCACATGGCCACAGCAATTATTTACATAAAGCAACCATTGGTTTCAGATTGGTAAGGGAAGTAGACTACTTTATGGAAAGCAATGGGTTAACTTGTTTCCAGAGTAACAGCTGTTGTTAGGCAATACAGAGGGTATTTGCTGTAACAGCTTGCTATGTTGAGTAGCTAGTAAGGGAAGTCTTCCAAAGATGTATCCTATAACTGCAAATAAATAAATAAAACCAAACCACCCACTAAACCATGTTCAGAGTAGCTGTGGGATTACTGTGTTTGATCTTTGTAATGATTTTCTGCTTTGAATGGGGCAATTGTAGAAGACTAGTCCTTTCAAGTGGAGACTTGGAAGTTTTATCTATACAGTTTATTATCAAAGGGAAATATTGACAGTCCACTTGCTGAAACTCTAAGTAGAAGTGTTGGAAGTGACTTCTGAGGCTGCTGGCTCTACCTTTCTATGGAGACGCAGACAGAAAACCGGGGAGGCTAGTTAAGTGACTAACTTCTAAGGAACACATAGATGACAGGACAGTGAAGGGAACTCAAGGCGTTTCTACTCTATTCCTTCAGTTCCATGCCTAGAAGAGGCTGAAGCAATGGAACATGCCCAAGAAGGGCTGTAGCTATTGTACTTAGTGAACTCTGATTTTGAACACCAAAGATGGTGTTTCTAGCTATGTGGAGGAAAACAGAATCCCAGTCTGTTCATGAATAAGCAAAGTGTGAAAAACTCTTCTGGAGTAAATGAGGCATGTGTGACCTGCCAGAGATGCCAGCCATGTCCCAGCTAACTTGTCTCATCCCAAAGAGATATCCGACACTGCCTGTGCTAGCACATCTTGTATGCGTGGGTCATAACCCAAACTGCGCAGGTCCTGCTTCTGAAATCGGCGAGTAGTTTTCTAAGGCATTTGGTGGCAGGGACAGGCCTGTGCTTGCCTACATCCACCACCTCCGTGCTACAGTTGGCAGATGCTTTTATCTCTATAGCTTTAAATTCTCTCTAGGAACTTTTTTGTTCCCTTCCTTTTTTATTCCAATTCCCTGATAGAGTCTCCTTGCCCCTCTCATTTTCCCCAGGAGTCAGGCTAATTTCCATGCAGCAGTGTCAAATTTTGTTAGCATCTTTATCGCACAATATTTTACCCTTGAATAGAAAAAAAAATCAGAAATATATCAAATTCTAAAAGGAAGAAAAGGAAGTATACATTTGTCTTCTTTTCTCTTTGTGTATCTTTCTCACTGAAGACACTGCCACACAAAATCAGATTGCAAATCTTTTGTCAATAGGTTTGATTATTCATAGATTGAAGCTCTGTGTGGACTAAAAGCCAGTTTAAGATAACCAGTGATTTTTCCTATCATATTACAGAATGGGCACATGATTTGGCCCAAAATGTTATACTGAAGAACCATCACATCCTACAAGGACCATCCTGATCTGACTCCTGCCCTCTTCATCGGGCCTCTTTCCTTACCATCAAAGCTTTGTCCTCTCGTACCCCTCACACCAAGCTACGCGCTTTCACGCCTCGTTACCTCTCTCTTTTCTCTGCTTATGCTGCTGCCCTGCTGCCTCCATTTCCAGACAATTCCACTTTTAAGAATCACCTCCTCCAAGAGACCTTCTGCAGTATACTCAGGTTGGGTTGAATGTCCTTCCTCTCTGTGTAATATGCCATGTAGAGCTCTCTCTTTGCACTGGGCATGGCTGGATGGCACAGACTGTACATTTTTCACATGTGTATCAGTAGTAAGTGCTTTTCTAGACCGTCTCTGATATGAGGTAGATTATCAATCAGTGTTTGGGCAAATGAAGGAGTGGAATTAAATTTACTTTATCACTTCTTTTGCCGGGTATCTCTGGATAAAAATAGAGGAGTAAATAATCAAGTCATTTAGTGCTATGGAATTCCTAAACTAACTCTTCTGATTTAGAAATGGTAGAAACTACCTTTGATTCACATTCCTAAGAGGAAGAGTCCTGGATCTATCATAGCAATCTAATAAAAAGATCATAAAATGTCCTGGAGAAATGTGATTTCTAGGAAGTTAAAGGACAAATAATCTGAAAGATATAAAAATGAAGACTTGAGGATGTTAGCATATAAACAACTAAGTAAGCAAACCTTTGCTATAATTATTCTTTATTAAATACACAAATGCTTTAGAAAATGGGTTGAAATTTAATGTTTTAAAAAGGGTATCAATAAAGTAGTCCTAAAAATATTCCTTTTGTGCTTTAATCTAAAGGATAAAATGTCTTCTCAGGTTGGAGATGAAGCCCGAGATGCTCACCTGGTCCCCTTGGTTAGACCCTGAATGGCAAATTCCTATTACAAATGACAAATTGTCTAACTTCTGCGAGCCTTGGTTTCCTCACTGCTATGCCCTCGCGGGTGCTGGCCGCTGCTCCTGCTAAGCTGCCTTCTGCTATTTCATTTCTCTTATCACTACAGCTGCCACCCCTGTTACCACTCATACCTGAAGCCTCCCCTCCCAGCACCAGCATAGCCTCCCTTCTGACCCCACAAGCTCTTTAGGAGGGGCCAAGAAGACTAGGAACTTGGATGTGCTCTCACACTCCTCTGAAGGAACCTGTGCTTCTCCTGCTCCAGGGACTTTCTCAGGGGTAAGGGTGGGGCGCCTGCCTCTCCTGCCCAAGGCTCTTCCTCCCTTCTCAGGTGTTCCTTCACTGGCCAGTGTTTCTGGCAGAGAGGTAAATTAACTGTATTGGGTCTCTCAGTGTTGTTTTTGTTGTATGCCCTGAAGAGATCAAAGAACCATGCCGAGCCTTTAACTTAGCGTGACGTGCTAGCAATTGTGGAGTTCGGACGCTGACATACTGTACAGCTTGTCCTCCTGCTTTGGTGCAGGCATTACTGTATTTTTAGGCCTCCCTGACACTGCCAAGACAGTAGTGTGTGGAGATGAAGGACAGGCCTGCTGGTCTGTGTAAGGGAAGCGTCTTGCCTAAAGCTACAGCAACATATGCCCGAGGCTTTTGTTTTCTGATGAGGGTGGTGGAGGGGGTGGCATGTTGTGTTTTGGCTTCATTTTGAGCATTTATAGCACTTCACACTGTGTGTGCTTGAGGATGTGTGGAAGCATAGGATTCGCTTTATGAACTAGCTTTGGGAGGTGTCTGAAGCAAGATATCAAGTTTTGAAAAATGAACAACACTTAAGTTTATCTTTAAACTAAACTGCAAATAGAATATTTACACTTTTTATTTATACAACAAAATAACGCTCAAAACACTCTACTAATTTGGAATCATGATCATTTGGGTTGACTTTTCCCAGTGTACTTTGTGTGAAAGAAGTTTTGCTGTGCAGATTAATTTTACATGAAATCTAGAAGAGATTTGTCAACATCTTAAGGAATTCAAACTGCTTTTGCATACAGAGGAACACCTGTAAAAGCTACACTTTACTCTTGCTTGTTTGTCACCAATGACATTACTTGCTTGTTTTTCATCAGTGATACTACTACAGTTTATTGGAGCTCCTTCTCCCTCTTAATTTCTATCCCAACTACCAGCTTTAGGTTGGGTCTTCATATGCTCCTACTTGGGTTGCTTTAATACCTAACTAGTTTTGTCTTGTTCAATTTACCCTTTCGCCTGCTTGGTAATTCCTTATGCAGTTATAAGAGTGCATAACTGTTGTGATACAAATCTGGCTATACTTTCTGATTAGTGACCTACAGTGGTTTCCTAGCATAGTGAGATAAAGGACTAACTCCTTGGAATGGCATGTGAGGCCTCAAACATCCCTTTTCAGGTTCCTAATTTCCTGTTTCCCTCATCCACTGTGGCAACTGCATCCCATCCAGGGAGCTTCTCCTCCTCTGAATGGAATGGCCCTCCCTTGCCGTCTGCCTAATGGAATCTCTTGCAGACAAGAAGCCCCAGCTCAGGTCTACTCAGCATGGTAAAACTATTCTCACTACCACTCAGCTCTGAAATAGTGTGCCCTCTGGGTAAAGGTCTGTTGGACTTCCATAATATTCTGTGCAGATCTCCATTAGAGCTCTTATCCCACAGTATCATACCCCACTGGAGTGAACACTGTAGCCTTGGGTGTCTCGCACATAGCCTTCAGCATATGTTTGTTAAATTAAGTGGCTTCTGATTATTAGCAACATGCCCAATCGGCCAGCAAGCCTGGAAGGATGGCTCTTAGAGGTGCTTTGTAAGACACCAGTTTGAGTTATAGGGTGGATAAGAATGGCATGAAATGGAACTTATTCTGAAATATTCCATAGTTAAAACTTCAGGCTGCTTTTGCCTGTCATCTAAATCAATGAGGTTTTTAGTACATTTTTATTACCTTTCTATAGGAAAAAGAAATACTGCAGAGTTTTATTTTTCTAACACTTTAGATGGAACTTAGAACTGATGCCAATTCTGCCATTAGCTTCCTGTCTGTGCTAGTCTGCACACGTGCACACTCACACACACACCATGCCTGCACAGGTACACACATCAATGTACATAAGAGATAGTTCGCTTTATTGCACGACATTTACTATCTTATAGTTTGGAGTGACCTTGGATGTGAAATTTGCAATGCAGTTAGTAGTCTTTATATTACATACATTTTGAGAATAAAACAGATGTCATGAAAATAGTTTTGTATTACATATACACTCTTAAAAAAACTAGACAATCTCTAATAACTTGATGACCCTTTTCTCTATCAACAACAGAACACTAGAAAATACTATAAATTAGTGAAAATGTTATAAAAATATAAAATTAGATACATAGAATATGCTCATATGATGTTTTAATATACTCTGGGCTGATGATCTGGTGATCTCTAGATTTATGAGAAGGAAATTTACTAAGTAAATTTGTAGCAAAAGCAATACTTTGCTAAGGTAAAGGTAAGAGAAAAGTTTAATCTATTTAGGAAAATAAATTGAGTTCTATAGAAGAACTGTTTATTTATATAGCATCTCTTCTTAGACTGATTACCAGTTGTCACTCCTCATGACAACATCCAGCCAAAAAAAGTACTTTGTTAAGTCAATTTACAGATTTATTTAAAATGAACATAGCTTTATTCCTTTAAAAATAACCCCTAATTCTGGCCCTTTTCCAAGTCATATAAAGCTTTTCTTTAATCCAAACTGTGATGGCATAGATTGTGTAAATCTATTTGCATTGTAAATCTTGCTTTGTTTTCTGATAGGAGTTACTAGAAATTCAATTTTATTTAAGTTAAACATTGAATCGTATTAATCAATACTAATGGATATTTGGAGATGTTTTTACTAAGAACAGTCCAAAGCCTGGAAAGACAACATTTTACAGCTTTTATGGGTTATGTAAAGAAAAAGGTCATGCATAAAATTTTCTCTGGATACCATTCAAGATCTAAGAGTTTTGAACAATATAAACTATAACCAAAAAAAAAAAAAAAAAAAGCCTCCACCCTCCTTATACAAATTTTTAAATTGTGTATATATTAGAACTGAAAGCCTGCTCCCATCCTAAATTCATGAGATTAGAAGGTATCTTTTAAATGTCAACTGCATTATTGACTGACAAGAACATTTTATTATAAAGTTTGATGATTGATAATAGTAATAGCAAGTACATTTGAGTGCTTACTGCATGCAGCCACATTTCATATATGGTCTCAACTAATCCTCACTCTTAACCTATGCTGAAGGGTAGTATTTTACATTTTAGAAAACTGAGGCCTACAGAGTCACATGAGTATGCAGAGGAGCCCAAATACCGTGTTTTAGCTCCCAAAACACATACCCTTAGTTTACTTTATATTGAAGATTTCCTAATCGCCTCAAAGTTACTTTAGGCAGTGAAAGAACTCTATTCATTTTCACAAGACAATTCTTCACTACAACTGAGCATTTTAAATTCCTATGAAAAATAGATAATATAAACAGTTAAGAAGCCAGGAAGTTCCAAGAAATTCTGAAATATGTTTGAACTTAGGCACTTTTGAATGTGTGAAGCAAAAGCAGAAAAATAAAGCACGTGGTGACAGTACTATGGAATCTTACTTGGAGGCCATTTTTTATGGCCACAACTCTTTAGGCAGCCAGGGTCCTTCCTTCCATCAAAAACCAGTGTGTTCAGTGAACTCAGAGGTGGATGAGAATTGTGGTTGATGGTACAGATGCAAGAGTATCCTGGAACCTAGAGCAGATATACGTCACTATTGCAGGGTGGTGGGAGCGTGGAGAAGCATGGGAAAAATACAATTGGTGTGACCTATGGACTGTGATTAACAACACTACTGTAATATTCATGCATCTATGCCAAAGATGTACTGTGTTGATAATGGAGGAGTATGGAAAAACTGTGCCAAATGTATGCTATGGACCATGGTTGGTGGTAATTATCTGATGATGTTATCTCGTAATCTGTAACAAATGATCCACCACAGTGTGGTGTGTTGATGAACGGAATTCTACACGTGTGCATGATTGTTTTGTAAGTTCACAACTTCTTTAATAAAAATATATCAAAAGCAAAAAAAAAAACAGTGTGTTGTTCCTGCCTTTAACAGGGGATTTAGAATCAGAAGAAAGGCTATTTTGCTAAAGCAAGTGAAAGGGTATGTATTGTAACTTCTCCCATAGCAGGAGCAAGCAGTTGTCAAGAATGAAAGCAGTTCTGGGGACTGTTTATTCTCCTTTTCTGTCTTGCTCTCTCTTTCTCCCTCTCCCTCGCATTTGATTTCTCTTTTATGGACTTTCTGCTTTTCTCTATGTAGAGGCTTATTCTGATTTCTCTGCCCTGTCTGTGGCCTGATTCATAATTTCTGTGCTCTAGACTTGCATATGACTTTGGCTTACTGTAAACTTTCTGGATCCAGCTATTAGTGCTTCCTTTTAGCTTCAGCTCTGCTGCTAATCCCCTCATTTTTGCAGGTTTCCAGTTTCCAAGGGATCACAGTAATTAGCTCAATTTATCTTGTCAAACTGTAGATCATAGGGCATAGGTCAGAGATGATGACATACTATATATCTTTGTGTTAGGTATCTGCCCCAGCTCATTAGTTTTTTTTTTTTTTTTTTGGCTATTTAGCACTGGAGGCACATGGTATAAAACATGGTCAATGTCCTTTGAGAATGGACAGGGAAATTTCATAGTAGGAAATAGGAGACCATTCTGTATTGGCAGTCTACTTTGTCTAGACACAACTTTCATACCACATTCTAAGCAATAGTCTAAAGAGTTTTCCCAACCTCAATGGTACTTAGAAAACAGTGTGCAAAGCTCTCTGAAAGAAGTAAGTCACCTTCCTACACTGACAAAAACCCACCTGGAGTGTAGTGTTAGTGAAATTTCAACAACATACAAACAACCACAAAATAAATGTCGTTCATTGGTGTCTTATTGTATGCCATACATGTCATGTATTATTAATAATTCTTCCAGTACTTCTAGAGAACAGACACACATATCCCTACTTTACAGAAGAAGAAACAGGGGTTCAGGAAGCTTAAGCAACTGGTCCAAGGTCACACAGCAACTGAGTGGTAAATACTGAAATCTCTCTTATTCTGAAACATACATTTTCTACTATATTATGCTGACAATAATATTTTATTTCAACAGTCAAATAGATTTTTTAATTAAAAGGAGGAAATGTTCTATTTATGCAGATATTTACCATTTCTGTTTCTTTTTCTTCATTCCTGAAGTTTCGAGTGTACTCTGGTGTCATGTCCCTTCAGCTAGAACTTCTTTTAACATTTCTTCTAGAACACATCTGCTGGTGAAAAAATTCCGTTTTCTTTCTTCTCAAGGGCTTTCTTTCACCATCACTCTTGAAAGATATTTTCATTAGATATAGAATTTTAAGTTGATAGGTCTTCTCTTTTAGCACTTTAAAAGATGTTGTTCCATTGTCTTCTGGCCTCCATCATTTCCAAAGAGAAATCTGCAATTTATTTGGATTGTTCTTCCACAATCAATGTGTAACATGTCATTTATTTCTCTGGTTGTTTTCAAGACTCTTCTTTGTTTATGCTTTTCAGTAATTTTGTTATTATGTATCTGGGATGATTTCTTTTAGTTTGTCCTGTTTAGAGTTTGCTGAGTTTCTTATATTGTGAATTTGTCTTTTGACAAATTGGGGATATTTTCAGGCATTATTTCTTTTGAGTGCCTTTTATGCATCAATTTCTTTTGCCTCTGCTTAAGGGACTTCAATGAAACAAATGTGAGATCTTTTGATATTATCCCACAAGTCTCTGAGACTATTCATTTTTGTTTTCAATCTTTTTTCTTTTTGTTCTTCAGATTAGACAATTTATATTCTATTGTGAAGTTCACTTACCCTTTCTTATCTCATCTCCATTCTGCCATTGAGCCATCTAATGAGTTTTTATTGTATTTTTAAATTGTAAATTTTAATTTGGTTCTTTTTTATAGACTATTCATCTTCTGAGAACTTCAGTCTTTCTTTTCATGTTAAGAATTTTCATCTTAGTTCATAGGAAATGGCTTTAATAGCTGCTTTGAAGTCTGACTGATAATTCCCACATCAGCATCATCTTTGGGTTAGCATCTGCTGACTGCTGATTGTATGTTCCCTTAAGAATTGCTCAGATTTTCCTGGTTGTTGGTATGTCAAGTAATTTTGGATTGTATCTTGGACATTTTGAATATTACATCATCAGACTTAGCATCTTATCAAAATTTTTTGGAGAATATTGATTTTTTGCTGTTGTTGTTCAAGCAGTCACTCGACCTATAAGTCTGCCTTTTTTCTGTGGGTAGTAGTTTCAATGTCAAGTCTGTTTTCAAAATCTTTGCTATGCTATTTGTGTCTGCCTGAGGCATGCTGCACTCAGGGTTTGATCTGATACTTGTTAGGTGTTTATACTGTAATTCAGATCTTAGAGTCTTTTCTATACTTCTTTGGGCATTTTCCAGGCATTTGTAACTTGGGGATGAACTTAGTACTTGTGTAGATTCAAACACAGAATTAGAGATAGTTTTCTCTAGCTATCTCATCTGTGTTATCTTCACACTGTCTGGTATCTAGGGCCCCTTTGCTCTCTTTGTCTGGCCAGAGAGATTGAGTTTTCTCAACATTTTGGCCTCCAGTGCTGTGGTGCTGTTCCATGTAATTGTGCCACAGAGAATGTAGAAAAAGAAAAGAAAAATATAATGATGATTCTCCTACTCTCTGCCCAACAGGGCTCCCTTTTTTTTCAGTTCCTCTATCTAGTGGGATGGATCATCTTGTGGAATCTAAAGTGCCTTGCCTCTACTGGGGTGGTAATGCAGATCTACATTTGGAGCTGGTCTTGATGCAGGGATGGCAGGGTGGAAAGATAAAAATAAACATAGGCATTTTTAACTCTTGCTTGCAATGGCCTCGTTTCCTGGTTCTCTGGCCAGCATGACAGACTTTTTGTTTTTGGAAGTCTTTTGCTATGTGCGTCTTCTACATAGTTCCCACTTTGCCTTTCCTTCAGGGCAAAGCCGGGAGGAGAACAACAACAACAAAATAAACAGCAGATAACTCATTTTAGCCAAATTGATCTTTCTTTAAGATCTGACTTCCTTCTTCAATCCACTTTTTTTTTTTTTTTTACTTTTCAGAGCCCTCAGGCAGTTTTCCATATTTGTCCAGAGTTTTATTTGTGATCAGGGGATTATAGAGTGGACTTCTTACTCCCTGAACTGTATCTCACTAGGGTATATACCTATAGTACTTGCCACAGAATCTGCCATGTGATAGAGAAATCCTACATTTTTATAAATAACTGGAATGAAAATGTGAAATGTGAGGCTGGCTAATTATCTTATAAACTCAGGTAGGACAGAGATACAAATATTTGACCCACAGGCTGCCATTCTTACTTTCCACACTCAGAGTGACCTTAATATTTCTTTACTACTCTTCTCCCTGCGGAGTCTGAATCCAACCTCAGAATACTTCTTAACACAGAAAACCTGGCAGCTGCTGCAAATAATTGCCATGTGAGATAAAAGCCTACCTTTTAGTTCTATCTTTAGGATTAAAGTTTTTCACACATAAATTCAAGCTTTCCCTCCCCCATCTAACTGCAGTGATTCTTCTCCTTAAATTCCCATTGACCCATCCTTTTTTTCTCTCCTTAATATTCTAGTTGATTGACATATTTCTTCTTTGCCAGGTGGACTTGATGAGGAAAAAAAAACATTCTTATAAAGTATCCATATTTTCATAGAAAATTGTAATTTGACCAATGTTTTACTGAGCTTTCCCCATTTACACTAAGAATTTATCTTCGTGTTTTAGCCTCTGGGAAATGATGTATTTGTTTAATAGATTAGCAATTATCTAGCTCAAAAGTGATCATTAGACTTTCTTTTATATGATTACTATTGCTCACCAATCCTACAATCCATTTATCACCAACTGCATCCTTTCACTCGGCCTTGTTTGTCCTAGACTAAGAGATTCCTATAGCCTCATTTTGAATCTTTCTAAGTAAGAATATTAATAGAAAGTAGTATGCCTTGATATATCTGATTTAAAATCTCAGTTATGCTTGGAAAACCATATCTCTGCATTTTGATTTTTCTGCTTGCCCTTTTTATTGCCCTAAACTATTTTCCAGTAGGGCTGTAATCTAAACAGAGGTGTAGTTTTTTGTTAGAGAGTTGTAGTGATTATCATCAGCCACCAGGGGATTACTGTGGTGCAAACATTATCTTAGCTGTAGATATGAGGCAGTATCTGCAAATAATTTGAATGTGTTTTCATGCCTTTTTATATTTGGTGTGAAACACCTATAAGTCACCCACCTGAGTATTCACTCAAAAGAACTCTTCCTAGAGTTTTGGTGTACCCACTTATAAAACAGAAGATCTAGTCCAAAAAATGAGCTCCCAAAGTATATTAAGCATGTGTATAGTGCAGATACCAAGCATGAGGACTTGGTGACATTGTAGGTTACACATCACTGACTCCAAGGTCATCTGATAAAACCTCCTGTAGAAGATAATTTCAGACCCATGTCCTGGGATTCTGCAAAGCAATGCCATGGCTGATAATAGAAAAATGAAGAGCAAATAAACTTACTATGTGACAGTCTGTTACGCTCACCTTCTAAGTGTGTTTTTCTTTTCTCCTTTTCTTTTGGGTCTTCAGTTTACCGTGGTTTCTGGGCAGTACTGATGCTCCTGGGTGTAGTCGCTGTCGTGACCGCTAGCTTTTTGATCATCTGTGCAGCTCCGTTTTCCAGCCATTTTCTCTACAAAGCTGGAGGAGGCTCATACATTGCTGCAGGTATGTACAGTGCAAAGGGTGCAAGTTCCAGCCATGCTGTTTCTTCATTTCTTCATCGTTTCCATTTCTGGTTTCAAGGTGCCAGGCTTCTTTTGTAATAGTAATACAATAATAATAATAAATATATACAATATTTCTTGAGTGCTAACTATGTGTCAGATACTTTTTCAGGGACTTTCAATGAATTAACACGCTTACGCATCATGACAGCCTATCCCTGTTATATGCCCAGTACACCAACAAGGACAATGAGGCTGCTGACTCACTCTGAGGTTGTGCAAAAGCCTGTTCATCTCTCTTACCCTATGAAGTTTCTATCTGTAAAATGAGCATTGTAGCATGTATTTTCATAATATATCAGGATATAGGTGAACTTTTTTGTTTACTTGTGGTAGCCCCATGATGATATTTTTGAAAAAGGTACTGACATGATTTATTATAGGCAAAAACATCTTTTTCTACATCATCACCATTACATTGTCTTAATTGTGGTCCATATGCATTATCTAAATACATTCTTTTTAAAACCTGCATTTATTTTAGTCAATTTTCCAGCTAGTCTTTCCAATTCCTGCTAAAATGATCTTAGTACAAATGGAAAAGTAAATGGATAGGTGAGTCTTGTGAATTTTAAGCCTTTTTTACTTAATTATGAAGAAATGGCCAGAACACTGACCTAAAATGTGCACAATATTGTTGTTTGTGCAGTGACAGATTGCATGGACAAAGATACCAGCTGTATCATTGTGCTCTGTTTGTTGTCAGTTTCATGGATAAATCTTGACTCCAAAGCTCACTCACTTGTTCTTAACTTTGAATACTTCCTCTCTTGGAAGCAGTTCCCATTTATTTAGTCATTCAATCTTGCTCTGTTTTTCTTGTTGTTGTTGTTATAATATTTCTTAGGAATGTTTGTTTATCACAATAAACTTCTAGCAAGTGCTTGCCCAGTGTTTTCTGTAAATCCAGGATTGCATAAAGGGTGCTATTTCTTCCCCGGTTCCAGAGTTCACTCCTACACTGTTGTATTCACAGTCTAGCTTTTGATGGTCTCTTGTCCCTCTATTGCCAAGTAATCATTCTAAAACACTGCTTAAAAAGAGCTTTTATACATTATAAATGTTATATACAAAAAATACATAATTTCCCTTAACACAAAAGTCCAAAATGTGGCATATTTTTTCCAGTCTTTTTTTGTGCACCTATATTTAAAGTAAATTTCATTAAGATATAAAAACATCTTAACATAGTCTCATAAACTATCATCCACATCACTTATTGTCATTATAATCATCACAGAGACAGCTCATGATATTGCTTATCATCATTTAATCAGTGACCAGCCATGCCCTACTCTTTTTGCATAATATTGTGCTTAGTTCTGTAGAGGGAATAAAAAAGAAGAATCAAATATGAATCCTCTGCTCAAAGAGCTCAAAGAAACCCACTCTAAGAAGAAGAGCCCTGTGTAACATATTCTGTCTTTATTTTGTCTTTTGGATCCACTCTTTCCTTCACCGTTTTCAAGAGTCTGGCTTTACCCTATTAGAGATCACATAACTTTTTAAAGAACTTTTAAAATTGAGGTACAATTCACATACCATAAAATTTACCTATTTACAGTGTACATTTCAGTGTTTTTAGGTTTATTCCCAGAGTTGTACAATCATAACCACAGACCAAAATATTTTCATTACCCTAGAAAGAAATCTTGTACCTGTTAGCAGTCTTTCTCCATCCCCCTCACCGTCTAGCCTCTGGCAAATACTAAGCTACCATCTGTCTCCATGGATTTGTCTATTGTGGACATTTCATATAAATGGAATTATAAAATATGTGGTTTTCTGTGTTTTCCTTCTCTCACTTAAATCTCATAATTTATACTCTCTCTACTTTAATTCACAAGACCAAATGCCTTATATTCTTTCAAACTGGGGCATCTCCATTTCTAAATGCTTTGTCTTCCTCAAGCCATGTCCTACCTTTACTTCACCGAAAGTTCCAGATAGGTGCATGTTTTTTCTCAGAGTGTTCCCAGATATAACAGCTACCTGCTAAAATGTGTAAATATTTGGTTCTTTTCATTCCTTGATTTTCTTTTTTAATCTTCTCAGTTTGTCAATAATGGAAATATGTAAGAACAGTATTTTAGCACTGACATATTGTGGACTGCACGATTATTATAACGATTATTATAACTCAGAAATACTTTGATTCTGGCTGTGGTCCTATTAGAGAATTGTGTATCTGTGGGTATGTTTAGTGCTTTATGTTTGCCTTGAAAAAAGATTGTTGCTCATTTTACCACTTTGTAATTTGTTTGAGAAAGAATTATTTTTGGTTGAGCGCTCTAGAAAAATAAAGCATGTGATACAAAATCATATGCCTGTGCCAAGTGGATTTTCATTTTTCAGGTGAATCTTGTGCAGCCCGTGGGTATTGGCTGAGGACCCCCTTGCTCAGTCCTTCACACAAAAGCCCTTTGAAGGGGTTTGGAGATGCCCTAGGTGTTTTGGGAGCTCAGTCTGCAAACCACTAACCTAGGTGTTTATGTGGATACCTCCTTCCAAATTTGACTTTTAATTGCCTTCATGACATGATTCTTTATTGTTTGTATAGGACCTTTTGCTTCCTCAGAATAGAGAAATATTCTATTGGATGAGGTAAAATATTACTATTTGTTTTTTTGTTTAGGGCAGGAAAAGTTATGTTCTCAGGGGTAACTAAAATTTATTGTGTAGTAGCAATTTCTACAGGGAAACACAATCTTTTTAAAGCAGTTATTGGGACAATAAATCATCCTTAAACTTGACTCCTGCTTGACAGAAGAACTTCTAAAATCTTACAGTTGTCTATTTTTAACATTCCCAGATAATATTAATAGGCAACTTATCCTTTTGGAGTTGAAGATGGAAACTTATATGCTGTGCAATGTGAAGACAAGGACAATATGGAGTCAACACTAAGTTTGTCAGCCAGCCAAATTTTTCTGTGCCACATTTAATACAGAACTGTGCATATATTTATTTACTGAGTTAAAGTGAATTAAGTTTATAATGCTTTCTTTAGTTAGGCTTTATATTTTCAAAATGAGGAGATCTCATTCCATGAGCCATGCATTCTAAAATCCCTTTCTGTTTTGGGCTTACCTCATCATTCATTGTCTCAATTCATCTCCCTATCCTGCCCTGTGCCAATGCATTACTCTGCTGGGGCAG
Organism: Tolypeutes matacus; assembly: GCA_026826555.1. Lineage (NCBI taxonomy): Eukaryota > Metazoa > Chordata > Mammalia > Cingulata > Chlamyphoridae > Tolypeutes > Tolypeutes matacus. The sequence continues at coordinate 64,072,940 of JAKSZT010054030.1, read as the reverse complement.
TTTGGAACAGATGGTTCCTCTCTTGGACTCATGGTTAGTGTGCCTGCCTTGTCAATGCTACAAACTAGATTGGGCACTCTATGTTTGGATATTTGACCTTTGGAGAAGGAAGAACAAATTCCAAATGGCCCTTTCCGGGTGTGTGCACATAGAAAGACTCTTTGGCATCAACAGGAAGACGTTTTGAACATTCCGCTCATGGGAGAGGAATGCTAACGCCGCAGCTGTAGGGTGTGATTAGGCAGCGGGGCCCATGGTAATCCCTTGCTCTATCAAGAGGCTTACAGCAAGGCATGGAGGGCTTGGGTTGCTGCTCCCTGCACTTGCACAGAAAACTCCTCGGCCCGGCCAGGCCCCATGTTTCCTGAGGAGGTTCAGTTCTGGACAAAGTATAAGATAATTGTCAGGAAATTACAATACTAAGCCTAAATTTAAATGTCTCATCACTCAACTCTACTATGTCTAAGCAACTGCTAAATTTTTTAAACATGTGCTCATGGAGAACTTTTAGATACAAATTAATAGAGGTTGACACTTGTCTTCTCCTCCCCCAGTGATATTGGCTGTGATATGAAAGATGCAGGAAGAATTAGAAAAGATAGACATGCATTACAAAAATTTGGGTTATATGGAGAAAATTATTATACAGCTGAATATTCCTAACCCATGGGCAAATAGTATCAATATAACAATCACTATGAACAAATAAGAAAGAGTAATGACAAGACCTGGATGTTCCCAGCCACTGGCCTTGGGTGATAAGCCATAAAACTGGAAATTGGTATTTAACCAGCTTACCAAGTGGGAGATATTTTTTGTCTTCCATAGTGAAATTATTTTTTCCTGGATGACAAGCTGGGATTTACATTTTTCTGCTGAATGTAGAACTAGACAGACTGAGGTGTCTGAAGAAATCTGAATCTCTACTAGACCCCATATTTGACCCTTAGGTTGATGGGACTACACAGACATCTTCTAAGTATAACAACTATAGTGTCCCTTATTCTGGTTCTAGGGTATGTGAATGGAAGCAAAGGCTAATTTGACATATAATTTATTCCTTGGGAACATGTTGGAGACAACGTTGTGGTTTTGAGTCCCGAACATGCCCGTTTTCTTTGCCCCATTCCGTGACTACTGGATGTACACCTTGCCCCAGTTAACTGTTGTACAAGCTATGATTGGTCATTAAGAACCTTAGCAGAGCAGAGCAGAGCTCATGGGGACAACTTGAAGCAAATTCTTTTGTTGACTCATCCCTGCTATCTTCTGGTCTGGAGAACAGTGCATTCTTACCATTTTTTATTAGAGAAGTTGTGAGTTTACAAAACAATCATGCATAAAATACAGGATTCCCGTATACCAGCACCCCACCACCATCTTGCATTAGTGTGGAACATTTATTACTCTTGATGATAGCACTTTAAAAATAATTGTGCTATTTTTTAGACAGGAGTTACCTTTGTTTATTATTAAAATAGCTCTATCTATCATCCATTATTTACATTAGGTATATATTTTCCCATAACCACCCTATTATTACAATCTTGTATTCGTATCATACATTTGTTATGATTCGTGAAAGAACATTCTTCCATATATACTATTGACTCTAGTACCTTGTCTACAATAGGGTTCACTGTGTTATATAGTTTGTATAGTCTATATTTTATCTTTTATTTTTTATTCTAGTGATATGTACATACTAAAGTTTCCTCTCTTAACTACATTCACCTATACATTCAGTGCTGTTGATTAAATTCAATAATGTGCTACCATCACCACCATCTATTTCGCAAAACTTTGCCATCAGCTTAAATAGAAATTCCGTACAAGTAAAGAATCAACTCCCCGTTCTCTAACACCAATCTATCTCTTGGTAACCTATATTCTAGATTCTAACTCTAGGTGAGTTGCTTATTATAATTAATTCGTAACAGTAAAATCATATGGTATTTGTCCTATTGTGTCTCATTTATTTTACTCAACATAATGTCCTCAAGGTTAATCCATGTTGTCACATACATCAGGACTTCGGTCCTTTTTATGGCCGAATAACATTCCATAGTACATATATACCACGTTTTGTTTATCCATTCATCAGTTGATTGGACACTTGGGTTGCTTCCATCTTTTGGCAATTGTGGATAGTGCTGCAAACAACATCAGTGTGAAAATATCTGTTGGAGTCCCTGCTTTCAGTTCTTCTAGATTGCCAGATCAAATGGTAATTCTATACTTAGCTTTCTGAGGAACTACCAAACTGTCTCCCACAGCAGCTGCACTATTTTATATTCCCACTAGCAATGAATGAGTGTTACTATTTCTCCAAATCCTTTCTAACTCTTGCAGGTTTCTGTTTTATTTTAATAGTGGTCATTCTAGTATGTATATGAAATGATATCTCATTGTGGTTTTGATTTGCATTTCCCTAATAGCTAGTGATGTTGAGCATGTGCTTTTTAGCCAGTTGTATTTCCTCTTTGGAGAAATGTCTATTCAAGTCTTTTGCCCATTTTTAAATTGGGTTGTTTGTCTTTTTATTGTTGGGTTGAAGGATTTCTTTTTTAATATTCTGGATATTAAACCCTTATTGGGTATGTGGTTTCCAAATAATTTCTCCCATTGTGTAGTCTTTTCACTTTCTTGACAAAGTCTTTTGAGGCACAAAAGTTTTTAATTTTGAAGAGGTCCCATTTATCTATTTTTCTTTGGTTGCTTGTGCTTTGGGTGTAAAGTCTATGAAACCATTGCCTACCACAAGATCTCAAAGATGCTTCCCTATATTTTTTTCTCAGAGATCTATTGTCCTGGTTCTTATATTTAGGTCTTTGATCCATTTTGAGTTAATTTTTGTATATGGTGTGAGATAGGGGTCCTTTTTCATTCTTTTGCATATGGATATCCAGCTCTTCCAGCACCATTTGTTAAAGAGACTGTTTTTCCCAGGTGAGTGGACTGGGCAGCCTTGTCAAAAATAAATTGGCCATAGATGTGAGGGTCTATTTTTCTGAGCTCACAATTCAATTCCATTGGTCAATATATCTATTCTTATGCCAGTATCATGCTGTTTTGACCACTGTAGCTTTTTAATATGTGTTAAAATCAGGAAGTGTGAGTCCTCCAACTTGCTTCTTTTTTTTTTTTCAAGATTTTTCAGCTATTCTGGGCCGTTTACATTTCCAAATAAATTTGATAATTGGCTTTTCCATTTCTGCAGTGTAGGCTATGAAATTTTGATTGGGGTTGCATTGAATCTGTAAATTAATTGGAACATTTTAATGATATTTTAGTCTTCCAATCCATGAACTCGGAATGTATTTAGGTCTGATTTGATTTCTTTTAGAAATATTTTGTAGTTTTCTGGGCACAAGTCCTTTATATCCTTGGTTCAATTTATTCCTAGCTATTTGATTCTTTTAGTTGCTATTGTAAATAGCATAATTTTCTTGATTTCCTCCTCAGATTGCTCTTTACTAACATATAGAAACACTACTGATTTTTGCATGTTGATCTTGTATCCCACCACTTTGCTGGACTTATTTATTAGCTATAGTAGCTTTGTTGTCAGTTTTTGGGGACTTTGTATATATAAGATCATATTATCTGCAAATAGTGAAAGTTTTGCTTCTTCCTTTCCAATTTGGATGCCTTTTATTTCTTTTTCTTGTCTAACTGCCCTGGCTGGAACTTCTAGGACAATGTTGAATAACAGTGGTGACAGTGACATCCTTGTCTTGTTCCATACCTTAAAGGGAAAGCTTTCAGTCTTTCACCATTGAGTATGATGTTAGCTGTGGGCTTTTCATATATGCCCTTTAGCATGTAGAGGAAGTTTCCTTCTATTCCTGTTTTTCTAAGTGTTTTGATCAAGAACAAATACTGGGTTTTTGTCAAGTGCCGTTTCTTTGGCTACTGAGATGATCGTGTGGTTTTTAACTTTCATTTTGTTAATGTGGTGTATTACATTAATTGATTTTCTTGTGTTGAACCACCCTGCATACCTGGGTAAAAACCTGTTTGATCATGGTGTATAATTCTTTTGATTGACTTGGATTCAATTTCAAGTATTTTTTTGAGGATTTTTGTACCTATATTCATAAGAGAAATATGTCTGTAATTTTCTGATAGTGTTTTTATCAGGCTTTGGTATTAGGGTAATGCTGGCCTCATAGAGTGAGTTAAGGAATGTTCCTGCCTCTTCAAGTTTTTGGAGAGTTTTTGCAGCCTTCATGTTAATTCTTCTTGGAATGATTGGTAGAATTCACCTATGAAGACATCTGGTCCTGGGTTTTCCTTTGTTGGGAGTTTTTTGATGACTTATCCAATCTCTTTGCTTGTAATTGGTCTGTTGAGGTCTTCTATTTCTTGTAGAGTCAGTGTAGGTTGTTCATGTGTTTCTAGGAATTTGTCCATTACATCTAAGTTGTCATTTGTTGGCACACAGTTGTTCATAGTATCCTCTCATGATCTTTTTTATTTTGGGGGGGTCAATAATAATGCTCCCCATATCTGATTTTATTTATTTGCATCTTCTGTCTTTTTTCTTTGTCAGTTTAGATAAGGGTTTGTCAATTTTATCAATTTTACAAAAAACTTTTGGTTTTTTAAATTCTCCCTATGCTTCTTTTATTCTCAATTTCATTTATTGTTGCTCTTTGTTCTTCTTTCCTTCTTCTTGCTTTGGGATTAGTTTGCTGTTCTTTTTCTAGCTTCTCTAGGTATGCAGTTAGGTCTTTGATTTTAGGTCTTTTTTTCTTCTTTTTTTATTGTAAGCATTTAGGGCCTTAAATTTCCTTCTTAGCACTGCCTTCACTGCATCCCATACGTTTCGATATGTTGTGTTCTCACTTTCATTCATCTAGAGATATTTACTGATTTCTCTTGCAGTTTCTTCTTTGACCCACTAATTGTTTGAGTGTGTTGTATAACTTCCATATATTTGTGAATTTTCCAATTCTCTACCTGTTATGGATTTATGTCATCATTCAATTATGGTCAAAGAAAGTGCTTTGTATAATTTCAGTCTTTCTAAATTTAATTGAGACTTGTTTTGTGATGCAGCATATGGTCTATCTTGGAGAATGATCCATGAGCACTTCAGAAGAATGTATATCCTGTTTGGGGTGCAGTGTTCTCTATATGTCTGTTAGGTCTAGTTCATTTATCATATTATTCAAGTTCTCTGTTTTCTTATTGACCCTCTGTGTTGATACTCTGTTGATGACAGTGGTGTATTGAAATCTCCAATTATTCATGTACAGACATCTATTTCTAGCTTCAATTTTGCCAGTGTTTGCCTCATGGAATAACTTTTTCCAGCCTTTCACTTTCAACCTATTTGTGTCTTTGGGTCTAAGATGAGTCTCTTGTAAACAGCATATAGTTGGATCATACTTTTAAAAAAATCCATTCTGCCAATCAATGTTTTTGATTGGGGTATTTAATCCATTAACATTCAGTGTCATTACTGTAAAGGCAGTACTTACTTCAGCCATTTTATCCTTTGGTTTTTATATGTCATTTTTTTTTTTTTTTTTGGTCCCTTTTACACTTTTAGTTACCTTTACTGATAATCTTCATTTCTTCACTCTATTCCAAGCCACTCTCTCCCATCTTTCCCTTCCAGTGTGTAGAACTCCCTTTAGTATTCCTTGTAGGGCAGGTTTCTTGTTGATGGACTCTCTCAGTTTCTGTTTATCTGTTAATATTTTAAACTATCCCTCATTTTTGACAGACAGTTTTACCAGATAAAGAATCTTTGGCTGGAAGTTTTTCTCTTTCAGTACTTTAAATATATCATACCACTATCTTCTCACCTCTATGGTTTCTGATGAGAGATTGGCACTTAGTCTTATTGTGGATTCCTTGTATGTGATTAATCACTTTTCTCTTGCTGCTTTCAAAATTCTCCCTTTATCTTTGGCATATAACATTCTGATTAATATGTGTGTTAGAGTAGGTCTATTAGGGTGTATTCTGTGGAAGTATGTTACACCTCTTAGACAAGTATATTTATATCTTTAATAAGCGTTGTGAAATTTTCAGCCATCATTTCCTCAAATATTCTTTCTGCTCCTTTTCTCTTCATTTCTCCTTATGGGGCCCCATGGCATGTATGTTTGTGCACTTCGTGCTCTGATTCAAATCCCTGAGACCCTGATCAATTTTTTCCATTCCTTTCTCTGTGTGGGTTTTTCTGTCTATAAAATTTCTGTTGTCTCATCTTCTAGTTTGCTGATTCTTTCTTTTGCCTGTTCAGGTCTGCCACTGTATATCTCTAGAGTATTTTCTTTTTTTTTTTTTTAATTCTGAAATTATTTTAATTTAGGAATAAACATCTTGGAAGAAAAAAAAAATGAAACAAAACACAAAACATACAGGCAACTTTTTACTCCATGAGCTTCTCATACCCTCACTTGTCTACCAATCCCCAAGATGAAAAACAGATTCTTCCACAAAGGTGTTCAGCCACCAACAATGATGTTATTTATAGGGATATGGATTAGTTTCACAAAAAAGCCAATGAATCCTATTATAGCAAATCCTATCGCTGTTGCCATGGCAATCTTCTGGAATTCTTTTCTGTCAGGTTTGGTGCATCTTTTAACCAGCCGAATTGAGTCCTTCACAAACTGCTTACTTGGCTCAACAAACTGCATTACTTGATCCATGATTGCCTATTTAAAAAAAAAAAATTAAAGAACAAAAACTGCCCATTGCCAGCCGAGACGCCTCTAGTGTATTTTCAATCTCTTCTATTGTGCCTTTCATCCCCATAATTTCTGTTAGGTTACTTTTTATACTTTCAAATTCTTCTTTATGCTCACACAGTGTCTTCTTAATATCCTTTATGTCTTTAGCTATATTTCCCTTCACCTCCTTGAATTGATTTAGAAGATTTGTTTGACCATCTTTGATTAGTTGTTCCAAATTCTGTGTTTCCTCTGAAGTTTTAAGTTTTGCCCTTGACTGGGTCATATCAGCCCTTTCCCCTTGCTCTTCTCTTGATGCTATACAGTGTTCTTTTGGCCTCCATAGTTTGAGAACAGTTATTTCTGCTAGTTCCTGCTTGTTTAATAGCTGTTTTGGTTGCATGCCTGAGTCCTGGAGCTCCTTACTCCACCATCTTCCACAGAAGCCCTCTTATTCATTCAACCATGCATTCTGAAAAAGTAGTGATGCAAACTCTCTCATAAAACTAGTTTAGGAGAGGTAAGTGTATATAAAGGGGATATTAAAAATTTCCATATTAGCAGTAATGCTGACTTAGAATTAAATGGGACATGTATACGCTCATTTTCCTTTTTCTTTCAAAAGGTCAAGGAAAATTGGAGGAGCTCATCAATAAATCACACATATAAGATAGATGTGATGGATATATAAAATAAGATTTTTTTCTTAATCATATTAAAAATAGCCCACAGAAGCCAAGGGACATATTTCTGACATTAATTTTCCTTTGATTGAGACTGACCACATGCATCACAAAGAGGCATTTGTTGTCATTTCTTTGCTCCTCACATCTTCTTCCAAATAACGCAGAATATGGCTGCAACCAGAGAAGATGAAAATTATGTGGAGGAAACAGAAGACAAGAGGAGGAAAGGATTAGGAAAGAATTACTGATGGTCTGGAAGCAGGAGTTCTGAACTTACAGGCACACACATCTCCCTGCTTGTACCTACTGTCCCCACATCTATATATTGAAAGATCTGAACTATAAACAGCCACGTCACACCAACAAGCAAAGGGTACTTTCTGGGAAGTATAAATCTGGAAGGACAGAACATGTTTGGCTACAGTAGCATTTCCAAAGTTTCTGTGTATCTCTCTTAGCACTCAAGAAATAGGGTTTCAGGATCAAATTTAAAGCAGAAGTTCCCAATAGAAAATAGAATATTCATCAAAGTTCAGGATATAACATATTATCCAGAGTCTGAGTCAGACTGTTTGTTGGAGGGAGATTGGTGGTGGGAAGAAAAAGATGGTTAATAAGAGTATGTCACAGATACATCAGCAAGATGTAATTCTTGTAGTAGAATTAATGGCTCCAATTTTTATGACATCTAGAAAAACACTTTGAATTTTCTTTTTTCTCAGATCAAAAGGTTTTGGGACACTAGATATGCTCTTTAAGTCAGAGGAAAAGAATAGTCATTCTTATTACTCTAAAAGTACCTGCTTTGTATCTTCACTTTGTACCTTCTGTATCATACCTGGGAGTGTTTTAGTTTCTTGGATTGCTTAAAGCAAATACCATGAAATGGTTCAACTTAAACAATGGGAATTTATTCCATTGAATTTCCAAATCAAGGCATAATCAAGGCAATACTTACTTCCCAAAGACTGGCTGCCAGCCATCCTGGGTTCCTCTGCCACATGGCAAGGCATATGGTGGCATCTGCTGGTCTATCCCTTCTCTTCTAGGTTTCATTGATTTCAGCTTCTTGCTTCCAATAATAGGATTAAGACTCATCCTGAGTGAGGTGGGTCATACATTAACTGAAGCAGCTTCATCAAAAGGTCCTATTTACAATAGTTTCAGCCCCAAAGGATTGGATTAACTTTAGGAACATGTTTTTCTGGGGTACATTTAGTTCCAAATCACCACAGATCATTTGACTAGAAAATTTTTTGTTCTGGACATTGATTCTGTCATAATATGGGAAGGTCATTCTTCAAATCTTAATGTGGGATTTTTTTTATGTTCTTGATCTGACATTTTATATAAATGACCAAGTACTAGACTAAGTCCAACTTTTTAAATATTACATAGGAAAGAACTGCAAAGAGTTTTTCTTACAACAATACTTTAAAACTTACTTTCTTAGGTTATTCTTTGATGGCATATTTTTTCCCCACAAACTTTTCAGTTGAAATGCATGTAAAAGAATCAGACTCATCCTGATTTAGTTTTTTTTTAACTTAAAAAAAAATTATTGAAGTATATCACTCATACATAAACATACATAAACGATAAGTGTATAGTAATATTTGTGACATTACAGACCAAACATATATAACATCATACAGGGCTCTCATACCTCACCCTACCATGAATACCTTGCATTGTTGTGAAACATTTTTAACTAATAATGAAAGAACATCCTCAAAATATTACTACTAACAAAAGTATTTTCCCCCAACCCACCCTATTATTATTATTATTATCATTTATACATGAACATACACAAACAATAAGTGTATAGTAAAAACTGTGTACTTACAAAGCAAACACGCATAACATCATACAGGGGTCCCTTACATCAACCCACCACCATCACCTTACATTGTTGTGAGACATCTGTTACAAATTATGAAAGAATATTGTCAAATCTTACTATTAACTATAGTACATATCTTACATTTGGTGTATTTTCCCCCAACACACCCTATTATTATTTTTTAAAATATATTTTTATTACAGAAGTTGTGCACTTACAAAACAATCATGCACATATGCAGAATTACCATATAACTCCCTTCTATCAACACACCACACCGTGGTGGAACATTTGTTACAGATTATAAGATAATATCATCAGACTATTACCACTAACTATGGTCCATACTGTACATTTGGCACACTTTTTCTGTACCTCCCCATTATCAAAACAGTACATCTTTGGTGTGATGCATGAATATTACAGTATTGCTGTTAACTGCAGACCATGGTCACTCCAGTTGTATTTTTAACCCTGCAATAATGATGTACATCTGCTCTAGCTCACAAAGGATACTCTTGCATATGCACCATCAACCACAATTCTTATCCAGCTCTGGGTTTACTATATATTCAGTCCCTAGATTATTCTCTAGATTTCTTTCAATTGACATTTACATCCCTAGACTACCCTTTCCAGCCACTTTCCCATTTATAAACCAGCTGTTACTCACTATAATGTGTTAGCATCAATCTATACATTTCCACACTTTCACAATAAAGTTAATTAAAACTTCTACATACATTTAACATCACTAGTCCATCTCAGTCCTCCTCTTATCTCCTATAAGAATCCCCCACCTACCACCAGGTCTTGAAGATGTTTTACTACATTTTCTTCTAGAAGCTTTATGTCTTACTTTTATATTTAGGTTTTTGATCCATTTTGAGTTAATTTTTGTATCAGGTGTCCTCTATCTTTTGGCTATGGATATCCAGTTCTCCCAGCACCATTTGTTGAATGGTCTAGTCTGCCTGAGATGGGTGAGTTTGACAGGCTTGTCAAAAATCACTTGACCATAGATGTGAGGGTCTGTTTCTGAGCCATCAATTTGGTTCTATTGGTCTATGTACCTGTCTTTGTGCGAGTACCATGCTGTTTTTACCACTGTAGTTAGGTAATATGATTTAAAGTCCAGAAGTAAGTCTTTGCTTTTCCTTTTTAAGATGTTTCTGGCTATTTGGGGCCCCTTATCCTTCCAAATAAATGTGATAATTGTGTTTTCCATTTATTTAAAAAATGCTAGTGGGATTTTTATCAGGAATGCATTGAATCTGTATATCAGTTTGGGGAGAATTGACATCTTAATGATATTTAGTCTTCCATCCTGTGAGCATGGAATGTTCTTCTAATTATTTAGGTCTTTTTTGATTTCTTTTAACAATGCATTGTAATTTTCTGAATACATGTGCTTTACATCCTTGGTTAAGTTTATTCCTAAATATTTAATTCTTTTAGTCGCTATTGTAAATGGAATTTTTTCCCTGACTTTCTCCTCAGATTGCGCATTACTAGTGTCTTCTTTTTTTTTTTTTTTTTTTGATTACTGCATGTGTCAAATATCTTTTTCCAGCCTTTCACTTTCAATATATTGGTATTCTTTGGTCTAAGGTGAGTCTCTTGCAAACAACATATAGATAGCTCATGTTTTCTTATCCATTCTCCCAGTCTGTGTCTTTTGATTGGAACGTTTAATCTGTTAGCATTGAATGTTATTATTCTAAAGGCAGCTCTTATTTCACCCATTTTTAACTTTGGGTTTTATCTGTCATATTTTATTTTCACCACTCTTTTGAGACTTTTAGTTAATTTTGCTGATATAGTCTTCACTTCTAGACTCTCTTTAAAGTCTCTCTTTCCTGTCTTTACTTTTCAGACCATAGCAAATCATTTAATATTTCCTGCAAAGCCAGTCTCTTGGTTACAAACTCTCTCAGTTTCTGTTTAAGTGTGAATATTCTAAACTTGCCCTCATTTTTGAAAGACAATCTTGTCAGATATTAGATTCTTGGCTGAAAGTTTTTTTCTTGCAATATCTTAAATATATCATACCATTTTCTTCTTGCTTCCGTGGTTTCTGATGAGAAATCGGCACTTAGTCTTATTGGGTATCCCTTATATGTTATGCATTGCTTTTCTCTTGCTGCTCTCAGAATTCTCTCTTTGTCTTTGGCATTTGACATTCTGATCAGTATGTGGCTCGAAGTTGGTGTATTTGGATTTATTGGGATGGGAGTACATTGTTCTTCTTGGACACGGATATCTATGTCCTTCAATAGGGTTGGCTTCTACCATTATTTTTTCAAATATTTCTTCTGTCCCTTTTTCCTTCTCTTCTCCTTTGGGGACACCCATGACGTGTATGTTTGCATGTCTCTTGCTGTTATTTAGTTCCCTGAGTACTTGTTCAATTTTTTCCATTCTTTTCTTCATCTGTTCTTTTGTATGTTCACTTTCTGAGGCCATTTCTTCAAGCTTACCAATCCTTTCTTCTCCCTCCTCAAATCTGCTATTTTATGATTCCAGTGTATTTTTTTATTTCATTTATTGTACCTTTCATTCCTGTAAAATTTGCTCTTTTTCTATGTATGCTTTCAAATTTTTTTTTGTGCTCATCCAATGTCTTCTTAATATCCTTAATCTCTTTAGCCATCTCATTTAATTTATTAAAGAAATTTGTTTAAACATCTATGATTAGTTGTCTCAACTCCTTTCTGTCATCTGGAGGCTTATCTTGTTCCTTTTACTGGGCCTTGTCTTCTGTTTCTCGGTATGGATTGCAATTTTTTGTTGGTGCCTTGGTGTCTGGCTTACTAGATGTATTTATTCTGAGTGAAATTTCTCTCTTTAGTGTAGGACTTTCTTGCCCTTACTCCCTTGCTGGTTGTGTAGTAGGAGCCAAGGATGTAGTGGTGCTGTAATCTGTGGAGGCTCGAGCTGCCAGCATTGCCCCAGGGACCAATGAAACTTCCGCCACCTTTCTCCTTTGCCAGGCGGAAGGGAGAGAACCACAGCCATGTGTACTAATCCATGTCATGCAGGTTTAGACTGTAGTTGCCCAAAGAGACTGATGAAGCTTCACACCCCTTCCTCCACTGCATGGGGTGGGATGGAGCTGATGATATGGACAGCAGTCTATGCTGTATGGTTTCAAAATGACCGCAGTTGCCCCTGTAGATTTCCAACTACTTAGTTGTGCCAGCTGAATGTACCTGCAGTTACCTGGAGAGGTCATACCAGTTTCCTCCCTCCCAGAGGTGGGGCTGAAGCCTAGGTTAGGGCTATAGTTCAGTCTGGGTGGAAAGAAGCCAGTCCCTACCAGCACTGTGATTTTCAGTCCACTTGCTTCCCCTCGTGTCAGGTGCAGAGTTAAGATGGTGGCTACCAGCCTCTTTCTGACTTGGACAGGTTCAAACTTTAGCTATTCTTAGGATTATACTTTAGCCCACCTAATTTACTAATCAGTAGCTAAAGGTGGTGCCCAACTGTGGTGCCCAACTGTCTCTTCCTCCCCTGTTTTTGGGAAATGGAGCTTCCAATTCCACATGCGGAACAGCTCCCGAGGTGGCTTGTGCCTCCAGTGGAGGATAGGCACCAGCCTCCGTGGCGTGGAGTGCTCTACTCATGAATCTTCTCTGCAGATGGGCAGTCTCCTCCTTCCATTCCTTCAAGTATGCTGCAGGATGCTTTTCTGGTCTCCTGGAGCCCCCAGACAGGTGCTTCACATAGTTCTGGGTGATTACTAACTGCCCTGTAGGATGAGCTGACTCTAGGAGCTCCTTACTCTGCTGCCATCTTGCTCGTTGTCCCCTGATTTAGTTTTGAGTGGGGCATGAATATGATTAATAGCCAACATCAGATTGACTGAGGGACATGTCCCTAAAGGAAGAATTCAAAAGGACCATTTCAAAACCTAGTTCTATGCATCTCAGACACTTTAGTCAGTTGAAGGAGAGCTTGGAGAGGCGAGGGGATCCACAGACACGTGTGTTGCTGACTTGTGACTTTCCACCACCCCTCCCCCCACCTAGGCTTATAATGTGCATCGTCCTTGGGGCCATTCTGAACTACTGTCTAACTCCTGCCCAGAAAATTGTAGGGGCTGGGAGACCAGCTCAGTAATAGCTTTGGTGGAACTTTTCTAGAAAAACTTTAACTTCAAACTTTAATAAATGTTCCCCCACCCTTTAAAATTTTTTTCTGCTTTGTTCTTCTGAGAAATAGAGCCATAGGCCTGATTTACTTACATGGAATATTATTACAGGTTTTAGTTAACCTCCACTCTGAAAGGGAGTTATCGGATGAGTAGAGTGACAAAATTCTTTCTGGCCTGTTCACAGGGTCTCTGGTTTCAGAGGTTTTGTCAAAATGGAGGCAGAGATTGGATGTGCTGCATTCTCCTTGCCCAAAGCTTGTGTGTTATTGAACATCTACTATGTACTCAGTACAGTAAGGGACTGATTTCTGTTAAAATATTCAGTTTCAACCCCCCACCTCCCAAACTGTCACTTTGCTCAGAAATGACTAGTATGAAGTGGCTAAGGAATATTGACTTCTTGACTAAATTTTGTTATACAATTTCCAAGGCCTTTTTTTTTTTCCCTTAACAGTTTCTCATGCAGAAAGAGAGGCAGACTAAATATAGGCCCAGCCCAAATAGATCCACCTTAATTGTAAGAGTCTGTCCTAGAAAGAGTTTGTATTTCTTATAGTTAATGTACTGGTGGGGAGGTACCAGGATGTTTCCTTCATGGAACACTTAAAACAGAAAATGTACTTTATATGAATGAGCAGAAATCTGGATTTACCATCTTTTATTCTTTTCAAAATGTTTGGTAATGTGACTCTGAGGTGACTGATGCCACCTTGTGGAGAATTCCAATAAGGGACTGGTAGACATGTTTGAGACAATCTACCTCATTTCTCTCATGAAATCTCAGAACTGGAAGAGACAATGGTAAGTTGATTCTCTTGCCCCTTAGCCAGTACTGAAATAGCAAGTTACCTGAGAATCTCTGATGCTTTGAAATATTTCAAAGAATAATATTTTCTAGCCACTGGCAGGAGCTAGTGCCAAAAGCTCAACAATAATCTTGATGATAATAACAAAATTAGTCATTCGTTATTATGTGCTTGCCATGTTCCAGGCCCTGTGCTAAGTGCTTCCCCTCCATTCATTCCTCATAACCACTTTCTATGATAGGCACTTTCATCGTCTGTATTTTACCAAGGAAACCAAGGTCTAGAGAAGTAAGATGCTCGTTCCAACTCACTCAGCTAGTAAAGTGCAAAGCTTTCTAGCCAGTACACCTTAGAGCTTAGATTTGAACAAAGGCCATCTGCGTCCAGGGACTGTGCTCTTGAACCATTAACTACTTCTGTAAACTCTACAATTGTAAATAAACTTTTCTTTGACATTAAATGCAACTCTGCTTTTCAGATTAAATCCCTAATTACCTGCAGAGATGGTAAAATTCTCATGATCATCCTCTGTCAAATAATTGTTTCCAAGTAAAATGCAAAGTATTGTGTATACAGCATGTTTAATGCCTAAAATTATTGCACCAACCTAAGAAAATCACAGATACTTGAGAAATGCAGTAGGCATTATATGGGTTAGTTGACTAAATAAAAAGAGGAGACCAGAAAATGAAAAGGAAGAGGCGATTATGTACTTGGAAAGCAGTATGATGTAATCATGAAATTATAACTAAATAAGAAATTAAGGCTATCTTAGAAAATTGGAGAAAAAACAATGGAAATTGAGTCCAAGAAAATGAATGGCAATAAGCCAAGAATGTTTATGGTTTACCATTATGCATTAGTGGTATTACAATTTCTGAAATACAATATGTAAAAATGAGTATAACTTAATGGGAAGAGAAAACAACAGCATATTAATGTAAAGAAGAAAGAGCTAATTATTCAAAAAATACAATTTAAATTATTTTTAAGGACTCCTAGAGCTTATTTTCTTAGAGAAACTATCTAATGTTTTTAATGGATGAAATAATAGATATTACACTTTAATGACAAGCAATATTCTCTAGTGAATGTAGAATTGGAGAATTTCCCCCTTTCCCATCACATAATGTGTATGGAAATAAATATATATATGTTAGACGCAAGAATGGACCCATGAAAGCAAAGACAGCTTGTGCTAATGCCTGCTCCTTGGCTCCACCTTTCGTGTAATACACAGGGCCTCTTGGAAGTTGAGAGAGGCCTAGGGCACTACAATTT
Organism: Tolypeutes matacus; assembly: GCA_026826555.1. NCBI lineage: Eukaryota > Metazoa > Chordata > Mammalia > Cingulata > Chlamyphoridae > Tolypeutes > Tolypeutes matacus. The sequence continues at coordinate 64,057,470 of JAKSZT010054030.1, read as the reverse complement.
TTAATGTTCCTGGTATATTAAAAGTTAATACATATCAAAGTAGAGTTGCAAATATTGTGGCATTTCAAATATTTACATTTAATTTATTAATGCTCTGTGCTTCTAATACATATATACAAATACAATGACCTGTATATAACTTTCATTTATAAGTATCATCTAAAGTTTAATTGGAAGTCTTTTATAAACGTGAGGTTCAAACTAAATCCTGATGGCATCCATATCATGAGGGAGCACTATGATCCCATTCCCTGAAATATACAGAGTTCACCAGCCATTTTTATTTGATCTAAATTTATCAGCTAAGACAAGCATAACTGTGAAAATCATTGACATCGCCAGTAGGGTTGATAGGGAAACTCAGAAATGTAAAATCTTCTGGGTGACCCTTCTAATAGTTGGCCAACTATGCTAAAAGAAAGGTGGTTTTAAAAATCACTGCGCATCAAGATTGAGGAAGCTTTTAATCAGCAGATGTTGGGATTCTTTGTTCATGAAAACAAGCCTCTTAAGAAAGTGATAATTTACTCATATAACTAGAAATGAAAGAAAAGAAAATGGTCACAGTCAGAAACACCTACAGAAATGTAAGTCCTTATCTGGTTTTACAGTTTAGCACTATCCTCGGAAAAATGATAATCCCTTAAATTTCAAGTTCAAAGTATTTCTGCCATTATCTATGCTACAGTTTAGGAAGCTGATACAAAGAAGTTGGAGGAAAGATGTTGTCATCAAGGAAAAATAGCATTAAGGGAGTAATACATTTTCTGTTGCCGAGTGTGGGCGTGAATCACTGTTCTTTTTCTTTTTCTGCCTGTCCTCATCTTTCTATTTAGCCCATGTAACCCTGAACACACCCACCAACACGAGTAACCTAAGTGTTGTCTAAGATATTGTAGATGTCCTCAATGTACTACTCTAGCTAAAATGTACCAGCATTTGTCTAAATGGCCACTTGAACTTTGGAAGGAATAAAGCTGATACTACCACCCTGTGGCTCAAGAAAGTACAGAACTTTCAGGTTTGGTGCTGAATCTCATGATGTGGAGGAAGGTTGGGCAACTTAGGTCTGATTTGGCCCTTGACTCCTGCCTCACCTGGAAACCTCTGGCTGACCATAGACCCCAACATGGTGTAGCCCCGAGACTGCCCTTTGCCTTTACAGACTTTGACCTGATCTCTTCAGGGTTCCCACAGGGCAGCCAGGGCAAGGCTAGAAATGAAACTTCCCTACAAATGAAGAAAACACAGCAGGAAATGAAACATAATCATCTAATCAGGATTTTTGCATTTATGGCATTTCTCATGGAAAGAAAACTGAGGTAAGATGATTTTCCTAAAATTATAGTAAATTTATGTCTCTTCATTGGACTTTTGAAACTAAAATTTTGCCAGAATAATATATCTCTTTTCTAAACAAAGTCATTAGCTTATTCTTGAGTTGATGTGAATTTTTCTACAGAAAAATCAATGTTTTCACATGTTGGAGGAGTTGATGAAATCTGAAGCAGAGTAGATGCAAAAGGGTCAGAAGACTGCAGTTCCATAATACGGGAGGGGTTTGTTTGGCAGTAGGTTGTTTTAGTTTCCTTTGGGGGCTCTTCAAGCTTATCTGAAAGTCTCCTGTGCAGTAAGTCATTCCCAAAAGAACAGAACTTATTTTGGACTGGGGGAGTATCTATTTCATTTATCATGTGCTCCCACCCAGCTGACTAGGAGAAGCCTTAACATATTGCATTGCTAATTTTTCCTGCAAGCACACAATATCAGGACATAGAAAGAAGCATTGTTGTCAGGAGCAATACAAAGCAAAACACACTCAAGCCAAAACACACACACACACACACACAAACTTTTAGTTTTTTATTGCTGCTGCAATAAATTACCACAAATTGAATGACTTAAAGCAACATAAACATATTATCTTACAGTTCTGAGGGTCAGAAACAGATGTGCTCCACGTAGAATCTCACAAAATCAAGGTATTGTGTGGGCTACCTTCCTTCTTTAAGGCTCTTGGGAACAATCTGCTTCCAAGATCGTTCTAGGTGTTGGCCAAATTTAGTTCTTTGTGATTGTAGAACTGGGGCTCCTCCTTTCCCGTGGCTGCCACTGGGGGGCTGGTCTCTGTTCCTAGAAGCAAAGTTCCTTCTCATGCATTCCAGGTGGCCTCCTCCAGCAAGGGCTGCTTGAGTCCCTCTCAAGCTTTGAATATCTCCTACTTTTCCTTCTGTTGAATGTCTCAAACCTTAGCCAGAGAAGGTTTTCTGCTTTGGTGGATTCATGAGATTAGATTGGGCCCACCCGCATAATCTAGGATGAACTCCCTATCTTAATTCCATCTGAAAAGCCCCTTTTTCCACGTAATATAACATATTTGCAGGTTTCCAGGATTAGGGTGTGGGAAACTTAAGGGGATCTTTCTGCCTGCCACATCCAGGCTGTCTGTATGGCAGGTGCTCCTGCCAAGTTTCAGTTCTCTGCAGTACCCCAACAGTTTACTTCAGAACCTGGGGGCAAGGCACCGGCTCACTACGCCTCCATGCGGTGTCCTGCCAGGCCTTGTTTCCATCTCTGCACAGAATCTGGGTTTGTGTGTCTGTGTGTGTGTATGTGAAATTTTGTTTCGTATCTACCAATATGTGCCTTTGTCACTGACCCCCTAGCGGCAGGGTGTGCTTCTTTGTTTCTGCCCGGAACATCTCCTTAATGATTCACAGGAAAATTATAACTAATGTAACTTATGGACGATAGTTTACAGTAATATTGTAATATTTTGCAGCAATAGCAAGAAGACATTTTTTCAATAGTAAGGGACAATAGGGAGGTATAGGCCAGTATGTGATCTTTCCTTTTGGAGTAATGAAAACGTTCTAAAATTGACTGAGGTGATGATAGCACAACTCTGATGAAAATGAGAGCCACTTTGAATGGACTGTACAAAGTATGGGACTGTGTAACACAGGGAGTCCAGTTGTGGAAGATGAACTGTGGTCAACAGGACAAATATAAGAAGATTTTCTCCTGAATGCTAACAAATATATAATACTAATATAGGATGTTAATAATTGGGTGGGTTGGAGGAAATACACCAAATGTAAGATATTGGCTATAGTTAGTAGTAATATTTTAACGATGCTTTTTCATAGTTTGTAACAAATGTTTCACAACAATGTGAGGTGGGAGATATATGGGGACCTTGTATGAGGATATGCATGTTTGTTTTGTAAATTCACAAATTTTACTCTACATTTATTGTTTATGTATGTTCATGTATGAATGATATATTTAAATAAAATTTTATCTAAAAAAAAGTTTTAAAAAGGGGATTAAGGGACTTAAAAAAACAGTCACAGAAATTCACTTGGAGAGCTTAATCACTCACTCAGCACTATTGCACCACTGTTAAAAAGAAAATTGATGTCTGAGGAAGATAATGTAAGATAGCTTTTTTTTTTTTTTTTAACTCCCTTCTGAACAAGTGTCTGAGGGGCTCTAGGTGTTGGAAAGAGGGAGCTGGAACAGCTGTGCTGCAGGCCTCCCATGATAACATCAGAAAAACCCAGTTCCACTTGATCAATTTGGTATACGAACATGTTCTGTTCAAAGATTTTGTTGCCAATTCTTGTTTCAAAACCATTTGTCTAAGGAATGCTATCCATCAGTCCAAAGCTCTATGTATGAGACAGAACATCAAAAAGCAATATATTCATAGTAGCTTAATTCATAATAGCCCCAAACTGGAAACAACCCAAATGTTCATCAATAGATGATTGGATAAATAAATTGTGCTTTGTTCACACAATGGAATACAGCTCAGCAATAAAAAGGAGTGAACGACTAATACATGCAGCAACATGGATGAATATTCAGACATTATGTTGAGTTAAAGAAGCCAGAGACAAAAGACTGTTCTGATGCCACTGATATGAAGTTCTAAGGACAAAATTAAGCTATGGTGATAGAAATCTGAGCCGTGGTTGCTTTGAGGGAGATGAAGAGACATGAAGAAACTCTAGAGTGATAAATACGTTCTATTTTTAATGGTGTGTAGCTACACTGGTGTTTACATTTGTCAAAACTTATCAAATCATGTACTTAAAATTCATACATTTTACTCTGTGTAAATTATACTTCATTTGAAAGAATGAGAAAAAAACAAAACAAAACAATAAACCTGGGATGCTTTTAACCATTAGAACAACCTTCAAACTGTGGAAGTTTAATATAATATTTTCAAATATTTGAATGGGCTAATTTAGGAAAAGCTTATCTGAAGACTATTTATATATCTTCTGTAAAAGCTTCTTGTGAGTATGCTGTCAATTCATGTGGTTCAATTTTCCTATGCAGATAGATGGAAGACGTTCATTATATCTTTCTAGATGAATTACTATGTATCCTTTTGTAAAATGATAGTAAATATATGGCTTTTTAAAGATTCTCTTTTGTTCATTCGTCTGGGCCTGTCAAAGCTAGGTTTACTGTTCCCTTACTGCTGCTATCCTTAGCACTCTCCCAAGCTCCACATTTTTTGTTTCTATACTTAGCATAAGTGTGCCTCTATTTTCCATATGTCTCCTAATACTTCCTCGGTATGTTTTTTCCTATTGCAGGATGTTTTGGAAGGTCCTCTGCCTAATGTATAACACCTGCTCTCAGGGTTTTAGTCTGCAGACCTCATTTTCATCCATTGAAAAATACACAATGAGTCAGCTAATCCTATCACCCCTAAAATTTTATTGAGCGCTTGCTGAATATTAACCTGTCTAGCGTGTGTGCATTCTCCAGGTAGGGAGAAGATAGATTTTTCTGATTCTAATTTACTTTTCATCTTAATTTCCTTTGTAATGCATTTTTTGATTATGAACTTCTACAACTTTCCCTTATGGCCATTGAAAACTGTAAGTTGCCACTGAATTCGTGTGGAAGCATGACTAAAAGAGGCCAATGAATTATCTGAATTTACGAGTCTTCCCCAAGTAACCAGTAACTCCCCATGATTCGAGTTGTTGGCATACAGTTCAATTACATCTAAGCAAGTAAAGATCAAGTTTATCATTTTTCAGTAACTCCAAAAGACTGCTTTTATTTTTATTTTTTTAAAGAATACAGGTATATGACCTTCAAGTTAGACAATTTGCCTGTCATTTTGAGGAAGATTTTCTTTGTTATAACTGTTCCCTAAGAATGTGATTTTTAAACCAGTTTTTATAATATAACATAAAAGATCTTTATTGTATGCTTCCTTTTTTCCTTTCTTGTTTCTGTGAAATATTCAGGATATACAATTTTATTTCTCAATCTGTGACTCGGCCTTGGGCAAATTCATTTGTTTTTGTTTCCATATTGTGATTGTTTCCATATTGTTTATCATTAACAATTGCATTCCTAATGGGTATTTGCGATAAAATTTTATATGACCTTTGTTTCACAAAAATGCTTTCCAAGAATTTATGATATTTAGAGGGAAATTTTTCAACTTTGTAAGGGGATCCATGTAAAATCTTAAGCTTAAATGATTCTTCTCCACACTTTCAATCAGAAGAGACCCAACATGTTCTCAGTATGAGTCCATTATTTGCCTACAATTTTAAAATCACAAATCTTCATGGACTTTGGGATCATGTATTTTGGGGTTTTTTTAATGCCTCCACTCAGCTATTTTGTGAGATTTTTGGTTGGAGTTCAAAAAAAAGGGTCATAAAATTTAATTGGAAATAAATTTATGACTGAAAAATGTATGACCAAACTTAAATTTGTTTTCAATTTCATTTAAAAACAAATTACCATCCATAAGCAAAAACAAAAAAAAACACACACACAAAAAAAACAAATTACCATCCAAATATTACTGATGTTTTCTATTCCTGACTAAAATCACTGTCACATGTAGGTTTGAAATAGAACTCATTTGTTGCTCAAGGTAATAGTGCTTATGTTCTTCTTATAAAGGTCCTTAAGATATCCTGGGATAATAATCGGGATTTTCCATAATAATAGTGTTGCTCCAGAGTAGGTGCTCTGCTTGACAGATGGACCAAATGAAACACATCTAAATGTTGGAGAGGATGTGGAGGAATAGGAACCCTCATCCACTGCTGGTGGGACTGCGGTATGGTCCAGCCACTGTGGAGGACAGTTTGGCAGTTCCTCAGAAAACTAGCAATAGATCTTCCGTATGATCCAGCAATTCCACTGCTGGGTATATACCCAGAAGAACTGAAAACAAAAATACAAACAGATATATGCACACCAATGTTCATAGCGGCATTGTTCACCATTGCCAAAAGTTGGAATCAGCCCCGGTGCCCATCAACAGACGAATGGATAAGCAAAATGTGGTACATACATACAATGGAATATTACTCAGCTGTAAGAAGGAACAAAGTGCTAACACATGGAATAACGTGGATGAATCTTGAAGACCTTATGTTGAGTGAAGCAAGCCAGGCACTGAAGGATGAACAGTATATGACCTCACTGATCTGAACTGAGGAAAGTGAGCAGTCTCTGAGAACCATTGTCTGAAAGATAGGTTAACAAAGGAGAGTAAGAGAAGAGCAGGCTTTGAGCCATCACCCATATGGACATAATCTATGGTAAAGGGATAGAGTGTGGTTGCATGTTGGGGGATGGGGCAGATGAGTGGTGGTGTTCCTGGGTTTGGTGGTGCAGCACTGGGGGGTGGGTGGATTAGGAAGGGCTGGTTCAAATCCCCAGGGCATGTAACTGTGAATCTTGACATTCCATGGGTTGGGAGAGGGGGATATCACGGGCCCTGGGGGGCTGGGGAGAAGGGAACAGTCAAGATCTAATGGGTTGTTTGGTGGTCATGGGGAAGGTTTTTCATTACCTTACAGTAATGGACACAGGACATGGTAAATATCATCAAAATTATTAAACTGTATCATCTAAAAAAAAAAAATAGTGTTGCCCCAGAGTAGGCGCTCTGCTTGACAGGTGGACCAAATGAATCACATCGCTCTTCATCAGTATTCACGACATCCCACCAAAGGAAGCTGTGTCTCTGTGGGTGAGTGAGAGCCCGTCCCCACACAGGTGTACACATTCTAATAAACATGGCCATGCGCTTCAGCCATATGGTTGGGTTTTTATTTTAGTTATTATATTCCAAATTTTGAAATAATTTCAAATTTACACGAAAGTTGCAAGGCCCTTTACCTAAAGACTCCATTTGAGTTTTGCTGTTTGTCCCACTATGTCTTTTATAGCAAAAGGATTCAAGCTGGGACCATGTTTGGCATTTAGTTGTTGTGTCACTTGAGTCTCCTTCCCTGACCTTCATGTCCTTTTGAAGAGTACAAGCCTATTCTTTTGAGGAATGTTCTTCAGTTTGACTTTATCTGGTTTCCTTGTGATTAGATTCAGCCTATGCATCTTTGACTGCAGTGTCATAGAAGTGACACTGTGTTCTTCTCATTGCATCCCATCAGATGGTACATGACACCAATTTCTCACCTTATGGGTCAGCACTTGAGTGAGGTCATATTTGCCAGGCTCTTCCATTGTAAAAAGTTACTCTTTTCTCCTTTACAATTCATAAGTATTTTGATGGAGGAGACTTAGAACCTATGTAAGTATCCTGTCCCTCATCCAAATTTCACCTACAAGTTTCAGCATTAATTTATGTATCTTGCCAGAATTAATAATTATTTTGGAGATTGCCAATGGTGTTTTCTAATTCTACCATTCCTTTTACATTAATCATTTAGCTATAAGGAAAAGCTTTCCCTTCTTATCAATTATTTATTCACTCATTAAACTGTGTCAGTGTTGACTCATGTATTCCTATTTTATTCATTGAAATATAATGTGATACTATCATTATTTGTTTTGTCTCAGAATTGGCTAGAGGAAGGCCTGCAAGCTGGCTTCTGAAATGTCTCCATCAGCCTTTGAGCACATGTTTACTTTTGGCATTACAAGATGTTCAAGGCTCATCCAGTACTTTCTATCCCAACCTGGAATCAATTATGTCTTTGAGGAACCATGGTTCCTTTAAGTGGATTAGGATGTTTAGATACCAACATCTGGACACTTGGTGTTGTCTGTGCTAATGGGATATCACTATCCTGATACCCTTTCGAAAAAGAGGGCCAGGAAATAGGTCTATGTGAATACACACATGCATATTTTAAAACATGCCCACTTTTACATCTATAGGCATTTACCTATCATCTCTCTCTCTCTCCATTTCTTCTATCTAATTTATCTACTATCTATGTATCATCTAACAAATCTATAAAATCATGAATTAACACTGATACAATTAACTCCAATGTAACACCATGAGGTTCACCTGAGCTTCTCCCTTTTCAAGTTTGTAATTCCCTTTTCCATCAGTGAGAGACTTGACTCCAGTCAGCCTCAATTATTTATTTATTTGGTCAATCCACCTCTTTGTAAGTCTTCTGACTTCTCTCTTGGCCACCTCCCTCATGCATGCCCCAGTGGTAAATTCTGGCTGTCATATCAGCTAAATGGTCTTTGTTGGGAACATTTTGCCATGTTAGTTCATTTTCTCTCTCTCTCTCTCTATTTCTCTTTATACATATATGTAAAACACTGGCAATTTAATGGGTAGGGAAGCACTAACTGTTTTACTCCATGGGTGAGATATAGTCATAAACTGATCTGATACGAAGTAAATGGACTGTATCTTCAATTAGTGAACAAGTTAAAGATTGTAATGATAGAAGTGCTTATTCTTCATTGCTTTCAGGATGTAATTCCTCTTGAAACGAAAGCAATATTTAAATATAAGTTAATGTTTCCTTACTAAGTGTCATCCACATGTTTACATTTTTAAAAAATACTCAGATTCATTAATGGGCTTTGAAACTTTTGGAAAAAAAAATGTGTGTAAGGCTTTTACAGAAAGACAATTTTCTTTTTTCATAAAAATATCTGAAAGCAGAAGAGATTTACATAATGCAAGGAAGATGAGAGCCACAATAAATAATAAGAAAAGTTTACAAGGTTGTTTGCATAAGGCAAATGATATTATGCAAATAGCTAAGCCAAACTTTTACATTAACAGAGAATACTGTCTATATATTTGCTGAAAAATGTCTTGAAATGCACAGAGTTGCTAGACAACACATGGTATTGCCATATTGTTGTCAAAATCTGAGGTACAGCTTTGTAAGGAGTTTGCTTGCCGGCTATGACTTCACTATTTCTCGTTGATATAGTTGTTGTTCATTCATTGCTTATTCTGAGCTCCTGTATTTGCATTTACATTACAGACCACAGAGTGAAGGATATTTCTTATTAGTAGAGCATCTACTTTGATTCTTCATTGCTGTAGTTCATATCATGATTATGAGAAATTTAAGTTCTGATACTGAGATACCTAGACATATTTATGATCCTTCTTCCTTTGTGCTTACTTCTCCAGATTCTTTATGAGATTGATGGTTCGAGAGAGAGGGCATCCTAAATACCGTAGGAGCACAATTAACTGGAGAAGTTGATTGATGGCTAGGCTTTGAAAAGCAACTCTCTTCTGCCAATATGCCTCAATCCCTACTCCCAGTCACAGGGTTGTTTTTACCTTGCAGATATTTTGGCAATTAGCTTATGGAGATTTTATACCTAATGGCTCAGCTCATTAATTCAAAGAGTATAATAGATCCTTGGAATGTTTGGACTGAACTTTTGAACAAATAGCAAGTGACCTAAAGTACATTTTGCTTCGGGACTACTTTGAGTCCCTTGTGCCGGGGGGTTTATGTGTGGAACTGGTCACTTGCCGGTGGATCAGCAAAGGGACTCCTGAGTCCGTGTCGCAGCACAATGGCATCATTCTCTTCTGGTTATAACAGGAACAGTTACATGGAAAAGTATATGCGTAGTGGGGTTCTCAAATTTCAGGATTCAGAGATCTTCTGCCATATTGCTTATTAGGTCAAGGGTCCAAAACCGTAATGCTTTCTCCACTCTTAAAATTCCAAAAGTGCATTTGCATTGGTGGATTACAGAATGTTAAAACTGTTGATAAATTGTGATGTTGCCTACTAGTTAGTGGTTAGGCATTTTGTTATTTGTTTTGTTGTCTTGTTTGGTTTTTAAAATAAATCTCTTGCCCTCAAACTGTGGTTTTATATTCCACAGAATCTTTTATTATCAATCTCCCTTCTTTTATTCTATCAAGTCAAAATTTTATTTATGCTACAGTGAATCTTCCATAGATATATTCCAATTGTAAGAATCATGTATATCCTTCTATGTTATTTCAGTGCTTTCATCTCTGTTCTTATCTGGTACTTACCTTGGGTTCTTTTTTCATAGCCATATTTAATTACAGCACTAGTTAGTTGTGTTTTAATAGCATAACAATAGTCAGAAAGGCCTGGGCTGGAAATCAGCTCTGAAAACCACCAGCTTGTCATCTCAAACCAGACATACAATAAAGATGAATAAATGTTCAAATGTTAACTCCACCAGGGCAGGGATCTTTGACTCTTCTGTTTGCAAGTACCTAATCCAGTGCCTGGTGCAGAGTAAGTACTCAGCAAGCTGTTGTTATTCTTATGTGCTGCTACAACCCTCACCTCCATGCTTTACAATTAAAGATGTGTGAATAAAGCATAACAAAGAATCTGATACTAAATAGGTGATTTAGCCAGTATCCTGTTTTTAGAGGCTTGATATCAGGCAAATGGTTGGTCTAAAATAGTATTCCTGAGGACACATCTTCAGGAAGGCTAGCATTGCTGTGTTTTTCCCTTCACAGGCATCCTGTTCTCCCTGGTGGTGCTGCTGTACGTCATCTGGGTCCAGGCGGTGGCTGACATGGAAAGCTACAAAAGCATGAAGCTGAAAGACTGTGTGGATTTCTCCCCTTCTGTTCAGTATGGCTGGTCATTTTTTCTGGCCCCAGCTGGAATAATTTTTTCTCTGCTGGCAGGATTACTATTTTTAGTTGTTGGTCGGTATATTCATATACATCACTAATCAACCCGTTGCCACCAGCATTTTCTTAAGAGATTTTAAAAGACAGCATATTTTAAAGATTTTTGTTTCAGTGATCCCAGGGTAGAATCAGTTGATGTAACTTTTTCATCACTATTTGGGTTAACAGTTTTACTTGTGATTTCTTTTGATAAGAGAGTCCTACAATCTCTCTGGACACTACCATGTTTCTGTTTTCTCTCCATGCTATTAAAGATCTGTGTGGCTCTTTAGGAAGCAGGTAACATGGGCTTCCCTTCAACTGCATGTGTTAGTGTTCATGCAGGTTGCAAAGGCCAGATAATAGTGTAACACTGCCACATGGGGCAAATCAAGATTTGGTTTAAAGCCTTTTGGCATTCACTGCTGCTGCTGCTTTAAAAAAAAATCTTTGGAGAATGATTAAGAAGAGAAAACAAATGTTGTCAGAGTAATTTAATTCATTTCTTCTCCACATGCATACATATCCACATCCATATCCACTGACTCCTGTCAGTAAATTATTCATTATTTAAAAATAGATCACAGTTGTTCTTGTAGCAGGAGCCATGCAAACTCATTAGTTAAAATGGACCACAACAAACAAAGCTGAGAATGTATACTTTCTTACCAACAGCAGTTGGTTACCTAATTTCACTTAGTTGTGCATGCTTACATAAAACTAAAACTATTTTTAAAAGCAGAAAATCTATACACCAAAATCAATATAATGTAGATTGGATTTTATGAACTTACAGTGGGTTAATTGTGTATATAACATGGTGCAAAATATGTAAAACCCATGCACCTTAGCTTAATACATAGTTCTATTTGATATTTTAAAACTCTTATTAAAAATTATATTGCTAAGATGTTCAGCATGTGAAAATTTATTGAAGAAATGTGCATTTAATATCCACTAGCTATAAACTTTCAAAACACTTCCATATGAGGATCACAATAGCCTTGCTTTATAAAGACCATGAAATATTAACTTTTCCTGGGATTTTATGGGTTCCTTTCTTCTGATCATTTGATTCCCTTAATTACAGTCCCTAAATTTTTCATCTTATACTAGATATATTAACGTTTACAGATCTGCTATTTCTTTTAACCTCCTGGAAGAAAAGTTTTTGCAGAGAAAATAATTCTTTATTATTTACTAGTGTAGACATTTTCCATATCAAAGATATTCATTTGGCATTAATTTTGATTGAAATCAAATCCATCTGAAAGTTCTAGGAAGTATTTGCATTTTGGAAGCCCCTATCAAGAAGCTTGGTGGTAGTGCAGGAAGAGAGAAATGACATGGGAGCTGTGCTTGGTGCACAACATTTCATTCCACAGCTGTTGTGAATACAAGAGGCATGACTCAGAGGCCAAGAAAGAGTGACCGCCTAGAAGATGCTGCGGGATAGAGTGCTGCCCCCAAGGTAGCTTTCCCGTGATGGAGAGATTGCCTGTGTCTTCTCTGCACACCTTGTACTTTGCCATTAAGTCTTGTTTTTATGAGAGGAAGCTTTGGAGGAATAGCAACGGTCTGAAGTAGCCACAGAATCAAGAGGGCATTTGAGTGACATTCAGGACTTGCTTCTAATAAAGGAAAAAGCTTCAGGGGTTTAACTAAGTTTCTCAAGCCATTTCAGTTATATCATAAACATTTTTGTGGGACTTTCCTTTATCTTTTCCATTTCATTTTTATATTGCTTCATTTGACTTCTCTGCTTTTGGCTTGATTATTAGAAAAATAATTATGAGTTCTGCTGTGCATATTGACTGTGATATTAAGTTATGGCATGCCATTAAGTTTTCCAGACGATTCTGGATGTATTGGATAAGTTCATGTCATCTGTAAATACAATTCTTTTTTGTAGAACTTTGGAATGGAGCCTTTTTCTGGTGTACTGTATGTTATTTAAATTTCACATACAAGCTGCTTTTAGTAAAGATTTGAATATTTATAAATTTCAGATGGTTATCCTCACTCTGTAGAACACTTACACGGCTACCATACATCCATCATGAGGCAATTGGCTCAAAATCTGATGTGTATGACACTTTAACACAGATCCACACTTTGGAAGTATTTTATAGTTGTAATGCATCAATCACATTAATTTCAAACATATTTCCTGATCTATTTACCAGCAGTCCCCAGAAGGAATGAAGGTGAGTTGTGTTTGCTATGTCAATGAATAAAATATGCTTTAAAACAGCAGAGATATACCATGCATTGTTGCAACAGCCTTATATCTGATTTGGGATAATATGTTTCCTTTTATTTCTCCATTTGGTGTAATGATTAATTTTCAGAGCCTCCAAGCAAAGTGTTAAAATCTTTTTTAAGAGTGCTGATTTTGCATCATAAAATTTCAATTTAATATATAAGATAGCTTTTCAATGACACTTCTAAAAAATGAATAAAGAGGGTAATGTATTATACCCTTAGATTTTGTTGAAATTTGTGATCTTTTTACATTGTATTTGTTCAATTGATTTGGTTCAGTAGAGGCAGTAGGTACTGTACACATTAAAAATAAAAACACACATAAGAAAACAATATTAGCTATGCTCTTACTGGTCATTTTTATCACTAATCTTATGAAGTATGTTTATTGAAATTGAAGAATAAATCCACTTATAAAGGTTTATGATGCCAGATGTATTAGTGTTTGGGTGTGTGTATGTGTGTTACAATGATAAGCTTGGATAGAAAGAGATAAAGTGAATAGTGGAAATCAATATATTTGAGCAAAACAAATTTTAAAAAAATCAGTTTTCTCTTGGGTAAAAGTAATATAGCTGTGTTTCCCTAGATGCTGCTTAACTTTTAACTCAATTGATGAGGGCACATTCAGCCCAGTACATAATTTGTTTTATATTTTTATGAAAATGACCAAGTCAGCCTCATAAAGAAGGAGGCTTCAAATGCGAGCAGGGATAGGCAACCCTATGAGACTAATAAAAATAAGATGGACATAGGTCTGTAGGTGGGTAGATTTGCAGGGACTGACCAGTAGTTCTGTGGCTACATAGAAAGAAATATGCTAATGAGTAACAGAATGTGTCTCTAGATTAAATTTTGGTGGAATTAGGAAATCACCGGGAATGAGGGTTCCATAAAAAAAGAGATGAAATAGAAAACTAAATTTCTTTTGATTGTCTGAAGGAATTAAATATATGGAGACATTTTCTCAGTGATGAACAAGTGGAGGTGGAAAAATCTCAAAAAGAACTGAGGAAGACAGTACTTTAAATATGTTAAAGACTAAGGTGGGCTAGAAATATTTAACATCATATATGTTATATAAAAAGAATAAACTAACAAATGAACATTTAATCTGGTTAGCAGGAAAAGAGGAAAGAAATAAAAACATCCAGTTAGTGAGTAGACTTTCTGAAATGGTTAATCAAGGCACATGCTAGGAGCAGTATCTTCAGAAACAATTAAGACCAGCCTTGGTGATATAGTGGGGATTGGGAAATATGGGAGATGACAGAGGCCCACTCTGGCTTTCGATGAATCATTTTTGCCCCAATATGACTGTGGAAAATGGAAGGGCAATTGTAGGGTTGAGTTGGTAGAATGATCCACCTCTGGATATAAAGATCCATCTAGTATGCCCAAGGATTCTATTCTGCTTATATTTCTAAACTTTATGTAATTGGTTTATAAACTATCTTTAAAGATAAATTAGAATGATTTAGAATTCTTCAAGTAATGGTGGTTTTTCTGGTTCACACAAATGACAGGGATAGGCTAAATTGGTTTTATGAAATAAGCATGGTTGGAGTAATTGGCATCTTGCACTGATACTGAGTATTACATAAGATAATTTAGGATGGAAAAGGGCTTGCTAGGATAAAATAATACATGTGCAGCAAATTTTTCATATTCTCATTGTTTTGGGAGTCCAGGAGTTATTGTGATATAATTCACTAAAAATGCAGGACAGTTTTCCCTTTGTATAAATTCCTTTTTTATTTTCTTAGCATTTCTTTTCCATTATTTCTAGAAAGAAACTGCTACTGTTAAAGAAAAATTCACCAGCACTTGTAGATAGTATTGGCATTGAAAAATATCTAAACAGATATTGAATCAACAGAGCTTACAAAAGAGTGATATATAAAGAACAATGCTTATTGCCTCATACATATTTTGTGTAACATATACAGAAACAATATAGGAAATATTGAAATTGTCTCTTTACCCCCAAAAATATGAGGGAAGTTTTTTCTCAAGAATTTTGTGGTTGTATGTAAATATCTTCAGATATGTCAAATAGGAAGTTGGATTTACCTGTGTCTGTATGTGTGTGTTTGGGTTTGGATAAACCTATGTATATATTTATCAATATATATGTATGAATACACACATATAGATCTATACGCACATAATATTTATGTGTATATATACAAATATTTTGTACATAATGTATACATTTATGTATATGAACAATGTCTGTATTTATATTATGTGTTCATATACACATATCCAAATATTTATCTCTTGAGTGTTCAAGATTGTCTCAAAAGTAGGGCACATTTCATTATTGTGCTTTTGCATGCCTGTCCCAGTTGTCAGTGAGGGAAAAAGGAGAGATTCAGTGTGTGCTGTCATGGCCTCGTCTTCCTTGGCTCCAGAGTATTTGTGATGATGCATGTGCAAAGGATTTGTAGTAATGTCTTACCCTATAGATGCCCAATGGTGATGGCTGTGTCTGTGAATATCTTCTGCATATCGCTTAGTAAATGATAGCTGTTCACGGGTATTTACTTAATAGTTATAAACCCTGTTGGACAAAATAATTCCATTCTAAAGCAGCCTGGCTTAGCTAATTCATTCAATCCCCCCTGCAGCACGGTGAGCCAACTAAATTTCTCCATGACCTCCTTATCATTGGGTCACCTATAGGGAGAATACTTTGGTGTGGTGGGAAAGGTGATGAACCTGCATCTGAAGACCTGCATTCCAATCCTGGATTTTAAACTTTTAATTTAGACAAGTTATTCCACCTTATGTTGGCTCAATTTCTTCATCCTATAATGTTCATTATTTATTCAGCAAATAGTTGTCATGTGCACACTGTATGTCACAAATGTTGCTAGATAGAGGATATACAGACATGGTCCTTTCCTTCCTCAAGCTAGGATTCCAGCAAGGGGTATAGACAACAAAAAAGTGGGAAAAAAAAGACTTTGAATTTATAAATTGTGTTATAAATTGTGACAGATTTTCCAAAGAAAATTACACAAGACAATGAAAGATAAAACCATGGTTTTGAATAGTCATATCTTTTTAAGGAAGTGGTTTTTATTCTAATGCATAAAAGTTAATAAGGAGCTATCCTAGTGCAAAGGGGAAGTAAGAGGATTTCAGGGAGAGAAAGAAAAGGCCTGAGAGTGAAAAATGAGCTTGACATGTTCTAAGAACTGAAGGGTGGCTTGTGTGGCTGGATACAGAGAGGATTGTGATGAAGTGGGAGAAGTAGGAAAGGCCAATTCATTCAGAGTCCTTGGGTCATTATAGTATATTTTGAGAAGTAAAATTGAAAGAACTTGCTGGTAGATTTGGTAGGGGGAGAGGGAATAATAAAGAATCACTCTCAGATTTCTAACCTAAGCAAATGAGTAGATGGAGAAGACTGAGATAAGGAAGACCACGATGGGAACAGGATTGGGGGAGAGAAGAATCCATGGTTCCATTTGGATGATGTGATATTTGAGATGCCTTGAAATGCCCAAGTTGAAACACTGGTATACAGTTGGATATAACAGTAGGGAATTAAGAGGATCAAGCTGGGATGGAGACACATGTTTGGGAGTTATCAACATGTAAATGATATCTAAGGCCATGAGAAAGGTGAGGCTACGATGGAGAAAGGCTAGAAAGAAGAATTCTCCCAGTCCTGGAGAATACACCATTTAGAGGATGAGTAAAAGACTGACCACGCAGAGAGGCCAGAAATAGAGTAATTTAGGATTAATGGGAAACATGGTATCTCCCAGAGGGGAGAATTTTTTAAGAAGGAATGATGCTACTGAGAGGAAGATGAAGACAGGGAAAGAAAAGTGACTTTTGGGTTTGGATATGAAAACTTGTCGGTTGTTGGCAGCGCTAACAACAGATGTTTTGTCGGACTGGTGGAAACAGAAACCAGTTTTGATTGGCTGTAGAGTTAATGAGAGGTGAGATAGTGGGGACAACTTGTTATGCAACTTCAGAAAGAAGGTTGCCTTTGAAGGAGTGTAGACAGGCATGGATGTGGGTAGGAGAAAATGTGGGGCCAAGAAAGAGCATTCTTAAGGACTGGGAAAATGAGAGCAAGCTTGTGTGCTTTTGAAAATTATTCTGTGTAGAGGAGATCACATAGGAAAGGACACATGCCAATGCATGTGTGGCGAGTCCCACCTTAAAGGAGGTCACATGTGAAAATGTGCAGAATACAGAAAACAATCATTCAGTTCAGGTTGGTTAAAAAAGCAAAAGCAGTAAACCAAACAAAAGCTCTTGTACATTTACCATGCACTAGTTCCAGTGTTAGGTGCTAGAGTTACAGAAATATTGACAAAATCACCTTGCATAGGTCAAATGTAATACTCTTGATCACTTATCAGCTAAGCATATAGATAAGATATCAGAGAATCAACCCTGTTGAAGAATAGACCTGTTAAAATTTTGAGTAGGAAAATAAAATGGCAGCAGCCTCAGTATGTCAGTATGTTACTGTCTATCTAGAAGATTCCATCTTGCTCATGAAGTTACATGCTCCTTGACTTGCTTGATAAGTATCTGAAAAGGAAATTTCTTGTTCATTTTTGAGAGAATTAATTTTAGTTCTCCCTCAAAGAATGTCACTGACTGTCAGAAAGCCACCCACTGGTTTGATGGGAATGCTCAGCTTCCTGTTAATGGACAAAGACAGGATGATATTGAACTAGAACCTAGGATTTTTATTGTGTATTATATGTTTTAGATTGTCCGTTTTGGATCTAAGAAAATTATGCTAAGATAAAAGGCAAAGTGTAATTTAGGAAAGAGGAATGATAAAAATAAAAGGATTAGAAAGAGGATTTTTTTTAATTACCTCAATTTTGACTCCAAAAAATTCTTGTATCTCTTACTCATTAATTGTAGAATTAGACTATTTTATTCTTAAAAGAGGGTATAGAAGAAGAATAGTTTTTTATTCTTTACATACAATTTGCCCAATTGTATAGCAATACAACCAGTGTAACATCTTGTGGCACCTGGGAAGAGGAACAATATCGCAAGGGCAGATACTATAGTTTTTTATTGATAGCATCTTCAATACAGTTTTATATTTCTAATATTTTCAACTGTCCACAAGGGTTTTTCACTGAGCAAGGTATTTAAATTAATCTTGCTAAGATTAATTTCTTAAAATTAATCTAAAGTCTAAAATTTCGCTATCTACCAAGATTTTAGGAAAGTACATAGTCTTCAAGCTCTGTCCCTGCCAATTCACAGACACATAGGACAAAAAAATATGTTAAATAAATCTTTTAATTTCCTAAGTTTTTTTTCTTTACAAAGATGATATATATTCATCAATTTAGTACAAATGGACCAAAAAATAAAAACAAAACAAATTTCACCCAAAATTCTACCACTAAAATCAGGCAGTATTAATTCTGTTAGGTAACTAGAAGAGGATCGTACAAAGTAAATAGCTCTAATATTTTTGCATCATTAGCTATTTTAAAGATTTTTCTGTACTTGATAACAATTAAAACAACACAGCTCATCCTCAAGCCAACCTGGTCAGTTTTCAAGTCTTTAATTTCACGTAGTCTGCTTGTTTTTTGAGTCACTTTGCTCTTTTCAATGTGGATGTATTTTTTAAAGGAAGAATAAAAATGACCATCCATCCAAAGTTATTGTGAGTTAAATAATTGTGGACCATTAGAAATCATATTAGAAAAATAAAAAGTGCTTTATAAATTTTCCTTTAAATAAAGTCAAGACAAGATTCACAATAGCAATAACTCTGATTTTTGAGCAATTATCCTGTGCCTATAGATTTTGTACATTGCCTGGTAGGTGTCATTCTCATTTGAGAGATGAGGGAACTGAAACTGAGAGTTTGTCTAACTTGTCCAAGGCCACCCACCTAGGAAGGATTAAAGGTTTCCAGGTCTGTTTGAATCTCCATGCTCTTTCTTTGACCCCCTCAGGCTTTTCCCTAATAGTGTAGGGAAAATGTTTTGAATATATTTGAATGAAAATAGACAAAAATTTCTTAGAATGGTTAGGTCTACAGGTTGGATTAGTCACATACATGAAAAACCAAATTGTACAAAGTGAGAGCCACTTTTAAATCCTCCACTGGCTAGTCATTGTAAATTAGTCTTTGGCCTTTGGGAATTAAATGGCATGGTGCAGTATGCCAAGGTGTCTGAGATCTGCTCAATGGTGTCAGTAACCTAGAATCTGGAGTGAGGCAATGGGGAATGGGAAACCACTTGAATAGCTTGTGCCACTCTGAAGGTAAAATAGAAAGTCTACTGTAGTAGTTAGAACTGCATGATGTACCCCCAGAAAATCATGTTCTTAAAGCTAATCCATTCCTGTAGGGGTAAACTTACTGCATATAGGACCTTTTGATGAGGTTGCTTCAATTAAGGCGTGGCCCCTCATAGGTCTTACTCCTCTTATTGGAGTTATAAATGGGACGAATACAGAGAAAAATAAAATAAAATAAACCATGGAAGCAAGAAGCTGAAAGCAATGAAACCCAGGAGAGAAGGGATAGACCAGCAGACACCACCATGTGCCTTGTCACGTGACAGAGGACTCCAGGATTACTGGCAGCCAGTCTTTGGGGAGAAAGCATCTCCTGATGATGCCTTGAAAATTTTTCTCAGCCTCAGAATTGTAAGGTTGTAAGCTAATAAATTTCCATTTTTAAAGTCAATGACTTTCATGGTATCTGCTTTGAGCAGCTTTGCAAACAAACATTTACTATTTAGAAAGCAAATGTTGTCTTTCAGAAATGGCTCTTATGTTTATTATTGGAAGTCATTGCTTTCATTGTTAGAGGGAGCATCCATTATGGGGTAGGGGAAAGAGAGTGGGGTTCAGAATCTAAAACCTACCTGTGTGCCTCCAGGCAAATTACACAGCCTCTTCACTTTCCTCCAAACTATGTAACTGCACAAAGCCCATGATGCAGTGTCTAGTCTACAGCTGGTTCTCAACAGAGTCCTCACTGAATTCCATGTGTGCACACACAGACACATATACACATGCATGTGCACACATGCACAAGCCTGCACACATGTATACACACACGTGTGTGTAGGTGTGATATGTACAGCACACATGGTAGAGGATGGCGTTGCAGTTAGAGGATTCTGGAGAGAGACCACCAGGGTTGGAATCCCAGTGCCATCATTTATTAGCAGTGGGACCTTGACCAATTAATAACCTCTCTGTATATCAGTCTCCTCATCCATGAAGTAAGGATGTAACAATGTTCATGTAAGGAGTTTGGAACAGTGTCTGTCACAAAGTAAGTTCTCTGTAAATGATATTATTCTTATTCTAGTTTTGAATTACTATATTCCTATACTTTGTTTAAGATATTTCTGATCTGGGATCTACTATTCAAAGGTCAGTGGATTGCCATTTCCTTTTTCCTTATCTCTACAAGTCTCTTAGCAACATATTACATTTCACTGCCTTTGCTTCTTTAAGATTGCCTAGGAGGGGGAAGGGAACTGGAAAAACTTGCTGAGGAGGCTGGCAATAGTAATATTATGTCCCCTTTAGAGAATAAAGACCACCAAAGAAGAGAAGTCATCTCAGGAATGACTTGGGTGGGTTTCCCAATGTGGTTGGCGAATCAAAAAAATAAAATAAAATATCCAAATTGAATTAGTACCCTTTTAAATGAGGAATGCATTTATATATAGGAAAACACAGAGAGATAATGAAAAACGGGTCCCCTCCACACCAGTTTTACTTGCCCTCTTGTTATGTGGCTTTACTTTGAAACAGATCGCTCTTATTGCGACAAGTAGGATGCTGCCAGCCACCACATGGTTATTTGGCTGCTATTTAAAGCTCAGCTCATATTACTGAGCAGCATGCACTGCGAGGCACCCAGATTCCAACTGGTAGACAACTGATCTAAACAGAAATCAACTTCAGGTTCTCTTGTCTGAAATCAAATGTGAAGGGATGATATGTATGATCCATTTGTTCCCTTTCTTTTTGTGTTATTACTTTTTGGAACAGTGTTTTGCTTGCACCACAGGGGAAATTCAGTTAGGTTGTCAGTCTGATATACTGTATTATGTGATGTGTTGGCTTTTCCTCGCTTCTACATTTGCTTAAGAGCTTATAAACCACAGAGAATAAAAAGCGCTAAATAGAATAAAATGACCTGTCAAGGGTAGATACAGCATTTGTGAATGACTTCAAAAAATCCCCCAGCTTCAATGTCCTCCAGTCTGAGTTTCTATGCTATCTAGAAACCAAGCTTTTTTTCTTTGGCTTTCCCCTCCTCACACACTTTTCTAACCAAAGTACTTTGTAAGTCATTGATCTTGGAAGCTTGTTTCTTGAAAAGAATCCCTGCTTAAGAAGCTAAGACAAGATTTGGAAGTGCAGTTGAGAGTTGAGCATTAGAAGGAGACTTAAATCTCACCCTCATTATCATGCACTAGTTTGGAATTTCTCAGAATAGTCAAGAAAGTCAAACAAACAACTTCCAGAAAGATTTAGCTAATACAAATACTGGATAACAGTGACTTTGTGGCTTCAAGATTAGAGAAATAAAATTTTTGGGGAATGTGGATTGGTTAGGAGATCTGGTTCTGTGCAGCTGTTAACCAAAGGTGAGGAATCAAATCCCTATCCTATGAGTGGTCGGAAGATGTTAAATGTGTCTCAGATCACATATAACAGCTGTGCCCTTGGTGGAACAAATGAAGGGCATTGGTGGTACTTATAGGAAAGCCTGGTTGTCTGTCGGGGCTAAGGGGTATGGACAGCGACCCTCGACGTGGTTGATATCTGTCCTAATTTTAGACATTGTTTATTTTCTCTGTCTGTGATGTAGAAATAGTCATTTAGAGTGCTTGGAAAACAGTGAAGCCAGCTTGTGGCCTAGATTGTCACATGCTATCTTTTCAAAAACCCATAAGGAAAACTGGCCATAATTGTGACATCTCATTTGACTCTGGGTAGAAAGGACCGTTAGTCATGGTGGATCTTCCAAGTGATCACCAAGCTAAAGAAAGCATTATTGGCAGGCTGCCTGAGATTTCTGGGAGCCTTGAAATCTTCCCCTTTACTGCTAAACCTTCTCTGACTGAGTCTTTACAGTAGGTACTCAATAAATATCGACTGAATGAAAGACTGAAGTGGATGGGTCAAGTGACTGTGAAGTTTTGGCTCAGAACATCAAGATAACTTGTGCTGATGACTTAGAAGAAGTTGGAGAGTTAAAAATGAAGGGGGTTGCTTCTGAAAACACTGCAATGCTAAACATTTAGCCTGAAACTACCTGAGAACTGATTTCCAGGCATAAGGGGTATGCAGAGTAACATGTAAGTATTTATATTAAACAAATATTCTGTGGCATATTTTTGGTCATTTAGGAACAACATAGCTGTTCCTCTAAAGAGCTGGAACAGAGGAGAATTTAATAAATATCCTGGGCTCTATCTTTCTCTCTTTCTCTTTTTTTACTGAGTACAATGTGCTTTATTGATGGTACATGACAAAGTAGGTCTTTCTGAGTCCCTCCCCCACCTTCAGGGTGTCTGAGACGGAAGCTGTGGAGGATGGCGAATCTCAGTGTTAAGGGATGGAGTTAGAGCTAGCGCTTCCCAACAGCTGACTACCTCTCTCTTCCTCTATTGTTGCTGGGGCTGGTGGTCCAGAGGCTCTTATTCCTTGGAGGTCATGTAGACTATAAGGTCCACCACCCTATTGCTGTAGCCAAATTCATTGTCATATGCAGAAATGAACTTGACAAAGTGGTCATTGAAGGCAATGCCAGCCCCAGCATCAAAAGTGGGAGAGTGAGTGTCACAGTTAAAGTTGCAGGAGACAACCTGGTCCTCAGTGTATCCCAGAAATGCCCCTTAGGGGGCCCTCTGATGCCTGCTTCACCGTCTTCTTGATGTCATCATATTTGGCTGCTTTCTCCAGAGGGCAGGTCAGATCCACAACGGATACATTGGGTGTGGGGACACGGAAGGCCATGCCAGTGAGTTTCCCATTCAGCTCTGGGATGACCTTGCCCATGGTCTTGGCAGCACTGTTAGATGCAGGGATGATGTTCTGGGCAGTCCCCTGGCCATCATGCCACATTTTCCTGGAGGAGCCGTCCTCAGTATTCTGGGTGGCAGTGATGGCATGGACAGTGGTTGTGAGTCCCTCCACAATGCCAAAGTTGTCATGGATGACCTTGGCCAGGGGCACCAGGCAGTTGGTGGTGCAGGAAGTATTGCTGATGATCTTTAGGGAGTTGTCATACTTCTCATGGTTTATGCCCAACACAAGCTGAAGGGAGAGAGATGATGACTCCCTTGGTGCCACCTTTCAAGTTAGCCCGTCTTTTCCAGGGTTGTGAAGACACCAGTGGACTCCACAACATATTCAGCACCAGCATCACCCCATTTGCTCTTGGTGGGATCTTGCTCCTGAAAGATAGGGATGGGATTTCCATTGATGACAAGCTACCCCTTCTCAGCCTTGACAATGCTTTTGAATTTGCCAGGGGTGGAATCATGCTGGAACATGTAGACCATGTTGTTGAGGTCGATGAAGGGGTCATTGGTGGCAACAACCTGCACTTTGCCAGAGTTTATAGTAGCCCTGGTGACTAGGCGCCTAATATGGCCAAATCCGTTTATTCTAGCGTTCACCATTGTGTCTCAGGGATGTGGCTGGCACTGCATGAAAAGATAAGGCTGTCTGTAGAACAGGGAGGAGCAGAGAGCTCTATCTTTCTCTTTTAATGTGTGCTGATAAGCAAGTTATTCCTTCAGTTCCCATAGTGAGAAATTAACACACAAAGCTGAGGCCTTGGGGTAGCTGGTGTTGCCAACCGGGTAGTACTTGTTCCTTCATGCACACTGGCAATGGCTGAATCAAGGATTCCTTATTTACCTGAATCACTTTGTTGAAATATAAGAAAAGGTACTAATAATGTCACGAGAACTGGCTTCTGTCATACCTTCTAGTGAAGAAGCTCCCAGTTTATGCCACATGAGCAGCACCGTTCATTGTGTTGGGGCAGGACACCTCACCAAGGACAGCCAATCCAGGGTCTCGCCAACCGCTGATGACTTTTGGCCTATAGTCCTGAGTGAAAGGTGAATTGAGTGAGTCAGTTCTTCTCCCTCCCTACTCCCTCTTTCTTCCTGTCTTCTCTCCTCTGCCCTCCCAGCAATTTATACTGGGGCATATCAAAAGACATCAGGAAAGAGCCAAGGTGGAAGCCTAAAGGATGGGTCAGCAATTGATTGGGAACAGCAGAAAGAGTGATGGGCTGTGAACAGGCAGGAGGTTAGGACCACAGAGACCGACAGAAAGCATGTGAAGCTAACCAGCTAGCAGGACAGAAATCAACCCATGTGGAGAATGAGGGAGAGTCCCATTAATGACAAATTGCTGCATAAAGATCCAGGACTTTTGCTGCTGAGCCCATCAGAGGCTCTTTGCATCCAGCTGCAGGATCCAGAAAGCTCAGATTGTTCTGTTTCCTCTCTTGCCTTTCCTAGCACCCTATGTTTTGTTAGAATCTGCTCCCCAATTAATCTAGCTAGAAGGTGTCCCCCTTCTTGTCAACCTAAAGTGCCAAAGCAAAACAGAAAAGAAAAGGGCATTTTTTTTTTGTTAAATTGCATTAGGTTAATGTTCATTATTACCTGTAAAGGAAATACACTCATAGTTTATATACTATTGAGGGACTCAAGAAAGCTGTATTGAGGATTTTCTTTTCATCCAGTTCTTTCATGCCTCTCGCAGAATATTTGATTCTTAATCTGCCTCCCCATCCCACCTCGATTGTGATAGTCACAGGAACGACTATGACTCTTAAGATTTTCCCCTAGAGCTCGAGCACCCCTGCAGTGCAGTCACTGACAGTGCCAGGCCCTCTGCCCCCAGCAAGGCCCTGCTCTCTTCCTTTAGGACTTGGAACTCAGAGTTCAGACTGTTGGCATGAAACACCGGAGGCATCTGAACTCAGGGGCCTCTCAGCACTTAGGGTTTAAGTGTTCCTATCTAGAGATGGTCAAGGCCATGGTGCCAGCTCCAATAATGTGTTAAAGGGCTTTGTAAGCCAACGTGAGAATTAAGCTATCATTTATAATGCAAGCTTTGGGAAAATGCATTCTAAATTTTAGTCAACTGACAAATGAAATTTTGGAACACCAGCCATTTATAAGCAGGGTACTTCTGCCTGCCTGCATAAATTTTCCATGCAGTCATGTTAAAAGAAGAGCAATGAAGGATGTCAAATGCAGGACTTGTGGTTCTTGGGATATGCTTCATAATGTGGGTTTCCACCATGACTTACTGCAAACATGGTGCGCCTTAAGCAGTGCTTGTAAAGAAAGGCTAGGCATGATTTTTTTTTTTTAACCACAATGCTCCTTTTTAAATTTTCATGGTATCCAGACCTACATTTTATTAAATATAATATAAAGGTGGAATGTATGTGTGACGTAAAGAAAACTCAAGTTAAAAACGGACAGGATTGACGTATTTCATGTTGCCGTGGCCCTTCTGCCCAATGTCCAGGACGGAAAAGTGACAGACAAGATTCCCGTCTTGATGGGTACAGTTGTTGCAGATTTTGCTAGACCTTAAACTTTCCACTTTGCACAGAATCAAAACTTATTCCAGGCAGGGATGTATCTCTAGGCTATGAATCAACTCTTCCATTTCAATGAGTCTCCTCAATCTTCCTGCAATTCCTATCCTCTGATTTTTGTTGTTCTAATTTTGTTGTTGTAATTGTCACTGCTCTTCTCTACTGATGTTTTGTATCAGTAGGTACCTCACAGGACCTTCACAGTCCTGACTGGAAAAGGCATGACCCAATTTAATATGTACCATGGCTTGAGTATGGCACTTTGAAGGTCTTTGAGGAGTTTCGTTCCAGCCTTCATTCTCAAAGGACATACACACTGGGGTTCGGATGTCTGGGCCAAAAGAAGAATCATATACAACTGTGTCAAATCCAACACTTAAATATAAGCCAGAAGAAGTTGGAACTACTGCAAGCCACATTTATAATATCATTTGAGGGACAGCTGGGGTCAGTGCTAAATTTTAAATTATCAGATGCAGCAAAGCAACTCTTGCATAACAATAAACCCAGGCTGTCACACTGAGCAGAAAATAACCGCATTTTCACCTTGGAAAAGATATTCTAAATAGGACAGTAATTGTTTTTAGAAATGTATTCAGTGCCTTACTTTTTTTCCCCTACCCTCAAGAATCACCAGGAATAAGGTAAACTTTTATCATAATTTATACAATGTGGTAATTTTTTGAATAGTTTAGAATTTATATAGCCTGATAACAGATCTGCCAAATTGCACACAGCCATCCTGCACTGGCAGAGAGATGGGTTTGGATGACCTGCTGGGTTTTTTTCATCTCTAATGTCTGTGAGTCTTTGAAATACATCCCGGAGCTTAATTATGACAGCAATCTTTATTATTCTGAGCTCCTAGTGGCGTACTTCACGAGAACAATGTAAAAAGAAAAGAGTTGGTGCCTTTGCAGTGGTTTTCACAAAAATTGGAACATGCTTTGATTTCATGGGAGAGCCTCCTTTTTCCAGAAAGGTGGAAGGTTGGAGAAGGAGTGGTGGGTTAGGGATAAGAAGGCTGTTGGCAGGTACTTAATAATGAACTAGTCTCAGTTATTCGTTCTTAGGATCTGGTTTGGGTAGAAATAACAGCCATGTTAATTTGAAGCCTTTGTAGCAATTTAAAGAGTTTAGATATTACTCTCCTCCCCTCCTCACATCCAATCCCAGCTCTGGTTTCTCCTTGGAAGAGTTATTCATGGGAACTGGAAAATAAAGCACAAGACTTTATTTAAAACACACACACACACACACACATACAAAACCAAAAAACTATTCTGGAATACATTTAGACTTATAGAGCAGTTTGAAAGATAGAACAGATCCCACACAGGCCTTCACCTGCTTCCCTAGTATTAACTTCTCACAAAACCATGGTACAACTTTCAAAATAAATTTTAAAAAGCAGACTTGATATAACACCACTAGCTAAACTACAGTGCTATTTGGATTTTTCCAGTTTTCCCTCCATTGTCCTTTCTCTGTTCCAGAATCTGAATCAGGATCCCAGGGCTCACTGCTTTATCCTGTCTCCAAGCAGTGACAGTTCCAAGTGTTTTCTTGTCTTTCATGACTTCACCGCTTTTGAAGAGTACTGGTCAGATAGTGCAGGTATTTTTCAAATGTCTCTCATTTTGGTTTTGACTGATGTTTCAATAGATTGAAGTCATGAGTTTGGGGGAACTCATGCCCCAGAGGTGATGTGTGCTTCTCAGCACGTGGGATCAGGGGTGCAGGACATGCATCTGTCCCGTTACTGGTGCTGTTAACCTTGACCCCAGATTTCAACGACACATAACATATTCCATCTCTGTGAATGGGCCTGAGTCACCAAAGGAGCTTAGCTAAGGCTTATGTTAACTATTAGTTTGGTAGACATACAGGTTAAACAGCAGGTCTGTGCACTGAGCAAGACCTTAGTGCTCTGAATCAAATAAAATACACGTGGTTAGGCCTGCATTTTAATTTCCCGGCTCCGTGATTTGTGCCCTTCAAGAAGCATGTAGATCTAAATACAGCGCTGGTAACAATGTGGCGGCTTGTAGGCATCAATGAGTCAGGCCCAAGGCCCACTTCGCCTTGGCCCTAACTCTAAACCTCACGGATGCTCCATGAATGAGATTCACACACCATAGTCCACCTAAGGAAAGAACATGGGTCCAGTTACCATCTTAGGAGTTTTCTGATTTCACCTATGCATGCCACAATTATCTTTCTTTATCTTTATCTGTGCTTGGGACACAAAAATTGGCCGGGTCAGTGGAAAATTGGTTAGGGGATCAGTGTTCTTTGATACTTGGTCTACTGAATGAGCTCACTGCTCAACTCACTCCCGCAGAAGAGGATCTGGGACTCAATGGGCTGCCAAGTTGTTAGGAAAGCCAAGGAACTTTAATCACTCTTTTTTTTTTCCATTTGGTGTTGGTATCTCATGAATAAAGTAATCTTGGTGCCTATTTCTAATTTAATACCAAGATGTAAATTGTGCCTCACCTGTTTCACCTGAGGTGTTATTTATGCACAAATAACAAGTCACAGACTAGGACCCATTGTGCCTGTTTCCTCCTTTGGAAATTAAGGATAATAGCAGCAATCAGGGGCACACAAAGCGATTGTGGGGGTGGGGTGGGGGTGGCTCAATCATTGTAACACCTCAGGGAAAATCAAAATGGGGGGAGGAGTGCTGTGGAAATGCGGAATACAGTCCTGAGAATTATGGCATCTCTCCAAATTCACCACCAGAGGCCAGGGTTACAGGAAGACTTGACAAACAGTCATTTTAGTCCCCAAGTACATGTTGGCTACATATAGCATCAGAATCTAAAGCTAGAAGGAATTTTAGATAACAATAATCACAGCTAAAATTTTTTTAAGTGCTTAATGTATGCCAGACACTGAGCCAAGCACTTTGAAAAATTATCTCATCTGCTCTTTACAAAACTCCTGTGAGGCCAGATGTCTTGGTTGCCTGGGCAGCCGGGACCAGGTACCACTGGCCGGGTGGCTGCAAACAACAGACGCTTACTGGCTCACGGTTAAGGAGCCAGATCTGATCAGGGTGTTGGCAGGGCCGTGCCCGCTCTGAAGGCTGTGGGGTTCTGGGGGTGGCTTGCCAGCTACGGGTACCTCAATCTCTGCCTCCATTAAGTGGCCCTCTTCTCTGTCTGCCTGTGTCCAAATCTCTTCTTTTATAAGGACACAAGTCATATTGGATCAGGGCCACCTTAATCCAGTTTGGCCTCATCTTAACTCATAATACCTTCAAAGATCTTATTTCCAAAATGGATTGCTTGAACACATTTTTTCAGGGACACAATTCAGTCCACGGCATGAGTGCTGCTATTTTGTTTTTACCATTTTACAAATAAGTATTCAGTCATTTAGGGAGGCTAGATAACTTGCCCCAGGTCCCACGAATAGCAAGCACAAAATAGCACGTGTTCAGAGGGGTTCTTTCTGAATTTGAAGTAGCCTGTGTCCTTGTCACAACGCTAGTCTTTTCTTTCTCCCCCTTGTTTCACAGAGAAGGACATGGGTTCCAGATATGCTAAAGCGCATCTGGAGTAAGACAGGACGAGAACCCGGACGTCTAACCCTCAGTGCTGGTCCTCTACGTCACACATGAATGACGTCAGGCTTGGCACACAATACACGGCCAGTGGACCTTTGGCTTTATGCTGAGGAATACCAGATAGATCTTGGCTCTTCCCAGCTTTTCTTTTCCAGTGCTTATTTTTGAATGCATTTAATTTAATGCTCACATTAGAGACAGAGGTCCCCCCTTGAGTTCATTACATAAACTTAGTATTTACGTATCGAGCTGAAATACGGTGCCTACCCAGTGCAGGAACGGAGCCGCAGATGACAGTTCTGCCTTATTATGGTACCTCCCTCCAACATTAATTGTTTTCTTAGGTAGTTTCCATTCCCAGTTCGATGATATCCTGTGGAGTTTCTAATTTTTTTCATATGTATTAGAGAATTCTTAGAACATTAGTTCCAACCCAATTCAATTTTCAAAACAAATGTTAGGCATAAGAAGGTGAAGTTCACGGATGTTTTCAGTTTGGGGTGCTGTAATTCCAAAATGTCAAGAATTATAAATTTGCTATTAAGCCAAATTAAAAAAAAAATTGTTTTTAACTTGAACCAGGGAAAAGAAAGGCACAAACAGCAAAGCATTGAATAAATTCTCTGGATACACTATTGAGGATTTTGCTACTATTGATAGGGTAGAGAATCTGTTCTCAAAAATATGAGACCTCTTGCAACCGAAGTCGGAGTTGAGGGTGTAAAAGCTCACTGTAGGCTCCCAGAATCTGTGGGTGGCCAAGACTTCAGAGGGCACAGTCGGAAGCTAGAGCTGCTGAGAGCCACATCGGTGGGGTTACCAGTACCCACCTGTGAAACGCAGCAAATGCCGTGATGGTGGAAACCAGAGCAAAAGAGGCACGGCGAGCTACTCGAAGAAGCTTGGTGCACCTCCCACGCAACCGAGCAGCAGGGTCGGGGCGGTGAGCTGTTGGTGCCTCCAGTGGATTTGGTTATAGCTGAGTGCTCACTTCTCTGAGACCCAGCAGGCTGGCTTGGGGTCTCTCTCTCTGCTCGAAGTGTGTGACTTCCACGGAAATGGCCTGTATAGGGAGGAGGAAGCAGCTGCTGGGAGACCCCCAACGTGAGCCTGGCTATATAATCTGTGGGGTCCAGTGCAAAATGGAAATTTTTAAGAATTTCAAGATGGTGATGGCAGAGCACCTGGGTCTTGGCACCCCGTGCAGGGTCCTGTGTGTCTGCACGGGCTGCACTTTCATGAAGCCGGCCCTGCCCCGGATCCGGCAGAGGAAAGTAAACAAGCTAGACAGGAGTAAGGCACCTTGTTTCAGGAGGAAGAAACTCCTAATGGAACTCCACTCATGGGTCCACAAGGCCCTTCATATTGAAATTAGTATTAATAACTGATACCGATTAATGTTTTTCAATTACCACTTGCAAATTCATGAAATCTTACACCCTTTTACTCCATAAACCCAATTATTCGATTCTGCCTCCATAAATGCCATTATGTTTATATTTCCCCAGTTTTACTTAGATTTTACGTCATATGTTTCAAAACAGAAAACTAAGAAGCTCAGTCGTTACTTTTGATGGATAGCTATAACTTTAACTTAGGGTCTAACTTGATGGAGTCAAGAAAGGTTTTTGTGGGTTTTTTTCCTGTTTTTCTTAGTTCCACTGCCTGGTGCGATGGGCTGCAAATGTGATTAGACCTAGCTCTTCCTCTCAAAGGCTCGTGTTCTAATGGGGTATGATACAGTGTAAGTGTGCGTAAACTGGAGATGGCACACGGAGCAGGAAGGGCTGAATTCTACTGCAGCTGGGCGGACTCCCGGTGCGCAAGGAGCTGTCTGCTGACTGCTTCTAGCTCCTCTCCTCTGACTGGTAGTTCACAGGTCCACATGCCACGCATTACTTCTTTTTATTTGTCAGTTTTAACTCCTCAAGAATGGAGGAATGAAAATCCTGAAAACACTTTGGAAACTGTTGCAGTGGACAACGGCGAGTCACTAGTTCCTTTTAAAAGCAGGGATCAGATGACATGCATGCTTTAGAAAGAAAGATCTAGGGCTCAGGCAGAGAGACCTTGAGACTTCAGCCAAGCCGATGACAGAGGAAGGGTGATGAGAGAATGAATTTGAGCTACAATGTGGATGTAACTGAGAAAGAGAGAGAAGTCAAGGATGGTTAACAAACTGCCATCTTCTCAAAAGCAGTGTAATCAAAGTTCTGTATTTCATTCATGTGAACAGCTGGCATTTTTATTAGTGCTACCTCGTATAGTATCAAGTCACAAGCTGTAATTGGGCGTGTGTTTTCATGTGTCTGGATAAATATGATCTCAATTGGTTTTAATCTTTGTTTTGCTGCCTCTTTAATTTGGCCATGAACTCTCTGATGACTATGATTCTTCTTTTTACCTTTGAAATTATGTTTGCTGCACATGGTGTAAACAATGGGTGCTAAATGCATGCTATTTTCTGATTGATTAGAGTCCCAAAGAGGACACCAAAGCTATTTAAAAGGCTACTTCGTTTCTCTACTGATTTAAATGCTTGGAAGAGATGGAAATAGAGCAATTTGCAATTGATGCAGCATTGGCCCTGATTTCTGGCTTCCTTGCTTTTAGGGGCTTCACATCCTACCCATTGTGAAACTCTAGATTTATACTCAGACTACCTCCCAGCACCCGATCTTAAATTTGTAAAATTTGTCTCCAGTTTATTGAAGCACTATAAGAAACAAAAGTGCAGGTGTTAGATGTGACTAATGTGGTTGGAAGACATGACTTTTTGGGTAAATATTGAAACACCGTGAAATTCGAATGCAGTGTAACTCCAGCACTGGGCCTGTGAAACTAGTGAAACCTGTCCTCTGTGAGGAGGCCACGTTTGTGTCATGCCTCTGTTAGAGAAGTGTTTGTTAGTCCACCTGAGAAGCTGCAGGCGTGTGCCATTGCTGCAGCACGTGCTTTCTGAAGTGGACACCAGCCCTTCTACCACAGAGCAGCCCATGGGGCTGGAGGGCCGCAGACTGACCCTCTGGAAGCCAACTGGGGGGGGACTGAGTCACACAACTTATGAGAGATAAAAGAAGGATCTCAGGGATGCTGCATTGCTTTGAGGAAAAGAAGTAACGGGGAATAGGATTTACCCCAATTAGAACCAAGAACTACTTCTGGGGTACCTCATTTGAAGAGAGAAGAAACAGCCAGCACACACAAAATCATAAAAATACAGGCTGGAACTTTCAAAATTGCCACTAGAGGGCTCATTTCATCTACAAAGAAATCTTTTGGCTGAAAACCCAAGAACTTTCCAAAAATTCTTTTGAGTATATCTCAAAGGGTGGTAGGGATTGAGGGGGTCGGGAGAGGCAAGAGAAGGGAGCATGAGACAGTTTAATCTTTGGATAACTTTGGGAGAAGGTGTGTGCTCAGCTGTTGGATGCTGTCCTTTCCTGATTGGTGAAGCCTCAATACAGACAACATCTATTCCAGGGAGAAGTTAGAGACTATCTGTTCACATAAAACTCTTCTGTGGAGAGGATCAAGACTTGGTGACTGCTCCATTGTGTTCCGAAGGGCCCATCTACCTAAAATGGGATGGGGATTAGAGTAAATGTGGAGGTGTTTCTAGGTCAGGCAGATGAACAGGCACAGGGAATAGAGGCTGTCACTGAGGTAAGTGTCAGGCCATCTCAAGAACACAGAGAAATGGAAATAAAGGGCTGAGGGATGAAAACAAAAGTGAGGAATGGTAAGTTTTTTAAAAAAGAACATTTCATAGGCAAGGCATAACTCAGATTCCTTTCCCAGAAAGCAGCATATTCCCAGAAAGCAGACAATTCCCAGCAATAGGGGGAGTCAGAATTCAAACAAGAGCTCCGGTTTTAGTCATTCTCTGGTGGTAATCCCTCACTTTTTATAACATTTTCTTGATCTGCCACCGTATGAACTACATGACTGACAAATCTTCAATTCACATTATATTTAAGTGGTTTCCCCCATCACTTCTCACAGTTAAAAATACATTACATAAATTACTATCCTGCCTAGTGAAATATGCAACGACTCTGTTGTCTGCCGTTATTTCTAAAACATTTTGGCACTTTCTGCGGAAGTCGTTCTCGTCTCTGGTATGCCAGGGGATTTTTTTCTTTTCAATTTTACATTGTTATTAAGTACAATATCACAGAGATCCATGGAGAAACAAACAGTGGTGTGAAGGATGGGTGTTGTGGAGGCAACTCGGAGCTCCAAGCAGGGGCAGAAAAGGAGCTCGGAGAGAAACAGCAGCAAGAAACTGTGGGTTGTCTCCGCCATCCACCAGTCCCTGGGAGGCCTCTCTGCTCTGGAGGTCTGGCTGTGGATGTGGAGCAGTCGTGTGGGTATCAGTCTTGCTGGCAAAGCTCCCTTCTCCATTTGGTGCCAGAGCAGAGAGGGCAGTCAGCCTGCTTGATTGCTGGACACCCCGTGTTGCGCTCCCCACAGCCCCGGGGAGCTCTCCATAGGGCACCTAGGGTCTGAGCAGTTCTTTCTTCCCAGCAGGTGTCACTGTGGAATTATTAAAGTGGAGGGAAGAAAAGGAATTGCATTTTGGTGAGTTGAGCCCCGAATAAAGGACTTTGAACCAAAACTGTACACAGGCTAGGTAGTAATGTCATACATGAATTTAAAAACTCCCTCTACTGATTCTGATACTGTGAATATGTAATGATTGCTGTTGAACTGTTCAGTTCACTTGGACTTTCAAGTTCTTAAAATGTAAACTAGAAGCAAAATAATTACTGACATAAATATAGATATCGACATTTCAAAGTAGCAATAATAATATAAAATTTGTCCTATTTGCTGACTGTTGGGCAGGTGTTTCTGTTAGTTTTTTGTTTGTTTTTAATTAGGGAGGCAACTTGATGTCTGGAAAGAACTCAGGATTGGAAGTCCAAAAATCTGGCTGTGCCATATCTACATGTATGTTACTTTGGGCAATTTATGCAATCTAGAACTCTGAGGTTCGGTTCCATGACAGGGTATTTGTGAAGCTTAATTAAAATTATATTCATGAAGGCACCTAGTATGGTTAGTTAAATCTGAATTCAGGTTGCTTCATTGCAATACTGTTTAGATTTCACAATAATCTTAATATTTTAATTTCATTTTGAAAAAATTCTTTTCATACAGCATTACTCATGTGCAAAATATAACCTCTAGGAGGACAACCCATTTATCTTGTTTGGGCTCATGATTGTACCCCCCAATGCCTACTGACCATCTCCACTCAGTCCTGCTAGGACTCAAATGCAAAATCATTATATATATGCTCCAATGTCACTTTCTGCTTTCTTTATTGATGTGCTGTCCTTTTATTTAGTGCTCTCCCCTTTATCTGAGCCTTGAAGTATTGCTATCACTTCCACTTCTCCTTCTTTACTGTCTCCCATATCCAAACAGATACCTAAATGGGCAATTGCAATTTCATCTGCAAATGTTACACTATCTCCTTTGCCTTCTTCCAGCTTCCACATGGCTCATTGGTTTCCTACCTTGGTGGCTCCTAAGTGTCCTGGGGAGCTTTCCCCAAACACAAATTCCAGGCTTCCACCCCACACCTATGTCATCAGAATTTTAGAGGAAGGGCCTGGGATTACATGACCTTAATCTGCACTCCTGTTTTTGTTGGGAGTCGTTGCCACATACATCTCTGACCTCAAGTCAGTTCCACTTTTACATCCAAAGAGGACTTCACTGATAGAATGTTCTTCTTAAAGCCATGGTTTTATTTCATTCCTTCTCTGCTGCACAGGATGGAGATTTAACTTCATAATCACATGATATCACTAGAGTAGGTTCCATGAAGGCAGGGACAATGTGTTTCTTGCTTATCACATCTCAAAGTGCCTGGCACATAGTTGGTATTTACTGACAATAGATAACTCTTTGGTGGTTGCCCATATCAGGGCCATTTTCTCTTCTCAAGGGATTGTCCTGATGTATATAGAAAGGCAACTGCTGCTGCCCTGTGGTCATAGCTGTTGACCCAGAATGCAGATTTATGGCCCAATGTATGGAGACAAATGCTATTTCCAAAGGCTATGGAATGTGAAATGGAGATACACTGAGACTGGAGGTCATGGAAATGGCACAACCTACAACTAAGAGCTCTTGCTGCTGAGGTCCCAGGCACATACTGGTTTCTGCCCAAGCTGAGCCTTGGTTGCTCAGATCTGCCCCATCATAAGGTACCATGGCACCTCCCAATAAATTGCCTTGTTTTTTCCTTTTTATTAAAGTCGCTCAGAGTCTATCTCCCTTGCTAGGGAATGCCAGAACATAATCTTCTACAGTATTGGGGATGTAGTCTATTCTTGATATTTTGCACAATTTATGTTCATTTTATTTATGTTACTTCCCACGATTCCCTATCAGAATTTCTTTTTTAAAACCAGGTGACTCTCCTAATAAGAATCACTCTTTTCTGCATTGAATTTCCTTCTCTCTGTTACACAAATCTTCCAAAGCCCTGATGCCCAGACCCTTCCTGAAACATCTTCAGCTATCAATGACATCTCACTCCTCTAAGCAATTATGCCACTGCTGGTAAAAACCATTCACTGAACCTGTATCACATATGAGTTTATATGACCAATTATCTTTTCACTTTTATAGAAGACATCATCCCAATTAATTACAAGCCACTTGGAAGCAGAGATCAGGTCTTGAATTTGTCTTTTAATGTTTCTCTCTTAAATGCTTGAATGTTTCTCTACTACTCTAATTCCTAAATGTTTATTGTTTCACTGTTTCTTTCCTACTTGCTGTCCCTTATAAATATTTATCTAATGAATGAATCAAATGCATACCTGTTTATATTATAATTCAAGGGAATTGGGGATTGTAGTATTTGTGTGTATTTTCCAAAAATGCTTCCAATGATCCATTCCCACATAGTTCAGATGTAGAATGAAAATGCAACATTCCCTTTGTAGAATGTCAGTTTTGTAATTGCTCCTGTCAGGGTGATTAATGGGTAGTGGTTTGTGACCAGGAACCTCTGTGTGACCTGGTGGTCAGCAGAGGCCACCTTGTTTCAGATATTTCTATCCCTGAATGAGGTTTCAAAAAATTATGGCCCTGGAAAATACCCAAGCTTGCATCATGGGTCCCTTCCCATCCAGTTTCCCCGAGTGTGTAGCTAGCTAATTGCATCCAGGCGGGAAGCCTGATTTGCTTAGGGCCTCTTGATTGGTGATGGGATGGTGACCCCTGTTTGGAGCAGGTCAGTGCCTTGGGCCAAATGTGCCTCTTCCTCATGGCTGTCTTATGCTTGGACTTGCCTTGCCCTCTGCTGACATCTCAGGCTGAGGACCCCTGCACTGACCATGCAGGGCCAAGGTTGGCTGTGGGGGACGGATGGGTGGCGACTGCCCACTTCCCCTGTATTGACTCAGGGTCTGCTTACTAAGGTTAAAGGGCTTTCAGCCTAACAGTGAACTTCTTCATGCTGCTGTTGTGAGTGCCCTTGCTTCTCTCCTTCTGCACCCCAAAGGCACTGTCAGCAGCGACTGCTCTGGCCATCTGGTGGAAAACAGCTCTTCTTCCCCAAGGAGGAAAACAAGGCCTGGACCCCAGGGTGGGAAGGGTACGCATATGCTGGGAGCAGAGAAGTGTGGCTTTGAACGGGAACAGTCACAAATTGTTCTCCCTAGAAAAGCCAGGGGGCTGCCTTCTCTTGTTCCTGCCTTCCCTTTCCAGTCACTGCCCTGGGTCCCTGGAAGCTTCTATAATAGCGTGCACTTCTTGGTATTATACACATTTAACAGATTTTCTCACGAACTCTCACAAGAACCATATGAAGTAAGTACTCTTATTAACCCTATTTTGCAGAGGCAGAAACTGAGGCACAGAGAAGTTAAATAACTTGCCCAAGGCCACACAGCTCCTGTGTGGTTTAATCACTACAGGATAGTACCTTTAAGCAATCTATTAATTAACTAAATAAATCTTACAGTTATATTTCAGGAACCATTTAGCAGTAAAAGTAAGAGGCTTTTACTTGATCATTCAACAATTATTTATTGAGCACCTATTCACATTGCAGCTCTTTTCTCCAGGCTGAAAGAAATAACAAACAAACAAACAAACAAAACAACAACAACAACAACAAAAAAAAAACACCAAAAAAATAAAACCCCATAAGTGCTTAAGTTTTAGATAAAAGCTCCTTTTCTCCTTTATCTCCTGTTTCTCTCTAGGTGCAGGTATATCTGCAGCTTTAGGTAGAAGCTTTGCTGTAGGTATAGGCATTGGTTTGGTCAGCAGAGCACAGCAAGCAGGAAAGCAGCCTTCAGTTTGTCCAAGTGTGTCTATAAGTGGCTGCCTCATTCACTAACAATGTGGTCTTTGGCATTCATTTAATTTCCCTGGATCTTCTTCTTTTTTTCTTCATCTGTAAAATGGGACTACTCACAATCCCAAGTTATTCGGGATTTTTTAAGGAGCAGAAGAATCGTTACAAATACATAATAAGTGCTTAGAATAGTGCCAGGCATATTATAAGCAATCAGTACGTTATTAGTATCTTTATCTTTTTGGATCTCCATGTCTTTCTACAAGTGCCTATTTAGGACAAAAGCACTTCCACGTGGAAGATTCCCCTAACACCTGCCTCTCCTCCAGCACCTTGCCCACAGAATGCCAAGCCTGCAAGTTCTCCATAAATGCCCTATCCCCATAACACATCTTTATGCAGGACCTACTGAGCGCTGGGCTCAGAGGGTGGGGCAGTGAAAGGAGTCCAGTGGGAGCCGTGTTTCAACATTAAACAACCAGTCTCATCAGGAAAGACTTAAAATCCAGGAACCCTAAGGTGAGAGTCCTGGGGAGCAGAATTAATTCAGGGTGAAGAAAGGCTCCCCTGAGGAGCCGACGGTTCAGCTGAGACCAGGAGCGCAGTTGGTTCCTGGAGTGGTGTGGAGAGAAGGACCAGGGCGCGCTGAGGCGCTGAATGGGGCAGGACTTGGCAGGTAGGAGAAGGTTCCCACCTGAGCGGCTTCCCCTCTGCAGGGCCAGGGCTGGTGCGGCCCTGGCTGGGCGGCCTGGGAGGCGCAGGGAGAGCGGGGGTCCTGGCTTGCTGGAGGCCCTCGCCCTGTGATTTTCCCCCGAGCTTTTTGAGGGAGTAGAATGGTATGGATTCTCACAACAGTGGTATGATTTAGAGTCCATTAATATGCCCAATTGGAAATTGAGGAAACTGAGAGATCAAATAGCTTGCTCTGTCGCCCAGTTAGTAAATGACAAAGGTGGAATTTGAGTCCAGCGGAGGACTGCAGAGCCCCTGCTCTCTTTGCTGATAACAGGACAGGTTCAAACTTAAAACCCAAGACCATTTAGGGGACTCACAAGCCCCTCTGCATAAGTATTTGATTAGAGACGGAGGATTTTCTGAAAGTTGTGAAGTAAAACCAATCCTCCTTTCTTGGACTAAGGGAAATGGCAATTTGGGGAAAAGGGGGGGTGGTGGAATCCATTCAATGATTTTTTTAAGGGCCTTTTAACCACCTAAAGTGATCTACTTATTCTGAACCATAAAATGCGTCATTAGCAAAGTGTCACTAACTGCACTGCTGATACTTGGTCTGTTAACTCCTGTCCCACTTCATTGACCACCAAGCAAAAGAAAACAAGACATCAAAACTAAGAAATGTTTTTGGAGAGAAATGTTTTTAGCTGGTTTTGGTGGAATTTTTAATATCTATGGAAAATTTATTACTATTTCCTTTGAAAACTTTTCCTTGCCTTTCATAACTCTTTCCTTTTGTACCCTGATGGTTACTTACAGCTAGTGTTTTTATTATTACCAAACTCAAACCAGAAAATCCAGGTAGACTGGTGCCCAATTTCATGAAAATGCTCTGATTTATTTCATTTCCTGGACATATAAATAAGGCCTTATTGGATGATGGTGACTTTTTTGAAGTTAGAATACAAAATGTTAATTTGATTTTCAGGCATAGGGTGCTGGGTTTTATTGTCAAGCATGGCTGTTTTTTTTAAAAGAGGTATCGGGAATTGAACCCAGGACTTCGTACATGGGAAGCAGGTGCTCAACCACTGAGCTCCCTGGTTGATTTTTCTTTTCAAAGTCCTGGAGAAAGATATTAAGGGGAATGAAATTTCGAGAAAGAGAAATAGACATCTCATATGCTTGTTTTCCATCTTTTCATGTCATAGAAATGAACAAAGAGGAAAATTTTCATATTACAAAGTTTAAAGTGTTTCACTGAAAAAGCCTTCAACCAAGGAATACAAAATGGATCCTGATATTACTAGACTTGTACAGTAGAATTGTGGATGTTTTGGTTAATAAACTAGTTTGTTTTTTTTTAAAGCCAACTTCCTTTTATAGGATTTGATTTCTAGTATTTACAGCAACACATGTGACAAGGAAAAGCAACTGATATGGTGTGTGTGTTTGTATGTGTGTGTGTGTGAAGAGGAAGGTGTTATGCACAAGAAAAATTGCTACAGGAAGAATCAAACAGCAAAATATATGTTTATATAACATTATATTTAACATAGAATCATTATTTCTTCCTGTAAATTAGTATACTTAAAAAAATATTGAAGCCAATTTTCAAACACACAAGTATAAAGAACAATTTAATAAACTCCCCATGCCCATTCCCCAGATATAACAGTTATTGACATTCTTCCAATCTTCTGTCTATTTCCAGTTCCACTTTTTTCTGGAATATTTTTAACCAATTCCTCTGATACTTCTCCATTGAATATTATCTCATAGATAAATCCCCCCTTTTAAAAAAATAAACCGGCAAAATGAACAATATTTCCTTAATATCATCTGATACCCAGACCATACTCAATTTTCCCTAACTGGCTTAAAAATGTCTTTTTAGAGTTGATTTGTTTGAATCACAATCCAAATAAGATCCACACACTGTGTCCATTTCATTGACATGTCTCAAGCATCTTTTAAAGTAAATAGCCTCCTCCTTCCCTCCCTCCTAACCCCTTTCCTTTCTTCTCTTTCTTATCATTAATTTGTTAAAGAAAGCTGGTTATTTATCCTGAAGAAATTGATTCACACAATCTGGATTTGCTGATTAAATCCTTCCAGTGTCATTTAGCACAAACTGATAGTTAGATCTGAGACTTGATTAGATTCTGATCATTAATAAGAAAATCTCACAGGTTTTTGTTTTACTAAATCTCTCCCAGCTTTTCAGAGAAAAGACCACCTGGCAGCGGTGTCAGGCCTGAGGTTTCCATCCTGGATGAACCCCCTCTACACTGCAGTTGACCTTGCCCCTCCTCCACCTTGAGTTCTTTGCAATTTCCTGGTGCCTGCCAGTCACAGCAGCACCTGCGCATGCAGCATGAACAGCTGCAAGCCAGCTGGTCATGCATCTGGCCCACTGGCACCTTTTCCTGGGGTCTGCTCAGTGGATCTGAGAATGGCAGACAAGACCTGACAAGCTCTCCTCCAAACTGATTGGTTTGATTGGTTCAAAAGTCTAAGAATGTTTCTTGGTTGAAGACTGAGGGTTTTCAATTTGGACTAAAATAAGCAATGAGACATTGAGGATGTTTCAGCAGCAGCTGATTTCATAGGAAATGATGGAAGCCCAAGATGTTTATGTTGTCAGCCATGTCCCCCTTTCCCACCTTCTCCACAAAAGATAAGATTTGACTCTGTTGGTTTTAGCTTTAATTATGAAGACAGTTTCAGGGAATCAAGAAGTGCCCATCTTTTCATGGTAACATCAGGCCACTCCTGGATCTGCCAGCTATGTCCTTCCAAAACAGCATCATCAGAGACAAGCACAACGGAGTCAACACTCTTGATTGGAAGTGGGTCCTACAATATGGCTGGGCACCACATTCCTGAACCATGGTAACCTCAGTTTATTCATCTGTAGAATGAGAACAACTGTCCTTGCTTGTCTAAGTGATGCTACGAGGATTAATTGAGTTCACTGGCATACCTCTCATATATTTGCTGTTCAATTAACAAACAAGAGCAAACTCAACTTAATTAGACTGGGTCTTCAGAGTTGGAATTTGGAGAATTTCAGACTATTTTTTACTTGAGCTCACACTGAATGCCATTAGAATGATGGAGAAGAATAGTGTTTGTACCATTGCAGAGTGAATAAATGAGGAGAAAGTAATTCAGTAATATGTAACTAGTGTATACCGAAGCTCTAAACCAGATATCTGCAATTTATTTGTTAGTTAAAATTGGGTAAGAGCTATTTTACCTGGAGTATTTCCTTCCTTGTAATTTAAAAATTAAACCTTCATCCAAAGCAAGTAACTTTAATTTGAATGAATTTCAGTCTCTACTCTTGCATTCTAATTCCCCTCTTAGTCTTTCTGGCTCTTTAACCCATTGGGCATTAGAGCACCTTTGCTGACGAGGTCAAATGGCTAAAGCGATCTATTTTCTTAACAACTTTGAGTATATTTTTCACAGCATTTATCTGCTTTTAGGAAAATTACCGACGGAGCATATTTAAACCTAGTCCCAGGTCACTGTCACATAGAGAGATAAGGAGAAGAAAAGCCACCTTGTCTGACATCCAAAACCCATAATTATGTTCACAAATAATCACATGGTCTTCTG
The DNA here is from genome assembly GCA_026826555.1 of Tolypeutes matacus. Lineage (NCBI taxonomy): Eukaryota > Metazoa > Chordata > Mammalia > Cingulata > Chlamyphoridae > Tolypeutes > Tolypeutes matacus. Next base: position 64,015,442 of record JAKSZT010054030.1, on the reverse strand, counting down.
ATAACTTGCTGGATATTAAGCTAATATACGTTGCAATAAATGATTTAAAACATTACCCTAAGGGAAAAAAATCAATCATATGATTCTTTCTGTCACGTTTTGGGTATGAAATAATTTATTTGATGATATAAACCAATATGAGAAGAAAACAGGCTTATTTAAGCGATTAATGATATTGTGCCATGAAAGCTCTGCCAACCACTTAAAAAAAGAAGCCAAAATATTAATGATATAAAATATGTTTCTATACATTCATAATGTTAATGAGATTCTTTTGAGATATGTTAAATGCCAAATTTATCTGCTCTTAAACAGATTCTACAGGTATTAAGGAGATTTGGGATAGCATGTGTAGGGGTAAATTTCAAAGTTCATATTTAGAGAATTTTAGTAAAACAAATCCCTCAGCTGAACAGGTAAAAAATTAGAGATTATTTAAAGTCCAGGGAAAACAAAATTTGGGAAATTTTATGGTTAGCTGAGGAGAGCTATGGTGCTTTTCCCATAGATTCCTCTCCCACCCCCACCCATTTAGTCTGGATGATTCTCATCTACACTGTAATTTCTAGCTTATCCTAAATATAGATACTGGATTTGAGCCATCCTAATTAAACTGTGAAGTTCTTTTGTAGTGAGCTCTGATGCTTCTGAAATCAATTTCAAGGCTTACACAAGCAGTTCATCTCACCTTCCTGGTTTTCCTTTATTTTATGAATTTGTTTAGAAATGGTAAATTTCGACTATTTTAGTGCCAATTTTGTACTATTTTTTGTCCAAACTTATACAAAAATGGTATGTTTTTAAAAATATTTAATTACGAACTTGCTTTTGTTCTGTAGAGGTTTAATTCTTTGTTCCAAAAGATTCCCACCAGAAAGTACCTGTCCCCCTTTCAGCAAGAAGTTAAGTCTTTATACTATGAAGAAAGTGAGATAAAATGGTTTTGCCTAAGGCTACTTGGAAAAACAAGTATCAGATCCTTTTGTTGTTACACAAAATTCATGTCTTTTCTTGACACACAGCTGTTAGAGATAATAGGATTTTCACTAAGGGAATAGAAGGTAAAAATCAAACACAAAAACTTCAACCCAAGCCAACCAGAGGATAAGGCAGAAGGCTGGGGTGTGCAATCTTGGGTTCTGGCTCAGGGACCTGTGCCTCCTAGACGACTTCCTCCCCTAGCTGGCCCCTTGGCCCCCGAGACTGAAATCGGGAGGTATGTGGAGCTGGGTATGCCACGTTCTGTGGAAGCGCGGACATCTCCCACGCGACCGTCTTCCTTGGAGAACATCTGGCTGCACACCTTGGACTGGCATTATGGGAGACCACCTTTGCTCTGACTACAGCTTAGAGCCGGGAGTAAGAGAGGCAATAAATTCCCCTCAGTTCATAGCAGCCCATTGGAATGAAACACAAAGTTCAAGAATGCGACTTTACTGGGAGGACTCTTCTTTATTGCCAGAAGGGGGTGGTAGTGGTGGCTGCCCTTTTCAATTGCCATTGAAAGGCAGACACACCTGAAATAGTGTGTCTTCCCCAGTGTTGAGGATCAAGAAGCAAAAAAGCAGACACACAGTGAGCTAGAGCTAAACAATGGCTACACTTTAGAATCCCTGGGGAGCTTTTGGAATAGACGATAGCTAGGCCCCATCTCCAGCCGACTAAATCACTTTCCTGGGGCTGGGAGTCGAGCGATGGGTATGTTTTAAAAGCTCCCCAGGAGATTGCAGCATGTGGCTGGGTCGCTGATCAGAGCAGTGGTTTTAAACTTGATGTTGCCAATAGCCCGTGAGAGCTCCAGGTATGTTGCAGAAGTCTAAAACTGAGTTTAAGTATGCATTATTTAAAACAGAGTAGTTATGATTCTAGATAGCAATCCTGGAGGGTAAAGCAGGCAGGAAGGATGTGATGAGATGTATAATAAAGTAAACAACAGAAAAATGGTTCCATCCCCAAAATGCTGGAATGGTAAGTTTCCTGTGTATTGGTCTAAGTTCTGAAGAGACAATATAAGAAGGTGGAAGTTTAAAAGATAGAAGTCATGACAAATGTGCTATGCAGCCCCCACCCCCACCCCTGCCCCGGTACTATGATGTTCTATTTTATGTACTCAATACATGACATTTAATGTTAACGTCTTGGATATCACCTAAGAAATGGGCCATCCCTGAGCTCAGTTTCTAGCATACTGTTATACTTTAAAAAATACAGACTTGCCTAGTTTATTTGCCAGTAAATCCTTTGTCTACAGCAGAGGTTCTCACACTTGCATGCATCAGAATCATCTGGAAGGCTCCCCCGAGTTTCTGATTGAGTAGTTCTGGGGTGGGACCAACGAATTTAATCGCTGACAATGTCACAAATGATGCTGACTGGGGGCCAGACTTTGAGAAACACTGGCCTGAAGCATTAAAACAGCATTCGTGAGTCCATTTTACATAGCGTATATCTCGCCCAGGCTCTCTAGAATGGCCTGAGGCAAAAGTTTATATATTAATGCTTTCTTGGGGCTTTCAGTCCAGGGAAGCTAAGTGAAGGGGAAAGGAGTATGAAGCAGGGAAGGAGGACAAACAAGTATCAGAGAGTGTTATTGAACTGCTGATCAGGCCATCAACTTGTAACAAGAATAGTTTATTGCTCCATTGTTTGGTGAGCTGTTTGGGAGCTGGAGAGAGAAAGGCAAAAGAATTTATCCACCAGCTCTTTCTATTCTCTCATCTCCAATTTATTAACATTTGTCCCAGGAGATGTTAGCTTGTCCGCACTTCAGTTTTGGACACGGATTTAATTTCTTAGGCTGCTCAAGCACAATACTGTGCAGTGGGTTGGCTTAAATAATGGGAAGTTATTCACTCACAGCTTTGAGACTGGGAAAATGTTCAAATCAAGGCGATACTTTCTCCCCAAAGGCTATGGCATTCTGGCGCTGGCTGCCGGTGATCCTTGGTTCTTCTGTCACATGGCAAGACACAGGGTGGCATCTCCTGGTCTCTTCCTGCTCCTCTGGGTTCTGTTTCAGCCTCTTGCTTCCTGTGGCTCTTTCTCTCTCTGTCTTAATTTCTTCCTGCTTACAAAGGGCTCCACTAGTAGGACTAAGACCCACCCTGATGGAGGCGGGCCACACCTTAACTGAAGCAGCCTCCTCAAAAGGTCCTGCTTACAATGAGTTCACACCCACAGGAGTGGATTAGATTTAAGAACATGTTTTTGGGGTACAGCTTCAAACCACCACAGTGACCTTCCTTTCCAGTTAGCCACTGGAAAAGGCAGCCTCCGTGGCTGTCATCTTGCCAGGGTGCAGGTGTGCAGGTGGCCCCGTGCAGAGCCTCCTAGGTCTATAGGCAGCAGGAGCGGAGTGACCTGGTTCCAAGAGACTGCAAAGCATCAGCTGTTGCCGGAGTGGCTATAGCCAGAAAGGTGAGCGAGTGCACCAACCCAGGTGGCACATGGCCTTAGACTGTAACGTGGAGATCAGTGCTTCTCAAGCTGTTTGCTGTGAAAGCCACTTTTTAGCATTTTCAGAAGATCATGGACCACATCCTACCATGTCCTGCTTTTCTTGCCTAGCACACGGCGTACCACATGTGACTCAGTACATGAGCTTGGAAATGCCCAGGGAAGTCGAAGCCCTGTTCAAGGAGAAGAGTCTACTGATCAAACACTTGGATGCATGGCAATGTCAGGTTGCTGTCAAGGTTTCTTCTCATGGACTGGTATCAGCTGGCAGATGAGCCCGGCCGGCAGTTCACTTGAGCTAGCGTGAGTTAAGCTTGTTCTTGACTAGATTCTTCAGCTATTGCTCTCTCCCTCCTTTATTACACCTGTCATAAGTCATGAGAAGCAGAAGCATCAGTTTTTCAGGTGCTCAGCAAAACCAGATTAGCACATAATGTAGAGCTTGTAAATAAATGATTTTTAAGGTTGGAAACTCCAGGACAAGTAAGTAGTGGGTGTCCCAGCAGAGGAGGTTATTGCTCATTGTGTTCTTGGCATGTGACATTTTAGCATTTTCCTCCTTTCTAACTCCACTGGAATTCTAATGAGAGGTCAGCATAGAGAGGGGAATCAAAACGGGGGCTTTGAAGTCGAGCACATTTGGGATTCACATTCTCTTTCTGCCATTTACTAGCTGCAGTCCTGGACAAGGCATTCATCACTGAACTGACGGTTTTTCCTTCTGTATAACTGCCTTACAGATTGCCTTTAAAAAATTTTTTTTAGGAGGTACCAGGGATTGAATTCATACATGAGAAGCAGGCACTCAACCACTGAGCTACATCCGCTCCCCCAGATTGCCTTTCAACAGTGATGAATAAATGAGATGTCACATAGTAAACATTTGACATCTAATAGTTGCTCCCAAATGTTAGTTCTTATTTCCTTGCCACGGTATGACCCAATGTGCCTACTACTGTTAAGGTTTTAGTACTGAGATAATCATCTGTATTTTGGTTTGATTTGGTTTTGCCCAATATTCCTTCTTCTGAATTTCCTTTGGGGGTGACCCCTCCTCATATCACCATGTTTCTGGGATGCCTGCCGATCTTAGTAAACATCCCACCACCCAAAGAAGATAGGTAGGTAGGTAGGTAGGTAGGTCCGTTGGTCGGTAGGTAGGTAGGTAGCTAGATAGATAGATAGACAGACACACAGAAAGATACTCACATCAGCTGTCTGTCACTTGTGCCAGTTTGACCTATTGCCTCTCAGCTCCAAACCTGCCCTGGCTGGGACTCTGGAAACCATGTTTCTATTTTGCCAGCTGGTTCTATTAAAACTCTGCCAACAGAGTGTCAGAGGGAGACTAGTCCCTTCCTTTCTGCTTGTGGTTTCTATGAGCGTCACCCCTGAAATGCTTCTTTACTCCAGTATTGGCAGTTCCTTCCTATAGCAGCAGCCGAGTCCAGCTTGCAGGCTTTCCAGAACTTGCAGAACCAGCTTCATCACTCCCTGTCTCAGGTCAGTACCAGCCTAGAAGTGTCTTGTCTTCTAGACTTGGGTCCAATTGCTGCAGGATTCCTCTGAGCTCAGAGACTCCAGGACCAGCTGAGTAGCACGCCCTCCTCCTGGGGATGAGCTTCACCTCCGTGGAGCCCCACATCCACGCTTCGGATTTCAATGATTCTGGCTTTTCCCCTTTGTTCCCCAGCCCTGGGGATGGTAGCTACTTCCTGTAGTTGCTACCTTTGTGACACCGTCATGACAGTGTTCTCTTCCTAGGTTTTCAGCGACCTGGTTAACAGCATTATACCCAGCAAATCATGCTTTATAATAAATTTTGTTGAAATTCTTCATGCTATTTCTGTCTCCCAATTGGACCCTGACTAATGCACACTTTTTAAGAATCTATTAATTTTTGTAAGATATGTATAAATATATATATAATATTTACAAATCACCATAAATATACCATGTAATACATTATAAAACACCATGAGATGTTTAGTTTTTTAGCTATAGATGAGCAATTGGAGGCCCAGAGGCATGAGCCAACATATCTAAGTTGTATAGCTAGTTAAGCCACCAAGCCAGGGGTCTGCATCTCATGCCTTTTCTCTTTACCATTAAGATAAAGCCAAGCTCATCAAATGCTCCCTGTTCTGGAAGTTTGAGTCTTGAGGGAAATCCCATGGGAATGTGGGTTGCTTGGAACGGGGGCAGCTCATTTGAGTCCTCTAAAAAGGTAGTCCAAAGTCCCTGCTGGAGAGAGCCCACCTTCGTCATCTTCCCGCCTACTAGTGACTAGCTGTTCAGCTCCTTCATTTGGCTGAATCTCCTACAATCTTTTCCGTATTGCTGACTCAATGTCCTATGACCAAATACCTGATACAAGAGGATTTTTGTCTCAATATCTTAATCTAGAGCACATATGTAGTCTCAAATAACATCATTTTATAGCTTTTATTAGTAGAAAGATGATATTTTACACTGCAATTTTAACAAACATCTATGGAGAGTTTACTCTGTGTTAGGGACACAAGAAGTTCCTCTCATAAATGTTAATATACTTTATCTATACCATATCTGTAATTATTAATATCCTGTACTTTTATGGCACATAAAACTTACAGAATTCTTTTACACAGATTAATCTCATTTGATGGTTGGCACAAAATGGTGATGTAACTAGCTAGGTGTAATTATAATTACTATGTTGCCAGTGAATAGCAGGTTTAAAGCTTCAATTTTGGAAATGACAGAATAGGTCATTTGTACCAACTCTCCCACTAAAATCAACTAGAAATGCTGGGAGATTGTGAAAGAAAAATCTGCTTGGAGGCACCAGATTCTGAAATGATAGTGAAAAACTCAAGGGCCCGGATTCAAGGGAGGATAGAGGTCCAAAATTGATGTTGGCTATGGTCCATCTCTTCTCAAAAGGACAAATACTCATAAGAGAGAGGCTGAAAGGGGGATGAGCTGAGCATTGCTTTTGCCAGTTTCTTGGGATGAAGACAAAGACTGGTAGCCAGGACCTGCTGAAAGAGGGTGCATTCAGGTGTGCTACCTTAGCTTTGGGTCCTGGACTTGAAGGAATACAAATGAGAAGAAATGCTTTTGTGGGGACTGTACCTCAATCACTGAAACTGGATTTGATCCCATAGTGCTAGCGTTCTCAGTACCTGGCAAAAGCAAACATAAAAGCTCTGTGAAGACCTATACTTATTTGAACATGCAATTTTGCAAATACAATGCCCAGAACACAGTAAAATTTTTGATGGATTTATCTGATTGCATGGAGGTATAGAACAGCCTGAGCATAAAATAACAGGAAAAAACAGACCATCCCAGGGCTATGGATATCAGAATTGTCAGTGACAGATGGAAATTCTGGAATTAAAAATGTAATAATTGAAATTTAAAACTCAGTAGATGCGATTAAGAACAAATTCGATACATCTTATGAGAAAATTAATTAGGTGATAAGTCACAAGTAAGAATTCATATTGAAGCACGGAGTGACAAAAGGTTAGAAAAAGCAGGAAAGAGGATAAGAGACAGAATTTATGCTGGGAAATTAATTATTTACATTTTTCCAGTGGAAAAAAAGAGGAAATGCAAAACAAAATTTGAAGAGATTAATGGCTGAGAGTTTTCTACAGTTTCAAAAGCTGTTCAACAACTTCAACACATGCTTTTTTTACCACACAGGTAACATTTACAAAAATTACCATATTCTAGGTTTTAAAGCAAGATTATCAGTTAGGCTAGGTGTATTTGTTATCTACTGCTCGGTTTCAAATTATTCCCAATCTGAGCAGCATAAAGTAACAAGTAGTTATCTCACAGTTTCTGTAGGTCAAGAATAAAGGCATGGCTTAGCTGAGTGCCTCCAGCTCAGGGTCCCTCAAAGGCCGCAATCAAGGTATTGACCAGGACTGCAGGCATCTCTAGACTTGACCAGGGGATGATCCACATCTAAGATCACTCATGGGACTCTTGGGGGGTCTCAGGTCCTTACTGGTTGTTGGCCAGAGGCATGAAGTCCTTATTATGTAGGCTTCTCCACAGGGAAACTCACGATATATCCCCAGTGTTACATCAGAATAAGCAACTAAGAAAGTAAAAAAGGGCACCCAAATCAGAAGTCTTTTAGGAAATCCAGTAAAACTGACATCTCATCACATCTCTTGAGATGGTCAGTGAGGTGCTTCCCTAATCTTTTAAACGGGCCTTTTGTATGACTGAAAAGGACTCCAAGGCACCAAATTTAATCTTTCTGAGGTTTTAACAGATTTTGAGATCCCATCCTGACCTTCACCTCTCAACCATGCTTTGCTGGCATATTTTCCTGGATTTGACCTTTATTTGGAAGCTGTTTCTTAAATTTAACGTCATTTGTCATCTGGAGGGGCTGAGAATTTTCAAAGCCATCAAGTTCTGTGATTAACAGTCCTTTGCACAATTTCTCTCTCTCCTTTGCATTCTGCTGTAGGCAGCAAGAACACACCACATGGTATCTTCAGCACTTTCCTTGGAAACCTCCTTAGTTCATTAGACACATATTCTGCTTTCCATGTTACTGTACATAATAGAGTTTCAAAGTTTTCTACCACTACATAACAAGGATGCCCCTTCCTCCAGTTTCCAGTTGATAGTTTCCTCTTGAGCATTCAGTGACAGTGTCATCAAAATCCAGAGTGCTACGAACAGAATACAGAGATTTTATACTTTCTCTAACACACTCCTAAAAATCCTTCCAGCCTCCACCCATTGCCTGGTTATAAATCCACTACCACATGTAAAGGTTATGGCAGCACCCCATCTACAGGTATTATACCAAAATCTGTATTATGTAGCTATTGCTTTATATCATATTATACCAAAACTTTGTGGCTTGAAACAACAAAAAATTATTTCATGGTTTCTTTGCTTCAGGAGCCTGGGAATGGCTAAGTAGTGATATAGTCCCTGGGATTTCTATCACCTCAAGGCTCACGTGGAGCCCAGCTCACTTAGGAACTTGTTAGCCCGGCTCCGAGGTTCTGCTTCCATGCTCACTCACAGGGTTGCTGGCTGGCCTCAGTTCCTGCCATGTGTGTGAAAAGGACGTAATGATGGGAACAGGTGTAGCTCGGTTGGTTGAGCGCCTGCTTCCCATGTACAAGGTTCTGGGTTCAATCCCTGGTACCTCCTAAAAAAAAAAGACATAATACAAAATTTAGAAGGTCTTTCTTATCCATGAACATAGATGTGAAGCTTCTCAACAAAATAATACCAAATATAATCCTTCAATATGTAAAACAGATAATCCATTATGACAAGTTGGGTATATTCCAAGAATTCAAGTTTGATTTAACATTTGGAAATTGAATATCAATCCACATAATTCATCATATTAAGGGAATAAAGGCAAAAAATAATATGATCGTCTGCATGGATGCAAAAAAATGTGAAATAAATTTGACACACATTCATAATTTTAAAAAAGATCTCAACAAACTGAGAAAAGAATAAAACTTTCTTAACTTGAAAGGGGTCTATAAAAAGCCTACAGTGAATACCATATTTAATGGTGAAATGTGAAAGCCTTCCCTTTGAGATTAGAAAATATGACAGGGTCTTGCTGCCACTATTTCTAGTAAATATTGTGTTTGATATACTAGAACAGTATGGTAGGGCAAGAAAAATAAATGAGGTGTAATAATTGAAAAGTAATAAGTTAAAAAGCCACTATGATATGATCTAATATGATTACATATGTAAAAACCTTAGAAGAACCTGAAGACAAATTATTATAATCAGTAAGTCCAGTGAGAAGGCTGAACAGCATTGAAATATACAAAGTAAAGATGCAAAGTATGCATCATATACTATACAAAATATTCATAAATAATTGCATTTTTACTTACCAACAATAAATCAATAGAATATACAAATTACAAGGGTACCATTTACAATAACATAGTAATACTGAAAAATACTTATAACAAAGATATCCAATATCTCTACACAGTAAACTGTGAAATCTTATTGAGAGAAATTAAAGAAGACCTCAGTGAATGGAGGGATATATCATATTTGTATATTTGAAGGCCCAATGTCAGAAATATATCAATTATCAACAGTAAAAGAGGTCATATTCCACTGTTTGTCCTAGGGCTGGTGTTGCCTTATCATCATCACTGCCTTTATCATCATCACCAACGGTACTATTTGCCACATTGCAAGTTACATGGAATAGCTGGTACTTCCTAGTATTTCAACACCAACTTAGAGCATTCTTGGGATATAAGAAAATAATATTTGTATTCAGCTACCCAGTAATAATATGTGGTTAGAAACCTGGGTCTTCAAATTTGAGATTGGTAACTTACCATCTCATTTTAGGTTTGAAGATCTAATCTTAAATTCTTAATTGGGTGTTTGCATATCCTTATAAAAGTTAAGTGAGCCTGTTACTCTGCTACAATAAAGAAATGTGTACTTTGAAGAATATGATTAAATCATTTGTCCCCATGGAGCAATGCTTTTAGGTTGACTTGTCTTCATCTATCAAAAAATTGAAATAGATAATTCATTCATTCAGCAAGCTCTTTGCACTGTGTATATGTAAAGCATGATTCCAGATAGTGTAGTATAGAGGAAGAGGGCAAGGCAATCCCCATTCTTCCAAGGAGTCTATGGTCTGGCCAAGGTAATATTATAAACACAGACGTAGATAGATTATAAGGTAGACCATGATATTTTTAAAGCCCCCTTTGAAAATGAACAAAGTACAATCTATGGTCATACATTGATGGAGAAGCTGAGCAAAAGTTTATGGAGAAGGTGGCTGGTGAACTCAACATTGAAAAATGAGGAGACAGCAAATCCTACAAGCAGAGAAATGCTATAGTGTGGTCTTTAATGGTCTCGAGGTGTTTCTCAAAGCTCGAATTTTTTTATTCCATGTCTATTTAAGGGGACATTTTCTTTAATGATAGCCTGCAAGTGACACCTTCATTTACATAGTGCAAATCAATGAACTTACTCAGCAGGGATGAGTTGCCACCACAAATGTCACATGAAACTGGTTTAATCCAATATTTCAAATAAGTATTTTCAACACTCTGACAGGTGCTGTCATGCTCTAACACCTCCTTTTTTGTTATGGCACTCTAATAGACTAAAATGATATCACATTAATATGATATGAGATGACAGAGAGGTGAGAATGTAGTACACTGGTCCCTCAATCTGTGTGATAAAAAATGAGTGCTGATAGGAACTGCCAAAAGATAGACATGCAGCCTCTCCAAGTCCCCACATATCGAGGGAAGGTTTTGGTGGTCAAGCATGCAGATGCCTTCAGCTATGGCACAGAAGTCGATGGTAGGCGAGGTGCACTGCCGCTGGCTCACCTGGTGGGGGTGCTATGATAGGAGAGAGCTAGATCCACAGGGGAGCTGCAGGGAGGCAGAGGGAATGGTCAACCCAGTGGCTCTTTCTTCCAGGTTAATGAAAATGGGATTATTTGTCCCAGAACAATGGAAAGAGGCCTAGACTAGGAGTCAGTAGCCCTGTATACTAGTATTTGATTTGTTTTTTCTATAATCTCACATTTAGGTCACTGAAACTTTTCTGTGCCTTTGTCTCCTCATATGTAAAGTAAAGGGTTTGGATAAGAATGAATCAGTCACTTCAATTTCAAATGTGTAAGAAGTCAGGTAGAGAAATGTGTGAAGCAGATCTGATGTCAATGATGGGGGTGCCTGGGCCTCAGGTGAACTTGAGACATGAAAACTCGAATTAAAAAGCTAAAAATGGTTTTTAATACTATGCTGGTCTGAACAAATGGACCTCTAGTTTGAAAAGCCCTAATTTAAATAAATTATAATGTTTCTTCCCACTTTAAAGTATAAATTCAAATTTTCCCCCAAGGCATTTGATAAGTACACGACATCTCCACTTTAGCACGATGTTCTAGTTAGGATTACATTGGGCTGCAAGTAAAAGAAAAACCTTGAAGAATCGTGACTTGAATGAAGTATATTATACCCTTCAGAAGGTAGTCAGTTCAGGTCAGGTTTTGTGGCAGATTTTTAAAGGTACGTTTGTGTGATGGATAACTTCCTGGTCTTCTGGTACTCACACTCGTGGTTAATCCCCTTCCCATGTATGTCCTCTGGTCTTAATGGTGTCAGCTGGATGTAATGTCTTGTTGCTAGGGAATACAGCAGAAGTGGTGAGATGCCACTTCTGAGATTAAGTTAAACAAAGAATGTGGCTTCCGTTTTGGCTTCTTTTTCTCTCTTTGACTGCTTTGCATTCTGGCTGCCATGTCATGAGAAAGCTCTGTTGGGAGACCCATGTGCATGAGCTCGGAAGCAGTTCTTCAGAAGGCTCCAACAGCCAATTGAACTCAGAAGTGGATCCTCTCCCAGGCGAGCCTGGAAATGGCTGCAGCCCTGGCCAACACCTCGACTGAAGTTACAGGCAGGCCTCTGACAGTTTCTAAGTCAGAACCTCACAGGGGAGCTATTCTTGAATTTTTGATTCATAAAAACTCTATGATAACAAGTGTTCATTTTCTCCCACCCACATTTTGGGGGTAATTTAAGGAGCAATGGATAACTAATACAATTTGGTTTACCATTTGCATGTGTTCAACTCAAAAAGGTGTATATATTTCAGGAAGACCTGTGCTTGTTTTTCCCAGTGTGGGCTATGAGTTTTCATTCATTTTAATGTTTTTTATCACTATATTGTACTTCACTGCTCTTTCACTGCAGAGGTACTAAAGAGGTGAGATATGGCTCCTGCTCTCAAGAAACTGATAATTTAGTCAGATAAACCAAAACTAATAGTATTTATTTTATCATCTCAAGGGATTTCATTGCATTGCATGCCTAAAAGAAATGAAGAGTTCTGTTTTTTACAAGTAATGAGATGCCTGGGGATAGTCAGTTCAGGCTGGTGTGGAGTGTCCGTGAGGCCATAGGGAATCCGAGTGACTTTTTCGCTCCCGACTTGGCCGTGGTCGGCTCACAGCCCTCTTCCTGGTGACTGCTGGTGGGTTCTCCACCTCTGCACATTGTCCTGGGTTCCAAGGAGGGAGAAGAGGAAAAGGGGAGGACGAAAGGTGTATGGCAACTTCAGCGGCCTTTCTGGAATAACAACTAAGAGACTTTCTCTCACATCTCATTGGTCAGAACTGTGTTTCGTGGCCCTCTTAGTTGCACAAGATGCTGGGGAATGGCGTTTTTCTGGTTGGACCCTGCAGACTGAAACAGACCAAGGTACTGTTAAGGGACCCTGTGAGGGAGAAGGATAGCAGGCATCTTGGGTAGGCAGCTGGTAAGTCCCCTACCATGATGGTAAATTGAATGCTCATTGTGTCTGTTCTTCCCACCAACACTGCAAAGAGAAGTCTACTGTTTCTATTATACGGAAAAGACAGCAGAGCGGCAGAGGCTATGTTACTTTCCCAAGAAGTAAAAACTAGACAATGGATCCCGTGTGGGACTAGGTTTTAATTTCGAAGATGTTATAAAGCCTTGCTTTTCCCACTCTGCTACTCTGGAAACAATTAAAAAACAATATAATTCCATGTAGATTTGCATTCAAAGACAAGCAGTACAGGCAAAAATTGTTACTTGAATTCATAGGAGGACAGTTCAATGGGAATACGGGAAACATTGAACTAGAGCGGTCAAGCAAGATACGTCATTGTTAGACTGTCCAGCACACCAAGAACTTTCCTCACAGATAGATGCTGAAGGTGACCCTAATGCTGTGTCCGCTGCGACATTTTGAGACCTCATTTGCTTCAGTCAACATAATAATTTGATGAGTTATATGAACATTGGGGACGGCTATCTTGAAAATGGAAGTTGTAATCTTAGTAATAGGTCAAACATCCAACTGTGAAGCAATGCCAGATAGATTTTATACCATTATCCCCATTGTGATGGCAATGTTTTATGAAGAACTTAGATGTGGGCATTTTCAAAGAAGTAGTACAAATCTTAAAAACAAATACAAACAAACAGAAGTCCCAGCAACCTCTCTTTGTTATCAGCCTAATTGAATTATCTAGCATTTTGATTGCCAATAGGCATTCGTAAGAAAAGTTTGTTGAAGTCAGTTGAAGGAGAGAAAACTACAACTACCATCTTGTGCACAGACTCAAAGATATAAAATAACACCTTGTAATAATGTCAATATAATACTTAGAGATTATGGGATTATAGGTTTATATAATAATGGTGCTTATTGTGTGACATCATAGGTTTGCCAAATGATAATCTCTTGTTTTTCTAATTAATAATGCTACAAAGGCAAACAGATGAAGTTTTTACTGAAACCTAAAATTTCTTTTCATTTGAGAAATGCAAAACAACTATGATTGAAAACAGAAGATAATCAAACTTAGAATAGGAGATGTTAATAAACATAATACATCTAAGCACACTTGAAAAATGTTGGTCTGATAAACCTTTTACCTATGGGGAATTTATGCAAATTTACCAAAAGTTGGAAGTCAATGTGCATACTTTTGGTGGAAAAGAAGGAATGGATAGTAAGGTTAACAATCTCATTTTAGCATATATATTTGCTTATGTTTTGGTGCATGTCCCAGAAAAAAAAATAGAAAGTTATTTACTTGTGAGATAGTAATTAGTTTCTAAACAAAAAAGTGTGAATTATGAATGGATTATTATAGATACAAGTAAATCACTTGAGCATCCTTAGATGTAGTTCATCCACTTCCAAAATTCAAAAGTAATTTTTATTTATGATAGCTCATTTGAAAGTATTCACTTATGACAGTAATTATTATTTTTTAAAGCATCATCATCAAATGTTTATTTGGGGAGTAGAGTATTTAGGTTGTTTTATGTATTCACTTAAACTGATTTTCTACTTGGCCTTTTTACTTTTTAGAAGAAACTGAAAAGTTTTCTTCTGTATTTTCAAAAGATACAGTGTCAGAAGGAGGGAGGAAAAATAAAACTCAGCTGTTTGAGTCTCTTCCAGTTAAAACAGTAGGATCTTTGTCTCCCTAATATAATATGTCTTCTGAAACCAATGAAGTGGAAAGCTTTGAATGTATCCAAGGCTAATGTTGAACATTTCCTTCTGTAGAATAACTAGGCGTAATTTTCTAAACCTGAATTGGAATAGATTCAGAGGTTAATTTTTCTTCAAAATCGCTGCATTAAGGTCATGCCTCTATGGTACAGAAAACACTGGAATTGAATGGATTTTATCAATAAAGAATAGTGAAATTGGTGAATTGATATCGTGTAGACAACTCAGTTGAATAAAATTTGAAAATTTTTTTTCTTTCCATCTTTAAAAAAATCATCAATTGGTAATTTTGGGATCATGCTGACCCGGCATCAATCTAAGTGTCATAGCTAATTTTAATTTCTACAGCACAGAGGTGCATTTTAAGCCATCCTTATGTGTCCCGTAAATCAATCAATTGGTAAACTAGAGTGGTGTGGGGCTGGCGATGATGAGAGAATTGAGTGTGGCACCAGGATAAATCTACAACCTGAGTCCTGGGACAAATTTCTTAATTTCCAAGAGCTTCCATCCCTTCATTAGTAAAAATAGGGTAACTATACCCCTAGGTTGTTGTGAGTAAGCAAGATTTAGGTGTACATGACTTATAATAACAATGACAACAAGAATAAGGACAGGTGGTGTCTTTTGTGCTCTTACCATATGCTGATAGCACTCAGGACTGTCCATCCTCTTCCTCCCCTTGGTAGGCAAGGCTGCCATGCAGGCACTATTCTATTCTGGATCTAGTGGGGTGAGACTGTGTGAGACTTGGGAGAGCTCCAAAGATGAGGGCAGACCCTGGAGCTTCTGGACTTGCCAGTTACATGCCAAGAGATTTCCTTTCCACCCGGATCCTATTTTTTAAATTTAAATAAGACAGTTTGGTTCAAGTTTCTTTCACTTACAGATAAATCCTGATTTCATAGATAGATAGATAGATAGATAGATAGATAGATAGATAGATAGATAGATA
>JAKSZT010054030.1:63850796-63999960 GCA_026826555.1 Tolypeutes matacus | reverse complement strand
ATAGATAGATAGATAGATAGATAGATAGATAGATAGATAGATAGATATTATATACAGACATGTACACACACACTTCTTATTTAATCCATATAAAAACCTGTGGGGCCAGCACTACTATAATTCCCATTTTACAGAGGAGAAAACAGAGGTTTAGAGAGGTTAAGTAACTTGCCCTGTGTTACATAGCAACGGGCAGGGCAGGGATTCAAAAAGACTTTTTGACCTCCCAAAGCCCAGTGCTTAGGCACTTCTCCACAATTCCTTTTGAAGTAAATCTCTGATGACTGCCCTGCCAGGGAGGGGGTGTCACAGCTATTTGCCCCAAGACCATGATAAGAATGAAGCCTGCCACCCAGATTGTGGACAGGGGCTGGCGAGTGATGGTCCCAAAGCCAAGGACAGCTCATGGGGTGCCCCTGAGTGTTATGAACCTAGCAGAGGGTCTAGCCTAACTAGAAATTGGAGCACCCCTCTCTGTGAAGAATGCCACTGGATTATGGAGAAAAATGAAGCAAGGCCCAATCCTTGGGCCTCATATGGAGAGGAAGTGAAGAAATAAGGGGCAGTTGCATTTTGGAAATGGCATCCCTGAGCTATTTGTACATTTCTTAGCTTTTTTATCTGTGTCTCCTCTCCAAGAGCCATGGTCTTTCTAAACCCCCAACGCTCTTGTCTTCCTCCCTTCTCCTTTCTACCATTATCAATCCACAATATCATCCATGAGGATAGTACATAGCACATGACTTCCCTGGAGCCTGGTGGTCAAGAAGATTTCAAATCCCAGGAATTCTTGATCAGTGTCATGTATCCTGAGTGCACTCCTGCCTCATCTTAACTGCGACTGGCCAGGTTTTATGATTTCACCAGGCTTGACTTCTTTACCTCTGAAAAGTCAGTGCATGGAGTGGATGTGGCTCAAGCGGTAGGGCATCCATCTCCTACATGGGAGGTCCCGGGTTCGGTTCCTGGTGCCTCCTAAAGAAGAACAGACAACGAGAAGACAGGGGAGCCATGTTGGAGCAGGGGAGGGGGTGGGAATTTAAAAAAAAGTCAGTGCATCATGAAAGTAAAAAGACAATCTCAAGTATGAGAGAAAATATGTGGAAACTACATATCCGATAAGGGCTTAATACCCAGAATATATAAAGAAATCCTGCAACTCAACAACACAGAAACAGTTGTCTCTTAAAAACAATGAAAACATGGGCAAAAGTCTTCAATAGACATTTCATCAAAGAAAACATATAAATGGCCAAAAAGCATATGAAAAGATGTTCAACAACATTAGCTATTAGGGAAATGCAAATCAAAACCATGAGACACCATTTCTCAGTCTCTCGAATGGCTACTAAAAAAAATGGATAATAAGTGTTGGAGAGGATTTGGAGAAATAGGATCACTGATTCATTGCTGGTGGAAATGGTGCAGCTGCTGTCAGTGACAGTTTGGCAGTTCCTCAGAGAGCTAAGTATAGATTTGCCACATGATCCTGCAATCCCACTTCTAGTTATATACCCAAAAGAATTGAAAGCAGTGACTCAAACAGGCATTTTCCCACCGATGTTCATAGTGGCATCATTCGCAATTGCCAAAAGATGGAGGCAACTTAAGTGTCCAGCAACAGATGAATGGATAAACAAATGTGGTATATAAACACAAAGGAATCTCATTCAGCTGTAAAAGGAATGAAGTTTTGATACATGCGACAACATGCGTGAACCTTGAAGACGTCGTGTTGAGTGAAATAAGCCAGACACAAAAGGAAAAGTATTGTATGATCTCACTGAAATGAAATAATTAGAATAAGAAAATTCATAGGGTCAGAAACTAGAGTACAGGTTACTAGGGGCTGGGGTGGGGGTAGGAAATGTGAACTAATGCTTAGTTGGTAAAGAGTTTCTGGTTGGGGTGATGGATGGTGGTGATGGTAACACAGCATTATGCTTGTAATGAACACCACTGGACTGAATATTTGAATGTGATTAAAAGGGGAAATTTAGATTGTATGTGCGTTACAAGAATAAAAATCTCAAAAAGAAAACATAGGGCTATACAACAAAAAGAGTAAACCCTAAAGTAATCTATGGATTATAGTGAGTAGGATAATTATAATGTTTCATCACTTGTAACAAAGGTACCACACTAATGCAAAGTGTAAATAATAGGGACAATAGCATATATTAGGGGAGAAATATGAGGACTCTATATTTTCTGCATGATTTTTCTGTAAACCTACAACTTCTCTAATAAAAAAAAGAAAAAGTAGGTACTCTCGATAATTAGTAAGATCTCTTCCTGACATAGAATCTGGTGGTTCTGTTGCCACAAAAAATCTTAAATTATAGTGGGTAAATGAAGACTTGATATATCATTTCTGGAAGGTTTTTGACCTCTAGTGTCAGCACAGACCTAGATAGAAAATTCAAACATTCATGTTTATTTTACATTCCTATGAGGTTTTTCCCCTGCTCCCTTTTCCTTTTTTCCTTAGGGAGAAGTAGAAATGTAAAATATTGCAAATTAAAGTTCTATTAACTAAAGCTTCATTTACAGAATAAATACTTCTGCTGACATTTGACTGATTATATCAATTTTGAAGTTCAAATTTTAATAAGTTATTTCTGAGCACAAGAATAAACAAGCTAATCAGGCCCAGTTTCCTATTTCCTCCTTTGTATTAAATGATAAGTGAATTTAAAGCTATGCTTTGTCTTATTAATATCTGCTAAATATGGATGAATTACTGAATATATATTTATTCTTAAACTCATTTGGAGGCAAATATTTACAAGGCTTTTTTCTTATAATCTGATTTTAATATCTCAACTGAAACTGATTTATAACATGTGACTTCCAATGTGGTATTAGTTAAAGAGGCCAAGAATTAATTAGCTGATTCTATCAAGGGTTTCTTGAAACTGATTTTGAAAAGGAGGAAAAAGACTCCAATTTTTTATCAAATTTTAATTGAAGGAATTTTCATGGCAAACATCAGAGTCCCACATAAACAAATCTTTAATAATTTTCCATGTGCACATATTTGTTTTTACCGTTTTGTTAACTGAGTTAGAAACTCACTTGAATGTTCGGTGCCATCAAACGTACATCATTTCTAGCACACAGGTCAGTTCCTTCTTTATAAATTCTGGAATTAGTCACTAAAGAAGTTAGTGAAATTTGTTCCCTGGGAATATTTAAAATTTGCCAAATGGGCACATGGTGGGTAGGTGGTGAAAGCTGACCAAACGTCTCTCCTCACTCACCCTTTTTGGTTATCAACTAAGGAAAGTCATCCTTCTGCCCATTCTGAGTTTTTTGAGCTCACATCTTGTTTAGAGGAACAAGAGGGTATTCAGATCTCTTCCTTCATTTGGGTTACTGTTATATTGTAGAACAGAAAAGCAATTTCATTATAATGCAGGAAGATAATGTGATTAATTGTTAAGATTTACTCAAAAGTTCTCACTGAATGCCAGGCAGCGGACAAATCCTGGGAAAATCCAGTGTCTTCCTCCTATATTTTTGTACTGGTCAATTGTGTATTTAATTTCTAAATATGTTTTATTTAACACAAAATTGCATACGAATTAACATATACATTTTAATTTGGTGTAAGGACTGTTTAAAGACAAGCACACCTATTTCTGAAGAGAAGTATTTTAAATACTGGGTTTATTTGTGTCACCAATTCCCCCTTACACAATTATACATCAACTTAATTCAATATTTTATTTAGAAATCTTTTCGTTTTCTCATGCAGCTCTCTATTTGGCCCAATATGAGAAGAGTAAAAAGGTTAAAAAAAAAATTGTTATGTGAAGAAATCATTCTTCCGGGGTCCACAATGCCTTCCTTCTCTTCTCTATAATGGACTCGGAGGAGTTCATTTTAATTTGAAGCTTTACTTGATCCCCTTTTATCTTTCTTTGAGGATGAGGCTGCCACTCTTTGCCCAAGAAGTCACTCAATTAGGTCTCTAGTGATGAGATCATTTGAAGGTGAAAGGAGGACTTGTGGGCCACCAACAGAGGAGAAACGTGCCTTCCTTATTGGGATTTCCACTGTTCTGAGTTCTTTAAAGGATATTTTCTGTTCTGCATACAAATCAAATTCAATTTGTTAAAAAATAAATAAAAAAGCAGTAGTCAAATTTAAGAGGGCTCCGCTGAACCCTAAGGGAGGACTCAACATTTCATATAAAGGAAACTGAGTCCTGCAGGGCTTGGTGCCATTGTGAGTGTCCAAGACTTCATAGACTAGATGTTGGTTTTCCTAGAGGTCAAGGAGACAAGCTCTGATTGCAATGTGGAACTTGAGAAGTTTGGTTTCCTACATGGACCAGCTCAAGCTGAGCGCCTGGGGCAGACACCTGGTATCCAGACTGTGTTGGCTAAGAGAACATGCTGTTCATGTCTCTCACTGCAGGGAGTACCATTCACCATGCCCCACAGTTGCTGTGCTCTGAATCCATCACCACATGTGCACCAAGGCCAGGCATCCCAAGAGCTGTTCCCTGCTAATGACTGAACATGGCAAAAATACCAAGACAGGTCTACTCCTACAAGACACAGGACTCCTCCTCCAATGGGTAACTTTTGCTCAAGGAATCCCCATGGTTCTAGCTGAAATTGCTTAATGTGCTGCAAACTAAGTCCTTCCCAATTACCTCCCTTCTTCCCTCTGTTCCTTTCCTAGTACCATATACTTCATGAGGCCAGACCTGCTTTGAGGTCTAAGAAGCTCCCAACCTCTCCTGGTTTCCTCCACATTTTCCTTCAGAGGCTTTCTCCCTCATAAATTTCTTGCCATCTAGTCCCATCCTGGTGTCTGCTTTCAGAGAACCCAGAAGATGCACAGGTGTTGGAGCCTCATGCTTTTTAGCTGGGTTGAGTGAGAGGGAAAACCAGGATTGATCTGAGTGCTCATACGATGTGAGTCTCAAGTGTGAGGGCAGTTTCTACAGAGAAGCAAGTTTCTAAGCATTTAAGTGAATGCAAACAAATGTGGAACTAGCGCTAAGGCTTCCAATCTGATAAGCTAGCTACCCCATTTGATGCCAGTTTTTCAAAGCTTTAACTTTTTTTTTTTTGAGGAGGGTTAATAAAGCCTTAACCATCTTTTATACATTTCAATGACAATATTTAAGAAGCAGCTACTACATGTAAAGTGTTGTACAGGGTTAGGAAAGATGATTATGCTTTGTTCTCTGCCTTTATGCAAGTGAGGATGTTTGGAAAGCTTTCCAGAGTGGGATGACCACTATGTGAAGAGAAGGAAAAACAAATGAGATGGTCTGGAAGATAAAAAATGAGGGATAAATCAAAGCCTGCTTCAAAAATAAGGAGGTTCATGGAGAATGTGTCTTTTGAACTGGTTCTCACAGGATGAAGGTCAGAATTTGAAGGATACTTGAAAGAGAGAAAACAGAGTAAGCTGAGACTGGGGAGCATGGGAAGTTCAGAGGGCTGAAACCTGTTTAATCTGAGAGAAGAATATTTTATCTGAGGGGAGGAAGAGGAAGTAATGCTGGGAAGGCAGACAGCAGCCAGTCCCCAGAGGTACCTGGGGCCAGGTGAAGGAGCTAGGAGTCAATTCTTGGAAAAGTGTTTTGAGCAATGACGTGCCTGCCTATCTACTTCTTGATGATCAATTTATAAGTGTTAACTGTGTGTGGTCCAGATATTGATCTGATTTATCCTAATGACATGGCCTTTTGGCATGTTTACTCACTCACATCATATCTAAATGTGGCACATTGTTAATGACACAGCAAGCTTTACCTCATGTTACCTGACTTATATATGCTTTTAGCTCCATTATCTGTCAAATAAGAAAGACTCAAGACAAAATAGTTATGATCATGTCACTGAAGTAATGCAAATATAACTGAGTGAAAAATTCCTCTGAAAGGTAATTTGCAAAAAAAAGAAAGAAAAGATGAGGGGAGATTGATAGTAAATAGAGGGCTAAGAAATCACCAGTGGCAAATGGATACCTATTGGATATATTTCATAAATTCCCAAAAACAAACATTTGGCAAATGTACCCAAGAAGAAAGTTCTATACTTAAAATAAATAAAGTGAAAAACATTTTTCACTTTAATTAGCCTGTTATGCCTAAGTAACCCCTACTTCACATGCGAACTTGTTAATACAGATATTGCCAGGGTGAGCTTGCTCAAGAGCAAAGTAAGAGCCTGAAAGAGCAAACATAATACAATTAAATAAACTGTGTTTAAAAATAATTTAGTAATTATTAAATATTACATTAAAATAACACAATGATATTAATTCTATTATAGTTTTAGTTTTATTAACTTGTTTTGAAGTATTTCATGATTCATTAAGTTGCTTTTTTAAAAAAACTGAAAATATTCAAACCCACAGGAAATTTGAAAGAATATAGAATATTATATAGAATATAGTGAACACCCTTATAACTTGTTGAAAGAAACTGGCACCAGCAATAGCCAATAATCAATATAATGAATTTATTAAAAGATTAACTGCTCAAGCAGGGAGCTCTTGAACCAAAGTAACAGTCTTCTCAAAATGGTCAACAAGTTATGTTGGCTTAGAAAGGAAATTAGGGTATTGCCAAAAGGGAAGTTGGAGTAATTGGTTGATATAGGAGGGTCTTGGAAAGTGGGATATGATCATAGATTGGTTATTACAGCATATTTGCCTATTTCTAATGAGTTATCTCTGTTGGACTGAAACCAGTTTATTTCCTACACACTGTAACTTGTATAGGGTCCGTTCTGTTTTTCCTGTTTCGTTTTGTCCCCCCCCCCCTCCAGAAAGCCCCTGCTTTTATTTTTAACTATTTATAAAGTCCCTGACACGTCTCAGAAAGGGGGCTGTCCCTGGCCACGCCAGTGCCAGTAGCCTTTTCGTTTTACTTAATCCCTTAACTAGATTCACCAACAGTTAGCATCTTTCCACACCTGTTCTCTCCCTCATGCTCTCTCCACTTTTGCCAAACTAACCAAAAGTAGCTACCATATATAATGAAAAATCACTTCAATACATCAGAATTCCTCACCTTGACCATGATCAAGAAAATCTTTATTGTAAAGATACGATCCAACACTCAGACCATACTCAAATTTCCCAGTTGTCATTGTATCATTTCACAGGGCTGCTGTGAAAAACTACCACACACTTGGCTTAAAAGAACAGAAATTTATTTCCTCGCCATTCTTTTCTTGGGAATGGGTATTAGGAACAATAATACCAGTATGTGTCAGCTCTAGGACAGTGTTGTCCAATAAAAATATAATGCAAACCAAAGACGGGAGTCACCTATGAAATTTTAAATTTTCTAGTAACCATTTAAAAATAGTTAAAAAGAAATAGATTAAATTGATTTTAATATTTTATTTAACCCATATCCCCAATGTTGTCATTTCAACATCTAACTAACATTTTAAAAGTTATTTGTGAGATATTTTACTGTCTTCATTTTCAAATCCTCTGTGTGTGCTATATTTACTGTACACCTTGATTTGGATTTGTATTAGTCAGGGTTCTCGAGGGAAACAGAATCTACAGGAGATCTGTCAATAGCATGAGACTTATTTAAGAGTCTCTCATGTGACCGTGGGGATGCACAAGTCCAGGTTCTGCGGGCAGGCTGCAAGCCAGGGGCTCTGATGAAAGTCCAATGAAGGTCTTTAATGAGTTTCGGGGAGATGTTGGCTGTCCAAAGATGAGCTGGGAAATTCTCTCTGAATGCTGAAATCACTTCCCCTTTTAAGGCATTCAACTGATTGGATAAAGCGTCACTCATTGATGACGGCAATATTCGTGCTTGATGCAGATGTAATCAGCAGTCTATGCAGTAATCTCACCAATGACTAAAGCCCATAATTGTCCTTGTATTACAATTAGCCCAGTGCCTGCTTGACCAAACAACTGGGCACAATTACCTGGCCCAGTTGACACATTAGCCTAACTATCACAGGATTACTCACATTTCAAGGGCTCAAAATAGCCTCATTTGGCTGTGATTTCTTTGTTCAACAGTACCACGCTAGAGCAAAAAAAGAAATGTAAAATAGAGGTTCCTACTAAAGGGAATCTGCCTGGCATTCAAAATAGCACCTAAGAAATATTAGCTAAAAATGATAATATTCCTAGTAATAATTTTATTTTCCCCACCTAGGTCTCTAGGAACTTCTTATTCCCTGAAGGTCATAAGTATTAACTAGCTACTTTTCATATTTCAAAAGCCTATTTAATATCATACAATTAAAAAAAATAGGCCAGACTTTCCCACCCCCCAAAAATAGACCAAGTACAATGACAGGCATCTCATTAAATACCTAGAGTTAAGAGTCAATCAGCAGAGTCTTCAGGGTGTCAAATCAGTGCAGTCACACAGTACCCAGTGAACAGTGACGAGAACAGGCTCACACTCAGGGTTTAAGGCTTCGTGGCCATCACCTTGGATTTCTAAGCTTTTATCTTTGAATCTGTGTTGTGTAAGTGATGTCCGATGGGGACTGTGGGGTTCATGCTGGGGACTTGCCTCCTGCCGCCTCCTGTCGCCTTCCCGAGAGGGCTCCTCATTGCCCGCCCTCCGTCTCCACCCAGCCGCCCTGGGCAGGGGTCTGGGTGGTGGCCCGGGGACGGACAGCATCCGTGGAACTGAGGAAAAAGCTGTTCTTCCTGATTTTTGAACAA
The DNA here is from genome assembly GCA_026826555.1 of Tolypeutes matacus. NCBI lineage: Eukaryota > Metazoa > Chordata > Mammalia > Cingulata > Chlamyphoridae > Tolypeutes > Tolypeutes matacus. Next base: position 63,991,272 of record JAKSZT010054030.1, on the reverse strand, counting down.
GGGTCCAACATTTTCATTTTGCACTGAATCTCAGAAATTATGCAGTTGACCTTGTACTCCATGTTAGGTACAGTATCTGATTTTATTCCGATTCCTATTGCTATGAACTGTCTCACAGTCATTTCAATTGCTGCAGTTGTTTTACAAACAAAAATGGGAAAATTATTTCTTAATAAAGGCAGTTGGTTAGGCACACTCTTTGAAATGATGTGATTCATATAACAAATGGGTCTTTAGTAAGGAAAATATTGGGGACCCTGCTATTGATTCAGGTTCTAAGCTAACTAACTTGGGCAACTCAAGAAAAAGCAAAGTCATGATGTGGATGGATGTTCGGGATAGGAGGATGACGTTTTTAGGGGGTTTGTTTTACATGAAATAACCAATTAATTTACTAAAAGTTTCACCATGTTGGATATTGCTTTGGTATTTAATAAACATCATCTGAGTATATAAATTTCTATTTAATGAAACTTGGCATTTTATAGATGCAGGGATATAGTAACCAGAGCCTTTGGGGCAATCTTTTAAGTTGTGATTAGTGGGAAAGAAAAAAAAAATGATGAGATACCATTAATAAATATAACCTACTGACTGATCCAAGAGGGCTAGGCCTGCATTTAAGACCTCTGGATAAATGTGAAAATTCCAGGAAGCTACAAGCAGGCTGGTGTTCTGGGAGTTGAGTCGGGTACCTGTAGGGCATAAGATCAAAGTGGACCTGCCAAGAGGTCATGCCCTGGCTCTGCTACTGACTGGGGCAACCCTGAGAAGGGGTTCCTCTCCTCACTTGCGATCCCCAGACGCTAAACCTGGCAATCGTTAAGATCCCTTTCAATTCTAAGATTCTCTGACCATAAAGAGCATGAACAGAAATGTACTGAGAATTCGGATCATTTTCCCGTGCATGAGGGTCTGTCTATCCTAAGTACATTATCCCTGCCTGAAAGTTGGAGAAGGCACCACCTTTAAGGAAGTCTCCTGCTATGTCATACCTACCCAGGATTTCAGGAAAGGGAATCCTGGGGGGCTTAGTTTTCTTTTCTAGTCTCTATTTTTCTTTCTCGTCTTCTTCTTCTTCTTTTCCCTCCCTCCCTCCCTCCCTTCCTCTCTCCCTCTCTTGGTTTTCATAACTTTCTCTTCCTTGTGTTTCTTATTTGCTGGATGAACACCTAAATGCCTATCAATTTGTTAGCACCGTTTAGAATTTATTTGCATTAATATCCTTTCAGGACATTGATTCCAGGCACTCAGAAGCCCAGGGTTCCACACTGCGTTGCTCCCTCAGATTCCAGGTCTGCCGTGTGCGAAGCAGTCTATATTCTTTTGTTCTTGGCAGCATCTATTTTTGCCAGCATAGTCTTTATTACATGCAGATTTTGGGACTATAAATACTTAAGTTATACTGGAACTGAAAAATTGCTCCCCAAGAGAATGCCAGTACACTCTGGAGGGAGCTTTGAGAGGACTTTTGATAAACTTAGTTGTCCTGGTCGCCAGAGCCTTCTCAAACGTGTGCAGCTCTGCAATTCTTCAAAAAGTGAGTTAGAAATTAAAGACCAGCTCTTGTTTAGGTCACTGGAAATGACAAAACTCAAGGGCCTTGCCGAACCAGACCTCTGGATGGTCCGGGGGACTCGGCTGAGACCACTTAGTTTACAGCTGTGCATGCTCTGGGCCCTCAGGTATCTGCGAGCTGCGGTCAGCTCCCACCTCCGAGGTTCGTGATAGACACAATCCATTTTTAATACCTTGTGTCAGCTTGTGTCAGGCATCCCTGCTGCCCTCTAACCATTCTTAATCAGAAGACAAAAGTGATATTTTAGGGTAACAGTTAATAAATAATGTGACTTATCCAATCACACCTTTCACTAAAATATTATTATCTTTTGGCAGATTCATTACTGTAGGGACTTCAGAATCTGATGAAACATTCTCTAATTCTACCACTAGTACATTTTCCAGAGTTGTCTTTCTTTTAATTTAATTCTCCCACGCTGAAAGCATACTGTCCGTTGCAATTACTGAATGAGCATTTAATCTCACATAACTAAGGCATTTTAATCTTTTCTAATAGAAAGACGATTAAAAGGCCCTAATATTGCGATGATATGGATACATTTCATCTCAACCTTGTGAATACAAGTTTCCTTTGTTCTAATAACTGTAAGTTAGCATGAACCAAGTCCCCAGGCACTTTGCTACGATGGCTAGACCACCGTATCATGAGGTGTGATAAATGTTTCAAAACACAGGCTATTGCCTAGAAAGGTCTCCAGATCTTCATCGGGCAGAGGTGAGCCTTGAGGTAGAGAATTGCAAGAGAAGTTTTTATAGTTGTTATGGTAGGTTGATTTATAGTCTATTATCTTTGTCCCACAGAAATATATCTTGGCAGTTTTTAAATGTTATGTTGCTAAGAGAGAGATTAGATCACTTTAAAACCAAAAGGATTGCCTTTGTTATACTCTAGCATTTCTATATTGATAATTTCCATTTTTAGTCAAACTATTAGTATTACACTAGTATAAAATAAAAGAAAGTTTATGATTTTTAAAAACTTTTTTGAAAATCAACACCTACTCCTGGTCCTTTGTTGACGGTTCTAGATCCTTGGTGCAAAGCAAATAATGTTAAAAGAATTGTATGCCCTGAGTGTTTACAATGTGCATAACCTTAGCCTATTATCAACTTTAGCGAAAAGATATAAATATAAATCTGCAATGTGCTGTTTATCTAAGAAGGTAATTTCACTGTGCATATTTTGCTTTGCCTCTAACCACCGACGCTGGTGTATTTATTTCATATGCACTGGTCACCATTTTATTAGGGAGGCCTTACACTGCATTATGTATTTCCATAATACCTTGGACTTGGTTGAGAAATGTCATATCCTCTCTCTACAACCTCCATTTCTCAGCCTCATCTGTTCATAACCGAATTCTACCCTTCAGAATTGTGGGGATATAAACGGGTCACAGAAGAGCAAAGTTTGTATTTGGGAAACAAAGCGATCCCCCTCTCCTTTTCATTATGCATTTTGTTCCTCAAGGATCATTTCATATTTATTGAAAGTTGGTAAAACAATAATTCCCTCCAGTCTGATAGTGATCTAGTAATCAATGTGAAATATATTTGTAAAACAAATAAGGATTTACCTGTTTCTCCTGTGAAAAAGTTCAGATGGCAGAAACAACCATTTTAATGGTTATATTTGAAATTTTATATTTGATACCCTTTTAAAGGGGAACATGCCTTCTTTGATTCTGGTATATACTGCTCTGTTACATTTGATTAGGAAAACTCTTTTAAAAACACATGAAAGGTTTATTAAGTAAATGTTTGGATTAATGGAGCAAACATAAGACATAAGATGTAAGAAACTATCCATCGATATTTCAGTCATTTTTTTTAGGCAATGATGAATGAATTAGAAATTCATAGAAAGAATATCGAAGAACTTCTAGCCATACATACATTCATAAGGATATAGATGTACTTTGCTTGTGTATTGTTTCTTTATTAGCCAAGAACTGCTTTGATTATTTGGGCTGTGGTGTTGGCAGCTCGGGGTGTTCTCCCTGATTACATAGGTAAAAGAATATACGTTAAACTGAATAGAAAGCTGATAGCAATGTAGGCTAAGAGCATTTAATTAGCTGCTTATTCAAATACTCTATTCATCACTTCTCCAAGAACGCGATTGGTATGTGTGTGTGTGTGTGTGTGTGTGTGTGTGTGAGAGAGAGAGAGGATGGCAGCAGAGGGAGTCTATGATATTGGTAACAACTTTTGGGGGGATCCTGGGGAAGAGAAGCGATACAAAATGTAAACAGTTCAACATTTCCAAGGGGGATCACACGTGTTGACTCTATTTGTCCTATGGCATTTCTACATTGATCATTTGACTTCTCTAGTTTATAGTGCTTGTACTACACTAGCGAAAAATAAAGTCATCATAATTTTAGCATGTCACCAGAAAGCTCTGGTGGTTTAGAAGAGCTTTGTTTGGGTGAATATAGGGGTAAGCAGTTCTCATCCTTGATTATACAAGAGTCCCTTTAGGTGAGATAGAATTTGGGTAGAAATAGTCACTTGAGGTTTTTAGTTTAGTCTTTTGAAATGTAGAATCTTATTTAATAAGACCCTTGGCAAAAGAAAGGAAATGACAAGGTAATAAAGATCTGAAATAGTGGTTTTTTTTAAATCATCCTTTTACTGAACATGATTGAGGCAGGGAAATACTTATATCATTTTGTAATCTGAATCAGTCTACTGCAGGAACACAGTTCAGTTGCAAACAATAAAAAATTAAGATAAAGGGATTTGAAATGAACACAGACCAGACTGAAATCGCAGATCTGTGTCTTAATAGCTGCATGATGTGTGCAAAGGTTTTTAAGTTTTCTGTCCTCTAGTGTGTAAAATAAGAATATGGTCACTGTGAAATTGAAAGTTAACATATGTAAAGTTCTTAGCAGAGTATTTGGACATAATAATGGCTCTACACATGGAGCTTTAAGAAACCAAGGTAAAAAAAAAGAAATATTTAAGAAAAGCAGAGCATTTGCCATCTCCTTCAAATAGGGTTGTTGGTTATTATTATTATTATTTTTGTGTGTTTGTCAGAGAAGTTGTGAGTTTACAGAAAGATCATGCACAAAACACAGGATTCCTGTATACATCCCACCACCACCACCTTGCATTGGTGTTGTAAAATAAGCAGCATTTGTTATAATTGATTATAGCATATTTTATAATTGTACTATTAACTAAAGTCCATGGTTTAACTTACGGTTAACTGTTTGTGAAGTGCAGTTCCACAGAGTTTTAAAAACATTTTTATTCTGTTTCGTATACACAATCTAACATTTTCACCTTTTAATTATATTCAGATATATATATCAGGGCTGTTAATTGTGTTCACAGTGTTATGCTACCATCACCACCATCTATTACCAAAATATTTCTATCATTCCAAATAGGATGCCTGTACATTTTAAGCCTTAACTTACCATTCCCTACCCCCACCCTATCCCCTGGTAACCTGTATTCTAGATTCTGACTCTATGAGATTGTTTATTCTAATTGTTTCAAATCAGTGAGATTATACAATATTTGTTCTTCTGTGTTTGGCTTATTTCACTCAACATGACATCTTCAAGCTTCATCCATGTTGTCACATGTATCAGAACTTCATTCATTTTTACAGCTGAATAATATTCTATTTATGTATATATCACATTTTATTTATCCATTCATCAGTTGATGGACACTTGGGTTGCTTCCATCTTTTGGCAACTGTGAATAATGCTGCTATGAACATTGGTGTGCAAATATCTGTTGGAGCCCCTGCTTACAATTTGTTTGAGTATATAACTAGAAGTGGGATTGTTAGGTCATATGGTAGCTCTATACTTAGCTTTCTGAGGAACCACCAAACCATCTTCCACAGCAGCTGCACCATTTTACATTGCCACCAGCAATGAATGAGTGTTCCGATTTCTCCTCATCCTTTCCAACACTTGTTATTTTCCTTTTATTTTATTTTTAAAAATAGCTGCCATTCTAATGGGTGTGAAATGGTATCTCATCATGGTTTTGATTTGTATTTCCCTGATGGATAATGACTTCGAACATCTTTTCATGTGCTCCCTGGCCATTTGTATATTTTTGGAGAGATGTCTGTTAAAGTCTTTTGCCCATTTTTTTCATTGGGTTGTTTGCCTTTTTGTTGTTAAATTGAAGGCTTTCTTTATATATACTATGTGAAACCTTTATCATATATGTGATTTCCAAGTATTTTCTCCCATTGTGTAGGTTGTCTTTTGACTTTCATGATAAAGGCCTTTGAGGAAAAAAAAATTTTTTTTTTTATTTTCATGAGGTTCCACTTATCTATTTTTTCTTTTGTTGCTTGTGCTTTGGGTGTAAAGTCTAAGAAATCATTGCCTAACAAAAGGTCCTGAGGATACTTCTCTATGTTTTCTTCTAGGAATTTGACAGTTCTAGCTCTTATATTTAGATCTTTGAATCCATTTTGAGTTGATTTTTGTATATGGTGTGAGATAGGGGTCCAGGCTGTTGGTTTCTGCCTTAGAGCTACATAGCTATTCCTCTCTAATGAAAAGAAAAGAAAAGAAAGAAAAATAAAAGTGAAATAAAAGCATTTTAGAAGTAAATGACCTGTTAAAAGTGCAGAAAAACCATGTCCTGACCTTGAAACAGCATTTATAAATTCTGAAGGGCTGAAGAAAAGCATAATAATTAACTGTATTCCTGCCCTGCCAAACAGTTATTACGGAAGTCCTGGTCCATCTGTTTTTAGAACAACAGTGCAGGTTTGAGCAGGCTGTGTTGCATTTGACCATGGCACCCAACAACCTTCAGGGAGAGAGGGAGAGAAGGGCAGTAGGCAAGGCCCAAGTCAGCTGTGCACGGTACTTTTCCTTTTCATACTTGCAGATTCAGAGTCTCTTTGAGGAAAAGACATTTCAGTTGAGCTAAACTGTTTGCTTCACTCTGAATGAGAAGTTGTAAGGGCTGATGGTGCAAGAATGCCTCCTTCATCCCCCATTTTGAATTCCAGGCTCTATTTAAAGCATTTTGTGATTAAAATCATGTGTATAGCAAAGTTTTGCAGACTGGACTCAAGTCTACGTTTGTTTGGCTGAATTGCTGACTAATTACTATGTTCCTAATTTACGACTAAGATGTAGAAATAATGGAACTTGCCCAATAGTATAATTTTGTTTGTGTAGACATTTTCAAATTAGGAATGATTTAAAAGAAATTCCTCTTGGCCCTGCACTGTTTAAATAGGCCACTTTTGGGGGGTTGGATGTAGCTCAACTGGTTGGGCATCCGTCTCCCATATGGAGGGACCCGGGTTCGCTCCCCGGGACCTCCCGTTAAAAAAAAATAATAATAAATAAATAAATAGGCCACTTTCAGGATTCCCATGCATTTACCACATCACAATGCACCTTCAACTCTTCAGTGAAATACGGTGAAGTGGGCCAGGCTGTCTTCCTGCAGGTGTGCATTCATGGCTTGTTGACTGATATTGCACTGAATTAAAAGAATGTTTCATAAATCCAGAGTGGGAAGCCCCTGCAAGGTTTTAAGGGAACTAGGCATTTTTGGTATATGGATGGAGGGCAATTTGTTATCTATTAGGTTTGATTAATGATTTCTCTCCCTTTTTCTCCAAAAGAAATGACTAGAATATTTTTCTGTGGTGTGACTCCTGAGGGTTTATCTGGGCTGTTTTGTGACAGGGCCTTTTATTATTATTTATTTTTTATTATTTTGTTACTTATAAACAGACTGTGTGTCTTTTCTATGTTTCCAGGTTTTTTGTTTTTTTTTTTTTCCTTTGATTTCAAATGACTAGAGAGACAGGCTAACAGTCAAGTCAGAATAGGGTTACATTGATTTTCAACAATATATTTTCAGAGGGCCCTGTATTTCATTTAAATTTTTTTTCCTTTGAGGCACAGATAAAGTGTAGAGAAATGATTTTAGAAGGAAGGATAATAACATATAAAATATAAAAGGTCACTTTTACTCCAGAAGAAGAAGATAAATAAAATGGACAGTGTACAATTGGTTAGAAACATTAAACCTTTCTCTCTCTTTCTCTCTCTCACACACACATCCACACAAGTGATAATTAAAATGCCCTGATAATTTTAGTTAACATTGGAAAAACAAATTGATTTCTGGTTTTAGAATGATGTCTGTTATTTATTTAGCTTTTAACTGTCTGGCACCTGACTCAGAAGACATAAAAAGCTGAGAAAAAAATATAAAATCTTTTCTTCACAAAAGCATAAAATTTTTAATTGAATTTAGTGCCCTAAATTGACAAATCAGTCTTTACTATTCAACATTTTACAATATTAAAAAACCATGTGGGACTCTTTAGAGAAACCACTAAGTTTGGGGGGAAGCTGAGAATCTCGGTTGCTGTCCATTGGCTGCAGCGAGACTGGGCTCCTGCATTGCCGGGGCCCAGGACTCATACCCTCTGGGTGGCTGTGGAGCTGGGTAGGGTGGCTGCTGGGGGTTCCTTCTGAGGGGGCTTTGCTGTGCCGTGCTGGAAGCCCCTCACCATGCACAGGTTTCTTCTGAGCCGTCCCCGCCATTAGCCAGCAACTCCACCGCTTTAGGGAGTGTTTCAGGGCGATTGCTGGGAGCTGGGAAGAATTTGGGGATCTCGGATCTTCTGACTCCCTCCCTTTCTTTCTCTTGGCTTCTCCCTTCGAAAAAAGAAAAGCCAAAATGTAATTAAAGTGGCTTTTCCCAAGCCTCTGGCCCATAAGGGATCTTTATGGAGAGGCTGAAATTCAATCCGCTTTTAAGAAAACAAGTTCTTTCTCTATACAAACACGATCTGGAGGGCTGTAGGTGTTCCAGGAGAGAACAAGTACTGAAACTACTTGGAAAATCGTCTATAAAGGACTGAACAATAACCATCAGGGTTCAGGAGATTTCCTGGGGATTAATGAGTAGCTGGAAGGAATTGGTGGCCTTCAGCTGTGCTGCGGGCAGTTAACCTCAGCTAGTCAGGGCTTCCTAAGAAACGCCCTGCACCGAGGAGGTGATTGCTGTTGTAAACCGTAAACATAGAAGCACACTTTTAGTGTGATTTTATTTCAATGTGCCCTTTGCTTCTGAAAGACTGTGCAGCATCGTGCGGGGCATTTGAAGGCTAATAACATAGCACTCCTTACCGGGCAATACAAGCCTTATCACATTAACCAAACTCATTGGAATAATGTTTATGGTAAAAAAAATTAATATTTTCTTATGGTAAAAAAAAAATCTTGGAGGAAGCCCTCTGAAATATTAAATATAAAAAAACCAAGATTGTAATGAGACTAGAGCAAACCAGGTATGATTTTATCACCAGAGTACAGTTCTAACATTTCTCTTAAGAGTGAGGATATTTTCTTCCAGAGTCACAAGAACACAAACTTAAAAACAAACAAAAGACACTTAAACTTAAAATAAAAAAGCAAACAAAATATCTTGCAGTCTCTTTCTGGCTATACCTTATGCTAGCAGAATCGTTAATTAGCTAAAAGATACATAACCCAAATTCACTTTGGTTTCAATTACAAAGGGGGAATAAGAAAAATTGTATTTAACCCGATGTACGCAGATTCTTAAATTTTTCCACTCATTGTGATTTTAATTCACTTCATCTTTAGAACATTTATTGTGACAGATTAAAAACTGGCTTTGTCATTTTGTTGTTTGCACATTAAAAACACATTCACGACCAGATCTGAGGTTAAATGCTGGCAGTAAAGGCCACCTAAGCTTCCAGAGGCCCCAGGTCGTACACGCTGTGAAGGTCTCTGTCAGCTCGTAGCACTCAGGACAAGTAGGGAGCCGACTAACCTTCCCACTTTCTGAGACCTGGACCGTGGCTCTTCCCTTACTACATTCCTTTTGCTTTGCTTAGTGAAGTCAGGTTTCAGACTGGGAAAGAAATCGATCAGAGGCATGGTTCTTTGGTTCTGTTTCCCAGTGGGACATAATTTTGTAAATAACTGGCCCTGGAAAAGGTTAAAAAAAACAATGACAACAGGAGCCAGCGAGGAAAGGTGTGGCCCGCCCTGTGGTGCCAGGCTCGTATCTGAGGTCAGCAGAGATGGAGCTGAGCAGTCCCAAGGTCGCGGGCCTGAGAGCCCAGTCGGAGCCAGGCCGGGCCGCACCTTACTCTGCGAGACTTTGGATCTGCTTGCGGCTGGGGCCGGCCTCTGTAGGGACTGGATGTGAGAGATGAGACAGTGACTTCTTTAGCCTATCAAAGAAGAGCCGCCTCCAGTTCCAAGATAAATAACCTGATAATGGTTCTCTGCTGGAGAAAAGGCATTGTCTTGTTTTCTAATTCCATTGTGTGAAAACTAATCTGCTCCATTATTAATCAGCCAAGCTCATGTCTGAAAGAAGAGTAGAACAGAGTTATCCACAGTTTTGCGATACATAAAGCTTAAGCTAGGAGTCCAGACGCTGCCATTCAATAGATAAATATGTCATCAGAGAGCAAGTAGTACTGCTAAAATAATACAAATGGCTTAAATTAAGCTCAGCAGAAATCCCGGGTCAAATTTTAAACAGATCTTGTTATAAACTCTTGCATGCGGCAAAAATCCAAACTGAGTTCCCCCGAAGACTTTTGGAAGCCGCAGCTCACCACAGGTGACAATTCCACCCACATTCCAGGATGGGGCAGCCGTTTGGGATGGCTTGGTGCATGTGCTCTGGGGTCAGACCCACCAGCCCCCTGTGAGCTGTGGCCCTGAGTAAGTCATTATCCTCTTTATGTTTCAGACTCCTGGCTCTCTCTGGGCCTCAGTGTCCTCCTCCTTCACTGAGGTGCTGCTTAATTATTTAAATACCTGGGAAAGTGTGTGTCAGTTTGCCCATTGATTCTGACAGTGGTATCTTAGCCTTGGTGCTGTCATCTACAAAATGGAGATTAAAATATTTTGCAGGGATGTTGTGAAAATTCCAGGATGATGACTATCACAATAGCAGCTAAAACAGATTATTTAGTCCTCACTGTGACGAGATAGGTACAATTATGATCCCTGTTTTGTGGACACTGAGGCACAGAGACCCACTTTATTAGGTTGTGAGGGTATTAAGTGACCTTCCAGCGCTGTGCCCTTCTCACATGGGGAGCGTTCGATAAATGTTAGCTTTATGGACTTAAGGTAAGAAAATACTCTCTCATAGGAATTGCTTAAAAAAGGGCAAGGGAAAGCAGTAGGAGTGTAGTTGCCTAGAGTTGCCATAACAAAGATCACAAACCTGATGGCCTAAAACAACAGAAATTGGTCACATCACAGTTCTGGAGGTTAGATGCCCAAAATCATGGTGCTGGCAGGGGTCCCTTGGAGACCCGTAGGGGAAAGTCTTCCCCTGCCTCTTCCTAGCTTCTGGTGGTTGTTGGCAAGCCCTGTTGCTCCTTTGCCACAGCCTCAGGCCTCCCGTCTCTGCCGGCATCGTCCTCTGGCCTCCCCTCTCTCTCTCCGTCTTGTCGGTCTCTTCTTATAAGGACAACAGTCATAATAGATTAAGGGCCCGCCTACTCCAGCCTGACCTCTTCTCCACTAATTCCACCTGTAACGACCCTATTTCCAAACAGGGTCCTCTTCTGGTTAGGATTTTGTCTTACTTTCCCAGCTGCTAAGACACATACTGTTCTATGCATTGCCTTAAACAATGGGAACTTTCTGGCTCCTGGTTTTGGGGCTAAGAGAAGTCTGAAACTGAGGCCTCAGCAAGGCGATGCTTTCTCCCCAAAGACTGTGGGGTTCTGGCGCTGGCTGCCGGTGCCCCACGGGCCCTCGGCTTTCCTGGCATGTGGCAATGCCCGTGGCGTCATCCTCCCTTCCTCTCCAGGTCCTGGGGATGTGCGCCTCCACGTGGCTTTCGTCTTCATACAGGCTCCAGTAAGAAGATTAAGGCCCAGCCTCATACATTTGGGCCACACCGTAATTAAAAATCACATCTTCAAGAGGTCTCTTTCCAATGGGTTCACACCACAGGAATGGAAGAGGATAAGAACGTTCTTTAAAATTCTTATTCTGGGGTATGTAATTCAACTTACCACAGATTTCAGTATATCGGACACAATTTAACCCAGAAGAGAGTAAGCTTAATCCAGTGTAGGTGGTCTCACTGTAAAACCTGAAGCCAGGGGTCGAGCTCTCCCCAGCCATGCAGTGATGCTCAGTGCTTCGACATAGTGGAGAAGGCTGATGACGCTGACTCCCTAAATCGTGTAAATGAACCAGCGTTGGATATTCCCTCAATCAGAGGAATTCGATTCCGTGAAACTCTTCAAGAATCAAAATTTTACATTGCCCTAGGTCTTATTTATATTTTTAGCAATGGAGATGTGCGTACTATCGGGATTCTTATCATAAATTGGTTAAATAAAAAAAGGCTGGGAAGCGGCTGTGGCTCAATCAGTGGGGCTCCCGTTTACCATATGGGAGGCCCCGGGTTCGGTTCCCGGGGCCTCCTGGTGAAGGCAAGCCCGCCCACACGGCGTGGTTAGCTGACCCAGAGAGCACAAGCAGCAAGGGGGGGATAAATGAATGAATAAATAAAATCTTTAAAAAAAAAAAAAAAGGCTTATTTCTTCCTTCCTCCATCAGTCCACCCAAGACCAAAATCAGTTGCCAGTCTCTCAATTCTTTGAAAAAGGAAGAGATGGTTTGAAACTATTCCACTGCTTTATTTGTGGCCTGTACTGGTGGTCAGTGTTTGTAGATGCTCCTGAGAGACGAGAAAGTAATTGTTTGGGGCAGCAAATGGGTAGAAAATCTTGAACATCTGTAGCAGGAAACTGCCTTGGTAGGAATGGGAAGTGCAGGGATGATCCTTCACTCTGTCACCCGCGTCTTTCACCGAATTTCCTGTTTGGGTTTATTTATTGCCGGTTTGATGTTCATCGTTGATTTTACTTTTACTCCTGTCCTTTTGACATCAATTTTTTTCCTTTTGATGTCAATGATTTCACATCTAAATAAATTCATCTTTAACATTTTACGCTTTTGGGATGGTGCCCATTGGCAAAGAGGATAATTAGTATAAATTAGCCACTCTTGCAATAGGTGGTATTGAAAGAGGTATCAAGGGAACATAGAATTCCATTTTCCATTGAAAAGTTACAAACAGACTGAATGTTAGTGGAAATTTTTAAGCGATTTTAAGAAAATGGTGAGTTTCAGAGTTCTGAAGAAATCGTTCTTAATTTTTATCATTTAGCACAATGACCTAAACATCAAGATTGGATTTGTAAGGACTACTTGTATGGCCATATTCTATTTTTCTATAATACTGTGCTCTAATTTTATATGACATCATGGACATATACAATAAAGACTTGCTATCTTATGTTATCCCCCTCTTTTGTCCCTCCCTTTAGTTTACAAGCATGAAAATGCTGATCACACAGCAAACCAGCATTTTAAAAATTCCCGATCTAGATTGTACTGGTGTTTCTTGAATTACTTTAGTAAGAGTTTGACCAGAAGCTTTTAATAATGGAAAATAGATAGGGATTTTGGAGGTAGAGTTCCAAATTCTTGCTTCTACATTCAAGAGCTTTCTTAAACTTAAGCAAATCCCTTACTCTCTCTCAGCCTTAGTGTCCTCATCTGTAAAATGGAAACTAGAATGCCTACCTCAAAAAGAAAAAAAAAAATTAATAAGAGAACATTGGGAAATTACAGCTGACATTATTAGATGCTTATTCTGTTGTCTAATAATGAATCTTCACTATCTGAGGGTAAAATATATCCCTTCTCCACAACTTCCAGTCTCTGCTTTCTCTTTGGAACATCTTAGGAATAATTATTATGCATAATTACTAATAAAAATAACAATGACAATAAAAAACCACAACAACAATAAAAATCTAGTATTTCCCAATGGTTTACAATGTGCCAGGCACCAGGCTAAGTGCTTTCTATGAAATCTTAGATCTTCATAATTTTTCAAATGGTACTAGAGTAGATACTATATTATCAATTAAAATTATAATTTAAATTCCACAACTTCCAAAACATTTTATTTTTATACAGGTATTACAGAGACACACCATAGTTATATAAATATATTAAATTCCTTTAAAAATCTTATTTGATTCAGAGATGTTTTTTTATCTCTTTTGGTTTGTACCTTGCACCTTTTAATAGCTTAGTATTGAACTCGAACCCCTAGGACCTGTTCAGATAGACAGGATTAAAACAACAGCAGCCCCACTCTCTGAACAGTTGATTCTTCTATATGCTTTGCATATATACCTAAATGGAATTAACACAGTGTTTTTAATCTTATTGGTAATCAGTAAAAGAAAGCAAAGATCTTCTTTTAAATATGAGAAACAGAACATATGCTCTTTAAAGGAGGGCAAATTCCTTCCTTTGGCTCATTTCCATTTCAGGAAGATTCCAGAACATTATTGGAAGACTATTAGAGTTTCTGAATTTTGAAGAATAGTTTTTGGTTGCATGTAAACATGACAAAATTTGGATGAAGGAGCAACTGCAATCTGGCTTGCCTTGACTTGTTGAAATTGAATTTCTTTCTTCTGCTCCTACAGAGCCCAAGAGACAGGCAGAGGTTTACTGGTAGCATCAAACAGTAATAGCAAATGATGCAGGTATATACTTAGAAATTCCCTTTCTGTAAGCCATGTTACAAAATTTGATCAAACTAATATTATAGTTCTTTGGTGAGATACATAATCTGAGAATTGAATTTTCTGGTCATCATCAGATTGAGAGTGATTCTCAGGATTTAAGTATTGTAATAGTCAGCATAGGCTAAATTGTGTGGTAGTAAGAAATATCCTTCAAAATCTCAGTGGTTTATCAAAATGCAGGTTAATTTTTGGCTCATGCTACTCATCCATTACAGGTCTGATACAGTTCTGAGATCCAGGATAAAGGAGCAGCTCCTATCTGGAGCATTGCCAGTTTAATGCCAGAGAATAAAGAGAACATGACAAGGCCACACATGAGTTTTTAAAGCTTTTGCTCAGACATTGCACATATCATTTCCAATATTATTTCGTTGGCCAAAGAGTGTCATATGGATAAGACTGGTGTCAATGGGGCAGGGATATATAAGACTTTTCTAGGGAAGTATGTTCTATTGCACATGCCTAAATCTGACGTCAATGAGGTGAAGATATAAAATCTTCCCACAGGGAAAGGCAGTGATTGTTTTAACCAGCAGTACAATCCATCACAGATACCTAAGAAACAATTATTAATATAGCTTTTTTCCCGAACGTAGCCAGTAGCTTAGCCTGCAAGAGATAAATAAGCTAAGGGGACAAATAATTCTCTTCTAGCCACTGTGCAGTTAGCAAATAGCCCTTCAGTCAAGGAATCCAGTATTATCCCCCATGAATATTAAATTTATATTCACAACTCCTTTGCTAGTGGAATGCCTCGAGAGAAAACCCTTCAACTTGGCAACTGAGTATAAAAGGGGAGAAACAACTTTGTATAAAGAGCAAAACAATGACTGGTTACCTATTAAGCATTAGCTCCTGTGAAAGAAATGCTGGGGAATGAACCCGGAAGGAACTGGCATGTACTCACCTATTACATGGCCAAGAGGTAAAGTGAACAGAACTCAGAATAAATTAAGTCAGGAGGCAGCGCCACAGAACCTGCTGGAGAAAAGTGTGCCCGAAGCGACTCTGACCAGGAGGAGGCAGCACAACCCAGACCTTCTCAGTGGAGGCAGCGGTGGTCTGCCTCCCTGGCTAGGAAGCTTGGAGGGTCAACCTACCATTGCATGGTCTATAGTAGAGAGTTAATTTGTATGTTCTCATAACTCTTCCTTTGGGTTCAGTGTGGTCAGCTAGTTGAAGAGGAGATTTGAGATCCCAATATAATCTAGTTGACAGATTTTTTTCTCTTGTTCTTGACCAAGAGTTCAAACAAAGAAATTTGACCCCACCAACCTCCTGTATCTCCAGCTATGCAAATGCAGCCTTTCAGACCTGGAATATCTCTGGCACAACATCGATGATGGTTTTGGCCCCCACCTGTCCACCTGGTCATTAACCTTCATGGCTCAGCTGGAACGTTCCCTCTGGGAGACTTTTCTTGACTCCTTTACTGCCTTGCCAAGCCTCCATGTAGCTTGGTCATTCACTTATCTGTGAGTCTAAGTAGTTTGTGCATTTGTACACGGTATCTATCACACTACATCAAACTGTCAGTTTTCATGTCTAGCTCTCTTAAGAAACTAAGAATGTATTCTGTGCTATTTCTTCAGAATAATTTAGATATCTCTATGTCCGGAGGTAGAGTCCATATCTCCTCAACCTTGTCCCCCAGCATCAATAGATGCTCAATAAAAGTTTGTGGAATGTGTTAGCTTCAAATTTGCTTGCATTGCAAATATAGCAATAAAAATGCCTACATATATTTCTACGCAGAGAATTATATGGTTTATAACTGTCATTTTTGAGCACTCTATATATACTGTGCTCAATGCTTTACACATGCTATTTTATTTCATTTGATACTTAGAGCATCCTTGTAAACTCAGTATTATTTTTGCTATTTTATTGATTTTGAAAAATAACTCAGGATGAGAGAGTAGCTACTACTTAGAGCAGGGGTTCTTAACCTGTTTTGTTCCACGGACCCCTTTGCCAGTCATGTGAAATCCACAGACCCCTTATCAGAATGTAGCAGCAGATAGTTTTATGACACCAACTAGCGTTGGGTCTAAAAACGACCATAATTCTGAAGTATGGATGAACATAAGCGATTTTTCGATACGCAACAACTGTAAAGTGATATGGAATGAATAGTACTGTAATTTATTGCACACATTCATAAGTGAAGGAAATGCTAGATTTAAGTTAGAGGTCAGAGAAAATGAAGATTATAAGTTGATTTTTTTTTTCAATTCAAACTCATGGACCCCCTGATATCTTTCCATGGACCCCTGATTCAGAAACTCTGACTTAGAGAATTTATAATTCCACAGATACTGCTGTCTTTCTGAGTATTTTTGGAATAAAAGTAAAACAAAAATTCAGATTGCAGTAATTGACAAAGGCATAAATTTTAGCTCCTGCCTTGAACACCTCCTAGCATTTTTCAATGCTACATGCATTCCAACCAATATTTTCCAAGAGTTCCTTCTGGAGTTGAGTAAAGACTTTAATATACAAGCAAGCCCAGAACTTCTTTCTCAGAATTATGCAAGTGTTCTGATTCCTCATTTTCCAGAGGTCTGTCCCATAAAATAAACAGTATATATCAATTAAAATTAAAGGTAAACTACAGTATTGAATATATTTATATGCATTTTCATCTCTCTATATATAATACAGGAAATTAACTTGATTATTGAATCGGTTGGAATTGGCTGGGCAAGCAGAAAACAACCTCATTATTTCTTACCACTACTTCAAACAAGTTTTTCACGGATTTCCCATCCCCCACCCAGGATACCGTATCAGGCAAATCTCATTCCTCCTCTGCTTACTTTTCAATATCAGCAACCAGTCTTCAGATCAAAATGTGACCCGAATCAAAGCTTCAGGCTCTTAACAAGTGTAAAGCTAGTCCTCTGTCCCAAGGTCAAGCTCGACCCAAGCTGAAAACATCAGTGCGGGGTGGGGGTGGTGGGGGTGGGGTTTGTTTTGTTTTGTTCCTCCTTATTTTTTTCAGCCTCTGTACTTGTATTGCTCCTTCTAGCTCCTCCAGAGTTGGGATGGAGAGGAGAGATGAGACATTATAAGGCAAGTTCTTGGGCTTTTGTAATCAGATAGTGCTACCTCCTGTGGGGTAGATGTCAAATGGTGGCATTTCCTTTTGTGGGATACTTTTATGGGTTCTTTTGTTCTTTTTTCCAGACGAAATATGGGGATTTCCTGTAATCCACTATTGACCAAATTGGCCACTGTTTTCTTTCTCGCTCTCCAGGGCGCCCTCAGCCTGTGCTCTGGCTCTTCGCCTCTTTCTGCGGGGATGCTTGTCCCTGGCAGGCCTACAGGCCCAGCAGGCCTCCCAGGTCTGCCCAGCATGGAAGCGCACGCCTCTCCCACTGTGGTCATAGGCAGCCTCTTGCCTTTGGATTTTTCCAGGGGCATGATCTCTGTGTCCCTCAAACTTCAGGGACACAGATGAAATCCCCCCAAGGATTCTCATTATCCCACAGAATCGCTTCTTTTGACTTGGGGTGGGAGTAGACATCCTCTTGCCCTCCCCTGAGGTGGCCAGTACTCACCAGCCTAGATCTCGACAGGTAAACCTCTCCCTTTTTTCTCACAGGTAGGCTGGGGGCTGGGGGGGGGGTAAAGGAGTCACAGCACTGGATTTGCCCACCCCTTAGCAAGACATGGATGGTGTGGTAGGCAGAATGTCCTGCCCAAAATGCCCACACCCTGCTCCGGGGAGCCTGTGCATATGCTGCATCTTATGGCAAAAAGAACTTTTCAGGTGTAACTAAAGGTCTGGACTTTAAGATACAGAGATAAGCCTGGATGTGTCAGGGGGCCGAATCTAACCATACAAGCCCTTTAAAGTCAAGAACTGCTTCCTGCTGGAGACAGAAGACATGAGGTAGAAGGGAGACTTGAAGTCTGAAAGGGATGCAAGCCATTGTGGCTGCTTTGAGGACTAAGGGGTTGGCAACCCGGGGAATGCAGGTGGATGACCCGGGCCTCACAGCCAGTGAGGAAATGGGAAGCTTAGGGCTACAACCACAAGAACTAGATTCTGACAGCAACCGGAGTGATCCTGGAAGCAGAACCTCTAGATAGCTCAGGCCGGCTAGATCCTCGATTTCCCCCTTGACAGAACCTCCTACAGAACCCAGTGGAGCCTGCCTGGACTCTAAGCTACATAACTATTAGCTGAAAGATCTGTGTTGTTTTAAGCTGCAAAATATGTAGTCATCTCTTATGGCAGAAATAGAAAACTAATGCCAATGGCTTAGCTACTCTTTTGAGAATAAAGGGGGGCAATTGTCTCCATATTACTCGCAGCTTTGGAGTCTCAGCCAGGACCACTGAGAATCCCATTAAATACCAAGTTGCATATTTCCTTTTCTCAAGTCACTGCTCAGCCAATTGACAGAGACCCATTGGTTTATCATGAGCAACATTTGGGGAATTATTAGGTGAGAAGCAGGGAAGGCAAGCAGCAGGTTAATGTTTCGTGTGTATTTGTTACGTTCCTAAAACCCTAAGGTTTTAAATCCAACTTCGTCGGGAAGCGGCTGTGGCTCAATCAGTAGGGCTCCCGTTTACCATATGGGAGGCCCCGGGTTCGGTTCCCGGGGCCTCCTGGTGAAGGCAAAGCCTGCCCGCACAGTGTGGTTAGCTGACCCAGAGAGCACAAGCAGCAAGGGGGGGATAAATGAATAAATAAATAAAATCTTAAAAAAAATAAAATCCAACCTGGTCAGCTTCACAAAAATCCCCAGCTGACTCTTTCTTTTCTGTTTCCATTTCCCCATTTCCCCTCTGATAAGATCTTGGAAGATCTCACGGCATGTGAGAGTAACTATATTATAATTGTTTGCTCGCCATCTGATGTAGAAAGAAGTGGTCAGATTGATTTTTTTAATCACCTTTTGGGGGTAAATCTAGACTTTCTGACACAATATTGAGTCTGGTGGGTAGAGGCATGAGGTGGGATTCAGGAGCATACAGCAGGTGAATTAAAGCCAGGCATAAATGCATCTTCTAAATCAGACTTTGAGGGCTGCAGGGTCCATGCACCAGCAGAGCTGTTAATCTCCCACCTTGAACAACCCCTGCAGTGGAGGGATAGAGCCAGCGCTGAAAGAAGGTTTCTTGTCTTGGTTCTTAGACATCAAGGGTACGTGGTACTTCTCAACTCTATCAGTCAGGATGGTCTAGGCTGTGCTATGGTAACAAATAGCCCTGGCATTTTCATGACTTGACCCAATAAAATATTATATCTCACCAATGTTGCATGTCCATTGTGGGTCAGCAAGACAGCTGTGCTCATGGTGGTCCCCCAGGGCCCCAGATGACTTCTGCATATTTACTCCAGGATCACCACAAATGAGAAGCAGGAAGGTGGTAGATCAGACACAGTTTCTTAAAGCTATTGGCTGCAAGTCATCGTTCTGCTTCCAGTTCATTAGCCAAGGTCAATTACCTGGCCATGCCTCACTTCAAAGCAAGAGGGGAGTGGAATCCCACCATAAGCCTGTAAGACAAAGGGATGGAAATAATTTGGTTTATAGCACTAATTGCTTTCATGACAGAGTGAATCTCCTCTTGGGAGCAGGGGTGGGTTTGGGCAAAAGAATCTTTTTGTTTTCCAAATAAATCACTAAATCATTATAAGGTAGCTCTTCTTCATCTCTCTTTTCTTACTAATAGCTCAAGGAGAATATTATTTTGTAACAGTGAAAAGAGAACCAAGGGTATGGATTTTAATGAGAACGTGGTTAAGATGTGAAGTTTATTTTCTGTCTCATTTTATGAAAAAATATAGATGTGCTAAGAAATTCATATTTTCCTATTTTTAACCCTCATTAAAAGATATTGCATATTATTACACATGAAAATGCTAGCAGTTCAAAAATGTACATGCCCTATTCTCAACCCCAGAATATTTGATTCCTCATATCTTAGTGGGCCCTGATAAATGCATTTTGAAAATAATTTCTTAGGTGAACCTGAATAGCACTCCTGTCTCAGAAACTTCATTATGTTAAAATAAGTATCAGAGCATCAAACCTTTAGCAAATTAAAATTTTAAAAGTCTATTAATAATTAAAGGGATGGGGTAAACTGCATTCTGAATTTTTATTTAATTTTATTTTTGTATAACAGCACAGGTTGTATCTGTCCTCTTAATGTATCTCAAAGGCAAAGCTGCCCAGTGATTCCCTGACCTGTTGGGTCATCAGATCTGCACATCCTGGGAGGAGCGTAGAAGGTGGCCAGGTCTCTCTGGCCAGGTCTCAATGGGAAATGGCATTTCACCTCCTGCTGGGATGATCTGTGTATGTTCCCTCTCCTCAAGTAAATCCTGACGATGCCCATCAAATGCGCCACTAATAGACTCCTATTTCTCAGTCAGCCAGTGCTTTAAACCATGCTGCCAAACCTCTCCTTTGACATCAGGTTCTCAGGACTCCAAAACTTTTGAAGTGGGAGCATTCATTTTGGCAGGGCTTGGGCAAGAGTGGTGGCTGGCAATGTGATTCGCTGAGCTTGAGTGGAGACCCCCAGCCTCCCTGCCGATGTGCCTCACACCCCCACTCCTTTACGCCCTGCTCCTTTCAGTCTGACGCGGGATTTCCAGGAGAATTATGGGAAGAAGCTAACACCTCTTGTTTTGTAATAGATTAAACTTTTATCATCTGTTAAATAAGAATTAATTTGCCAGGGTATTTATCTTCTCTATTATTGGTCTTCTTCACTTAGACTCTGAGCTCTAGGAACACAGGGATTTTGTCAGTTTCATCCATGGCTGAGTCTGAAGTGCCTAGAGCAGTGCTTCTTGGCACAGAGGAAGCATCCCATAAACACCTGTCGAATGAAGTAAGAGCAGAGTCATGCCTAGGCAGATCCTGGGAAAGTGGGACCCAGGGCATGCTGGTGATGGTCACTATTACGTGGTTTAGGGGGAGATTGTGATAGGTTTGCATTCTGATCCTTTTCCGTAATGTGCCCTTAGACATGTATTTAACCTCTCTAAACTTTAGTTTTTCCTTATAAAAGGCAGAAAATAGTAGAACAACCAAACTCACTGTTGGGAAGATTGCAAGAGATAATATCTGTAAAGTAATAAACACAATACCTGGTACATAGCTCGTGATGTCTTGTTCTGTAAATCAGGTGGGTTGTGGCTGGAGGCTGCCTTTCTTCAACTTACGTCACAGGGTATTGGTTCATGGTCTTATGACCTGTTAATCATTGCAGCCCTTGTAAGGGGGCCTCTAACAGTCACCGTGCTCTAAACACTCGGCAGTCTCAGAATTTTAATAATATCTTATCTTCATTCGCATGCCACAAAAGGAGTTAAGTATGCTGGCTCCTGCTACATTAACCATTTACTGACCTCATGACTAGCTAATTGAGCCCAGACTGAGCACTCTAGCTGGATCCAAAGCAGAAAAGCACCTGGCCTGGCCTGTGGCTGCGTTGGCAGAGTTCTGTGACTGCGGTTGAGCTCTGCCCTATCTGCGGGGAGCATCAGCCATCTGCACTGCAGACCTCAAAGAGATCAACAATTGGAGCTTTCTTTTTTCCTAAACCTGTTAAGGCAAACTGGCCTTGTGAAGACGTTTGAGTGAGATGATGTTTTATTGACAAGGATTTACTCAGAGTCCTAGGGGGCAAGTCAAGAAATGAGAATTCTACTCCACTTCCAGTACTGAAGGTAAAACCTTTAGCAACAATTTAGCCTCCGGTGTTTCAGCTCCCCTCCTGGACAAATGGAAGTGATACCTTTGGTGCTTACGCCCCAGATTACTGTGAGGATCAGATGCGGTAATAGATTCAGAAACATATGGTCCAAAGCAAAGTTGAAAGCATGACAGAACTGTCCTTTCTTCTGGCTTCTTTCTCCCCTCCCTTCTCCCACCAGCCTTCTCTATTGGTTCCCTTATCCTTTGGGCTGGGGAAGCTGGAGAATGTCACAGTCAAAAACCAGTGACTTCTCAAGGGGTTGACCTTGCTCTTTCCGCTGTCAAAACGAACCAGACGGAAGGAACCCTAGAAATCATCTGGTATGGTTGTTATTTAGCTGGAAAAACCATTTTTTAATCCTAAACAAATCTTATGTACAAGCTGGTATATAAAACTGATTTTAAAAATGAGAGGCTCTGTTTTAAGTGATCCAGGGCTCTCTGTACCCCAAATCTCCACAGAAAATGCATGAAAGCAAATGATTATTCCCCAATGTCCTCATTTTACACGAGGACAAAAAAGACCTGAGAGGTAACGTGACTCGAGGCTAGAGGAGGAAGGCCTTTTGCCGACTGAAATGGCCATGGCCATCGGTTCAGTGGCTAGAGCCCGGGGTGCGGGAAGGGTGGTTGGAATAGCACTCGATGCACCAGAAGGCTGTGAAATCGTCATTCTTTAGCTACTTTGCCTAGAGAAAACCAGTCTCTCTGAGCCTGTTTCCTCATTTGCAAAATAAAGGGGTTGATGAAATGAGCTCTAAGTTCTATAATTCAGGGTGCTTTGGTTTCCCAGCTGCTAAAACAAATGCCATACAATGGCTTGGCTTAAACAACGGAATGTGTTGGCTCAAGGTTTGGAGGTTAGAAGTTCAAAGCTGAGGCATCAGCAAGGCGGTGCTTTCTCTCCGAAGGCTGTGGCGTCCTAGGACTGGCTGCTGGCCCTCTGTGGTCCGTGGCTTTGCTGTCATATAGCCATGTCTTCTCCGTTCTCCTCCAGGATCGCAGACTTCCAGTGTCTGGCAGCTCCTTATGGCGTCTCTCTCTCTGGCCGTCACTATAAGCCCCTAGTAACAGGATTAAGACTGTCCTGATTTAGTTGAGCCACATCTTAACTGAAGTAACCTCATCAAAAAGTCCTCCTTACAATGGTTTCACACCCACAGGGATGGATAAAGACCATATTTTTCTGGGATACAAGCCACCACACAGGTATTTCAGCTAACTATCTAGCCCGCTTTCTTTCTCTTTCTCCCTTTCTCCTTTTCCCTCCCTCTCTCCTCCTCCCTCTTTCCCTTCCTTTCTCCCTTTCTCTCTTTCCTCCTTTCCCCCTTTCCCCCATTCTCTTGTCTTCCCTCCCTCCCTTCCTTCCTCCCTCTCTCCCTCTCTCTCTCTCTCTCTAATGAAGAAAGCTTAAATAGAAACAAAATGCCATGTAACAAAAGACTTTTCAGATAGTCACAGCAGATTTAGTCACTGCACAGTTTTTGAGTGGCTACTATGTGCCAGTCTTTGTTCTAGGCATTTGAGATAAATCAGTGAGAAAACTAGAAAACAATTGCACTGGCCTCATGCAGTAGACGTTCCAGGATCCTACAGGACAGTAGATTTTTGGTGACAATTTGTGACAATGAGGTGCTTTGAGCAGATCTACCACTTCTGGGCTATTGACAGTTCCCATCTCCAGTAAAAGCAGTAGTAACTATTTCCTGTCCACTTGTGCCAAATGCTTTACACATTTTATTCTGATCCTTACAACCCTGTAAAGTGGGTGGTGCTGTTCCATTTTATAGATAAGGAAACAAGACCAGAAGGTTTGCACAAGCTCCTGAAATCGCTTGAAAACACAGAGAAACAGATTATGCCAAACCCCTGACATCTCCTCTGTGCCATAATTCTTCTCTCTCAGTGTTGGATGCCCTCTGCCCCAGAAAGGCCAGAATATACTTGTACAGAGTGAATGGGACATTACGTAATTGCATTGAAGGAAAACACATTTAGTTGTCTATTTAGGCTAATGTAACTAATGCCATTTTAGGAAGTCTGGAGCTGCTTTAGGAGTTGGGCTGAATGAATAACACACCTTGGGAGACAGAGGAGCCTGAAGATGGGGCATCACCTGGTCCTCCCAGTGTTACCCGGAAACCACTGCTGAGATGGTCTCTAGCGATTGCTAACACAATATTTATTGGTATTTGTTATATTTAGTGGTATTCGTTGCCCTAAGCCATGACTTCATTCTGGCTGCCTGCATTCCCTGCCTTGTTTTCTCGGAGGTTTGCTTTTGTAGTCCTCTGTGTTTATTGAGCAGACCCTGTCATCTCCAAGATGGTCCTTAGATGCAATTGAGCCCTCCACCTTCCAGACCCTCCTACTCACTTCTCCACCATCCCTGGGCACCCTTTCACCTGGGCTGTCAGGATAATGAAGGCTTGATTTCAATACTTTCCCTCATTTCTCTGTTCACTGCTCTGCAGGTTAATGCAGATTCCAAACTTCAACAAGCAGCTGTTAAACATGTCATTAACACTGCTTCAGCTGCAAATGAGACTCTGCTACTGGGATTACTCCACCAGCTATAGTTTTGTGATGAGTTTTGTCAATCACAGCTGACCTGCTGTGTGCCGAATGGAACTCAGGTTATCTTCTTTCTTCCTCTGACTCTTGTCATTTTTTTCACAAAGAATTACTATTCTACTCCCTGAAAGATTGATGACTTGCACAAATAAGAGAGTCTGAGGCATTAATACAAAATTTACAGGCTTTTCTTTATCTCAAACCTGCAACTCCCTCTACATTTCCTCCTGGTAATTATATTAGAATTGTGTACACTAGGAATTGCCATCTGATTATTATGAAACTAGTTTTGTCATGACAAAAATGAGCTTAAGTCTTGTTTTTTTGGAAAATGATCAGTACAGTGCACTGGATGAGAGAGAAGGAGATTAAATCCAACTTGCTTTCATCCATGAATGCTTTCATCTCTTTTTCAAACACAGGAAATGATTACCACTGCTATAAGCTGCAGCTCATATGAGTGAAAAAGGATAAAAAAAATATTGAAAATTCTGTAACCAACAGTAGGACATAATATAGGTCCCTGGCACCCACTGAGTGACACCTACTTTATTTTTCTATACCGCCAATGTCAAGAGTTTCCTATTTTAAGGGAGTCTTACCTTGAAGTGTGACATTATGGGCTGAAGAATACACAAATTGACTTGTTTTTCATTTGGACCCTTACTTCATAGAAGATTAAACAGAAGATAGTATTTACAAATTCTAATGACTATTAGTTATAGAATAATATTAGTTCATATTTATAATTTTAAAAGAGAGAAGGCAGAGCACTCATTTCATTATATTATATTTTCCAATGTGGCATCAAGTAGATTGAAGATTCTTTAAAAGCGGGGACCACAGCCTATTCCCCTTTACATTCCCTGTGCCTAGTATGTTGTAGATACTCGATAGATAATTATGTGAATGAATGAATGAATGAATGAATGCTTGTCATGTGGGCAAGTTATCCAGTGTCATTCTTAGGTAAGAGAAACACCTGTGCTCTGTAATCTCCCATGTAGAGAAACAATGGCTGTGCCCTTTTTCTCCACTTCCTACAAACACACACAGACATGCACGCACACACATGCACACATGCATACACAGACACACTCTAGAAATGCTTATATGCTGGTTTGCTTCCCAAATGCGTCTCTACAATGGATATACTTTTTAGTGAGGGTAGAGAATGAAACTCTGCCATATCAGTTGTCCATTGTCATTATAATGCTGTGTAAAAAAAATGCTCGGAAGCTTTCAGTGGCAAACAACAAAAAGCTTACAGTGCTTATACATCTAGGGTCAGCTGGAGGCTGGGTCAGTGGCTCTGCTGATCTTGGTTGGGCTCAATCACATGTCTGGGGATTGGCTACTATTCGATGATCTGCGATGGCCTTGCCTTGGACCGATCGGGCAACTAGACCTAGCTCCACATGCCTCTCATTCTAGCAGGCTAGTCTGGGTGTGCTCCCCTGGTGATGGCAGAGCTGTAAGAGTGAGAAGTTGGAAATTTGCAGGATCCCAAGGCCTATGCTTGGAACTGGCACATCAAATTCATTCTATTGGCTAAACCAATACACAGAAGTTAGAGAAATATACTCTCCCTTTATGGGCACAAGGCAAAGGGTTGGGATAGGGTGGAGAGTGAAGGATGTCACCATTTCTTATAAATTCCACCTCTGTCATTAAATAAATTCCTTTCAAATAAAGGGATATTTCTCACACTAAATTGACTGCTCTTGTGCTTCAGTTAACTTCTTTATAACCTCAAATTTCAAATGCAGAAAACAAATGGAATTGCTGTGCTCAACAGAGGTAAAAGGAAAAATGGGTATTTTCCTCATTGTTGGAATCAAGAGACATGTTCCGTTCCAGGCCACTAGAGAACACAAGCACCTCCTTCAGACTGCTGGTGTTCTTACTGCTATGTAGGTGTGAATAAAAGAGCAACACAGACAGTAGAAAAGCAAATAGAAACAGAATAAGAGATGGATGGAGGGTGGGGATAGCAGGAGCAAAAAAGAAGCAGTGGAATAACTCCCACTCCAAAAACAGAGGCCTTTACCACTCTTGATTCTATTAGAGCAGAAGAGAGGAAAAGAAGAAAGATGGCTTTCAATGGATCAATAAAATGATCACTAAACAAAGACCATGACTCAAGGTTATTTGGATATTTCATATTTTGACTCATTTACATTTCATGAGCCCCAAATAGTGCTTCTCAGTATTTGATTTTTTTCTCCATTGATTTTAATTAAGCTCACCATAGGCTAGCAACTCTGATGAGCGGGCAGAGTATTTTCTATCAAAAACCTATCTAGCTTCTGAGGCAGGAATTCTGGGGCTCGGCCACATCTTATTCTAAATGTGTTTGCTTCCATCCTGTGGCATGGTTCTTAGAATGTGAAATAAAGACACATTCAGCTGCTGCACCATAAATATTTTCCACTCTATAACTGTGAAAATTACCATATCATTACTGATTCAGACATGTCATATGGAATCTGGGATCAGTGATAGCTCTGTATATCCAGGAGCTTCTGTGCATGCTTGCTGGCCTCCATTTAGATGTCCAATCACCTGGATCCCCTCTCACTTTCCATCATTTTCTCTTCATCTTTAAGATTCCGAATTTTGTGTGTCTGACTAGGGCAAGGCAGGTAGGTATACTTGTTTAGCATCTTGGGGTGAACCTAATGCATTAATTGTGTTACTTGTTGAGAAATTGCCACTCTGTCTTTATGATGAGGTATCTTCAAGGCAAAAATCAGGCAAATTTCTTCTATTTACGGACTCAAAAGATAACTTCAAGGGGCAGGCTGGGTTTATTGTTAGAACAATGTAGTCCGGAGGACAGAGTTTCCAGCAGTGCAAGGCTGCTTCTTTACTTTGCCTTTTTATCTAAAAAGTGCAAACTATAAGAACACTTCACCGTGAGAAATGACAAGTGAGAGTCCAGTCCGAGCAAGAGGGAAGGGATCTTTCAGGATCAGGCTTCCAGTATACTGCGTAATCCTGCTCAGTCATATTATTCTGGAAAAAAAGAAGAAAGGAAGGGAAGGAGGGAGGGAAGGAGGAAACCAATCAGCCAGAACTTTCTTTCTGATTATAAAATTAATACGTTTAGTTTTTAAAACAAGAAAAATCCATTGTAATAGTTATCTATTGTTGCATAGCAAATTACCCCAAAACTTAGTACCTTCCAACAACAGACATTTATTATCTCCCTATTTCTGTGGGTTAAGAACTTGTGTGCAGCTTATTTGGGTGTCTCTCTGAGCTCGCAGTCAAGCTGCTGGCTGCAGTCGCTTCTCAAGGCTCCTTTGGCGGGGGAGGGAAGGGGAGGGTGAGTTTGTTGAGCTCATTCAGGTGAGCCGGTCCCTTGGCACACGAGCCTCTCATTGGTTGCCTCGCGATGTGGCATCTGGCTTCCCTAGGGCAAGCCATGAGAGAGAGAGAGAGAGAGAGAGAGCCTGAGATGGAAGCAACTGCATTTTTTAAACCTAATCTCAGAAGTGACATTCCATCACATCTGCCTTATTCTATTCATTAGAAGCAAGTCAGTAAGCCTGTCCCGCACCCAGGCAGAGCAGACGATGCAAGGGCCTTCCTGCAGGCTGGCGGCAATCACTGGGAGCCATCTTCCTAGGTGCTGACCACCCACCTAAAAGCACAAAGTGGAAGAAAGAGTAAGTCATCTGTAATCCCATCACCTGGGACTAGTTTTGATTGTGTTTAGGGGTATATATACATACAGGCATTTTTATATTTTTTTCAATGCATTGAAATACATTTGTGTCATTTTTTCCTTATAGAATCAGCTTCATTCTATGTACACAATTTGGAACCCTTCACTTGAGAATGGGGTATTTAGTAAAAGGGAGGATTTCTAATTATTCAAATAATGAATATTTATTTTAAAAAAACAAAAACAAAAAACCACACAAAAATGGTTTATAACCTCACTACACTGATACAATTGCTGTTGACCTTATAGTACTTCTATTGTTTTTTTTCTGCCTATTTACTTATAAATACTTACATATAAACTCAGATGGTACCCACTGTCACACTCTTTGGTAACCAGAGTATTTATGTTGCACTCAATTGGTTCTTTGGTTTTGGTTGTGTTTGAGTTGAATTTTATAGAGTTATAAGAGCTTATAAGCATAAGGAGTTTAGATCCACCTAAACATTTTATTATTTACAGACTTTATGATTGTGGGGACCCAGGCCCCCGAGTCCTTAGCATTTAGCCGCCTGAGTGACCTAGATATAAGTTAAAGGTTAACAGTCCTCCCAAGAGGGAAGAGAATGTATAGATGGTATCATAAACTTTGATCTTCCCAAAGCAGTAACCCTCCTTGGTAAACGTCCTTCCTACGAGCGTAGTGAAAACATCCCAGACCCCATCCTAGCAGGAATTCTGTTCATACCCTATGAAATGCCCTTGTTCTGGAACCCCTTGGGTATCACCCCTCATTTTCACTAACTTCATTCATTCTTTGACCAGCCATCATCAGAGAGTCTCTCCTGTCTGTAAGTGCCAATAAAGCTTAGACCTGACTAAATGCCAGGTGTGTTCTTTGGTCTCGTGGCCTCACCAACTCGTGACCTTCAGGAGTTGGGTTGTAACAATGATATAAAGATTTAATAATGGTTGGCTACCTACAAACATTTTTCCCTTTAAAGGGGTTAACATGTGATACTAATACGACCATAGTACTGAGTTCTGGAGCTAATAAAACATACATTCTGAAAGGGTCAACAGACTGTGTACATGTTTGTTTCCTTGTATTTGTATATGTGTTTTAAATACTTCTGAAGTATATTAAAATGTTAGGTAGTAAGAAGTTCTGTGAAAAAAAATAAGGCAAGTGATACCCATAGCTGATCCAGTGGGCTTTGACTATTCACTTTAGAGTTCCAAATCTATCAGAGACAGATAGGTGGGGTCCTTCTGATTGGGTAAGGAGCCGGGGAGAGTAATGCTCAGTACTCCACCCGGTCTCCAATCTGGCTGCACAATGGAATCACCTAGAAGCTTTAAGGAAGCCTGTGCTGGTATCCCACCCCCAGAGGTTTGGTTGTAATTGGTCTGGGATGCTCTGTCTTGGGCATTTGAATTTTCAAAATCTCCCCCAAGCCAATTTCTTACTCCGAGATTTCAGCACTCCACATGATGTAGTTTGTAAACTGGTTTTAACATAAATTAGATGGTGCCAATCTGTAGCTTAAAACTCTTCAGTGGTTCCCCAGGGCCCATAATGGTGTTTCTCAACCCTGCCTGATAGCAAGAGTCACCTGGCGTGTGAGTTAAACATTCAAATCCCTGGACTCCTCTCCTGATCTACGGTATCAGAATCTCCAAGGACGGACCAGTGGACCATCTCAGCTCTTTTCAATAAGCAAACCTGGGTAACAATGACATATAACTCCAGCAGCTTTTTACACCCTTCCCCAGGGGTGTCAAGTGACTGCTTCCTTGTTCCCCTTCAAGGAGACAGAGTGTCCACCCTCATCTCCGGTCCCTGGAGCGATGTCCGATTGAGTCACAGATTACAATGCACTCTGATATATCTTGGGAAGAAACTTTTGCCAAAAACATTTAGAGAGTCCAGTGCTAACATTTTACAGCAAGTGGCAAAGGGAATTTTCAATAAAGGGTAAAAGGTTGTTATTTTGGAATACATAATGAGTCACTTACTGGTAAATCATGAGGAGAGTAGTTTGCAAGATGATGGTGGGTTTGCTCAGGGTACTGGGCAATTGTCTGTGCAGACCTCCTTTTACCCTTATGAGTTTTCCATCAACCGCATCCCCTTGTGGAGCTTTTTTTTTTTTTTTTAAGATTTGTTTATTTACTTTTATCCATTTTAACCTCCTCCCCCTCCCCCCCGTTTGCTGTTTTGTGTTCATTTGCTGGGCTATTCTCTGTGTCTGTTTCCTGCCCTCTCTTCTCATCCTTCTACTCCTGTCTTCACAGGGATTCAGTCCTGGGGACCTCCGATGTGGGAGAGAGGCGTTCTGCCACCTGTGCCACCTCAGTTCCTGGTTTTTCAGTGCATCTTGTCTTGGCTCTCCCTTGTGTCTCTCTCGTTACTCATCATCTTGCTATGACTCAGCAGGGCCTGGGGGCACACATGCCTTCTATATTTTTCTTTATTTTACCAGGAGTTCCTGGGGATTGAAACCAGTTCCCTCCATCTGGGAGATGGACACCCAACCATTTGAGCCACATCTACCCGCCCCCCCCCTTTTAAATAACATTTTTTAATGATCTAAGGAAACTTATTTGTAATGATGGCATAATAAGCTTCAAGATTTTAAAAATATATTTTTGTTTATTTAAACCACAAAAGTTCGTTTGATTGTTGCAGTGACCAAGAAAATTGGAAGATTGGGGCCACCTCTATATGATGTAAAAATTGAGGCAAAAACAAGAGAAGTGAAGAGGATTGCTCCTTAGCTGGTCAGCAGCTGAGCGGATTCCAGATTTCTGTTGTTTCTTATGCCAAAATTTTCCACCTTGGGGCACATGATCTTCTCCATTCTTTTCACTTACATATTTCCCCTGCCATTTTCCTGACAGTCCTTAGCTTATAACTCATCAATGCACTTTTGCTTTTGCAACTTATAGTATGGTACTAGGTTTAGAGAGTAATGGGGTCTTTTCAGTAATATATTGGTGTGGACATTTTTTATTTCATCCTGCCCAATTAGAAATCAAGAGATTTCTTTTGAAACCTGCAGATTATAGAACAACATAAAACATTTTAAGCAGGGGAAGAAAGAGATCAAGTGTTTTTGTTTGTTTAAACAAATACCTCATATAGGTTCGAATAGTCAGATGCAATTTATAATTTCAAACTTGTTGTGTAAGATGGGGAAAACCTTTCTCTTTGAGACAGTAGGAAAGGAAGTTCTGCCACAGGATCATGGAGGAGAGGGAAAGCAGTAGCTTGGTCATGTCAAGGAAAGAACGCAGCTTTCAGGAGATAAAAATATTCTATTTCATGATTTTTTCACCTGTTTTCATGTATTTTTTAATTGTTTTGCACTGATTTTATTTTATAATTTTATATCCAGAATTGGGCTTTTTTTTTTTCCCCACCTGTCATCCATCTAGCAGTGGATCCATTAGGGTGGAGAAATGATTCACATGCTGTCATACATAGCAAACCTAGTAGAGAGAAAAAAATTAAAGCAGAATTCTGCAAAGCAGGCTATTTGCCCGGCATCATCCTTTTGGGGCGGCAGGTCTAGCCTCTTCACCAGTAGTCGTGAGTTAACTAGCCTTGGAATCTCTGTCACAGCTCTAACAGGGGTCTTTCCCCCATTGTGCACCTGGCTCTCAACTTTTCCTCTTTAGTTCTCAGCTTAAGTGTCGCCTCCTTGGAGAGGCTCTGTACCTCTGTCTCTATTATGCTGCTTCAATGCACACTCCTCTTTTCCTTCATGCTACTCTCACAATTTGTAATCGTGTAATTATTTTATACCTCCCTGCCTAACCTTCCAGCTCCAGGGGGCAGGGATCATATGGTTTATTTTCAGAACTCTCGTTCCAGTGCCTAGAGTGATACTAAATTAATGAACGAATGACTGAATGAATGTTATTCCCTCCACTTGTATTTCCACGTCCCCATCCTTTCTCTCTGAGAAACTAAAACAAGACTCCTAGAAATATTTTAAGTCCCTGTGCAACTCTCCTTTGTTCTTGTGGAAAGTTTCTGTACTTCCTTCTACCAACAGAAGAAATAATAATTATTTCCATCTCTGCTCTTAAAGCCCCATAAATGTCTCTGTAACTACAGTGCATGCTATAAAGGTTATTTTATTTTCCTTATGCTTATCCTTACCACACCCAAACTGTGATCTCCTTCAGAGCAGGATTTAGTCTTATTAACCTTTATATCCCTTTCACATAGTGGGTAATAGTTAAATGTTCATCAAAATTGGGTACAGATAGGTGGAAGGGTGGAGGGACAAGGGACTCTCAGTGGCAGACTGAATCTAAAGTGGATGCAAAAACAAGGCAACACAACCCTTTCCAAGATAAAGGACCGCCGGATATGTAATATTTTGGTAAAGTGTGGTTTTAGATTTTTCTATATGATTTTGACTTTCGAGAACTCATAGATGTACTGCAGCAGCCTGTAGACATGCTCCTAACAGCTATTTGGTTTTGAACTAATAATATTTCTTATCTGAGCCCCAATTCCTCATATGTGAAATGCCTCATCTGCACCTATTTGTTATGGCAAATATCTCACAGTTGGTTGTACTCTCGGGCTGTATAGTGGGCTGTTTTCTGGGGAAGCCAGGAGTGCTGCTTGTGGCAGTCATCGGCAGCCCTGTGCTCTTTGATTAGTGGGTAGTGACTTGGTGAGCTGTACGCTGAAGGTTGGTCACATTTTGTCTCATAGCAATTGAAGCAGTGACATTGGTGGGTGCCTCCCAGGAAACCATGTGTAACTTCACTTGGCTGACAAAAAAATAGCGAGGTGAATTTACCCACTCTGGAGCCTTGTAGTAAAACTGCTTGTGCTGTCAGGCATTTTATTATAAGGAAGGTCAATTTTGGAGCTCAGATACTTTTAGTTTGTCGAGTACAAAAAGCACCTCTTAAAATATATTTATATATATAAATAACATTTTTGTAAGCAAATGCACATATATGCATATATATTTATATATCATTTTACAAATATTGGTATGTATTGTGAAAATTTTGATTTTTACCCACAATAAAAAAATAAATAAACTAAAAAAAAAAAAAAAAAGACTTTCCTATCAGATGTCTTTCCCACTGCCCCCTTTGCCTTTTCAAATGTGGTATTCAAACTCAGTGTGACAGTGGAGCTTCAAAGCCCCCATTCTTGGGGTTTACCACTCTCCTCTCGCTCCTTTCTTTTTGAATCTTGACTGCTTTGAGTTGATCATTACTATTGCTTCTGCCCTGAGTACTTCTGAATCCCAGCTGACGTCGTTCCGTGTATTTGTTGGGGGCGGCGGGTGAGATGAGAGTCAGGAGGGAGAGGACAGATGAAATGGAGCCAGGGCACATAGAATCTGCACCTAGAGCTGGCACACCTAAGGACTGGCACATTTTCTCTAGACAGTCGGCTTCAAGGCCCTGATATGTGAAGCCCAGCCCCGGAGCTAGCACTTGCCCCAAATAACTTACCTAAAGTTAAAGCATTCTGCTTATCATCTTTGAGTTCCCGTAGCCCTGGCGAATGAGAATCCCAATGTAAAAAAATCCCAGTGCAAGATCATTTGGCGGCGAGCACACAAGAAGAGGGAAACCGGAATTGGGTCCCAGGCTCTGGCCCGCCTTTGCATGCTAATGACCATAAGTCCTTATTCTGGGAAGCGCAGGCCTTTCTCCCACAGCCGTCCAAGAGCAGTGCTGCCCCTGAGCCTTTGTTCGGAGCGCGCGGAAGTCAGAGCGCTCAATTTCTCGTCTCGGCCACCTTTTGAAAATTGGCCTCTCCCCTCCTTGGGATTTAGCAGCAGAGTCAGCAGTGACTCTACAAAGCCCCTGCACATTGCGGGGCTTAAGGCCGAGGGTAGGGACTGGGTTTTTCAGGAGTCAGCAGAATGTTAATGCCCTAACCACAGATGGCAAGAGGAAATGAAAATGTGTAACGGGGAGCACTGATGCCTCATTTGGGCCAGGGTCCTGAGCCCTAGCGGGTCACCCCCCGCCGAGAACCGTAATCACACCCAGATTATCCCATGCCAATTTATTTGCTTATATTCCCCGTCAAAAAGACAATGCATCACAAACATGTCGCAGACGATTCCGTTCCTGTAAAGGCTGGGGTGCCCGTGTACATTCAATTCAGAGCCACGCACGAGCCGACTACCACCGTATTTAATCAGCAGTGTTTGTGGATCTGAGCAGAGGCCCTATGCTGTGAAATGAAAACAGAAAACCAAATTTTCTTGAGCAATTTTGCTGTTCCTGCTTCAGGTGCTAGGCCATTTCACTAAAGCAGCTCAGACGAGAATGTCATTAGTTCTTAAGCCCCAGGTGAATTTGCCACTGTTCCACATGATTAAGCCAGATAATTGTGTGTTGATAGCGAATGTGGTTGGTGAAATACAATTTCTGGGACCTTCCTAAACAAACACAATGTAGGAGTGAGTCAGAGTGCTGTCATCTCGGTCCTTTGTCACAGATTCTGCACAGGCAGACATCTCTGGCGGAGGCTGGCGAGTACGACGGCGGTGGCGGCCATTCCTGGGCTCTTAGAGGTGACCTGGCTTGAAAAGGAAATCACACACCATTCGGCATCTGCTTAGGGAAGGGAAAGAGGGCATCTCAATAAAGTGCCAGTATACAAAGCCAGCTCGTACGTGTACCTTGTTTCGGACCTGAATGCACACGATGACTTTAAGTGTGTTTTAAAAAGCGTTCGTGATTTCAGCGATCCTTTCTGAAATGTGTAAAAATACCGACGTCTCTGATGATAAAAAACAACAACAACATCTGCCAATGGCAAAATACAGTAAACTTCCAGGGCCAAGTTTTCCGAGGCAGCCAACGTGTTTGCATGTGTGATTTTTTTTCTCACATATAAGGTTCTGTGGATACAAAAATATATATTTGTATGTACAAATCAGGTGTCTGTGTCTTAAATTTATATAGTTATGGCATTTCCTGTACCTAAATATCGAGGCTTTTAAGATTTGCAGTGTGGAGGTGTAAAGCCTTAAATTTGATGTTGGTGATGTTTGGCCTGGGGATCTGGTAACTTTATTATTTACATTTTTAAAGCAAATCTACTTATGTTTTCTAGAATGATAGCTTTTCCTGTCAATACGAACATTACTTATTTCCCCATTTCCCCCCAGATTAAAAAAAAATGATCATACTATGTATTTCTATAGCTTTGTTTTTGTCTATGAGGCATTCATTTGATCCCTACAAAGGCTCACTGCCATTGAAATAAAAAGGCTAAAAATGGGATGCTAAAGTATAACCTGGTAAAAATAATAGCTCCTTCAATGGCTTGAAAAAGTGCACATATCAGAAGTGTGTACAAATGTTCTGAGCAGGGGCTGGCTGCTAACGTGGAAGCTTTTTGGTGCCAATAGTCAAAGTACATTACTGTGAAAGATGGACTAAAACCACAGAGCTTGAGCGTTCGTGCACTGCTGCCTCCCTGCAGAGCCCAGGTCTCCGTGCCTACGTCCCTGCGTCTACGCAGAGCCTCAGGGTCGTTGTGTTTGGATGCAGCAGTACGTGGCGGTGCTCCAGGGGGCAGCCAGCCCTTGGAGGAGGAGAAGTGTGTTTGGATATGGAACAGGCTCTGCTCCAGGGGCTCGGGCTTCTTGAGAGTTTTCCCTGAGTGAGTCTATTCTTTCAGCCGTCTCTTGTCTTTGTTGTTGTTCCTTTTGTTGAGGAACTTGCAGAAAGTTTTCTGGGGGTGAATGGGCTACAGCAGCGTTTGTCCCTAAGGGTGATCACCATGAGTTGTTGGAGGAGGTTCTTTTTTCCCGGTTAATAATCGTCACAATGGAAGTAGCTACCAGCCTAGAAGACGGTGTCACAGCTGAAAGATCGTGGCTTCACCCAGTGTCCAAAATTTTCTCCATTCATCCCTCCTTCAGTTAAAGCTTGCTCTGGAGAGCTGACTGGCCTTATCTTTAAGCGATTACATTATCATATCACGACAAATAAGGATTCACTGGGCAGGGCCCAGCCTTGGAATCTGGAAGGCACCCTCCTTGGTTAGAATTCACATGATCACTTATGTCACTGACTAGCTCATTGACCCTGGACAACTCACTCCATCAAGAAGTTCTGCAGTTTCCTCATTTGAAATATGGTAAACTTGGATTTGATTATCTCAGATTTATTTATCTGCTGTTAAGTCTGTGGCAGATTTAATTATGTATCCTAGAAAAACATGCTTTTAATCTCAATCCATCCCTGTGAGTGTGAACCCATGATAACTAGGACTTTTTCACCAGTTATTTTTAGCTAAGATGTGGCCAGCTAAATCAGGATGGGTCTTAATACTATGACTAGAGTCGCTTAAAAACAGTGTGAAATTCAGACAGAGAGAGAAGTTCCATGAGACGAAGCTGGAGGCCAACAGAACCCAGAGGAGAAAGCAGAAACATCTACCCTGTGCATGGCCATGTGATGGAAAAGCAAGGACCCAAGGATCTTGGCAGCCAGCCCCAAAATGCCACCATCTTTGGGGAGAAAGCCTCGCCTTGCTGACACCTCAACTTTGGACTTCTCCTAGCCTCAAAACTGTGAGCCAATAAATTCCTGTTGTTTAAGCCATATGGTATTTGTTTGGGCAGCCAGGAAACTAAGACAAAGTCTGTGAATTTTTTAACGTAATAGTGAGCAATTGAGCTTTGGTGGAAGTAGAAAGAGGGATGGGAAAGCAGTGGAAACTTGGGGCAGGAAGCACAGGGGCTTGGGGGCAGAAGAAGGGCACAGTGTCCCAAAGTGAGATTAAGGGCAATTGCTGCATGGGGTACAACGTGGGCTGTTCATAGGCAGAGAAGATGCTGGAAACAAGGGCAACCTAATTTCTCTTGGCTGACCCTTCCAGCTAGGCGATGCTGACCCAATCTACTTCACACGCTTTTGATACTCAGCAAAATTCACTGAGGTAAGGTTTGGTGTGAGAAAGAAATAATGAAAAGTTCCAGCCTAAACCCTACAGAGATGTAAGGGACTATTACTGTAAGGCAGTCTAGACACCGGACAAGCATCTCACTAAAGAAATGTTTTCTATAGGTGATGCTGGATCAGAAGGCAGTCTAAGGGATAAACTGGAACCGTCTTACACTTTTAAAAGTGGGGTGATTGAGAGAGCAAGGGCCCTGTTAGCCATGGGAACTCTGCCTAGCATCCTGGCATGGTGAAAAATTTCCCAACTTTTTTTTACAGGGCCATATCAGACTAAGCATAAAGTCATTTGAGAAAAAGTAAATAAAAAAATGTTCTTAAATAGGATAATAGATGAAGAAAGGCAGAAAGCACTAAAGGGCCGGTTCTGCAACTGGATTTAAGCATGTTTATGTGATTTATTCAGATTTATTTTCATTTTCAAAACACACATTCAAAAAATCCCTCAGTCTCTTTAACATCCCATGGAACTTTTCGGTTAATGGCGAGTGCTGTGTGGGCCTCTGCCAGCAGATGGGATGAGGCAATTGGCAAGGCCATTTCCACTCACAATCTTGAGTCTGCCCTTGTCAGAGGACAGTGCAGACTTGCTGCCTGCTACCTCCAGGTCAACCTCGTGCCTGAGTAGAATTGCCTGGACCAAATGGCAAAGTTGAAGCGGGAGCCAAGCCACTGGTCCAATACCTTGGATGTTTCTTTTCACAGTATAACCCAGGTTTACTCTAGAAGAGAAGGATGCAGTCGTTCCCTAGTGAAAAGTTGTAATAAGGCAAGCTGGGGGAGTGTACCTGTTCACTGGGTGATTGGTGCTAGAACCATGCGATTTCTATGAACAGAAGTGGCAGGCAGGCTGGTAAATTCCATGGCTGGTGCAGAATGCCTTTCTCCCTTCTCTCACTTTGTCCGCTCCTAGCCTCACCCATGTGTGGCTATTAATGCCACTAAACTAGGACATTTGAAATTTAGGGAAATGGCTGCAATTTTCCTCCAAAAGGGTCTTAAGGGGACTGTAAAATGGAGGCTCTGTGAGTCTAAAACCCAACCCCATCAGAATGATTAGAGTCTGGTCTGCAAATACTTCACTGAGCATCACTTCTGTGAGTCCTTAGATGTAATTTTTTTGGTTCCGAAATGCTTTTCTCTGTTAAGTGATTGCAGCACAAGGCAAGGAAATGTTAGTGGCAGCCAGCATTTTAAAATGAACCAGCGTGGCCCTTAACATTTTATCAGTAATCATAAATTTCAGCTGACAGCTTACTTCTTGATCCCTTTCTAATTAGAGACTTAATGATATATATTTCTTGAAGGGGAAAGTGGTCTGAGCGCTTATGATGCCAGAAGCTTTGTTAAAATAAAACAACTGAGGCCAATGTCAAACACATGATGGAATCACTGCCTAGGAGAGTGCTTCAAGAGATCCGGGGCATCGTGCTATGGAATTTAGGGATACCAGAAGCGTGTTTTAACAATTTAAATAATTGTGTCCAAATAGCCCTGTTCACTCCTTAAACAGCTAAATCTTTTTAATGCCTCTCAAAAAGGGTTCCAAATGGATTTAAATGGGTTTGATGAATGTGAAATTTCTCTCTCTTTTTGTAATATTTCCAAATTAATGTGCAATTAATTTGATTTGCACATAAGCACAAATCATTAGTAAATTGGGCACTTGTGTTTTAAAAGGTTTCAACCCTTTCAAATAAATGAGTTTTGGTCAAAAATAATCATTCTGAGAAGTTTGAGTATTTTTGAATATGTCTATAGTGGTCATCAACCCCTAGTACAGGATTTCACTGTTGTTTTAATGCTATATGTCAGAAATTTCATTTAATTCTCTAACAGCAGTCATCTCCTTTGTCATAAGGACCTTTTTGGTGCACTCATCACAAGAACCTCTCATGCTATGAACTCTTCTCTAGGTCAAAAAGTTTCAGATTCTCTCCTCAATATTTTTTTCTTGTATTTATTATAGCCACTTCACAAGTAAGCTTGCTTCAAGATTTAATTACTTAAATTACTTAAATTACTTAAATTTTACCAGGACTCAAATATTTCTCCATAATCTCTTTAAGATTTTGTTCAAATGGACCCTAAGAAGCTATTCTCTAGAAATTTAGGTAGTATTTGAAGCTTGCTAAGGATTAGAATGTGCTCCTCTGGGAAGTTTTGAAATCTTTTTGGGAGAAGTCTTTCCCATTGGGAAATACAAGTAGTTAATGTTCACTGTCAGGAATCCTATGCAGAAAATCAGATATATACCTGAAAACACAAACTGGGAGGTCATTTTCCTTGATCTTAAATGAGAAAAAATATGATGCCTTAGTGAGAACACAAAATCTCCAGCTAACAACCTAAGCTATATCCAACACACTAAAACCTCAATAAGTATATAATAAACTACTGTATTCAGAAGCAAAAGGCTTAAAACTGATTCCATATCACCAAAAGATTAACTTGGTTGTTAACCCACAGTTGTTGTTGTTGTTGTTTTTTTTTTTTTTTTTTTTTTTTTGTAGTTCCATGGCCTCACTTAAATCTAGCAACATTTGAGGTGTACATCCTTTTTATTGATACTTTTGAATTTCAACACAAGTAGCCATGATTCTACCACTTGTGTATGGAATGCAGTGCCAGACTTTTCCACACATTGTTTTGTTAAATATATTTTATTGAGTTTGGGGAACATAAATATAATATTTCTATATAATCATCTGTCAGAAAATCGTGCTGGTAGACACAGATATATTATGTAATTTAAATATTAAAAACCAAGAGGAAGATGACTTCTGGCCATGTGGGAGTAATTAACCTGCCCTCATGCCATAAGCAACTAGAAAAAATATATGAAATGATTTTTTTCAATTGGACCACAGTCACCACAGGCCTGAAATCTTAATGGAAGAAAAACAAACAAAATGGGTCCTGTGATCACCCCAGCTCACTGCCTGGAGACACTTTCTGCAGTGCAGAGAGGAGGAAACGGGGAATCCAGGCAGAGAAAATCGATCTCATTGAGCTGAGTTGACAGAGCCTGGAGTTCAGGGATTCTCATGTGGCTGAAATTTGCAAAGCAGAATACCGGGGAGGAGAGAGTTATACACACACACACACACACAAGTGCACACACACATGCAGAGAGAGAGAGAGAATCCAGAAATCTTCACAGGAGTCTCCTCGAAACTTTAACTACTAAACTGCACGTAATTAGAGTGAAACTCCCTAAGCAAAAAATAGCTCCCAGTCAGTTGTAATCTGACTATTTCCCAGCACTGACACAGGGCTGCCAGACCATCATATTCCAACCTGCCAGAATGGGGAGATTTTGTTGACTATCTAAGGTATTCAGTGGAGACCCCAGAAGTGTCAGACCTTAGTAGCAGAGTGAAACTAACCCCTTATAAAGACTACTCTAGGTCCACCCAACTGTAACTTAAAAATAAACTTCTAAAAGATAATGGTGATCGCCAAGTAATGTAACTCTCTGCCAGGACAAAGTCCAACACTATTTAAAGACACTGCAAGGCAGGTGCTTTACAATATAACATCCTCAATGTGCAGCATCCAAGAAAAATGACTATACATTTGAAGAAGGAAAATGCGACCCCATAACCAGGAGAAAAGTGAGCTAATAGAAACAGATGCAGAAATGACAGAGATGATGTAATTAGCAGACAAAGAACTTAAAACAGATCTTATAAATATGTTCAAGGATTTAAATAAAAACCATGAGCACAATGAAGATAGAACTGGAAACAACAAAGAGGAAACAAATGTAAACCTAGAAATCAAAGTACAATATCTGAAATGAGAAATTCACTGGATGGGATTAACAGCATATTAGATACCACGGAGCAAATGATCAGTGAAACTGAAGGCAGTGCAATAGAAAATATTGAATTAACACAGAGGTATAAAAAAAAAAGGCTAAACAAGTGAACAGACCAGTAAGATAATACTAAGTAGCCTTTCAAGTCTCAGGAAGAAAAGAGAGTGAATGGGGCACAAAATAATTCAAGAAGAATGGCAGAAAAAATACTAAAAGGGGGCTTTAGAATAACCTTAGACCAACAATTCCAGTTAAGCTATCATATATTCTATTTCTAATTATGTTTGCATGCATTGTGTGAAATATAATAATTGTTGAATTTAAAAAAAGAAAGAATGGCAGAAAAGTTTCCAAATATAATGAAAATTATAAATCCATTGGTCCAAGAAACTCAATGAACCCAAGCAGGATAAGCATGTGGTAAACCACACCAAGGTACATCATAGTCAAGTTGCTGAAAATCAGTGAGAAGGTGAAAATCTTGAAATCTGCTATTAAAAAAAGGCCACATTATGTAATGGGAACAAAGTTAAGAATGACTGCCAATTCTATTCCAAAGTGTAAGTCAATGGAACAATGTTTGTTTGTTTTTAATCATTTTTGTTTTTTTTTAGTTTGTTGTGTTGGAACAATGTTTTTTAATGCTGAAAGAAGAAACAACAGTTAATGTAGAATTCTATCTCGTGTAAAGAGCCTTCAAAAATAAAGTTGAAATACAGATAGTTTAAGGCAATAAAAAATAGCTGAGAGAATTAGTCAGCAAAAACTTGCTCTTCCAGAAATATTAAAGGATATTCTTCAGGCTAAAGAAAAATAATACCAGATCGCAACTCAGAAAGAAGAGTACGACAAAGGAATGAAAAGTGCCAACGATGGTAAATATATGAGTAAGTGTACATTTTTTTTTTCAGTTTCATAGTTCTTTAAAAGATAATTGACTATATAAAGGAGAAGTATTAAAAATGTATGGTGGGGTTTCTAACATATGTAAAATATGGGACAACAATAGCACAAAAGTTGGGAAATGGAATATGGCAACATACTGTTTAAGGTTCTTTCTTTATATGTATGATGAGTGATGTAATGTTAAAATAGACTGTGATAAATTAAAGATGCATATTTTAACTCCAGAGCAACCACTGGGGAAGAAAACAAAAAGATATAGCTAAAAACAACAAAAATAAACAAGTAAGCAAGAACAAAACAAAAACAAGAGGTATCCTACTTGCAAAATGTTGACCAGGGAGATGTTTTAATGGGTATAACTGTTTCCTGATTTATTTGAAATAATTTGCATATGGACCATAATTATTTCTTCATCTTTAAACTCATTCCATAAAAATCTATGAATACCACCATACGCCTATTCGTTGCTGCAGCAGGCAGAGGGCTAAAACGGGGAGGACCCCTCTGCTGAGATAAGGCACCTTACGCTGGCTTTCCCAGAAACAGTCTTACATTTAAATAATTCCTAAGGAAAGAAGGAGTCTCTGAAATACAAAAACAAGATAAAACAAAACAAAAAAGAAACAGACAAATGCCATTGTATTTCAGGTTGCATGTACTAGGCAGGTCTAACGTGAGCCTTAATTCCTGTAGAGGAGAGAGAGAGAGAGGTTGAAAGCTCCTTGAAGAGGTGGACTACACTTTACTCATCTTTTTCTCCATAGTATTTGGCACATAGCCAGCTAACAAATGTTGGTATAAACAGCTGCAATTCTTCAACCGCCTAATTCCATTAAGCCTTATTCTTTTAGGTCCATTTCCACTCCGCCCATCTCTATTTCATGGCGGCACCTAAGGTAATTAGGATGTTCACCGTGTGGCGACTGTACTTGAGCCTTTTATTTCAGTTGGACTCTCTGAATAATGGGAGGAATATGTTTTGAAACTATTCATTCCAGGTAGTTTGTGACCTCACCTGCATCCAAAGTTAGGGCAAGGCTGGTGATTTTCTCACCACTCCAATTGTCAGAATTACGTACACCTCAATCCTGAGAACTGTGTGGAGCCACCAGATGGACTGAAATTTCACCCTCTCTCCCCAGTCAAAATGGGCCTATAGGAAAGGTTCACACAAGTCCAAAATTGTCTTAGTAGGCTAGGCTACTGAAACAGGTAACCCACAGCGGGATGGTCTAAACAAGAAGAATATTTGGGCTCATGGTTTTGGGGGTGAGAAATCCAAAATGGAGTTGTTGCCAAGGCAACGCTTTCTGCCCATTCTGTGGGCTTCTGGTGTTGGCTTGACGCAGTCTTTGGGGGTCCCTGGCTTGCATCTCTGCCTCCCGTCAGGTGATCTTTCTCTCCTTCCGTCTGGATTCCTGGTTTCCACTGACTTCTGGCTTCTTCCTGTGTGGCCTTCTCTGACTAACCGTGTCAGTTCTTCTGCTCACAAAGGACTCCAGTTATAACTACAATCATCTTCCAACCTTCCTGCTTACACATGAGTTCACACCCAGAGGAACACGGATGAAGATCAAGAGCTTGTCTTTAGCTGGGGTCCGTAATTTGAGCTACCACGTCCACTAAATATGAAGAACGTGCAGTTCTCAGCTGCCTTGTTGTCTTCTTTATTTCTTTTCATTGCTTT
This sequence comes from Tolypeutes matacus, assembly GCA_026826555.1. NCBI lineage: Eukaryota > Metazoa > Chordata > Mammalia > Cingulata > Chlamyphoridae > Tolypeutes > Tolypeutes matacus. Next base: position 63,947,661 of record JAKSZT010054030.1, on the reverse strand, counting down.
TTTGCTTTTTCAGCTTAAGTGAATATTTTCTCGAAACTATTTTCTGCTCTTCATTGTATGTCAGCAGTGCTCCAAGCTGAAGCCAGTTATGTCACCATTTCTTGCCTAGGACTTAAATAAGCTCTCACCGCCCTTCTAGCCAGCTCTCCTTCCGTTTGTAAGTTTTACTGGCACGAGACCAGTGGAATGAGACTGGGTTGAGCAGTGAGTCAGGGTCAGAAAACAGGTGAGTGTCCATCTGTGACTACAGCTGGTGTGTTTTATTGAATAGTATTACTGAAAATAAAATTAAACACTTCCGACTTTTCTTATTTAATTTCTAACGCAAATCAGCATAGGTATTTTTATGTGCAGTTACTTTTATTGTTTAAATTTGTTTGATTCAAGAAAAAATTTATATGTATTTAATTGAGAAATGTATGTATTTATTCCTCTGTGTTAACTTTTTAGTTTTTAATAATTTATATTTTCAATTATTAAATGTACAAAATAAAGTTTAAAAGATGTATTCTTAGCACTAACAAGAATAAAAAGGTAAGTCCGGCAAAAAAAAAAAAAAAAAAAAAAAAAGTGCTTTGTCATTTGAGTTTCCTAACCCTTATCTTCTCCAGGGAATGCTTATTGGTAACATGAAGCAAAAACTTGTGAAAGGATTTCAGTTTTCAGTCTTAGTGTCGCTTCCCCAATGTGGTTACCTTTCTAGTAAATGACTAAGTGACTAAAACAAAACACTGATTTCTGTTTATTCTTTCCATTGACTATGTTAAAAAAAAAAAAAGATCATCTCCCCAATATCCAGCTTTTAGAATAACACTTGACCTACAGTAAGTTTCCATAAAATCATTGCCTAAGGAATGAATTTGCCATAACCCTTTGAAGCTCAGAAAGTGATGCTTCTGAACCAGACTCTCCTTTACAAGCTTTAAAAATTCACACTGTGGGAGATGTTTGTGTGGGATGTGGTGGGAGGTGTGGGAGGTGGGCAACATGGGAATCCCAGTGGGTTCCGTGTAATATTTTAGGTAATCTAAGCACCTCTTAAAATATATGTATATATATATATATAAATAACATTTTTGTAAGCAAATACACATATATGCATATATATTTATATATCATTTTGCAAATGTTTGTATGTATTGTGAGAATTTTTATTTTTACCCATAATAAAAAAAAAAGAAAAAAAAAAAAAAAGAAATATTTAAACATTTAAAACTTTCCTTTCAGGATAATTGTTTTATAACACAAAAGAAAGATCTTATTCAATCTCCATAAAAGCTGAAGCCATTGAGCTTTTCCGAAGTGAGCCCATCTGACAGGACAGTCTGGGTGGTCATAAGTGACCCACCACGTATTCTCTAGACATCCAGAACCTTCATGCATCAGCCTCTCAGGTGTGAGCATGAATCGGTTGTCTCCATTTGTATCTCTACAGGCTTTTCCTCATACCTTAGAACGTCAGGGAAAATAGTAGAGGATTTACCTTTCTCAAGAAGACTGTTTCAGTTGCTTACTAATGTCTGGCGAGAGGTATTCAAGATGTAAATTTTCTTTTTGAACCATTTACTTGTACAACATGGAATTATTATCCCCCCCCCAAACACACACACATTTTCTGTGTCTCTGATTTGTTGTCCCTAAATTACTTCACCTGCAATTGTTTGTTAACATTGGCAGTGCTGTGGGAAATAGTAAATAACACAGTGACCAAACAGGACTTAATGTCTTGATATCATAAAGCAGAGGGTTTCCCTGGTCAGGGTTAGGTTTTTATGCTGGGCTCTGACATGATGTAGCCCATGGGTGTCTCCAAATAAACAGGCAATGGCAGTGTCTGGGCTGGCGCTTGATTTCTTATGAAATGCACAAGCCTGAGTCTCCTTCAAACGACATCCTCCCATTGGAAAAGGTCTTCTACCATGATGGAAACATTAAAATATAGAAGACAAGAACGTATGTTAAACACTTTTCCTTTGCCTATCCAGACAACTAGGGAAATAAAACTAAGGAGCCTAATGAGTTTGCCGGGTCTCAGTTTTGTTTAGCCACTCACGTCCTATGAGGCCTGTCCTCAGAGGTAGTGAGATGTCCTGGGTTGCCCGGATCCCAGCTGCTGTTCCCAAACATATCCTCCATCAGCAGGTGGAGGTCAGGACATGGCTTAAGGAGAACAGCAACATGGGACGTGGCCACTCGGAGCCCTTGCTATTGGACATTACTTTGCAGAGAAATGCATACCTCCGTTGTTTCCTCTCTTGCGAGGGAAAGCTAAGGAGAGAACAAAGGTTTTATTTTTTTCCTCTTCCCATCTCTAACCCCCCAAGTTTTGGTCCACATTACATTGTTTTGCAGAAAAAAATCTGTGCAAACCCTCCAGGAGACAGAGAGACACGGAGAATATTAAGCAAGAGAGAACACTTTTGAGTTGAGCGGGCAAAAGCCACTGTGTTAGCTGCAGGGGAGCAGATTAAAGCTGTCGAAACACTTCATTTCCCTATGGGGCCCGAGCATATGAGAACAATTCAAGGTCCAGTGCACTGAGCGATGGAACTTCCCTTCCTCACCAGCCTACCCCCTATGGTCCTTATCAAATTTAAATGAACTGTGCCACCATGACACATCTACAGAGTTGAGCGTGTTGTCTAGGTATTCCAGGTCTTAGATGCTGGTAGGCTTTTTATGCATGAAACTAGGGATCCGTAGCCCTGGATACAAATTATGTTTTAATATTCTCCTGGAGATTTCCAGTAGACTCCCCGGGGTCCTCAGCTTTGGGGCTTTGACGTGCTTTAGAGCTCGGAATCCTGAGCACTTTCAAAAGCCACCTTCCAGTTCCCAGTCTGTTGGAATGACCCACCAAGTAATTGTCAATGCTTCACTGAGGCCTTGGTCTGCAGGCTTCAGTGAACCATTGATGGCTTCCTGCCACCACATCACAAGGGCAGATTGCCCTGGGCTGGGTAGAGGCAACCCCGTTAAAGCACTCGGTCCCACAGCGACGGTTCGTCCAGGAGTGAACTCTATCCTGCCATCACTCACTCCTGGTGGATGGACTCAGCCCTCTGCATTGCTACATTTGGGGATGCCAGGATGCCCAAAGGATACAGGACTAGGACATGTGAATAGCCTTTTCATTTTTCCCTCATTTCCCCCCCTTTTCACGTTTCCTTGGCAGGGGTCCTCTGGAAAGGGCACCAGTGACAAGAGGCCGGTGTCCTGGCTGGAAAAGGTTTTGGAAAGCTCTCTGGAGTTTGGGTGAAGGTGAAAGTTGTCAGGCTGTGAAAAATGGCATCAGCGTCGGCTGGCCTGAAATAGGGCTGTAAGTTCTAGTCCACACAAAGGCAAGATATATTATTGCTGTAACGCCATTATTCCGCCCCATCACTTTTAAACCTTGTTCCCATTATCTGCAAGTTAAATATAACCCTGTGTAAAAACAGGAAGGACAGCACTGAATTGTCCAGCTTAACAGCACACACTTAAAACATAATAGAGCACTTGTTACTGTAGTTTATGGAACGGAAACTCCAAATGTAAAGATGTATTAAGGAAATATCTCAAAGTTATTAGGGAAGGATATTTACAATTACAGATTGCTTTATATTATGCTTTTATGAACATCTCAGGAAATGAAATAGCCCTCAGCTGTAGAGAGTGAAGAGGGAGGTAATTTTCCTTAATACGGGTGATAAAATTAATCTGATTGAAATCGCTAGCGATTATTTCGCAGAATACTGAGTGGCAGTACAATCACTTACACTCTTTTATATTTTTTTAGTCAAAGCTCGTGTAGATGAAAGCTAATTACAAAGTAGTGATGTGAAGCGCTAAGGAAATAGTTTGTATAGCATAGAACAGGCACGGCTAATTGGGGTTTGTGATTACACAGATTGTTGTTAAGGAGAATTAACTACCAGCAGTCTCTCCTGCAAAGCTTCTCATCAAGGCAAAGTAAAAATAGACACTGGATCTGTTAGTTATCTAATTATGCCTTGAATATTTTCACAAGCATGTTACACACTCTCAAATGGTTTGTGGTTCAAAAACTTTCAGTCCCACGCTGCTTGTGATCAAAGTGTCGAGAGGAATGTTTTGAGCCCGGGCTCACTCAGATCACTTTCACAGGTGATGTGCACTGAGCGCTTGGGAGCTGGAAGGCTGTTTGGGCATAACTAAGTGTGCTGGTCAAGAGGATATGATGGCAGGAAATGGTCTTGTTAATAGAGCTCGATGGATACCTGTAGGCCACCCGTTCAGGATGCTCATATCAGAGTTAACTTGGTTGCAGGAATAGGAGAACTCAGAGGAGCTTGGAGGCCTTCAGTGAGCGAAGAATGAATTGGTGGGAAAGGGGTTAGCAAGAGATGCCTGCCTTCAGCTCATAGTCACAGGCCTAGTCCTTCTGTGTACCCGAATCCCTCCTTTGCAGGATGAAATAAAACTTCTCTTCTGGACACTGTAGAAAAATTCATTAGTCCAAATGGCCACCTGCTAATCAGTATCTCTTGAGTTGGAACAGGGCGAGGCGTGTGCTCTTCTGAGCGGCAATGGAATCCCATCCACAGAGAGCTGGACAGCGATTGTGGGTGGGTGGGGATTCAGGTGGGAGCCCCACTGCACCCACATTATCATTCCTTGACCCTTTTATCCATCACTCTAGAATCATTGAGTCCTCGCTTCCACTGCCAATTTGTTTGTTCACTGCCTTTCCATTTCAGTTCCCTTTCAGACCTGAATTAAGCCCCCTTCTTCCTTTGTTTAACTTTCCTTGAGGGCCTCTCCTCTGGGTAGGCACAAAGCTCCTCTCCAAAAGTAGTTTTTCTAAGATCCTGGAGATCTGAGTGTGTTTCCTCATCGCTGGGGTGGCGGGGGTATTTGCAGGATAACGTGAGCCGGCAAGAGATGTGTAGAGGGAGCTCGGCTAGAAGCCTCCAAGGCAAAGCAGTTTGCATCTTAAATAGCTGGGAAGGCATTGCCTTAAGTACGCCATTCTAAGAGGCACTTCCTAGAATAATTCTGCAATATGTGAAATGCAAATTTATTGACAAGGTGATATTTTCCGAAGACAAGGTGTCTTCTAGAGGCCTCATTTGAATGGTGACAAACACCAGCTCTCAGGATATTAGCAGGTGCGAGTGCCCGTGCTTGGTGAGAGTGTATTTGCTACCTGACTGGTGATGATCCTCGGCCGCTTAAACCAAATGTAATAGCTTCACGAAGTGCTTCAATAGACCTAGCGCCAACCAGGAGCACACATTAGTGAAGCAGCCTGCAGATTTCAGCTTAGTTGCTTTCACTTAAAAAAAAAAAACAAAAAAACCTCTGCTTTTTGTTTAATCTTCATTATTAAAATGATCGAGTTGCTGTGGGAAATTACACACACGTTCTAATTGAGAACATGGAGAACAGTAAAGAAACAAGAGAACAGGAGAAAATACACAGGCTCCCCTTCGTTTGCTCTAGTTGGCATCTGAGAAGGTTCTTGGGTGGATAAATATAGCCAGTTCCTAAAATTGAATTTCCTGCTTCATCATCGTTATTAGTATTAACACTTTGCTACAGCTAATATGCTATGCGGCCCGCTGTGGATGATATCCGCAATTTCACTGCCTTTCTATGTGAAAAGAAGATAAAAATTATATTATATGGGTATATGCAAATTATGGAGGGCCTGGCCTTGTGCTCCAGTAATTCTTATATGTGCCTCTACATTGTCCACTTGGACTGACAGGCACTGAAAATTAAATGGTTTCCAATAAAAATCCTGTAACCTGAAACGAATCCCCACAGAATAATTAGAATATCTCACCCATAAAGGTAATCATGTGTCTTCCACTTTTTGAAGAAGCCTCTATCCCTGATCAGCGTCAGTGGAGCTCTGGGCCGATTAGATCTTTAATTCTGATGAAAGAGACATAATGCTCATCTTTGTGAGGAAGCCTTCTGGGGGGGGGAGGTGACAGCTTTACGCGGTCACAGTTTTCAGGGGTCAAAACAGCGCTCAATGCTTGATATGTGAGGAAGAGCAAAAGTGGGAGGGGGGTGGTCTCTGCCTTACTTTGGACCCCCAAGAAAGAAGCACTGCCTTTCCCAGATGCATCGAGGCGGCAGCTACAGCTAACGTGCTTAGGATGCAATGCCTTGGTGCCCCTGCAGGCCACGTCATGGGTCTGAAACCTTCCCGTTGTCACTGCCTTTCCCGCTGACCACACTGAAATGGGAGCCTTCAGGGGGAGAAGTCCTAACTTCCTCTCTGCAGATGCTCTTTCTCCAGATTAGAGAAAGGGGCCAGGATTTGGCCATGAGAAATCGGATACAAATCCCGGCTGGCCCCGGCTAGCTGGGATGCCTTGGGCAGGTTACTGTTGTCTCTGGCCTCGTCTTCTCATCTGCAAAAGGCTGAATTAATTGCAAGAGAACTTTCCTTGGCTCACATGAGCTAACAGCTTGCCGCTGACTGCAGGCCCTTTTTCTTTGGTTTGCTCAAGGGTTGGGGATGATTTTATACCAGAACCCAAGTTGCCCACAATGTCCCACCACTCTTTAAATGTAGGTAAGACAAGCCAGTGGAGAATAGACCCAAGGCAAGTGATTTAGAAGAGAAATCCTCTTCACAAATGACAAGGAAACAGAAATTTGTTAACAGAGACAGAGACAGTACTGAAAATGGGGCAAAGCTCATGAGCTGTGAATCCTCTAAATTGCAGGCGTAAAAAAGAATAATGGTTTCGCTTCAATTTTCTGTGATATATTTATAATAAGAAGATTCCCCATCCCTTGTCAAAAATGTACAAACTGCTCCTAAAACACAAATATCAGTCACATTAAGAGGAACAAATTATAACACTCAAATATGTCCTTGGGCTGAAGACAAGGAAACAATGTGAAAGTGGAACTACACACTACCCAAAAATGGCCTAATGATACATATTAAAATAATTACACATAGTTAGTAATTCTCCTCAGATAACTCATGAACTTGGTCCCGTGACTGTGTATTTTGCCAGCTCTCTAGATATTTCTATCTCAGAGGATTTTGACATTGATGCCATTTTTTTTCCTACAAAGTGGGAAAAGAATCCTGAGAATGAGACATTTCTGAGTGATCCCAGGACAGACAAGGAGCCTGCCTGAGACAGGTTCTCCCTAGGCTAGTGGAGAGAAACCCTACCAGTTCCAGAGCTGTGGCCACCCCTGGAACCCTCTAACAGGAGCCTGCGGAAGCAGTGACATCAGAGGGATGGTGGGAGGTTTACTGGGAAACTTCCAAGAGGAGACCTTTATGCTACACCCTAAAAATGAGTGGGTGCTGGCTAGGGGCATAAGGAGAGGAGCTGCCTCTCAGGCAGAGGGCAGAGTCTGGGCAAATTCTCCCAATTGTGAGGAAGAATATGATGTGCCTTTAGGAAATCCCACAGAGTTCTGTAGAACGCTAGTATATAAATGCACAAGTGATGGGAGATGAGCGTGGAAAGCCCGGTGGAGCCACATCAGGAAACATCCTGAAGATCAAGTGTAAAGTACACTTGTTCCTAAGAGCAACAAGCACGAGAGAATTCTAGAAGCACTTAGCATGGCTGGCTATTTTGCCTGTTGTTAGTTTTAATAGTTTACATCTATTCAGCTAGCAAGTCAGCTCTCTACTTAGCAAACATGAGCATCTACCATGTATCTGTGGTTACAAATATGAATTCTTGACAAGCCACTAAGCACTATGGTCGACTTTGAACTATGCCAGGTTCTGTGAGGACAAAGAAGTCCAAGACACAACCTCATCCTGAAGGCACTGCTGTAGTAGCCCCAAGCATTCTTCCCAACTAATTTCTAAGTAGAAAAATGTGTGTAACGTGTTCTTAAAAATAATTTTTGTCTATTCATACTGCAAGGGAACTGTAGAAAATTGGAAAAATTCAGAATAACACAAAGGATGTAATGGTTAAGGTAACACTAGCTACTGTAATAGATATATCTAAAAAGCCAATTCTCTTCAAAGGGTAGAAAGTTATTTCTTCTTCAGTCCAACGTGGGTGTTTGGCCAAGTGCCTTCCACGTGGAAATTCAGGGACCCAGACTCTGGTCTGGTCACACAACCGTATCCCTGGGTCTGAGCATTGCTTCCCTCTCAGTGGCAGGCAGAAAAGAGGGGTGAAGTGTGGCAGAGACAAATCTGTGGTCACCATACACCATTCCTTACTCTTTATTCCTGGAAAGCTACATTTCTCCACCCTTCACCATTCTGTGGTGTTGTACGATCCGTTCTGGCTATTTAGATATGAGTGGAAAAACATGTGCCACTTCCAGGCGGAAGCAGTGAAAATCCCCTGCACGATTCAGTGCTCCAGCCTCCCTTTTGCCATCGTGAATGTGGATGCCTCATGTTGAGAAAGCAGAGCCTCAAAGCAGATTGGATCCCTGAGCCACCAGATGGAGAGTAGTTGCCCTGGAGCGTTTCCTGGCTGCACAGCAGAGGTGGGATTAGTGGGAAACAAGCTCGGTTTATAAAGCCACTGAGATGTGGGGGTGTTTGTTGCACAGCAAGCCCAGCCTCTCCCGACTCAGCTTCGTGAGGACCTGGCCAACGCGGGCAAGTACCTCTTCCACACGCTTCTTGTGGCTGAGAACTCATCCCTTGACCCTCCTAGATGTATTTTTCAGGACAGCGTTTTCCCAGTAACCTCTCTATGCTGTTGGATAGGTTAGGGTGGTACTCCCAATCAGGCTGGCAGCTTTCCAGCTGGCTCTCTCTGGGCAATGCCTGTGGCCAATGACTGGTTGATGAAGAGATTCACAGACCCAGCCCTCTTACCTCAGTTTGGGACAATTCTGAAGGGTCCTCCCAGCCTCAGAGTGCCCAGGAAACTCTACTGAGAATTCGATTGCAACATCATGATGTTTTAACTTCTCCCTCTGCTGAATCTTGCCTTCTCCTTTATAGTTGTGTGTCCCAAGGGCAGTCTCCAATAAAATTTCTGTACCCAACTCTCTCTCTGAGTCTGTTTCCATAGAATATAAGACAGCTATGAAGGTAGAGCATAAATCTTCATTGGACAACTGTCTTTGTCACAGGAGAAATTCAAAATCTTATGATATGAAGTCTTATGATATGATATGAAATTCAAAATCTAGAGTGGACTTAATGGTATTCTGTTGTACACATATTGTGATTCTAGCAATGGAAGAAATTATAACAGTGAGGTGGAGCCGGAGGACACTGGACATTTTCGGGGCAGGGAGGGGAAGTGCAGTTGAAAATACAGGGGCTTTTTCGGGACTTGAGGGTTGTCCTGAGCGCAGTTGTGGCGATGGATGTAGGCCGTTTTACATCAGCACACACCATTCAGAACTGTGTGGGAGAGAGTGTGGTCAACGATGTGAACTGGGGTCTATGCTTGGTGGCAAGGCCCCAGGATGTGTATATCCATTAAGGGTGATGAGCCACACTGATGAAGGATGTTTGTGTGGGATGTTGTGGGAAGTGTGGGAGGGGGGGAACATGGGAATCCCTGTAATTTCTGTGTAATATTTAGGTAATCTAAGCACCTTTAATATATATATATATATATATATATATACATAAAAATAACATTTATGTAAGCAAATGCACATATATGCATATATATTTATATATCATTTTACAAATATTGGAATGTATTATGAAAAATTTGATTTTTACCCATAATAAAAAAAAAGAAAAAAAAAGTGTATAGAGGATAGAAAAATACACGCCATGAAATCATAAAGTAACAGACAGCCATGAGCAGTTGTACAAACATTAAACTTAAGAAGAAAAGCTATGATAGAAGTCACCTCATATTATAAAGTGCTTAGTAGTGTTAAGAATTTATTGGAAATTATTTTATATAATCTACATGGCATTATCCAAACTAAATAATTTATTGTCCTTTTGTACACAAGAAACACATGCCAAGCTAGATTTATAATTTACCAAAGTCAAACAGTTAGTTAACAGAGCCAGGATTTCCAATGAAATTTCTTTGACTTCACACACTAAGTCAGTGAGCTGTGTATACAATCCCATTGTAACATGAAAAATTTTGGAATCATTATCACGTAGAAACAATACAAACTATACAGTCATCTATTTGAATTAATTCTATAAAGTCATACAGCTTAAAAGCCCATGAAAGTTTACAAATAATGATAAAATAAAATGACTTCTATAACAATGAAAAAAAAATCTTATGGGATTGATGTATGTATATTCCTCTAGTCATCATAAATATATCTACATATATGACATATAAATATATGTTTCTGTGCATATGTACAGGAGAAAAAATGTATTCGTTTCCTTATTTAGAAAAACGTTTTTTGCAGGCTTCTGCTGCCTTCCAATGAGGACAGGTCTGGGTCCGGGCTGTGGTTTGCTGGCCACTGCTGCAGGTGTGAGCAGGCCACTTTGGCAGAGAAGCTGGGGCACACCTGGCTGAACTGCTCTGTGCAGATGAAGGGAAAGGAGGTGAAAAGTCAGGAAAGAGGTATCAGGAGCCAGCAAGGAAGGGGAGGTTAGGGACCTTAGGGGCATGGTGAAGATGAGGTGGAAGAGATAGATGCTTAATGGGCCTCCAAGTTGCTTTCTGCATAACACGTGATATACAACATCTCAACTGCCTGCTCAGCGTGACCCTCGGTAAATTCTGCATTAGAGATTCTCTGGGGGGCACCTTGGAGAGGATGATAGTAGAAGGTGGGGTTTCACTGTGGCCGCACACATCCAGATAAAAAGCAAGCAAGAACACGTTCCCAGCTCTAACACAACCCAACCAACGAGATAGCCTCACGTTTTTTAAAGCTGTTGTCAACAATACTCTAACAAACATCCTAGTGGTAAACTTTTGAACATATATATGATTAATTTCTTAGGAAAAATTCCTAGAAGAGGGATTACTGGTGAGATATAGTGAAGCTTTTTAAGACTTTTGATCCTTTTGTATAATTATGTTCCTGAAAATTTATGCCTGTTTATTAATTTGTCCATTTGCCTGCCCCTTGCCAACACAAAGCATTATATTTATGAAGAACTATGTTTGCCAACTGAATAGTTTTCTCCATGCCACATTTCTTTGATTGCTGAAGAGATTGAATTTTCTATATTATTGGATATTTTATATGTTCTTTCTTCTGTTCTTTCTATTTCTTTCTCTCTTTTTCTCTCTTCCTTTCTTCCTTTTGTTTTCTTTCCTTCTTTCTTTCATTACCAGTCCATCTCCTTGACCCATTTATTTCTACTTGGAATTTGTCATTAATCATTTGAAATCTAATATTGCAATTATTTTTCCATTTTTGTCATTTACCTTTTTAATGGCACACATATATATTTTGATGCACAGGCATTTTAAATTTTATGGAGTAGCATGACAGTCATTTACTTTGTAAATTCGGCTCTGCCATTTGATTGAAAAGGCATTCCTCATTCTGATATATTTAATTTTGGACTTTATCAGACTCACCCCATAATTCATGTATCCATTTACAGTTGTCTTGATGAACATCCTGAACTTCTTAAAATTTGGTCCTGTATATATTTTTTTTGGTTGCTTTGTGAAACATTTTCATGAGAGACAGTTAACTGGTTAGTCAGTTGCCATAAAGCTTTTCCAATTTGTACTCTTTCTCTAGTGACTGTAAATGCCATGTCTGTCGTTACTAGACATTTTTATTTTCTGGGACTTACTTCAAAGCTCTCTATCTGTATCTTTTGTCTTTTTTTATCCTTTGCCTGGTTCAAATTGTTTTTTGAATTCAACTTTCTTTGCTGTTCGTATTGCCCTTCCTGATTTCTCTTTATTTGTATTTGCCAGCTACCCCTCTTCCTGGCCTGCTCCTCCACCACCCACATTTCTTTGCATGGCTCCGCTTTTGGTGTATATTTCCTAAAGAACATTTGTCAGAATTGCGCTTTCTCCTAATAAAGATTTTTTTATCCTCGGTAGAAAAGTTAATTGATTTATATTTATTATTATAATGCTATATCCAATTTGACTTGAGTCTTTTGTGCTTTGCGCACGTGCTTGCTTGTTACACACTTCTCTCTTTTGCAACAGCATATTGATTTTGTTGCTTTTATCTTCTCAAGTATTCTGAAGGTAGATATTCTGTTTAAAATTCTGCCAGGTTTTCTAGCCATTAATTTAAAAAATATTCTTCAACTTAAAAAACTATAGTGCTAGTGCTTGTCTTTGAATTCCAGTGCTTGCATTTGCTAGCCGTGTGTTCTTTATCAAGATACTTGCTCTTTTTTGTCTCAGTTTCTTTATCTTTAAAATAAGAAAAATAGGAGATGATTAAATGAGTGAATACACATAAAATGCCTTGAAGAACTACAAACACATAGCAAGAGATCAATAAATATAATATATTTCAATTATTAATATTATTGTTTTTGTTTTATTGTACTGAAATTTGAAGTTAAGAGCAATATGGTATGTTTTGAACTCTCTCTGTTCAAGGATACCTCCTGTGGAAAGACTTTAAATTAATTTTGCCTGCAATAAGGTGATCGACTGTAAGTCTGCCTCACCAGGACTCTTTCATCTCTTTGATTATTGCTTTTGATCTTTTTGTTTTCATCTCTTCTTCATTAATAGAAATGATCTCTGTACTAATCAGACCCGCTTTCTTTAAACTTTCTTGCGCTCTGGAAAGTCTTCAGTTTGTCCTACCACTGATTTGATTCCCATCTTAGCATTTCTATTCTTTACTGTATCCAATCTGGATTTTAATTTTAGTTTCCTTGTAGCCCTCGTTATAGAATCCTTTTCCTTTTTCATTTGCCCTGTTTTGCTTGCTCTTGATACCTATTTCTCTTAGACTGTACTCTCCTGGCTGTACTATGCTCTTGATTAAAAGAGGCCTGTTTTCTTGCATTACTTTGAGGATTTGTCTTGGAATTTTCTTCTAGTTTCTGCTGTGTGTCATTTTCAGTGCATCTTCTTCCGCTGGATGTTGCTCTTTTTCCCTTGTCCTTCATTGTCATAGTTTTTCCCCCTCTCTAATGAAGATTGTTTCTCTTTCTTATTTAATGATGCTGACACATTCTTTCACAATGTGGCTTTTTCTTGTCTCCTCTTTCCACCCACGTGTGTGATGATCAAATCTCCTCCCAGGAGTGCAGTGGAAGTCTGGTCGCTGAATGACCCTCCTGCTATAATTTCCAGTTGCAGCTGGCGTTTCCGTGTAGCAGCCTGCACTGCTGCCCGGGCAACGCCTCCTACCTGCTGAATGGTTTCCTAGTAAATCTGGGCGCTATAGAGCATGAACCACTTCGAGGGATTCTGCCTTTCTGCCTACGCTATGTTACTTTACTTTCAGAAGCAATATTTCCAAAGCTAAAGTATGAGACGGCATGTCTGCTCTGCCAGTCATGCCTCTGTGCAGTTATTTCCTGGGACTCACGATTTCTGAATAGATCTAGGCAAATGGTTGGAGGGAGGCAGAAGGTCAGTCTATTGACATGTGCAGAAAGCACCAGAAGGCAAAGCCCGACGACGTTAGGGTTCCCTTAACCTTGATGACCAGTGTCACTGCAAATCCTTGGACTCCACAACCATAACTGGACACCAGAATTGCAGGGAGAAACGGATGCAGAAAGAACAGTGGAAAATGGCACCCTGGAGGACACCTGCCAAGTAGCTCGGGATTGGAAGTTACATGAGACTCTTCTTTCTACATATCCACTATTCAAATCGTGCTGATTTTAGTTCATTCATTTTTGCCCATTTTTTTTTTCTTTTGCTGCATTATTTTTTGTAGTTAGTTACTTTTTGGTTGATGTTGGTCTTGTTGCTACCTTTCTTCCCTTGAGGTAAAGAAATCATTCCAAAATGCACATCAAATAATAGTAAGCATTCACTTATAAAATTCTACAGCTCCCATACCAGATGGCTTAGAGCTGTGTTCAAGGACCATCATATGAATCCTGCCTAATTTTTTAATCTTATCTCTCCAGATTCTTCTAACCACCGATAGGTTGGAAGGAGATGGCTTACCAGAATGTTCACTGAGACGTAAATTAAAATTAATTTTTTTGCACTCATGTCTTTATTTTACAGATGAGCTATTTTCATGAATCACAGGACAGTTCTCCCAAATTGTAAGCACTTTTAAGCTTTTAACTTTCATCAAGTTTCATCAAAGTTTTCATTGGCTTTCTGAGTGTTTTCTGTGAATATATATTGGGTCAGTTTTTCAACTTTTATGTTTAATTGTAATTTTTTTGAGGATTGTGCAATATTTTTTACTTCAGGTTAAAATAATCTAACCAATTCCACTTCTTTGTCAAGGAATTAACTATATTTTAATTGTTGTCTCTAACTTTACATGAAATATCTAATGACAAATGAGCCTAAAATAAATATTCCAAACTCTACTTAATATATTGACAACTGCTATTTATTCTAGGCTAGTGACATTGATAAGCATTACAAAAAAGACTATATAAAGTTACAGCCCATATGAAAGATAACTAATATTTTCTGTTTGCTATTATTTGAGAAATATTTAGATTATTGGAAAATTTGAAGACATTGAAAATTAAATAAAGAAGAGAGAACATTCATTTAGGATAATTTCTCATTAGGTCATCACTCTGAAAGTTTACTTTTCTCCATAAATATAGAAAGAAGTGATGTTCCCTACATTTGGCTAATAATCATTTATAAGGTAAAATGGCTATAACTGGATAAAACAGGAAGTCAAAATACACAAAAGTAGCAAAATAACTTAGGAAGCTTACCAAAAGGGAAAAAGGTTAATAAAAACACCTACAGGAGCTTTGGGCAACATGAGTTCCAACCTCTGAAGTTGCAAAAGGTAAAATCAAAACAAATAAACAACCTCTCCCCTCACCAAACACACAATTCTGAAAGACTTCCTTAAAGGGGTGTATACACTTTCAGATTTAAATTTTATTAGATTAAAATGACCAAAAGGTTAAAAAAAAAAAAAAAAGTAATGTCAAGAAATATTTCATTTTGATGGACATGTTGGATTTATTTTCTGTTAGATAATTTGGACTTTCTCATGTACAGTTGTATCTAGTTCCCGTTCACCACCTACTCCACCAAGTTCTAATGGCCAATGTTTCTCCCAGGGATAACCACTGAAGACACCTTTCAGAATCTCCCAGAACCTTTCAGAACCTTAATATATGTGTTAATTTGTGTGTACTTTTTTTTTTGTATAAATGGGATAATACTATATGAAGTATTATTAATGAAACGTCTTTTTCACTTATTTATATGTTTGGCCCTCTTTCTGTTGTGGATTAGATTCTCACCCTTTTTATTCTCTCTGTAGTATTGTACAGTATAAAGGTACCATAGTTTATGTTCTCCTGTGTTTGTTATTAACAATTTTCTAAATTTCTCTGATGTATAATACAGTGCTCCGATTTTCCCTTTTTATACGCATGGCTGAAAAATCATCCTTCAACATACATTTTTAGTGCACTTGTGTATTTCTGAAAGATATTTTCCTACACGTGTTATTGCTGATTTGAAGGATATGCTCATTTTAAATTCTGACAAAGAGCAAAGGAATAAAAACTGAAGTGTTAATTCAACTCTTTCCTATTTTACTATTAAAGAATGCTGCATCACTTTATATGTGAAAGTTTTATGTAATTCCCGTGAGAATGTCCCTCTGGAGCAATTACCAATGGCAGGGGTAAGTATCTTCTTTCCTTTGCGGTGAGTGATAGAGGATTTCCGCAATGCTGCCGTGGCCGTTTGCCGCGAGGCTTGCTTTTCTGGGGTCCTGTGTGTGTGCTCACGTGTGCACTTAGCTTTGTGCATGAACACAGGTGCACATGTGCTTGTCATTCATACTCCCAGCAAGAAACAAATGTCACTCTCAACCTGGGGCATCTGAGGAGAGTTTAATAAGCGACTCTTTACAGAAGTGTGGACAGGTTTAGGGCATTCGAGAGGACAGTCCAATACCTGGCACCAGGAGGCTGGAAAGAGGAGCAGTCGGTGGGCTTGGAGGGGACGATTCTTTGGGGAAGGCCACTCGACAAGAGTGGTGGCTTTCCTTAAGGGGCACAGCCTGCCTGGGACACTCTGCAATGGGGAGCAGGAAAAATAAAAGCCTGACACCTACCCCTCTTGCTCTGAGAGCTCCCGCCAGGGTCTCCCATTGCCCCAACCCGACTGGAAGCCAGAAGGCAAGGCATCAAGGTGCCTCGGGATCTGGCCATGAAAAGCTGCCTCCTGGAGCCCCGGGGAAGGAAGGAAATGGGAGGAAAGAGGACATGGAGGGACACGTGGAACGAAAAATCCCCACGGATGTGTGGTGACTGTGTGTGTGAATGGTGAGTGTGGGGAGGGAGTGTGAATGTGTGTGGTGTGTATATGTGTGGTGAGTGTGCACCTGTGTGGCGAGTGTATATGTGTGGTTAGTGTGCACATGTGTGTGGTGAGTGTGTACGTGTGTGTGGTGAGTGTGCACGTGTGTGATGAGTGTGCATGTGTGTGGCGAGTGTGCATGTGTGTGGTGAATGTGCATGTGTATGGTGAGTGTGCACGTGTGTGGTGAGTGTGCATGTGTGTGGTGAATGTGTATGCGTGTGGTGAGTGTGCACATGTGTCGTGAGTGTGTACGTGTGTGGTGAGTGTGCATGTGTGTGGTGAGTGTATATGTGTGTGGTGAGTATGTACATGTGATGAGTGTGCCTTTGTTTGCAACACTGATTTTCTTCTTTGGCTTTAATGGGAGCATGACTTTTGTAAGGAATGTCATCATATACTACAAAACCCAGGCTGGTTGGGTTGAGGCAAAAGTCGGGCATCCTGGGGACTCGCCCGCAGTGTGTCCCCTACCTCCCTGCAGCCTGGAGCATACAGTATGGAAAGCACTGCATTAGTGAGATGCTTTGTTCTAGGAGCACAGGGAGAATTGAACCTGTCATATCTTTGCATTATCACTGTGAGGAGTGTAGAAACAAATCTAACAGACATTTTTGTTTTTAAACCTGCGAACTGAAAAACAATCTAGTAAGACATTTGTGGCATTCTCCTCCACTGAACATTATAGACTCAGAGAACACTAAAGCTGGAAAGGGCTTTATCATGTCATAGTAAAGTCTTAATCATACATAGGATGTAAGCACGTATCTCTGGGGATGCCTTGATAAACTATTTCATTATTATGTTTTCATATAGCACCGTGCAGCCAAGGTGTGCCATTTTTTGAAAGGTGTTTGCTGATCAGAAGCAATGAGTACAAAAGTAATCAACTTGTGCGAAAATAGATCCATGGTAAAAATAAATTGCTACTATGTACACAGATCTAATATTTTGTCCCTTTACAAAATCCATTGAGATAAAAAAAAAAAAAAAACAACTCTGAAAACGTCCCGTTATACACATTATTTTTTATCAAGCCTATAGTATTTGCAATTTCAAATACAATATGGGGCCACATGTTATTTATTCCTTCAAAAGTAGCTAAAGTGGGAACAAATGCAAACTTCCAGTAGATAGTAAACTGTTTAATTATATATAACCTCACGGAAAGTTGGCAATTTGGGGGCAGGGGAAAAGAAGCAAGATATACTCTAATTCTGTTATGTTAACAGCTGTAACCTAAGACATTTCTTTGCACCAAATATGTCTTTCCTTTATAAGTTATTATTGCAATTGTGAAAAGCCCTTCCTTCTGTTTTCTGAATTGTATTCCATATATCAACTCAGACAGTGTATCATGGAGTAGGTGTGGTTTGCCTAGCGATACCTGCTGTATGTAATAGCTATCAGTATGCTGCAGAGGAAATGGGAGAGATGTACTCCAAGAACTACTTGCCCTGATATTTCAGTGTCTACTTTTGCCAGGTCTAGATTGCTTCTTCAGTCACATGGCCTCCTGGGTCGTGTGTTTGGTGTGAATGGAGCATGCACTAAAGCAAAGGTCGTGAGGGAGATTGGGAACAGTTTGTGTCTCCTGAAAGACTGAGAATAAAGGGGATTTCAAATTAAAAATAATACGTTAGTAGTTCTTATCCCACTTTTTCACCATGTGATTTAAATTATTTTTTCTTGTGTGATGTAGTCGTTCACCCTCTCTGTGCCCTTCTGGTTCCCAAGAAAATGCTCACGCTCAGCTTCCCTTTTCCTCTCAGTGTCACTTCTGGTGTTAATAATTGTTCTTCGGCTGCACTGACCAGTGTAGGAGCCACTGGGCACCTGTGGTTTTTTTTCAATTTTAAACTTAAAATTAATTGAAATGAAATATAGTAAAAACAAAATCCAGTCCCTCTGTCACAATATCCATGTTTCAAGTGCTCAAGAGCCACAATGTAGCTCAAGTGGTTGAGCACCTGCTTCCCATGTATGAGGTCCCGGGTTCGATCCCCAGCACCTCCTAAAAACAAACAAACAAACAAATGAAAAAGAACACCCAACTCTCTTTGGGGAGCAGATGTAGCTCAGTGGTTGAGTGCCTGCTTCCAATGTACCAGGTCCTGGGTTCAATTCCTGATACCTCAAAAAAAAAAAGCAACTTGCGCCTTGTGGCTTATGGTTAGTGGCTACCATATTGGAAACAATATGCAGGACATTTTCATCATCACAGAAAGTTCCCTTGGATGGTACGATTCCAGAGCATCACACTGGCAGTATGGACCATTTCCTCTTCCACGCTATCCGTTAACAAGACCTGAGTATTCTTTGGCCATGTTTCTCTTTTCTCTTCCATTCTGGATTATCAAAGCCCACATGGCTGTTTCTTGTCCCATGAGCTCATGGAAGCTACCTACCTCTAGTTTCTCTCCACTCCAGCACAGCCCTTCTACTACATCCAGATGAAAGATTCAAAGCCAAAACTGGATGACGTTTTCTCCCACATTTAACTCGATTATCTGCAGAAGCCTTAACCTTGTATTCACACAGAAATACGGAGAGCAAACCAGGATTCTTTAAATGGCTCATTTAGTATTAAATTGAAGAAAACCAAGTACTTCACCTGCATTGTACTTATTTTGTCATTTTTATTATTAGAGTCAAAAACATGTCATATGTATATAAATCATATGCTGTGAAACAAAGTAATTCATGATTATACCCTCAAACTTTCCATTTATTGCTTTGGGTATAAAACGACCTCTGCAGCAGTGACGTAGCACTAATTCTGTTTTTAATTTGACGTGAAGTGCTCATAGGCTACCTCACATGACTACAAATTGAACTAGATAATAATACTTTGTATGTTGTATTATTGTTTCCAAAAGCCCAGAAGACCTTTAGAGAAATCATCTTATAACTCTTCACGCATCTCTGAGATGGAGATGGCTGGTTCTAATCATGCTCCCTTCCGCATTTGGGAAGGTTGCCTGCATGCCATTTAGCACTGAAGTAAACAGGCATGTTGTAAAGAGTAGTGTAAAGGCTAAAAACCATCTCTTTCAAGTCTACATTATTGTGGGAAATTTCAGGGAGTTCCACATGAGTAGGAGACTAGCTGCCTTCTGATCTGTTCAAGAGTGCCAAACAGCTGACCTTGGCTGAGCAATGTCATGACACAGGGATCAGAGCTCCAGGGACGAAAGTCAGGGACTTTAGCACAGGACTTCAGAAAACAGTCTCCTCTCTGCATCTCTTCTCTGGGGTCTTCAGAACTGTTTTATTTTTACTCGTGTTCTAATCCTGTCCATCTGTTTACCCTGATTGTCTGTTTTGGGGCCAAAATTCTACCAACACAAACCATCTAACTATCCTCTTATTATTTTTCCATGAGTCGTGGCCTGTGGATAAGGAGAACAGAACTGCATATAAAGGTGAGGCTTCAGTTAGGCACATTAATAAAAGGAAAACCCCACAGAGCAGATGTTGCAGAGGTATTTTCATGTTTTCTTAAGGGAGTACCCTAAATACTCACATGCATACATCATATTTGTGATCCACCTGTTATTTTACTGTGGCAAATGTTAAAGTGAGGGCATGGTCACAGGTACAAAATCACCAGATTGAGAAAGGAAGCAGTTTAGGAGCAGGTTAAACAGAGGCAGAAACTCAGGAATTTATAAATTCCTCATATAATCCACTAAGACTGTACAGATAATTGAGAATTGGTGGTATTTCCAAAGTCACCAGGTGAAAATGTGTGTAAAATAAAGACTAACCCCTGGGTTGATATTAGGAACTGAGGAATAGACACAAAAGGTACATCCTGGAGTAAATTGGCACTTGTGCACTTCAATACATTTAATATAGACCAAGAAAATTCAAATATATTGAAATATAATTTGTAAAAATGGAAGTCGTTAGCTGAATATATCGATAAATGATATTCTTGCCAAGCACAGTAAAATACAGAGAAAATAAACCAGAGATACTCATCGGTCCTAATTTTTATTTTCCCCAGGTGAATATTATTCACAGTATTACATAGGAAATTCACTTTTTAAAGAGATTCTTTAATATTAGAACATGAAAAGAGTTAAGTCAATGCTTCTTTTTTTTCAACTCCCCCTATTTTCACTTTTAATTTGTAACAGAGCTCTAAGTTAATGACAAATGATAAGAATTCTGAATTAATGTCTAAGATTTCAAGTTCTCAGCATCCCCAAAGGTGTGCTTTCCACTTTTTTTTTTTTTTTAAAGATTTATTTATTTATTTTTATCCATTTTCAACCCCCACACACACCATTTTTGCTGTTTTTGTGTCCACTCGCTGTGCAATTCTCTGTGTCCGTTTCCTGCCCTCTCTTCTCATCCTTCTCCTCCTGTCTTCACTGGGATTCGATCCTGGGAACCTCCAATGTGGGAGAGAGGCATCCTCCCGCCTGCGCCAGCTTAGTTTCTGTTTTTCTTGTGCGTCTCGTCTTGGCTCTCCCTTGTGTCACTCTCCTGTTACGTCATCATCATGTTGTGTGGCTCGGGGGGGCCTGGCAGCCCACCCATGCACGGGGCCTGGGGGATTTACCCGCTTGCAGGGCCTGACAGCACACCTATGCACGGGGCCTGGAGGCCCGCGTGCCTTCTATATTTTTCTTTATTTTTACCGGGAGGTCTGGGGGATCGAACCCAGGTCCCTCCGTATGGGAGACGGACGCCCCACCATTTGAGCCATATCCACCCCCCTGTGCTTTCCATTTTGCCTTCACAGATTCGTTGACACAATTCTCTCCAATGTCTCTGGGAGAGATAATGGGGCAAAGCAATCAGAGGGTTTCATTGTGCCAAGGAATGGTGACGAGACCTTGAGCTAGCATTCAAGCTAGCACCAACACTGAGTGTCTGGAAACAGCACACATTGATTATCTCAAAGTCGGTCAGGAATCAGCAGTACAGGAGTGGCTTAGCTGGGTGGTTCTGGGATAAGGGCTTTTATAAGGTTGGAATGAAAAGTACCGGCTGGGACTGCAGTCCCCTCAAGGCCCCAGCAGTGGAGGATCAACTTCTGAGCTTACTCCCATGGCTGCTGGAAGGCCCAGAAAATCTGCTCTCAAGTTCAGGTACATGGACCTCTTTACGAAGCTGCCTCACAAACATGGCAACCGTTCTCCACCAGAGTGATTCAAGAGAGAGCAAGATAGTGTACCCAAGACAGAAGCCCTGTCTTCTTATAACCTAATAGGAAAAGTGGCACCCTATAACTCCTGCCATATTCCAGTCATTTGATGTGAATTAATACATCTAGCCCACACGCGAGGGGAGAAGGTGCACAAGAACATTGTTTTAGCTTGCCAAAGGGCTGCCAATGTAAAGTATCAGAAATGTGTTGGCTTTTATAAAGGGTATTTATTTGGGGTAAGAACTTATAGTTCCAATGCCATGAAATGTCCAAATCAAAGCACCATCAGAGACATGCTCCCATCAAAGTCAGCTGCCACTTGGTGAAACAAGACAGCAGGTGATCTCTGCCTAGGTCTGAGCTTTCCGCTCCAAGCTCACTGTCTCTTGGAGCCCAGCTCCCAGAACTCAGCTGTGGGCAACCAGGCACAGGGCTCGACTCCCTCTGGGCCTCCTTTGGCAGTCTCTGCTACTCCACTTTCTTCCCGAGTTCAGCTGTGAGCTTCAACTCTCCTCTCTCTGTCCCTTCTAGTCCAGGCTGACTGTGGTTTTGTTCATACAGATTGGCAAAAACCTCGTTGGTTTAGCATGCAGGAAACAGGGGTCCAAGCCATCAGACAATCAGACTTTCCACAAATCCTTCCTGGACAACTGCATTTCCAATCCTGAGTTGTACTGAAATAGCTGCCTATTTCCAAGTTCATTTAAATCATCACATGGGGCACTATCCTATGGGGGCATGGGGGCTTGTTTTCCAGAAGCTTGGAATTTCCCAAATCATCAGTCTCTGGTTTCTTTGTGCCCAGCAATTCAGTTCTTAGTTTATCTCTTTCTTCTCACATTTTGCATCAGGCTGCAAGGAGTAGCCAGGCTGAATTTTCCACATTTACTTTGGAAATCTCCTCAGCTAAATGTCCAACCTTGTCATTTTCAAATTCTGCCTCCCATCTAACATCAGGAGTCAATCTTGCCAAGTTCTCTGCTGTTTTAAAACAAGGGTCACCGCTCCTCCAGTTTCCAATAATAGTTTCATCATTTCCTTCTAAGACCTCATCAAAAATAATGTTAAGCTCTATATTCCTACCAACTGTCTCTTCAAAGCAATCTAGGCCTCTTCCATCAAGCATCACACAATTCCTCCAAAAAATACCCCTTAGCCTTTTATAAAGCTGTTCCAATACATTTGGTAATTGAAATCAATGCCACCCCACTCTGCTGGTACTGATTTCTGTCTCAGTTTGCCACAGGGTTGCCGATGCAAAGTCCCAGAAATGTGTTGTCTTTTATAAAAGGTATTTATTTGGGGTAAAAGCTCACTGTTCCAAGGCCATGAAATGTCCAAATCAAGGCACCATAAGAGATGCTTTCTCACCAAAGTCAGCTACTGTTGATCACACTGTCCTCTCGCATGGTAAAGGTAGCTGCTGATCTTTGTCTTCCCCTCCAGAATCTACCAGCTCCCAGAGTCCAACTCCCAGAACTCATCTTTGGGCAACCAGGCATAGGGTTTGTCTCTTGTTGGACCTTCTCTCTGTCTCAGCTCCTCTGCTTTTTTCCAGAGTTCAGCTGTGAGCTATTCGGCATATGGCTCGTCTCTTCAGCCTGGGCTCATCTCCTGAACCTTGAACTGCTCCATGGGCCCAGTCTTTTAGGGGACCTCTTCCTGTGCTTCTGTGCTTTGCTGGTTCCAGACTCTGGGACCTCTCTCAGCCCTCAGGGATTCTTTGTTTTCCTGCAGACCTCTCTCTCACAAGGCAGGATCAATATAATACGGCAGAGCTCCCGTTTCCTCTCTCTCTCTCTCTCTCTCTCTCTCTCTCTCTCTCTCTGTCCCCGTGTCTCTGTTTATATTAGACCTAGTAAACGGGCAGAGACTTACCTGAGTCACACCTCACTGATGTCGTCCAGTCAAAGGGGGCTTCACATCCACAGGAATGGATTAGTTCAAAAACATCATCTTTCTCTTTTTGGGATTCACAAAAGAACTTGAGACTGTCACAAACATGAACACGTGGGCATGTGGATCACTGGGGGTCATCACAGATGCTGCCCAACACAGGTGTAATGTTTTCACTTTTGTATAGTTCATGTTTGATAACTCAAAAACTTTCAAAGAAGTATTCAACGTCTATTTTCTCATTTAATCCTCAGAGCATCTCTTCAAGGTTCACATGGTGATTCTTAGAACTGGGTTATTTTAAATCCAAGAAAAAGAGGACTAAGTAAGATAAGGTAACATGTTTAATTATAGTCAGTAAGAAATAAAACTGTATTTAAAATACAGGTATTCTAATCCCTAGCCTTTCCATAATTCAAATTAAAGGTTGACAACCTCCCATCAGGGTATTTCGAATCTAAGTGGAGAAAGAATGTGAAAAGGAGGTGCTGTGTGGGAGCACAGTTCAGGACTGGGCAGGGTGGGTGGTAGGGGAGGAAATCTGGACAAAAGGACACAGAGATGGTAGTAGATGTTGGCTATTTGCATAGTTTAAGTAAATTGGAAGGGAAAGTTGTTTTAAGTCTATTCTTACATAGATTTCACATAATAGGATGAAAATGTCGGAAGCAGATAATTTGGGGCATATAATAGAGTATGATTTATACCAAGTAGCTAATCACATATTGTGGCATGATGGATGATGGTTTGGGTATTTTGTTTTCAAATTACAATTTTATGATGTGTTGACATTATGGATTTGGAGTTGAGCAGTGGAGGTCAAGTTACAGTCAGGGACTCACAAGCATCCTTTTCCTTTGGTCTTTAAATGGTTACTGTCTAAATTACATATCCCATGGTTTCTTTGCACAGCACCAAATAATAGCGGTTGCTCTGGGCAGGGAAAACCACAATGATGCTTTGTGCTAGGAGGTTACATCAGGGTTTCTCAACCTTGGTACTACTGGCATTTTGGACTGCATAATTCTTTGTTATGGTAACATCCTGTGCATTGCAGGATATTTAGCACCACTCCTGGCTTTTATGTACTAGATGCCCACCCCCAAGAAAATATATCTATTGACATTGTCAGATCATTAGAGGAGGGAGAGTTGGGGGAGAAAAATCACTTCCAGTTGAGAACCACTGGGTGAGGTGAACATAAAGCCAGATAAAAACTGTATATTCTGCCTCCACACCCATGAAACAATTGGGTAGGGAGATACCAACATGTTAAGAATATGTTTCTGGATGGTGGAATTATAAGTGGTTTTAGTTTTTTTCTCTTATGTTATTTTTATTTTCCAAATTTCTTACAATAAATATGTACTTGCTTTAAAATCAGAGAAAAAAAAAAAAAAGAAAAGAAGAAAAAAAGTCAAATTATTTTATTTAAATAATAATAAGTTAGAACATTTTATTCATTTAAAGCGTTAATTTTTAAGTATTTATTGGACTACTATCCTTTAACTTCTACTAGTTTCTCTGATCTTTACAATAGGCTAGGTGTAGTCTCTATTTTAATAATGATTACATGTCCTAAAGAATAGGGTGACTTCTTTAAGACCTCTTAGATGTAAGAATGAGTCAGGATCTGAGTTCTGTTAGGTTTTCTATTGATTCCAGAATGCTTAGCCATCTGGATCAGCTCATCTACTGACAGAACCAGGTAACTCAAGTTTTAATATATGTTATTATTGTGATTTCAAACTAATTTCAAATAATTTTAAAAATTCTATGCTGATAACAGCACACTGTGCTTTTTATTTATCGTAATATCATTTACTACTCTAGCAAAGAAAGGAGGGCTGTAGGTAAGATTGGGAAGTGCTGTAAAAGCAAGTCCTGTGTGTGTAGACCTGGCATTTGCTGGTAGGCCAGGCAGTACTTGGAGCTGAGAGTGTGAAATATGCCAGCAAAAGATAAATTATATGTGCATATTTTGGATATGGGCGGCATTTTATGAAGTCTAAAATTAGGTCTCCTTTCTCCTTGTCACTAAGGCTGATCTTAGAGAACTGCATGTGTGCCCCAAAATGGGGTTAATACTGAACTCCGGCAGTGATAGCTCTGCCCATCAGTCACAGCCACCTTGGGACCCAAGGGGAATCTGTTCCTGAAGAACGAATTGCAGGGAAGACTCGAGGAGAATGTTAGCTTCCTGTGGGGAGTTGGCTCCAAAGAGAAAGGAGAGGGGGCAGCAGAAGCAGCTCTGCATTCCAAATCTCCAGTCACTCCAACTCCCATGCTGGGGAAGGAGTATGGAAAAAGGCCAGGAGTGTTTAGGGGCAACACTTCCTTGTGAAAACTCGAATAATGGGAAAAGAAGCATTTTCTTTAATGTTTAGCAATGTTTTTACTCTCCTTCATGGGTATTTAGCCAATCTCCAATGTGATTTATATTTTCTTCTTGAGAGGTGTCAGAGTCAATAATAAAAGGGGCATTCGGCTAAATAGTAGAGGGACTGTAGAGACCCAAACTGGTAGTTACTTGAGACCCAAAGGGTCTGGAGTCCTTAGGTGAGAAATAAACTAAATGGGTAATGAAACATGCTTTTAGTCTAAATAGGATTAATAGCCCAATACAACTGGAGCTTAGATGATTTTTAAAATGAAATGTGCACTTCTAAGAAATGTTCCTAAGGACTTCAGGCCCGATAACATTAAAACCTTGGGGAAATATAATATTTTTAAGATAAAATAATTTACTTCTATTCCTAACCAGAAAAAAAAAAAAAAGGTGAGAAGATCCTTATAAATAAAAATATGACATCGCCTTTGTGGAGCTGAGGAATGCGGTTAAAGAAAGAGCCTGTGACTTGGGTCATGAAAACTCCTTTGAACAAACGAGAACCTTGAAGAAAACACATGCCCTAAACTCAGAACGCAGTGAATTATTAAAACCACGGGCAGATGTAGACCAGATAAAACACACCAGGCTCTGACGCAGAAACAACGTGAACTCTGCTCTATAGCAAATGATACATCAAACTCAGAGCCACTTTTCCAACCCAGTATGTCTAAAATGTTCAGAAAGGGAATGATTTGGAATGAAATTCATGCTTCAATATATGTGGTCTTCCTTAATCTTGGTCAATTTAGGAGAACAACTCTTTTCCCAAATCCAATGAGTTGAAATCTAGGTTGAAAAAATTTCTCCCTTTTGTTTTCACAATCCCGCCTTTCCCCCAATTTTAGGTGAGATTATAGCAATATGACAGAATATGGTTTAAACACACAAAAAACAAAAAAACATAGAATCAAACATTCCATCGAGATAACAAAATTTCCTGAAGGCCACATGTACAAATACTAAATGTTACAGTGAATGTTCACTGGTCTCTTGAACTGTCTCAGGCACATAATGTCACTATCGTTGTATGCGTCTTTTATTTTGGCTATAAGTGAGGATACAGGAAAATAGAATTGTCTCTAAGTTTTTTGAAATTTGAATAAAAAGAATCCAAAGGACAAGTGAAAAAGAAGTAAGTACAAAGTCAGGAACAGCATCAAGAATTGACAATGGATGAAATTTTAAGAGTGATCAAGAAACTTCTATTGCAGATTAAATAAAGTGGCAGCCAGAACAAGGTGATGTCCCTTTCATTTAGAGAGGGGTAAAGGAGAGTGGCCATGTAGTTGGAAGCTCGCCTCACAAGATTTAGAACTGAGCCAGACACCAGTGTTTTGGTAGATCTGAAATTCTGTCTACCTAATGGGGAGCCAAAGGGCGAAGGGTACAGAGACAGGGCTGGGACTTCTCTGTTAGCCTGGACTCTTGGATATGATTCTGTAGAATAATTACAACTCCATTCCTAACGTAAAGATGATAAATTGCACTGTTTACTGCAGAACTCATTGGGAAAAAAACGAAAACAACAAGAACAGCAAAAATAGAAAGTTTGCTCACTGAATTCCTTTAATTTCCACAGTGAGTAACGCAGCATTTATTAGAATATTACGGTTGCCCTCTGGCAAGCAGAAATAATCAGTTTTGAAAGAAAGAAAGGAGTCATCCCTCTAGG
Organism: Tolypeutes matacus; assembly: GCA_026826555.1. Taxonomy (NCBI): domain Eukaryota; kingdom Metazoa; phylum Chordata; class Mammalia; order Cingulata; family Chlamyphoridae; genus Tolypeutes; species Tolypeutes matacus. The sequence continues at coordinate 63,920,170 of JAKSZT010054030.1, read as the reverse complement.
CACTGACAGGACATATTGCCTTCTGGGTTGAGTTTTCACATGGAGTGGAACTGGATTCTGACTTCTCTCTTCCTTGGGCGGTTGGCTGTACTTTTATGTGCACCAAGTTTACATGGAGTATCAGGCTTTGCCTTAATGGTACACATCAATTTCTGAACACCAGCCATGGACCAAAACCTGAGCTAGGGGTATTCCTTGGGCATTCTCTCATTAAATCTCTACAACAAACTTATGAGGTGTGTATTTTATTGCCAGTTTACAGAGAGGGAAACTGATGGTCAGAGAGGTTGCATGACTTGGCTGGCCATGTAGGGTTCATCAGTTTTCCAACCCCAAAGTAGAGGTTTTCTGCCATGCTACATAGTGGCTGCTTTAAAAGAAACCAAGTCTTCCTGTCCCTGGACTTGGGGGTGCCAGCAGTTTACAATTTACCCACAATGGCTGGAGTGCAAGGTTTCAAACTGTGCAAGTGTGTGAGAATGTGTGTGCACATGTGTGCATGGGCATGACAGATTTTATTCATCTGCCCTTTTTCCGTGGAAAGATTCATAGCCCCATTTCCTCTACTAAGGTTTCCTTTATTTCCCTAATATATCCATGCCCCATGGAATAAAGATTTTGAAAATAGCACTTGAAAAATATGCTTTCTATGCCAGGGATGTACTTTTTTGTAACTGGACCCAACACATTCTGTTCCCAAATTTGTCTCTCATGAGAAAGCTTTTAGAGGTCTTGGGGGAACGACACAAAGCCTGGAGCTATGCCAATTTCCAGATCTTGTGGGCACTCTGAATTCAAACCTGCTTAATTATCAGTCAATTCATTATTGTGTCATTGATAACCGAACATTTCTTTCTTAGTCACTTAGTTAACAGCGGTTCTTACCCTTGTTGCCACATACCATGCAACCACAACTAACTAGATGGCAACATCTCCCAAGTTAACTTACCAGCAGAGTGATTTCTGCCATAAAAGAAGAATTTGCACCATCTTCTGATTCTGCTTCAAAATCCACCTCTACTGTTTGTACAGATGAGCTCTAATTTGGGAATGTCTGAAGTTGTTAGTAATCTGAGTTTGTTAAAGGCTTCAGATTAAATCAAAGTTACTTGAAAACAAGTGAATACAAGTTTTATTCCCACATTTTTGTTACATGTTAGCATGAGTTACGGAGGCCCTGTGATGAACTGGTACCGTCTGAGATAATGTGAGCTAATATAGTCGGATCTAGAACAGCCAAATTTTTATAATGGGAATATATTCTTTGAGTATATGTTCTCAGGCACTTGAAGCTCATACAACTTAGCATTTTGGTGCAGGATCTAAAACGTATAGAAGAGGGTTAGAGAAGAAAATAAAGCCCTTGTCAATATAGATTAGAAACTTCCACAAGAAGACGTGGCTTGGACTGACATTTGTCTGGATTGGATTTTTTAAAGACTGTCTCACCCCATCTTATTACTTACACCATGATGATGAAGATGAGGAGGAAGATGATGAAGGTGACAGGGATGATGATAACCTGTACTGCACTGTGCATTTCATTATCTGTTAATTCACAACTGCTCTCTTTTGCATTCTGATTAATTGCCTATGGACTGCAGTAGGTGGTCTTAAAAATGACCCCTTATGAATTTCAGAATTCTTCTTTATGAACAGTTATAAAATACCTATAACAAAGTTTCTTTCTTTTTCAGAGCATTTATGAAGTCATAGACTGCAGCTGACCCACCACAAAACTGGGGACAGAATTTACTAATCAAAATCACACTGGAAACCTGGTTTGTATTACTCCAGAAAGCCCCTAACTCTTGCTTTCTCACTTGGAAAGAATTCCAGTGAAAGATGATCATGAGGTATTTTCACATATGCTGCGTTTGACACACAAAGATGGGATGATTTCCATTTAGCATTTGGAAAGGGACTGAAGAAAACCTGAAATTCCGACTTAGAAATTGCTTCCTGGTCCAATAATGAAAAAGAACATTTATTAGTCTGTGAGTTGCATTTCTAAAGCACATTGGATTTTCAGCATTATGGGCAAGTCTGATCACCTGCTACATTTACTTCAATAAAATTCTCTGCATAGGTTTTCTTCTTTATTTAGCAACATAATAATCCTGAGAAGATGGTATACATGCTGTTCCCATTTTGGGGGTGAGTGGGCTATGGCTCAGAGTTGGAGGAGCTTGTCAACAGCACAGCTGGTAAGGGCAGTGTCAGGCTCAAAGGCAGACCTTTTGACTCTAAGTCCAGTGCTTTCTCTTCCCACAATGTCTCATTCATTGTCTTCTAATACCTCACTTCTCTCATTATTGCTGGAAATTGTATCAGTCCTTCCCTAGAAATGGGGAAAGTTCTAGGGAAAAAAAGCATAATATTGAGAAACACATCAGCCTAAAACTGCAGGAGCTAGGACAGTGCTTACGCTTTTGAATCATTCTGCCTCCTTTCTATGCCTCATATGTTCAAGAGATTCACAAGGTGCATTTATTTATGATTATTAAATCAACTCTTAGCTCTCAACCAAATGTGCAAGATCACATTTATAATGATTATGGCAAGAAAATATGTGAAGAAACATGGAATTGGCACATATCCTCAGCCTAAAATACATTGACTATATCAGTTCTGAATTTAAAGGTACTTAAGGTATAGCACTACAAAATGTAGTCTGTTGGACATGACTGCCGGCAAACTTCGGAGATTTGGGCTCTACTTTTATTAAAGCATTAAGGAGTTTGTAAGTTTCCATTTCTCTACTTTACTTTCTGTACAATGCAACATAAGTTATTTCATCTTCCATCAGAAAAAAAAAAAATCACTGTATTAATCTTTTTTTATATAAAACCCAAGAGCAGCAAAAAGAAATAGAGAAAGGAAGGATTACTTTTGTGATGCAGCCAATGAGAATTGACAGGTAGGGTGATATTGGATTAAGATTTGCACTAAAAAAAAACTATTAATATTCATAATTCTTCTAAACTCTGTTATCCAGGAAAAATTGGATTTAGAAGAAAAAATTGTATAATATAATATAAACAACTATTTAATTTACAAAGTTCTTTCCAAAAACGATATGAATACTATTAGATAAATTAATAATTGCAGAATATGTAGGAAAAAAATGTGAAGCAGTTTAAAGAAGACCCTGAAGTTGAAGATGAGATTTCTGCAGAGCAGTCTTAGTTTTGAAAATGTTTTAAAAGTCTTTGAGTTCAATTTATTGAGTGCTTGAGACTTGGGAGTTACCACTCCATGTCACTAGTGGTACCAAGTTAACCAGTAAACCACTTAATGCAGAAGCTAAGGAAATGCCTCCACTTGCTCAATTATAAGTGGTGGCAGTATGTGCCATTATTTCAGGGATTTCTTACTATACATATGAAAAGGATAAGATATATATGAAAAGGAGCATATGTTCTCAGGTCCCCCCAAGAGCTGAGAAATGCTTAAGGAATCCTTAAGGCACACCAGGGGAAGTCATGCTAAGGCCTGATCATTGAGTAGCAGTCCTGGCTGGGAATTCCTTTTTTCACCCTCAGGGGGAAAAAGGAAGTCTGAGGCATCTGGCTTCCTGATAGAATAGTGAATATTAGTGGAAGGAGGAAGTAGCTTCCTCACTTCTCTACCTTGGGAATGTGAAAATGCACCCCTGCCTTATTTTCTCTTCATCACCTGCATTAATGCCCTAGGCCCGTGGTTCTCCAAATGTGATCCCTGGTTCAACAGCATCAGCCTTACCTGGAACTTGTTCGAAATGCAAATTCTTGGGCCCACTCCAGCACTACAGAATCAGCAACTCCAGGGTGGGGCCCCACAGCCCTCAGGTGATTCTGATGCTTGTTCTGGTTGCGCACCACTGTCTTGTGGGTAGTTCTGGCCACCCTCCCCTGGTGCTTTGTACCATCATCAACTTGCTCAGAATCGTCCCCCAGCCTGGATCACCTTCCTTCTCCCATTTACCTAGAACACTCTTATGACGCCTTCCAAACTCGGCTCATAAGCCATCCCTGGAAGATCAGGTAGGATTGAGGGGTCCCTCTGCGTTTCAATATCACCCTGCAAATCCTTCACAGTTACCTTACTTAAGAATCATCTGTGCACACTGCCTGTCTCCCCACTGGCTCCAGCACCAGCGACGAAGCTTCATTCAGACAGGCCTGGCTGCAAATCTCCGTCTTGCCCTTCGTTATCTATGTGATCTTACTTCAGTTACACTCTCCCCAGCCATTTTCTCATCTGTTCCCTCCATGTCTGCACAAGTACCAAGTTACTTTTATTCCAATAGATGCTTTTTGAACTGAACTCAAATGAAGGGAACCAAAAGGAAAAGCTTTTCAGCTAGTGGACAGCAAACGCTGGAGTCCAGTGGAACTCTGATGTCCTACGTGGCCAGGCTTTAAAGCCACTGAGGCCGCAGGACTGGGCAGAGGATGCTGAGGACACACTGAGAGGCACCTAGCCACCTAGAAGTGGGCAAGGGACGAGCAGTGCCCAGTCTACAGGAAAGAGCCCTAAATGGAGACTCAAAAGGCCAGGGCTCCTGCCACCTCCCCAGCAGTACTGGCTCTTTTTATTTTTTAATCTGCAGAGGGAAGGATGGAGAATACAGGACTCACTGACACTACAGGGTAGAGCTATGAGTGAGAAAGGCTTAGGAAACACCAAGGGTTGAAATATGTAAACATGAACAGCCAACAGTTATTGGGTATCACTCAGGTGCCAGGTACCTCGCATATATCATCTCATTTAATTCTCCTGATGCGTGAGGTCAGGGCTATTATCATCCCCATTACTACAGAGGAGGTAACTGAGGTTTAGCGAGGGTACCTGAAGGTCCTACCCCTGGCAAAGGCCAACAGCAGGATTTGAACCCAGAGCTGTTCCCCACCAAAGCCGGAGTCTATGTCCAGTGCACGTGCTGAGCTCTTACATACGGGAGGTATGATTGCATCGGTTCTTGCCTGCCGACAGTGCCCTAAATGCAGAGGCCTAGAAGAAAGTAAGCCCAGGCACTCATGCAAAGACTCTCAGGTCCCTTGCCTGGCTGCTTGGTGATCTGGCGAGGGGAGCATGCTCTAGCCTGCCAGCCTACACATTGCATGGTGGAGCCAAACGTGTCACAGTGCCGGGAGAGCTCACTTCCAGGTAGGTGTACATTGTGAGTAGGTGCCCAGCAGAGGAGCGAGGCCTCTTAAAATCATGGGCAGGCGGGGCAATCAAAAAGCGCTGCGGGAGCAGCCTGCCGCATGACAATGACGAGATCAAGCGGTAGCCCAGGAAAGGAAAATTAAGATGGAGTTTCCGTTTTGAAATTGCATCTTAGATCAAGACTTGTACCGCTCTTGTAACTGAGGCACCTTCAGGTTAAGTGGTTTGCCCAAGGTCATAGAGAAAGTCAGTAGCGAGAACTGGGTCAAGTCAGAATCCTGAAAGCCATACTCTTTTCAAAGCGGCCCACGGTGGTTCAATTTCCTGAACAATTCCTGCCTGTGAATTCAGCTGTTCACCTGCCGGGAGAGGCTGGTCCTCAGTGGATGTATGTACATCCGTGAACTTGGCATACAGGAAGTTGCCTATTAAGTTTAGGGTATTTTTGAACTGCCCCAGTTAAGATTTTTCTCCAAACTCCGTATCAATAAGACGGTCAAAACTTGATAAGATGCTGCTCTCTCATCTGTCGGGAAGGGGCCGTTTAGGAGACGATCCCAAATCCCCCGCATGCTTCCCTATGCCCACGTGGCTAGGAAAGAATGGGGGAGCCATTTATCGTGGCTTTTTCTCTCTCCAAAAGTCCCTCCTGAAAGCTCAAGCACTGAGCTGATTAGGAAAGGGAAAAGTGTCCAAACACGTACCAAGTTCTCACGCTACTACCTTCTGTAACCTTGTAAGGAGCAGTGAGCGATGCTACTCAGAAGCAGCTACCCTGAGCTCCATGTCTCTAGCGTGCCAGCATGTCCCCAGGAACTGCAGGCTTTTGATAAAATGATTACTTGAACTGCCCTGATTTCTTGGGTCCACAAGTCTGTGTCATTGCAGAGTGTCTTGGATAGATTTCAAGCAGAAAGTGACACTTTATACTTTATTCAGGACGGCTCTTTCAGCACGGGTATCTTTTCTGCTTCCACAAAGCACTTATAATTTATGCTGCTGCCCTTCTACAAGTTATAATGATGACATTCTGCCTGACCCAAACCCCTGGGTCTTGGCTCTGTGCATATGTATAATTCTACAATATCGGCACAGCTTTCATCGTTCTTTCCTGTTACAGAGGCTAGCCTTTCTAAGTGGCTTTATTTTACATTATCCCTAATGTTTTGTCAAGAAGCAAGTGAGTCGAGCTAGCCCGTGTCGAGTCGGGGACCTACATGGCTCTTTGTGGTCCAGCTTCTTTTTCTGGAAACACGGGGTCATCGTGGTAAGGCAGATTTGCTCTTTGAAGAAAATTTTTAAAAAATCTGTCTCTAATAAATTTATAATCATAGGAAGTATAGTACTTAAACAATCATTTAAACTAATTTACATGGGAACACGTTCCGGTATTTCTAGCCTGCTTAGCATTCAGAGTAACGTGGACTATAAAACTATTTAAATCCAATGATTAGTTGCTTCGAAAAGTCAATGTTATTTGGCTGATAATATCTCCTCAAACTAATAATGGTACCAGATGAAGCATATCTGCTTCTCATCCCTTCCCCCTGTTTATTTAAGTCTGAGTTTTGTGATAGGCTTCATAAAGATTCCTAAATAGATTCCAAATGCGGTTGCTTCTATCCCACCACTGACATTGATAACAAACTTGTCATCCTAATCATCATCATCAACAGCGGTGGCATTTATTAATTGACTATCTGTCATTTAAGCCCCCCAACGCCTACCTGGGAAGGATTTATAGGCTAGCAAATATTATGGAAGCATATTATAAGTGAAATTAATATGGAAAATTCGCCTTTTGAAGAAGAGAAAAACTTTAACATGCGTAGCGGGCCTAGAGATCCTTTTCCTTCAGAAGAGTAAATGCTGCTCAGACTTTCCCACAACCATTTTATTGCCATGTTTTTTAAAAGACCGGAGAAGAGCCGCATCGCCGCATAATGCCGGATGCTGAATCCAACCTCAGAGGAAAGTCAAACTCTTCCTGGGAGGGTTGAATTAGGCTGCCTCACTCTCTCTTTTCGTTTGCATTATTCAGTGGAAAAATACAAAGTGGCATAATGATGGGAATAATTTATCTTTTATCAAATCTGACTTTAAAATTCAGGTTATGTAAAACACAGACACGCATAGGAAATTCAATCAGAACCTCCAGTCACGTGCTGTACTCTCTGTTCTCAGGCAAGTGAACATCCGCGGATCCCGTTCCTTGGGAACGAGTCCCAGATAAGGCCCTTCTTGGCTAGATCACCTTTTGCCAGGAACTTCCACCAGGGGAAGCTCTGAGCACATCAGTGCTTCACACGCAAACTGCGAAATTGAGGCAAGACAGGGCAAAGGCAAGGGCAGGGGAGGCGAACAAAAAAGTCCTGAAATCGCTTTCCCAGAGATTAATGAGAGCGGTTTCCTTGGGATCATTACACTGTGATTTAACTACTGGTAGAGAATGTAGAGCTGAGTAAATAAGCAAACAATGCTTGGAACTAAAACCTCCCAGAACCCTTCTTTAAGGGAGAATCCCACTGGCTGATTGAGGACACCAGTCCTTCCACCAGCTGAAATCATTGTTTTGCTTCTTAATCCCTCACCTCTAAATTATGGGAAACTACTCCCACTCATTTTCCAGTTCACCTTGGTTTTAAACACACACATACCCACAAGCGCATAAATGATAAATTCAACGTCTGTTGAAAGGCAGTCACCTAATTGCACACTGGAGCAGAAGAAAGCCTTGCAAATGGTATACAATTTTCAAAGTGTTCCAAGCCTTAGGCAAAAGGCTTTCAACTGTGTCTAAAACTGAATGATAAAATATGTTGTACAAATTATCTGTGAACAGGAAACATGTGGTAGTGGCAGGGGACTGAAATGTAACACTTGTAAAGAAATGGGAACTGCCAGTCATTTATACCCCTTTTTCTCTTTTTCTTTCTTTCCCCACCTCCACCCTGCCACCTCTCTCCCTCCTTCTCTCTCTGTCTCTCTCTCTCTCTCTGTCTGTCTCTTTCTTTTAGTTGCAAGTTTCATCTTTTTTCTACCATCAGTTGGTGCTCAAGTTTATAAGAAGACACTTCTCAGATCACACCAGGCTAATTGCAGCTTTATTTAAATAACAACAACAAAAAGGAAACAGATGAGGCTAAAGATTTGATTTTGCCCACTCCCTCCTCCTGTACGGTGCTCCTTAAAATATCTCTGCTGTGTCAGGAGCCGAGGTGCTTTGTGTGTGGAATTTGGAAAAGAAGTGAAAAAGCTTCTGAAATAGGAAAGATGCACAACTCAGGTAAGCACACGCTGAATCAACGTTTCTCTAGCGTTCATTTTCACAAAGGCTGAGGTGATGCGCAGCCGTCGCGCCTTCCACTGGGAAGTTATTTGCTTTCCTCACTCACCACGTTGCTCATGGGATGACTTGGAATTTCTCTTTCAAAGATGTATCCATTTCTCCTCACTAAAATCACTTATACTTATTGATGGAATCGTCATTAGTTTTAATCCCTACTATTTATCACCTAGTCTCTCCAATTCTTGATGAACGCACGGGAAATATATATATATTTCAAAGCAGATGCAGCAATCTGAGGGAAGTTGAAGTGTTAGTAAATTTCATATTTACAGAAAAAGGAAAAGAGAGTCTGTTCTGCTACATTTGTTTTCTACCATGAATTACTCAGCTTTCATTTCATTGCTCAGTTGCACCCTGAGTTTAGCTTGTCTTTTGACACATAACTGTTTTGATGACATTAAAAATAGCACACTTACTATTCTGCCTGGTGCACACAGTCCCCTCCTTACCATTGTGGCTGACCCTGAATGGAATGCCTTGAGATAGCCACAAAAAAAACGAAAGCAATTTGCAGCAAAAACACAATCAACTGCAGAAACAGTGAGTCAAAAGAGTCTGCCCATGGTGAAAAATCACGGTTATCACTACAGCAGCATGGACTGTCCAGCCAAATACATACCTGTCCTTTCTGGAGCTGGACATTACTTCTACCTGCTCTGAAGACGAAAATTGTCTGTCTCCTTCCCTCCTTCCTTCTTTCCTTCCTTCCCTCTCTCCCATCCTTCCTCCTTTCCTCCTTCATTTCTTCTAATTCTACACATTACTGAACACCTCCTCTGTGTCAGGCACACCTGGGAGCTGTGGTTTGGGTGAAGGCTACCATATGGTCTGTGTCAGGAGTTCATGGCCTGATGAGAAAACCGGAATAAGTTCATAGAAGGAACTGCGCATCAGACTCCTTTGCCACATATGCCCAAGTACGTGTCTTGCACTCAACAAGACATGGTTTTCACAGTTTGGTGTTCTTGCTGCACTGATTTGGAATGCCAGCCTTTCCATTCAATTTCCCTGCATTTCAGCACATTGCTTGGAGGACATCCGCTTCTCCTTCTTTTCCCGGTGTCTTAGATCTTTATCCCCTTATGTTTATGTGAGCCGTGTTTTTATCCTTTCCTGCAATGCCCCCTTTTCTCCTTTTAGTTAACTAAGCCCTTCTAGTTCTTGCAAGTTTATATCATACAGTCATTTTATATGAAATCTCCACTGATCATTTCTCATTCACAGTATTTACATATCTTCATATACACAATATCTGTTGTTTTTTCCCCCACTTCTCTTGCATCATTCTCTTACTCCCCCAGACAAGATTGAGATCAAGAATTATACCATAGGCTTCATTTTCTAAACTCTATAGTGCCTGGTGATAACAGCAAGCATTGATTGAGTGCTTATTGTCTGCCAGGCAATGTGCTTAGTTTTTCCCACTTACTAGTTCATTTAATCCTCATAGCCATCTTTTGATGTGGAGTATTACTATTCTCTACATTTTCCAAATAAGGAAACTGAAAAGAGGTTTTTAAATTTAACTTGCTCAAAACGGCAAAGTCTAAATTTTAATCCAGAGATCATGGATCTTTTATGCTGAACACCTAGGAAATGTCCAATAAATATCTGTGGAAATGAATCCAAGGGGAGAGAATTTGTAAATCTGAGAGCCATTGAGACTGTTTCAGGAATGCCTCTGGTAGGTGAATGGACAGGGGTAAAATTTTTCCCCCCATTGGAATAGAGATTTGGAGATTTGGATATATTTAAACTTCACTGATCACAGGCATATTTTGCCATGTGGGTATGTGAAGGAGTCTCTGGCTTGAAATACACAAAACAGGAAAGAAATTCATCAGCCCAGTTGTTGCTGCAATGCATTTTCAAGAGTGAATATTTTTATTTCATAAACTCAAAGTGCTTCATAAATCCTCCTTACCTGTGGCTTAGATACTTCCTTCTGGTATCCCTCTTCTCTGAATATGAACTGAAGGGAAGTTGTACAGAAACATGACATACCCCTATCATCATCATAATTTTGTGCAGGATCATCTATTGCTGAAAACACTAAAACTTTGATTTCCACAGTCAGATGCAAAAAATGCTTTTATCCATAAACAAGGGACTTCAGAGGCTTGGGAAATGGGGCAGGGCATTACATAGTCTTGCATTTACTTTCCTTTAGCTGCAGGCTGGTCTCTAGGGGGAAAACTAACATTTTAAATTGTGCCCTTTGTGAGGTGATAATCCCGCAGAAGAGAATGGCGCTCGAGCTTCGTTCCGCAAAATGGCTCTTGATAAGGGAAGGGCAATGGATATGACGTGACGCAGCCCTAAAATATATACCATGATCACACTGCAAGCAACCGCCACGAAAGGACCCGGTGTTCGCCTCAGCCAGTATCCTGTAAAGTCATCTGATGGGTGCACTGCTAAAGTCTCCCTCTCTAGGGATGGTTGCTAGTGATGATCTATCTTGCTCACTTGTGGCATGGCGGGAGCCATCATCCTCTCCACTCTAGCTCTGTTTGTGTGATTGGTCCTCCTTCTACTTTGGTCTCAATTTAATTTGCCACCCTCAATGGGGTTTGCTTCTACTCTCAAGTAATCCATTTCCATTCGCCACCCTGGACACCATCATCATCCATAATTATTCATCTTTCATGCCTTTATTTTCACCACTGTGCTCTATTTTCTCACAGATACCTCCATTCCCTAGGCTTTTCTCTTTCGATCCCTGTCTATCAGCCTCTCTTCTGAGTTTTCTTGTTTTTTTTATCCAGCCTGGTCCCCATGGTCTGTTCAGCTGCATAGCCCCATGCCCTTTATTTCCCTTCTGATCTCCACTTTCCAGCAGACTGCAGCTCCCACCCACAGCCCAAATCATTGCAGTGTATCCACTCTGGACAAAAACACACCTGCCTTAGTAGCCCTGCTTGCCTTTGGTCAACGTCCTTTCCCATTCCAAGACTTCATATTTCCTTGTAGACTTCCTGTCCACCTTTTCCTTTTGTGGTGATTAAGTTCACTTGGTCAGGTGCTGGTGTCCAGTTGTTTGGTCAAACAAGCACTGGCCTGATCGTTACTGTAAGGATATTTTGTAGACTTAAATCATCAGTAAGTTGGTTGCCTCTATGGCTGATGACATCTACAATCAACCAAGGAGATTGCCTTCAACAATCAGAGAAATCTCACCCAATCAGTTGAAGACTTTAAATGGAGAAGTGGTGATTTCAGTAGTCAGAAGAGAGAATTCCCATCTCTTCTTTAGGCAGCTAGCTTTTCCTGGGGAATTCACCAAAAACCTTCATTTGGAGTTCCCAGCTTGTGGCCTGCCCTACAGAATTTGGACTTGCCTATCCCCACAGCTGCATGAGACAATTTTGATAAAAATCTCATAATATCTCTTGTTTCCCTTGAGAACCCTGACTAATACACCCTTTATGTTTCCAGTTAGGCTTCCCACCTATTCTTTCCCTTCTCACTCCCAGCATATGAGGACATTGTCCCTGATTACACACAGAACACCCAGAAACTCAAGAAAACTTGAGTTTTCTCAAACCCCATGCACCCATACCTACAAACATATTTGCATCTGCTTTACTAGTACACTCCTTCTTTACCTCTTTAACTCCCTCCCTCCCTCCTTCCCTCTTTCCCTCCTTACCACTCTCCTCTCTTTCCATTATTTCTCTGTTCCCAAAGAAACAGAGGAAAAGCACTTCCTCTACTTCTCCAGTTCAAACTCTTCCACCCCTTCTCTAAAACCCACTCTCTTTGCCTCTTTTCACACCTTTCTCCATCAATTAGCTCCTCCCTTTTCAAGATTTTTAACTTCTTCTTTTCTACTACCTCATCTCATTTTCCTCAGTATATACACATGTTAGCCTCTCACTCATCATTAAGAATATTATTCACTTTGTACCTCCCTGCAGCCATTACCCTTTCCCTCTCCTCCTCCACTTCACAGCCAGACTTCCTAAGCAAGTAGTCTACCCCAGCAGCTGCTACTGCCTCACTTCTTTAATCCACTGAAAACTGCCTTCTGTCCCTGCACTCCTCTGAGACTGCTCTTCCTGATGCCAAAAATAATTCCCAGGTACAGAACCTAGGGGAGAGTTTTCAATCCTCCTGCTTACTGGATCTCTTGGCAGCATTTGGCCTTGTTAGCTACTCTCTTCTTGACTTTTACTGCTCTTCTGCTTCTAATACACTGTTTCCATAGTTTCTTCCTTTCCTCTCTGGCACTCCTCAGTTCCTTTATTAGCTATAACTCCTCAGCCTACAACTAAATATGGGGTCAGACATTTTCCCCTTAAATTTATTTTCATGCTACACTTCCTTTTTAGGCCATTTCACCCACTTTCTTCCACTTAACCACCAATGAATTCCATTTTCATATCTCTAGGCCTGATTTCTCTTCTGAGATTAAGGCTATGACTTGCTTACTCCATATTTTCACCTCGATAAGCAAAGTTACCCCAATCCCAATAGATCCAAAAATAAATTTGTTTTCTCCCCACACGAACATGGAATACCTCCTTTATTCCTTGTCTTGAACCAAGGGAAACCACCCAGTTGCCTGACCCAGAAAGCTGAGAGATCCTAGGTTCCAACTTTTCTTCCTGCCCCAGAACTACTTCATTGCTAAGTCTTGTGACTTCTAGTCCCTAAATTCTCTTGAACACTTCTTCCCCATCCTCTTTGCCAGTGCCTTCAGTTAAGTGATGGTTCCTCATCTAGAGAGTGAAATGCCTCTCTTCCTCACCCATCAAGGCCAAACATCTCATGAGCTTGTCACTTTCTCGCTCCTCTTTGCCCATGTCTCTTCTGTGGCTATTAACTCCTTCTAATTTCCTGTCTATCACATTCTACTCAAGCATTGCCTTCTTTGTAATGCTTGTCCTGACTTACTCAAGCTGTCATTCCCTTCTCTGTGTTTCCATGATATTAGCTCCTCTTCTACTGGAGCACTTTTATCATGTTGTATTATAAATGCTTATTTACTTTCTCCAAAACAAGACTGTGATCTCCCTAAAGGCATGGCTGTTATTGTTTGTTGTTGTTGTTATGATTTATCCTGTATTCTCAGCACCTGGCATAGTGCCTGGCACATGTTGTTTGAATGAATACAAGAAAGAATGATTAGCTTAAAATTTCCAGTGTGAATAAAGCAAATGTTTGCATCCTCATAGCTGTCGACCATTGTATTGAACTTATTTAGTTGGTAAACAAAAAGACATTCAGTGAGTCATTGTGTAGTATGGTAACAAGGACAATTGATTAATGGTGAGAAGACCTAGGCTAGTCCTGGTAATTAGGTATGTGACCTTGGGCAAGGAATAACCTCTCTGGGCTTCTGTTTTCTCATTTTTAAAATCAGAGAATAGGACTTTAAAAGAACTTCCAGCTCTAAAATGTGATATCTAAATAATTTCCACTAAAACTCTAAACAAGGAGGTTCTCAACCTTGAATCCTTGGTCGAGGTGCCTGGATGGGTGCTTAGGGTTCTTGAGCCAAGGGAAGCTGCATGCAAATTTGCAGTATGGTTGCTACTTGCCGTGGAAGGGACTGCTAATTGACTACTGACATCCATTCTTTTCTATTTCGTAGCAATAGGATATGCAGAGTTTTAATTGGTCACATGACCACTTAAAGAATATATTTCCCAGTCTTCTTTACAGAAGGTGGGTTCCACAAAGCAACTAAAAGAATGTAAGAGCAAGCGATATGGACACCTTGTTTGTTATCTTCTGCTTGTCCTCTACTTCCACTTCTCCTTTTCCCTCAGGATGGAACAAAATATGATAATGTGGAACCAGTTTTGGCCAAACAGAGAAGAGGCAAAACTCCAGAAGTTGACAGAATATTAAATTAGAAGGAACCTGGGTCCAGGGATGACCTTGTTTTTTCTTCAAAGATTTATTATTTATTCCTCCCCCCAACCCCCATTGTTTTTCCACTTGCTGTCTGCTCTCTGTGTCTGTTCATCTTCTTTTTTTAGGAGGCACCAGGACCCAAACCAGGGACCTCCCATGTGGGATGGGGGCACCCAATCCCCTGATCCACCTCCGCTCCCTGCTTGCTCTGTCTCTCATTGTGTTTCCTTGTCGAGGTGTCATCTTGCTGCATCGGCATCGCGCTGCGCCGTCAGCCTGCCACGCAAGCTTGCTGTCTTGCTCGTCTTCTTTAAGAAGTGCCAGGAACCTAATCCGGGGCCTCCCATATGGTAGGTGGGCACCCAACTGCTTGAGCCACATCCGCTTCCCCTTGAATGACCTTTTGTGGTTGAGGGTGCTCCTCTATCAACTCAGAATTTCTGTAAGAGAGATTTAAACTGATCTAACTCACGGCTCTTTTAGTGTCTGATACAGCGTTGAACTAATATCCTACCCAGAACATTTTCACATATGCATTTCTGGAAGGAGGGCTCATGGATTTTACTAGAATTGCAAAGGAATCTGTGACCATTGTGGTAGGTTAAAGATGGCCACAAATTCCTTGAGAGATCTCCCACTGAGAAGTGGGTTTATGTCCCTTTCCCTTAAATCCGAGCAGACTTTACGATTGCTTTGACACATCGAATAAAGGCTAAGTAAAGCCATGCCAGGAGTTCAAGGCCTGGAAAAATGGTAGCTTCCTCTTCCTGTCTCTGATTTTTGGAACCTAGCTGTTACATGTCAGTAAGCCCAAACAGTCCCATGGAGAGGTCTGTGCAGAGAGCCTCTGAGGTCCCTTTATTTTCTCTTTTAAAACTCCCAGCAATGCTAGGAAGAAAATATCATCATCCTTATTTTACAGATGAAGGAAGTGATTTGAACCCTGACGGTCTAACATGAAAGCCTGTGTACTTTCCCACTGTGCTATGCTGCTTAATAAGATGCTGTATATGTTGGAAAGGTTGTAAAAATTCATTTAGGTTTGTTATTTAACTGGCTCTTTATGGACCTGTTAAGTCTTATTATGGTAAGTTGCTCTTCATATGTTTCATTTTTACTGTGTAGATAAACACTGAGGCCCCTATTAAAATTTAAAAATATTTTACAGTTATTTAGCTATCCGTACGTGCTACCCAGGAAAGTACTGAGAAGTTCAGTGATGCAATCCTGCTAATAATTACCAAAACCTGGTCATTTTGCATTTGCAAAATATATGCATTTTAACGTAACTTGGTATTTGAATTGCATTCTGCATTATCTCATGCTCTATATTTCATAGAGGTGCATGCCTGACATTCACATCCCTACGTTACCACTGCCTTTCCTGCCCAAGAATCCAACTGTTCAATTTGTGCTCATGTGCCTCCTTGAGATTCTGCTGGAACATGCCCAATTAATGCCTGAACATGACCCCTTTGTGTGGATTCATGCACAGTTATATGCACAGCCAAGCTGCCCGTCCGGACACACAGCCTCACACCCAAGCCTCCATTTCTCAGCAGGAATCCCGCAAACCAGATGTCAAGTGCATATTTCCTGAGCATTTTATGGGATCCACAGAGAGGCTCTCACAGTATGGTTCAGGCCTAAGTTTAGTGCAACTTGTCAAAATGAATTGTTTCGTTTCTGTACCACAAATGCCAGGTTGCAAGAAAAAAATTTTTGGAAAATTCTGCATAATAGTGTAGGCTTTCATGTTCTTAATTAAAATCTCATGGACTTGTGGTGGGATAAGGTCCTGGGCTCAGGTGGGAGTATGGGCATCCTTTCTTAAACAAGGTGGAAACTAGGACCATCGGTACCCTCTGTCTCAACTTCTTCAACTACAAGGTGACTGAAATAGTATCTCATTCTTCGAGCTGGATGACATCCTCAAAGGTCCTTGGGCAGACTCCATGACAAGAGGACACAGGGCAGAGTTTCAAGGAGGAGCTCTCTCTCCATCACCTAGAGAAGTGCACATGTTAACAGCAGGTCATTCAACAAACACTCATTTGCTCTCTGGGCTTTTCCTAACCTGCCATCCCCTATAGGATTTCATAATTGCAAGGTAGAATTCTTGTTCCTGAATCCCTTCTGGGTCACTGGCATTTACAAAGAAGAGGATGCCTTTATTTGCATAATAGTTAATAGCTTAGTCTCTGGCATCAAAGAGAGATGGGTATGAACACTGATGCCGCCACTCAGTGAAGAAACTGGCCAATCCAAAGACTCAGTTTTCACATGTGTAAAATGGAGATGGAGTATATGCATCTCATTCAGTTTTAATGCCAGTCAACTTAGGTATGTGTATTGTGCTCTACCCTCAATCTTTGCATAGGCAACACTCCGTAAATACCAGCTATTATTCATGGCAAATACTATTGCTGATATTATTATTATTTTTTCCTTATTGTTGCTATTGATTCGGACCCATTCATCTCTTTCCTCAAGTGTGTTATAAGATAGAGGTCTTTTGGTGACATCAAAAACAGTGTACAAATTCTGCTTTCTGAATTAATGGCCCCATATTGTAGGCCCCTCTCTGCTGGGTTGCAGGAACACACTGAACTTACCACAATTACTGATTTGATTTATAGTTCCTAATTTTCTCAGTTATCAGTAAGTCAGGCACAATCTGCCTTTCCCAGCCTGCTAGGCCCTTAGCACCGAGGGCTATCGTGAGCAGCCTTCCCGCTTGAGCCAAGCTTGCTCAGTGGGTTTGGAGCCAGCAGCAGCTGGCAGAGTATGGAGCACGTGTGACTGCGGGATACCGGGCATCTGCGCTTGGCTTGTTCTACGTGTCCTAAAGGCCATGATGCTGCTGTCCTCTTTTCACCCCAGCAGGCCACCACCTTAGCTTTTCCTGTTCAGGCACTTGTAGCTTTGCCTCAAATACTGGTTTGTGTGTCTGGGTCTCTGCACTCACTTGTCGGTCTCCACTCTTGGGGCCCAATGCCCAGGCTCCGATGGACTGATCTCCTGGAGCGACATAAAGGTCTTCAAGCCCACTTGACTTGGGTGTCATCTACCACCTGTCATACGTACCCCTTTTATCCTTCCTGTTCAGTTTTTTTTTTTTTTTTTCTTTTTCTGAACTAATTCCATATGAAGTCCAACCTACTCTGCGGCCCTACTCTAACGATAGCAATCGGCATTGATCTTTTGCTTCTTGGTATCTCACTTTAATATGTATCATAATTTCCTTGGTGCATGTTTTGTCTTCTTTGCAGGTGGAGACCATCCATTTCTTTCTTTGTATCCTTCTCTTGTCGGCCCCAGACACAATATTTGTTAATGGATAGACTAATTACAGGATAAAGGAAGCTCTTTTTACATTTACATAACTAAAAATTTTGGATATTTTCAATATGTACATATTTTAGAGAAAATAAGCATATGTTTTAACTGAAGGACTGCTACTATTAGAGTGCTAAGACCTTGGTTCAAATCATAGATCTTCTACTTCCTCACCTGTTGTCTTCGGGCTAGAAAGGTAATCTTTCTGACTCTCAATTTGATCGTGTTTACAATAATGATAATATATCTACTAGTGGTTCACCTTGAGGATTAAATTAGCTAAACTGTGTGAAAATACTTGGGAAAGCATTGTGCTACTTTTATAGGAAATCCTATATTTTATTTAAAGACTTCATCAAAATGAATTTCTTATATCACAGCCATATAAATATTGAGTTTTAAACAACTGATTTTCCTTCCAGAATGAACTTGAGTACATTTTTGGTCCCCATTTGCAGATGTATTAATGATTTGAAGCTGTTAACCACTGATGACCTTACAGTTAAGAAGATCCTGGCTGTGGATTGGTAGGGCTCGGATTCAGGTCCCACATGGGAAGAGAATATACCAAATGGTAGCTGCTGACCTCAAGCCGTGGGATGGGAAAGGAAAAATTCTTAAAAAAAAAAAAAAAAAAAAAAAAAAAAGACAATTGAGCACAAATCATTCGTTCTACGCAGGATAAACCATCACTTTGTTCTGAGCAGGAAGTATGCTCACATCCCCCACTCCCCAAGGGTGGGCTCTGGGAGCCAGGAGAGAATTCGGACACTGATGATGCGGGAGCCTCCCAGTGGTGTTGAAAACAAAAATAAAAGGCTGGATTTGACTTTGATTCTTCTCTTATATCAGTTACTTTTTTAAAGCCAATTACTTCGAGGGAATATTTGTCTTTCCTGTTCAGCAAATTATTTATTTAAATAGTTCTTAAGAAACAGCTCTTCGGAATTCTGTTTAGGAGGATGCTTTGAACATCTAAGATACCAAACTCCTTTATTAGTCATATGCTGTGCATCCCTAATCAGATCCCTTTACACGGAGGCTTGAAGCCTCTCTGCTCAGACAGTGCTCATAGGAAATGATGAGCTGCTCTCTTGGCAGCCGCAGCAGGGTTAGACGTGCAGCATGCCACTTAAATGGTTTCTTTTAAACACAGTGGGCAAGGTCTTTAGTCAACATTATTCCTCAAGGAAAAATGTTATTATGCTCTGCAGAGTTCATGAAGGAGAAGCATTCGATGGCGTACAGAGCTGGTGGCATTTACCTGTTGGCATTGACAAGGAGTTATTTGAAGACACGACAATGTCATATCACAGCCTTTGGCTGAAGGCATACAGTAAGTGCTTGCTAAATTAGTGATTGTATGGGTAGAGTCCAGCCATGCTCAGGATATTTAAATTCTCTCTATGGCATTCTTGTCAGCCAAGTGCTTGTTCAGCCTGTTCTAGCACGTCCCCCTTGACAGGGAACTCCTGACCTCTGGACACAGCACAACAGGCTGAATCTACTCAAAAATGAAAGTGCTTGGTTTTGTCTTCCCAGTCCGTGCCTTGCTTCCATTACTGTTAGCATCTTTCCCCACCTTCTTAAACCAATATGGTCTAAATGCTCTCTTCTCAATACCTCCACCACCTGATCAGAGTCCACTCCCAAAAAAGGTTCTGGCAAATCCTTCACTCTCAGGTATAAAAAAGTAATGGTAGTGGGGAAGCAGATGTGGCTCAGGCGACTGGGCTCCCACCTACCACATGAGAGGTCACTGGTTTGGATCCCAGTGCCTCCTAAAGAAGACAGCGAGCTGGCGCGACGGGCAGGTGCAGCAAGCTGACACAACAAGAGACACAAGAAGAAAAAAACATAATGAGAGACACAACAAAGCTGAAGCAGAGGTTCCTGGTGCTTCCTAAGGAACACAGCGAGCTGACAGGCAGGTGCGACAAGCCGACGCAGCAAGATGATGCAACAGAAATGTGGGGAGGAAAAATGCAATGAAAGACATAACAGAAGCAGGGAGCAGAGGTGGCTCAAGCACTTAGGCCCCTCTTTCCCACATCAGAGGTCTTGGGTTCTGCTCCCGGTGCCTTCTAAAAAAGAAACAAGGAAGACTAACAGACACAGCAAGTGCAAACAAAAGGGGACGGGGAGAAATAAATAGAAAGAAAATAAATCTTAAAAAAAAAATGTAATGGTAGTTCGGAGGACTACTTCTGTCTTGGGGTCATTTGCATTTGATCAGAACACAAATCTTTTAAATGAAAAAAATTTCATCTCTATGAGTAAAATTACAGGCAATTTATCAATGGCTGGAAGAAGATGCTTTCATTCCCCTCCCACCCCCCAAACAGTGCCAAGGACTTTTAGGACCCTGAAATCATGTGTTGTGGGCAGATGTCTCAGGCGATTGTGCAGAGTCAAGTGCCTTGTACTAGAGGAAGTATAAGCAAGCATCACGGACTGTTATGTCCTCAAGGTCAACAAACTCTACTTCTTTCTTCCCAGGTATTTTGCCTTATCATCCTTCTTTTATCAATGACAAAATACTTTCCATTTTAAGCATTGCTGAACATGATGTCTTTTATTGTTTTCCTAGTAAGTTACTTCCTGTGTTGTTGGAAATACAAAACATTTTTGGAATGCCGCATTGTTGAAATGTTCCACCTGACAGTTGATGCTTTCCTTCTCCTGAGACTAGATGAGCATTTTGCATAAAGGGAATGATTTGGGGAGCTCTCTAATCCATCCTGATGAAAGCCACTCGGTGTGAGCGGGCAGCCAGCACTGGTCAAGGAAAGCAGGTCTGAGAGCCTACCCCAGACCCGGGGCTGGCAGTAGCGGAGGCTCTGGGCACATGCTTAGGCACGAAGGTTTGTAAACCCGGTCCCCTGGCCCCCCCACTCCTCGTGGGACCTGCTGCAGCCTGGGAAGGGTTTCGAATGAATTTGTCCTTGTTCAGGGATTTTCAGAATATGTCAACAGAGAAGGAAAATGTTAGAATTAAAGGAAGAATGTGCGTGTCGCTCTTGTCGCCTGATTGGTTCTGGTGGGCGTGCCCTGCCCTTTGGGGCCAGAGTAGTCTTTTGAAATGGAGGACTTGCCCAGGTCTGGAAAGATCCTGCTCCCGTTGCCATGCGGGAAAGAAAAGCGCGGAACGAATGCATTCTGTTTACTGCTAGCTGCTCCCAACCAAGGCTACAAACCCAGATACCAAAGTTGCAGTGGGAACTGCAAAACAAAAGCAAGAGTGTGGCCGCTTGGGGAGAGGGAGAAGGGATTGTTCCGAAGGAGAAAAGACAGCCTGCCGATGGTCAGTGCACTTGTGTAGATGTGGGTGACCGCAAGGGCACAGGCACACACACAAGCGGAGGACTGAGCCCGAGAGCCCATACCTACAGAGCGTGATGGATGGTTCAAGGGTAGGACGCAGGGAACATACTTCCCTCCCTTGTATAGTGAGGGTTTAGGATCATTAGGACCTGAAGTAGAAAAAAGGAAGTAATTTGACAAAATGCCCAGAGGCACCTCATATTAAACATGGCATTTTTCACATATGTGCAGGCTTCGTTCAAAATGGGCATTGCCTCTAAAAGGGAGAGCTTGAAGAAATGCAGACAGAGAGCGGACGTTCAGTTATGGGAGCGAATGACGCTGTGGATGATAAGCAAGGAAAAGCACACTGCTTGAAAGGCACATAATCAAAAGCATTTATGTACGGTTCAGAAAGCAGTACGCGTGTGCATTTGCGTCCAGCAGATTTGGCATTCTGCACTTTGCTTGTTTAATATTAAAATGTATTTGTCTTCTATGAATACTTTGTAGGAAGACTGAAGAAATGTGGCATTAGACGTGATTCTTAGTTTCTACACTGTTGCTGCCTTGTTGTGCAACCCTGGAGAAGTCAGATCATCTCTCTGGCTGTCACTGACAAAATAGACAAATTGGTCTTGAGGTATGTCCCAGCTCTAAAATGCTATGGTTTTATTAGTTGGGTTGTCCAACTATATTCCAGGCTAATGAAACTATGCATATGTATTGGAGCTGGGCAGACAAATGGTAGGAATAAATATGAGCGAAATCATGAAAATAATCCTGTAAGGAAAAGGAAAATGAGCATATGGAGCAAAAAAAAGTATATCATTTCAACTTAGAAGCAGATGCCGAAGGTCAGTTTAAGGATTCCTGCTGCAGATTTACACTCTGTCTGAGCATCTTTACTGAGGAGTTACTGTGTGCTAGAGGCTGGCATCTGAGATGAGCTGGGGCTCTTTTCCTGTCCCCCGGGGCCTGGCAACCCAGTGTCTCCTGTGTCGTGGATGGTGGAGGGGGCACTGTGGGCCTCAGGCCCAGTTCTGCCCAGTGTCGTCGTGGGTTTGAATTGCAGGGTGAGGCCAGCTACCTTCCCCTGCCAGGCACAACAGGCCACACAATCCTGGGCCCCACTAAAGCCCAATTGACTAGTGTGGCCCAAGTGATAGGAAGGAAAAAAGGAGTTTTCTAGGAGTGGGGTAACGTGCCCAGGTGGACAGATGGTATTGGTGAAATTACCGTTACAAATATTTTTCTATTGTAATAGGTCCAATATTTTTTCCCACCCTATTATTATTTTTTAAATATGTTTTTATGACAGAAGTTGTAAACTTACAAACCAATCATGCACATGTGCAGAATTCCCATACAACACCCTTCTATCAACACACCACTCTGAGGTAGAACATTTGTTACAGATTGTGAGATAATATCATCAGACTATTACCAGGTCCATAGCATACATTTAGCACACTCTTTCCATACTTCCCCAATATCAACACAGTTTATCTTTGAAATAGATGCATGAACATTATATTATTACTGTTAACCACAGTCCATAGGTCACTCCAGTTGTATTTTTCCCATGCTTCTCCACATTCCCACCACCCTGCAATAGTGATGTACATCTGCTCTAGCTCACAGAGGACACTCTTGCATCTGTACCATCAACCACCATTCTCATCCACCTCTGGGTATATTGTGCTATTCAGTCCCTAGATTATCCTCTAGCTTTCTGTCAATGGGCATTTACATCCCTAGACCACCATTTTCAGCCACATCCCCATTTATAAACCAGTTGTTACTTACTATAATGTGTTACCATCAACTCTGTACATTTCCACACTTTTACAGTAAAGCTAATTAAAACTTCTACATACATTAAACATCACTAGTCCATCTCAGTCCTCCTCTTATCTCCTTTAAGAACCCATCACTTACCACCAGGTCTTGAAGATGGTTTCCTACATTTTCTTCTAGAAGCTTTATGGTTCTTGCTTTTATATGTAGTTTTTTGATCCATTTTGCATTAAGATTTGTATAAAGTGAGAGATAGGGGTCCTTTTTCCTTCTTTTAGCTCTGGATATTCAGTTCTCTCAGCACCATTTGTGGACTGGACTTTTCTGCCAAAGCTAGGTGGGTTTGACAGGTTTGTCAAAATCACTTCACCATAGAAGTGAGGGTCTGTTTCTGAACCATCAGTTTGGTTCCATTGATCTGTGTGCTGTCTTTATGCTAGTACCATGCTGTTTTACCACTGTAGCTAGGTAATATAGTTTAAAGTCCAGAAGGGAGAGTCCTCCAAACTTGCTTTCATTTTTAAAATGTTTCTGGCTATTCAGGACCCCTTCCCCTTCCAAATAAATTTGATAATCATGTTTTCCATTTATTAAAAAAATGCTGGTGGAATTTTTATGAGGAATGTATTGAATCTGTATATCAATTTGAGTAGAATTGATATCTTAATGATACTTAGTCTTCTAATCTGTAAGAATAGAATGTTCTTTCAATTATTTAGGTCTTTTTTGATTTCTTTTAAAAATGAGTTGTAGTTTTCTGAATATAAAATCCAGCATTACATCGTTCGTTAAGTTTATTCCAAAATATTTGAATTTTATCTGTCATATTTTATTTTCACCACTCTTTTGACACTTGTAGTTATTTTTACTGATAAAATCTTCATTTCTAGACTCTCTTCCAAGTCTCTCTCTCCTGTCTTTTCTTTTCAGACTGTAGCACACCCTTTAGTATTTCCTGCAAAGCTGGAAATACTCTTGGTTGCAAACTCTCTTGGTTTCTGTTTATCTAGGAATATTCTAAACTCACCCCCATTTTTGAAAGACAGTCTTGCTGGATATAAGATTTATGGCTGGAAGTTTTTCTCTTGCAATATCTTAAATATATCACACCACTGTCTTCTTACATCTATGATTTCTGATGAGAAATTGGTACTTAATCTTATTGGATCCCTTATATGTTATGCAGTGTTTTTATCTTTGCTGCTCTCAGAATTCTCTCTTTGTCTGTGGCATTTGACATTCTGATTAGTTTGTGTCTTGGAGTTGGTCTATTCAGATTTTTTTGGGTGGGAGTACGTCGTGCTTCTTGGGTATGGATATCTATGCCCTTCAATAGGGTTGGGAAATTGTCTCCCATTATTTCTTCAAATATTCCTTCTGCCCCTTTTCCCTTTCTTCTCCTTCTGGAATGCCCATGACGCATATGTTTGCATGTCTCTGTCATTTAGTTCCCTGAGACCTTGTTCAATTTTCTCCATTCTTTGCTCCATCTATTCTTTTGTATGTTTGCTTTCAGAGGCCATTTCTTCAAGCTCATCAATCCTTTCTTCTGCCTCCTCAAATCTGCTATTATATGATTCCAGTGTGTTTTTAATTTCATTTCTTGCACCTTTCATTCCCATAAGATCTGCTATTTTTCTATGCATGCTTTCAAATTCTTTTTTGTGCTCATCCAATGTCTTCTTAATATCCTTAATCTCTTTAGCCATCCCATTGAATTTTTAAAGGAGATTTGTTTGAACATCTACGATTAGTTGTCTCAACTCCTTTATGTCATCTGGAGGCTTATCTTGTTCCTTTTACTGGACCATATCTTCCTGTTTCTTGGTGTGGATTGTAATTTTTTGTTGGTATCTTGGCATCTGGCTTAGATGTATTTATTCTGGGTGCAGTTTCTCTCTTTAGTTTAGGGCTTTCTTGCCCTTTCTCCCTTGCTGGTTGTGTAATAGGAGCCAAGGCTGTAGCTGGTGCTGTAAGCTGTGGAGGCTTGAGCTGCCAGCATTGCCCCAGGGACCAATGAAACTTCCCCCACCTTTCTCCTTTGCCAGGGGTAGGGACAGAGTCATAGCTATGTGTAATAATCCAGGTTGTGCAGGCTTAGACTTTAGTTGTCCAGAGAGACTGATGAAGCTTCACACCCCTTCCTCCCTTGCCTGGCGTGGGGATGGAGCTGCAGGTGTGGGCAGCAATCTATGCCATGTGTTTCCAAAATAACTGCAGCTGCCCCAGCTGACTCCCGACTATTCAGTCTTCCTGCCGAATGTATCTTCAGTTACCTGGAAAGGCTGGTGCAGGGCCCGCCAACTTCCTCCCGGCTGGAGGTGGGGCTGAAGCCTAGACTAGGGCTGTGGGCCACTCTGTGTGAAAGAAGCCGTTCCCTACAGTCACTGTGATTTTCAGTCAGCCAGGCTTTCCCCTCATGCCGGGGGCGGAGTCAAAATGGTGGCTACCGGCCTCCTTCTGACATGGAAAGGCTCAAACCTTAGCTGTTCTTAGGGTTATACTTTAGCCCTCGGAATTTACTAATCAGTAGCTGAAATCGGTGGCCAACCGTCTCTTCCTCCCCTGTTTTTGGGAAGTGGAGCTTCCAATTCCAGCCACAGAATAGCTCCTGAAGTGGCCTGTGCCTCCAGGGGAAGATAGGCACTGGCCTCCGGGTGTGGAGGGCTCTACTTACAAATCTTCTCTGCAGGTGGGCATCTCCTCCTTCATTCTTTCACGTATGCTGCAGGATGCTCTTCTGGTCTCTGAAGTATCAAACAGGTACTTTATTTATTTATTTATTTATTTATTTATTTATTTATTTATTTATTTATTTTAATTTATTTTTTATTGTGGGTAAAAATCAAAATTTTCACAATAAATACCAATATTTGTAAAATGATATATAAATATATATGCATATATGTGCATTTGCTTACAAAAATGTTATTTATATATATAAAAATATATTTTAAGAGGTGCTTAGATTACCCAAAATATTACACAGAACCCACTGGGATTCCCATGTTGCCCACCTCCCACACCTCCCACCACATCCCACACAAACATCTCCCACAAGTGTGGCCCACCAATAGCTCTGGGTGATTACTAACTGCCCTGTAGCATGAGCTGACTCTTTCTGCCTCCATCTTGCTGGTTGTAATAGGTCCAATATTTTGCAAATAGAGTGGCTCATAATTCTCCTCTATGCATCATGTTTCCTTGTAGTTTCTACAGTCAAGGCTGAGTCCAACAACTTATGGGGCTGGTAGCAGAGACCAGGTACAGTGCTGAGGTAAAGTCCATTGTTTGCCAAAAGTCTCAAAGCTGACTTTCTTGACTTTTTCAAGAAAGTAGTGGTTTTAAAAGCCAGGTTTTATGGAGAGAGTAGTGAGAAGAAGGCGTTTCTGAATGACACCAATTCACACAAAGAGGGAGGCCTGGATAGACCTGTCCTCATCTCCCCCTCTCTCTGGGTCACATACTGGTCCATGTAACAGCAAGAGGGTCCAGAGTTTCCCCCACACATTCCAGGGAGGAGGAGCTAAATGTCCCACATTTAGTTATGATTTTGGCTAGGTCAAGTGCATGAGTGAGTCCACAGGGGCGTGAAAATGGGCTCGGAGTGGAGGGCTGTAGGGTAAGGCAATCATCAGGGACAACAGAATCTCTAATTCCTTCCATAACATGCTATTTAATGAGCCACGTGATATTCAGTTGTAAAGATGTGCCATATTTCACTCAAGAATTTCTCTCTTTTTATGCAATATGGCAATTCCAATTTCTTAGCAAAATTATACTTTAAATCAGGAACACCAAGGCAGTACTTGGAAACATTTCATTTTCTGTCTTCATTGTTACCAATGAAGAGGAGTTCCTCCTTTGGATCGTGATTACTCCATGGCCTAGACCACGGAACATAAAAGCAAACCAAAACAGACCCGTTGAATGGGAAGTACCAGGGGAGGAGGTGCGCTCGAGAGCCTGTGTGTTTAAAAGGCTCCACAGGTAATGCTGCTGTGCATCCAGGCTTAAGGAGCTCTTACTAACGAGGGCACCGAGATGCCATTCTCTACTTACAGATTTAAGGAGCAGTTTGCTTCTAAAGCTGTTGCCCTTGGGATATAATCTTAGGTAAGGTTCTGAATTTCTTTAAGGAAGAAACACACAAGGAAAAAACAAACAGATAAAAAAAGCCCAAGTCTGCTGGTGCTTGCTGAGAAACGTGTGTTTTCCCCTACCTTGCCATGAGGCAAACAGCTGAGTTTACGCTTGAGCAACATGGGTACTAGCTGGGCATATACAGTTTTGCTCCATGCGCTTTATAGGGATATGTCCGTCATTTTCTATGTATAGGGGCATAGCCGAAGAACCATTCAAGTGGAAGTTAAGGCAGCATTTTCTCCAACTCATGTGTGTTAAGAAAGAGTAGAAAAAGATTTGATGGCCAAAATAAATGTGTAAAATGAAATATATGTACTCCCATGGGATGTCACAATTGATACTAGAAAGGTTTAAGGTGATGAGAGGAGTCCTACAGTGGGAAGAATTATTTAGTTCATTTTTTGACCCAAGGGAGACCTTTAGCCTAACATTTTGTGGGACACTGGTGCATTGTGGGACACCACTTAGGAAACATTGGCCTATGACATTTTATGGAGAAGGCTTAATAAATAGCCCTCCAGCTACTGTGGGAAAAAATGGGCTTTACCTCAACTCCTGCCTGTATAGATTGGTTTTAGTAATTCATCCCAATGATACCACAATCTTTCCAAGCCTCGATTTCTTCACTTCTAAAATACGGGCAATATGAGGACCAAGCGAATTAGTATACTTAGGCGTCTGCCATAGAGCAGAAATTTTATAGATGCTGATCATGATTATACTTGGTCCTACCCTTTTCAAGATTTTCCTAACAGTGGCTGAAGTCACAGCACACAATCAAGGGCAAGGCCAACCCACTTCCATGCCTGGCAGGGAGAAAAGACATGCCTGTGTTTTCTTACCTGACCCTGCTCTCCCAATACCAAAGCCTCTAAGCTTTTTAAGGTGGAGAACATGAATTGCACACCATCAAATCCCCAACACAACGCTATCATGTTCTGCCTGGAACTGTCTAATAGGGCAGCCAAACTCCCAAAAGTGATATATAGTAGCAATTGGGTGTTGTCCAAGGTTTCTTGTTACATTCTCTATCTTATATGTTCTACTAAAATATATGGAGTTCTCTCCTCTTGGGGAGAATGAAGCTTAGCATTTCTGGAGACTCAGAAGTAAGAGTGGATGAGGGGCGTATGGCAGGAACTTCAGGTTAGACCAGACTTTCCAAAGGAGACAGGCACCTCCGTTTCCCCAGCACTGCACCTTCTGCAGTCTCCAGCTCGCCTCCATGTGTGTGGTTTGCTGCTTGCAGAGCACGTCATTTTGAAAAATCTCTCACCCAGTCAAATGCAGAGCATCAATTTTCCTGTCAGTAGGGAGGACTGTGCTCGTGGTAAAGAGTCCTCAGGAAGTGGAGGTGGGGATGCAAAGAAGGACCTGGCACTCACCCATTATCCCATGCATGCAGTCACTGAGCTGGGCACTTCACTTTCTTACCTCTCAATCCTCACAAAAGCTTTATGAGACAGGTGTTATATCATCTCCATGTTAGAAGGCACCAAGGATATAAGTAAAGTGCCAAGTACACAGCATAGGTGCCCTCAATAAAACAAAATGAAGTCTTTTTTTTTTTTTTTCAGATGGGGAAACAGGCTCAGATCCATTTAGCAACTTGTTCAAGGTCATGGAGTAAATAAATGGCAAAACCAGAATTTGAACCAGGTATTCCGACTCAAAAATTATACAGTTTCTGCTATCAGGCACAGCTTTCCAGAATAAAAACGGAAAAAGGGACTTTGCCTTTGGTGGTAAATGCTTCTCTCTTCCTCTCTTTTGTTTTAATGTTTTAAAATTGTGAAATGTGACACAAACAGAGAATAATGAAATAATCATGAGAATGTCTTCATGCATTATTATAAGGCTATCCCCGGGAGATCACCACCCTGTTCTGGAGGGAGAACATTTGCAGCACTCCAGAAACCTCCGCCACAACCCCCACGCTCATCCTGGGAAAGGGTAGCCTCTTCCCGGCTTTTCTCTGTAGGTTGCATACACCTCCCAACACTGTAGTTTAGTTTGTCCTGCTTTGAAGACACCTCAGGACACCAGCAAGTGGCCTCCACTGAGAATTGTGGCAGCAGGGCCTTGCCAGGGCTCTCAGCATCTGCTCCCCTGGGCAGGCTGTCTCCTCAGTGGCCCTGGTAAAGACAGACTTCAAAGTTTAGAAAGGAGCTGTCTGGGCAGTGGCTGTCAAAGGCACCCATTCAGGGTTCATGGGAATTCTTTTCTCCACTGGGATGCTATGGGCACTCTCTGTGGACTGTGCTGTGCAACTTCCCCCTTTTCAGACTCTTAGGTAACTTACCTGAGCAGATGGACTCGTTTTCCTGGTTTGTCTGGTTTTGCTCCTCCCGACTGGCTTGACCAGTTAACCAGGCAATGATATTCTTCCTGTGCTTCTGCTCTCCATCTCTGCTTCCCCCAATTCAAGGCCCGGAATGAACTCCTGAGCCTTAGTGTCCACCATTTCTTGATACCTGGGTTTGTCCTCTGCGATTCCACACCCAATACTGAGCCTGCGTAGCTCAGCCACGGTGGTTTGGAAAAGGCCCTTGCCCTCCTCCTTCCCAGGGACAGAGGCCTATGGCCCGGGATCCACATGGCTTATTAACACTCTGTATAGATTGACATTAAAACACTCTGGCAAACACGTTTTAGAAGAGCTCCGGGGAAAGAAACTTCCTCAGTCCTTTTCACACACCCAAACGCAAATGCTGTTTATGACCTTGTAATGCTATATAGAAGTTCACAAAAGAAAAGTGCCAGAAAGTGCTTCCGGGTAAGATAGACACTCAAAAAGTAAGACATTTATATAAAAAAAAAAAAAAAAAAAAAAAAAAAAAGTCAGGCTCTTCCTCCCCAAATCCTTTCCAATGTTAAAGATCCAGAAAGTTGAAAGGAAAACGAGTACTCCTTGATTTTTCAAGTGCTTTGGGCCTTCCACCTTAATTACCTTCTCTAGCCGCAGCCTGAGAGATTGGCACTCATACCAGAGCACTTTTGCCCCCTGCTCTGAAGACACAGCCTCAGGGTCATCCCAGGCCACTCTTTGGGCTTGGAGCAGAGGTCTACACACAGTGGATTTGGCTGTCTTGCTGCAGCACCAGCTGGTTGTCTATGGAATGAAAGAATTGAAAGAGTATTTTACACCATGGAAATTGTCTTCCAGGCCCAGATGGACCAGCGCAGTTCTAGCTTTGACAGGCCAGGATAGATATATTCAGAAAGCCTTCCAGCTATTTAGTACCTCTTCCAAAACACTGTCAGCACCCATGCTAGGATGCAGGCAGTGGGAAGGAAGTCTAAGTAGGGAACTAAGCCTAGTTAGTATATATTTGCATAATTATCTCGAAGTGAATGGTTGTGTGATGGGGGGAAGGGAGGAGGTCGCCCTCAGACACGGAAAGGCGGGAGGCCTTGGAGCCTGTCTGGGTCAGTGCTTCTGGACCCCTTCAGACAAACTCTTGTAAAATTTAAGTGTCAGGTTAAGAAAAAGCAAAGTGCCTTCAAATCAGCTCAACCGGGACCTAACAGAGCTAAGTGTGGGCCCCAGGACCTTGGGCATATCTCCTGTTCTCTCTAGGGCAGGGGTCAGCCTGGGCCTGCTTTTACTGGTGGCACCTCCTGGAGGGTGGAGGAGAGGAGTGGGCCAGCAAGATCTCTGGGATTATCAGGGATCAAAGATGCTCTGCAAAAGCAAGTATTTTAAAAGCAGGCTTATAAAGATACTATAGAATTCATGGCAGCAGCACTCTGCATTTAAATATAGCTCTGTGACTGTTAGCAAAATGATGTGGTTATGAGCTGACTATTAATATAGCTGTTTGCCTGAGACAGATGAGGTGGGGGGGAGAGAGAGAGAGAGAGAGAGAGAGAGAGAGAGAGAGAGAAAGTCTTCACCTCAATTATGAGACACCTTCATCTGAATTATGAGAGCTCATTTATTTTTAGGTCAAACGTCTCTTCCCCCACCCCCTTTGGAGTAGACTTTACTTTTTTGCTTCGAAACTTCTCAAATTAGAGCTTCCAAGAATTATAAAATTTATCAGTCAAGAAAACCCTTGAGCCTCATGAGCTTCTTTGGTTGGAGAAATTCCTAACATGCTGTAACTTTTCCCCATTCGTGGCATCTTGATAGTTTCATAAAATTTCTTCAAGCTCCCTAGACTCACACATCTGAAAGGATCACAGTGCAATGTTTGATATGAAATTTGGTCTTAATGCCTTGCATAATGAAACCCTGAGGTTTTTGTCCCTCCTCTTTTTTTTTCTGTTCTGTTTTTTTTCTTTTTGCATCAATACCTAAAACATAAAGCTAAACCCCAGTTTCATGATAATCTATACTTTAAAAATCACTCAAGTCATTTTTACTGCTTTAAATTTTTTCTTTCCACACATTGAAATAAGTACTGCTCTTTTTAGGAGAGAATTCCTAATTGGGTTTTGACAGACCAGTAATTAATTATTGGACTGTCCCTTGCCTTCTGTAGCTCTAGTCTGCGATGGCCGATGATAATAAGCTTGGGCTAAACCTCCTGAAAAGAACAGCTCTGGAGGGGAACAGCTTCTCTCAGGTAAGGCAGCCGACTTCTGCTCTCTGCCGCAAACGATTCTGTGTTTAACGTGAAACACCAGACTGTTTGGTTATTAGCCAATTCTTTGTAAATAGGGGGGAAATTCTCTCCTGTGGCAGGCCATAACAGGCCAATGTGGTCGAGATTTTGACCAAGATATTCATTAAAAGAAAGAGAAAAGTATGAATGTTATCTTTTCCTTGGGAACCAAAATTAGGCAACTTAATTGGGTTGGCTTTAAAGGAACTGCAAATGCCTAAAATTTTCATTTTTGAGTCAACATTGCTCTAAATAATACAGAGGGAGCCAGGGTGCTCAGAAGAGAAAAGTTTCTTCTAAGTAATCCAAAATGAAGTCTTTCCTTGTCATTCTAGTTACCAATCACAGGATTAAGTTTTCAACTAGATGCCTGAGTCAATTTGAAGCATTTCCTCTCAATTTAATCAGTGTGTATTAATTAAGCACCCACTGTATATGCTCTTGGAGAAAGCCGTTTCTTGCAGTATATTATTTTTCTTAAGACTTTTCCATGGTTAAAGTAGTTTCCCCTCAAATCAGTCCCTTGAAATGAAATGTATATCCTGAAATGAAATTTCTGAATCTACGAATTTCTAAAAGGCATAAAGTCCCTGAAATTTCTGAATGTATAAGTTCCCAGTAGGCTGTTTGCCTATTCTAGTATTGAAACTCCTTTGGGCTAAGTGTCTTGTTGACTTTCACTCTCCATGTGAAATTGAGTATGAGTTATTACACTACATACTATAATGAGAAAGGTCGGAAAGCATTCTGCTTATTCTTCATCATTTCTTAAACACATGTGTGAGATATACACAGTTATGTTTCTGTTAGGACTTGCTGATCATTTGTTGGAAGGTCTCTACCGAAAACACCAAATCTCATTAAAAAAAAATTCTGCCTTTTGAGAGAGCTGAACAATACTTCAAGATGCAACTCCCTTCTCAAACACAGGAGGGTGTGATCTTATTTTATTTTAATTTTTGTTGTTTTATGCTCCTTTTTTTATGTATTCATGGATATTTCGACTTTAAGTTAATCAAAATTATTGGACATGTTTTTCATGGTGGCCATGTTTGCTACAAAGCATTTTGTCGTTAAGAATGTCAGAAATATTCGGCTGAGCCTTCATATTTGGTTTTGGCTTAAGTTCCAGTTACGCTAATTACTGAAGCGGAATTGAGATTTCCTTTTCCCATTATTAAATCATATGACTCTGGTCATAATAGGCTGCATTATCCCGCCACAAAGGCATTGATTCTCCAATTGCTTAATGCATCCATCAGAGCTTATTTAGCTTCCTTCCAGGGACTCCTGGGTGGGGGCTGCAGAGAGAGAGCGAGGGTGTGGAACTGCTTGCCCGAGGGCTTGACCTGCATCCCCAAGGCAGGGATGAGTGATGTCATTGCAAGTTTATAAAAAAAAACCAGAGGAAGAATTACATTATTATTGCAACATTTTCAAACACCAGAGTCTCATTATGATAATGCAGTTTTTCTCAATCTGCATTTAAAATTTCACCTGACAAATCCTTTATGATTTTTTTTTTCCTACTGAATTATAAATTGAAACAGAATCTGGCCAGTGCCCATCAACCAGAAAAGAGGCAAGCTGGGAAAATGAACATTCTTCCCAGGAAAGGTGTGCTGCCGCCTTCCATGTTGGGGGGAAATGGGAGCAGCTGAATTCCAGTAAATTTCAGAAAACTGATCTTTGTGACTCCCACACAGCAGTTGGGCTTTAAGACTCATTTCACAGATAATTTATTGAGCAACTGGTATGTGTCCGGCTCTGCTCTAGACCCTGGAGCTAGAGCCAGAGCATTTGTAAACAGTTGGGGTGGCTGGTCTGGGTGATTCATGCCAGTTCCTGAGAGCTGATTATGCACCTCTCTTCCCAGCTCCTACTTCAGTCCTACTGGTAGCTTGAAATCTGCCATGGTGGAAGTATTTACACCATGGAAATCAGCCAGTACTACAAACCAGGCTTTTTTTCCTTTCTTTCAGAGAGCTGGTTGTTAAACATTTACCCGTACACCACTGCTTGTAGTCTCTTGGGGAGAGGGGAAACAAATATTAACCTATCAGTATGTGATAGGTCAATTGATGAGAAGTGCCATGAAGAAGAACAAATCCTAGCAGGGAGACACACAGAGCGATGGATTAAAAACCCTGAAACATGGTGCATTTTGCTTGCTTGTTTGTTCTAGTGGAAAACATTTAAGGGAATAAGGACTGACTGAAAAAGCATTTGAGTGGAGGAGGCAGGAGGCCCGGTGCTGGTTCTTAGATTCTGCTCTGTGATTCTTTGCGAGTCACTTAATATTTCTGAGCCTCGGTTTTCTCATTCATATAATAACTGGATGAGCCAAATGCTCTCTAGAATTGCTCTTTGCTCTGTGATTCTCTCCTGAGTTTTTAAACTAAACTTTTAGGTGGAACTGCTCCAGCCAGGCCAAAAAAGTTATATAAGAGCAGAAACAAATGCATAGAAAAAAATAATCATTACCAGATTCACTACAGACCTGAGTTGCATCTAAAGGTACTTTCAAAGGAACAGAGTCTTGGGATCAAGAAGAACCACATGAAATTGCTATCTGACTCAGAAATTTTTTTTTGGGGGGGTGGTGGAAATCAGTCTGCATGGAAGTGTTATCTAGAATGCTTGAATAGAAAGACCTACATATGTGTTATCACAGGAAAATACATTCACTTGAAAAAAATATATTTTTTAACATGATTAGTGTTATAGTACAAATAAAGCAAGACCCCAGCATGCTACAAAGTTTATATGCAACCAAAATGCCCCTGCTGTTCCTTCTCTCCTTCCTGCCATCCCACTGCAATCCTGTGCCCCTTATGAGCCAGAGGAGGCTGACAACAATGGCAATAAAACATTTCCTGGTTACCAAAGACCAGCTCCTGCAGTGTCTAAAATGCATTTCCCACCTGCTCCAAATGAGCACCATAGCGAGAAAGGTGGCTGTCCCCAGCCTGGGAAGGGATATGGTGGAGAGGGTTCCAAACCTGAATTTTACATTACAAGTTCACATCCCAGTTCTGCAGCTGACTAGCTGTGAATCCTTTGTCTTCTTCTCTGAGCCTAAGGCATTTGTTATTTTGTTTGTTTTCGTCTATAAAATGGAAAGAAGTCCTACTCACACCCAGAACTGCTCTATGGATTAAATTGTGATGATATACAAGAGGGTATTTACAAACTGAACAATCTTATAAATTATTATTACAGTGACATGTCAACCTGATTAGTAAAATATTTTTCTTTATATGGTTTTCCCATTCTGGCCACAACTACATTTGATGCCATTTAGATCAAGTTCTAAAGTCTCTTCCCAGTTTTCTAAGAAAGAAAATTTTTTATAATTGTCTGCACATAGGGGATTGCAGAGAGGGGAAGTGAAATCAGATTAGCCAGGGCTCAGCTTCCTACTGATGGGATATTTCAAAGCTGGAATAATTATAGTTTAGATGCTGAACCACAAACACATTGTCAATGATGAAAATAAGCTCTGTGGATGCCTGGATGTAGCAACACGTTTCTTTAGGACTTTGGAGGGCCCTGTTCACTGGAAAAAATGAAAGGGCAATAAAAAAGAAACATGAATATGAAAACTGCTTTTATTCTCATCTTGATTTCTTTCTCTTTCTGTCCATGAGCTTATTGTAGTTGCAGCCTGTCCTCTTCAGCATCACCAAAGCTTTTATATGACTTTAAATTTCAAAGCTACAGGTGGTCCGCAAGTGCCACACTTCAAAGACAGTTTTGATTAAATGAAACAATGTTTGTGTAACATGGACCCTGGATCTTTGAACTTTTCCTGTTTAATTCATCCTACAGAGGTTCAATTAGGAGAGATCAGAAGACACTGTGCCCTGAGCCATTTCCATCTGTCACTCAAGTTTGTCTTTTCAAATATCTTTTATATAAACCCAGGAACAACAATTTATTTTGAGAATGTAATAATCATAATTCAAAAGCCGCTTTCAAAGAGGCAATGGCCTTTGCTAGCGAGTGTGGAGGAGGCCCGCGTAAGCACTATTTGAAGTGAAATTGTAAGCTCTGGCAGGCTTGTGATTCTTCGCCGTGTTACAACTTGTCTTACTATTGATAACTTGCTCTTCCTGCCAACAAAATAATCTAGCCCGAGAGGCCCTGCATTTGGTGAGCCTTTGTATCAGTGACTGGAGCTTATTTCACGTCTGAATCTTGTGGTTTTTGCCTTCAGTGAAAGAAAAACTGATCCTAACAGTTTTAAACTTGTTAATTCAAGCCATATGTCAGAAAGCCAGTCTCCATATGGTGCCATACCACCTTATATTTACAGGGCGCTGCTTTTCAAAACATTATTCTAAAAGCTATCTCTGCCCCAAATTTAATACGTGGCACCCTGTGCTATTGACTACAGTCTTAAAAATATCTCAGCCTTCAAAAATCACATGCTGATATAGCAAAAAATCTGATTATTAAAAACTAATTACTGCCTGTTTTATTGGCAAAAATGTGCTAATCAAGTCATCGAGTAGAGACGTGTGCTAAAGAGGAGAACGCCTTGCCAATCCTCTGTTGCCAAATACGGCAAAAATAAAAGAGGAAACAGAGAAAGGAAAATCATAACCTTGTTGATGATAAATAAGACTCAAATGTTTCAATGCAAAGTGTCCACAACAGAAGCACAGGATCTCTTCCTGTTCTCGGCTTTGAGGAAAAAGCAGGAGTGAAGCGAGGACTCAACCAGCAAGAAAAAACCAACGCGGAGCAAGGACCTTCACTCCAGGCTGATGCCTTTCGGTTGGGGTCTCTAGCCAGCAATCCTACTGATCCGAAATATTAGGGAAGGTTCCCCTATTGAATTCCCTTCCCCAAACACCTACATGGCGACTACAGATGGATTAGAGCATAATTATCCTCAAACAGCTTTGTTTGATCTGCAGAGTCCAAGCAAGCCTGGTTTTGATTTGAGAGACGAGCTTTCGAATGCAGTTGGCACTGTAGAGACGGTCGTCGCGTGTTAAACATATCATTTCTTTCTTTTTCTGGATGAAGAAGGGAAAAAAAAGTGCTTTCCTTGCGTCTGGTTCCTGGTGGGCATTTTGCTTTAGAGACTCTTGGGAAGTTCACTGGCAGGATTCTTAGACACGGAGCAGCCTGCCCTGCAACACGGCTCTGTCTGCTTCAACTCGCTTTTCACCGAAACACTCGTGGGGTTTTTCTAGTGTGTGTTTCAAATTTTTCTCCCCTCTTCCCCCATATGCTTTCTCCTCTGTAACTGCTTACATTCTGAGATCCATCTTCATTTCCTCCCTCCCCTGTGGGAAAATCAAGAAATGGCGTGAGGCTTTTCTTTGAAACTTATGAAATGATCCTCAATCGTAAACAACATGTCAGCTAAAAATCCCACAATAGACTTTACTATTTTTGCCCCATGACAATATAAAGGTGGTTGTACGCATAGGTCCCAATCATGAGCAGTTAACTCAAGAGGAAGATCATTTCAGAGTCCACATTTAACCTTAAGTCTCAGTAATTACGCTGACTGATGCTGAGTTCAAAAACAGGACAGCTCTGGGTGGAGAGAGAAACGAGCTGTGCACTCAAGGAAAGGACCAGTGTCCTAGGCTGGTAACTCCGCCTAGTCCCAGTGGCATCCTGGCTTTGACCAAGCACAACCAGCAGTTTTCTGAAATTAAGAACACGTACCAGTGAATGAACTGGCTCAAGGATTGAAGGGGAAATCCATTCAGAACGTTGCCAGTG
Organism: Tolypeutes matacus; assembly: GCA_026826555.1. Classification (NCBI taxonomy): domain Eukaryota; kingdom Metazoa; phylum Chordata; class Mammalia; order Cingulata; family Chlamyphoridae; genus Tolypeutes; species Tolypeutes matacus. The sequence goes on along the minus strand of JAKSZT010054030.1, from coordinate 63,882,856 downwards.
AGTTTAAACTTCCAACCAATCAAGCCGTCACTGCGGACGATTCCCTTTCCTACCTCATAGGAGAGAGATTTGGTGTAAGAAGGATGCATTGTCCCTCTGGCTGGGTACAAGCCAGAGAAAAGGAACTCAGCCCAGCCCTGAAACCAAGGATTGATGCTTTCTTCTGAATATGAGTTAAAACCAAACCCAAATAACCCACTACATGATATGGCGCCCTGCTATTTGCAGATGACCTTTAGTAAAGACTGAGAAATAATAACACACTGTGATTTCTGATGGCAGATTAGCCGGATAATTATCTCAGTCTAGGAAAGATGACCTTCCTAATAACGGCTCACTCAAGTTTCTTTTGTGTGCTACGGAATCGACTTAACGTTTTTAAGTTCTGCCAGATTTTTAGTAATAAAATTGCTTTTTGGTTAACTCATTACCTATACAGAAAACTAATATCTTAAAATGTCATAATTTTTTTTAATGTTCTTAGACTCCGTAGTTTGAAGGTTTTTTTCTTTTTTCTTTTCTTTTCTTTTTTTTTTCTGATCAGGTCTCTCACTAATACCCATGCTCTGCCAAGCCTCAAAGGCCAATGCTGAAATTTGTGGATCACTCTCTCCTCTTTTTTTTCTTTTTTTTGTGGTATTTATAGGAAAATTCTGGCTCTGATATACATATGCTTTCTAAAATCACAAGAGATGCTTTCTGATTCATGTCCAGAATAAATACCACATGATATTCTATGAAGTTGAGAGCTCTCAAGTTATAAAAACAAGTCAGCTTTGGTCTTGAAAGAATGAGATGTTTTCGCATAAGTTAAGAATAAAAACATATTACCCTAATAGAGCCCTGTAATTGTGCATTCTTGGTATGCTGCTATTAGGAAACATCTGGCACCGCCACTGAATACTGATGTAAGAGCCACTGACCTCTGTACAATATAGTATTTAAGGAAGCTTGAAACAAGACAATTTAAATCCAGCCCCACCCTGGTTTCTGGGAACATCAGGGTCTTGACTAAGGTAACCCTGTACTCCTTAACCTAACATTAAAATAGTTTTAGTTGCTTAGTTGATAAACAAAAAGCATCCAGTTTGTTTTGAAGTGAAAATGAAGCCTGAAACTGTAACTGAGAGTTAAGAATTAACAAATAATTATGATTCCAAAATCATTACATAGATGCCTTTATGTTATCAAATAGCAAAAGGTTAATATCTGAAATTATTGAAGGGGGCAGGATTGAGCCTAGACCTGCTATTGTGAGGGCCATTCTAAACGGGCCTCGCCCCTTTTTATGGGTGCTCTAGACTTAGCATCACCCTTGTGTATACTTACTATTGTCATGGTAATTCTAGACTGAACTCATCTATGTTTACAGTTAATTCAAAACTAGGCTCACTTTAATATACACTTGCCATTATGATGGTAACCACTCTAAACCCCTTTCGTCCCGCACCCCCTTCAGTTTCAATCCACAAAAACTCCCTGGTTCCCGGAAGGCAGATTTGAGACCCCCTGTCTCCTGTCCTTCCGCCAGCATTAGTAAACCTGCTTTCTCTCATGGCCCCCCCTGTGTGGACCCCAGCTCCTCTGCTCTGGGCCAGAACCCCTGCAGGATTTCCTTCAAGCTCCCACGTTCCCCAGCTTGACTCCTGTAAACTTAATGCAGAGGATGGTGGTGATAGAATGTTGAAGGGAGCCAGTTACTGAAAAGTTACTAAATTATCTTTTAACAAGCTGAGTCACTCAGGACGTATTAGGTTAACTGACCATCAGCAGTGAATCCACAAAACAAATTACACATATTGAACTGGCCTCCAGGTGCAGCTTCTGATAAATTATTAATGTCACAGAATTGAAATGATTAAGTTGTTAATAGCATTTTAAAAATCCTGGCTCTTTGAAATAGTCTCCCTTTTCTTATTGTTTATCCTCTGATGTTATACTTTCAGTTGTTCTAATATAAGGATAATAACACCTTGATCAAATCTTGAAATATTAAATAAGTAATTGTCTTATTGATTTATAACAAATAAATTCACTCAAATTGTAGAGTTTCTCCTGCCTCCATTGAATTATATTTGCCTTTTAGGAATTTAACATGCCATTATTATATACAAATGAGTATATTTACCCATTGTTATTGCCATCTAGGGCTTTGTTTTTGAAAGTATGTTGTTATAGTCCATGGCCTTTTCACAAAATGGTGTAATACTGATTACGGAAGAAAACTGGTATTTTACTAGAAATAGGAGGCCGTATATATCGTAGTTATATTAGTCATTCTACTTTCTTAGTACAAGAAGCACTTTGCATATTTCAAAACTGCAGATTAAAATGTGTTGGTCTGAGAAATGCACAATTTAATTTTAAAGGAAATAAAATCGCAAGTCTTAAGTTACATTTTTGCATCAATTGCCTTCTGTATGTGTGGTTCCAGTCTTTGTTTTATTTACCAAGGTAAATATAGACATTTTAAAATGAATTTTTTAAAATTGTGTTTTCTTTGAATAAAAAGACTTAGTCTGATTTCAATCAAAGGACTTCCCCTTTTGAAATGCGAAGTCTGCCACCTGATATACCATTCAGTGCTTAGTGGTTTCCCAACAGCCATTTACCCCAGCCCAGCCCCAGGCATCCCTGCCAAAGAATCTGGCTGAGAGCCCTTAAAGTCAAGGTGAGCAGGGTTGACCCCTGATGGCTGTCACTTACCCCAATCTCCTTCCCTTCAGGCCATGACTGGCTTAAAGGTGAACACCAGGTGCAGTGGAACCAATGAGATGTAAAGGGGAAAGCTCCTGGGAGGTGGGACAGAGCACACCTGGGAGGAGAGAAGGGTTCCTTCCTGAATAAAAGGACAGAAGTTCTTGAGATAAAACCTCCTGTTTTCTCTCTGTCTCCTTCTTTTGGCCTTGAAAATGGATGTGACACAACTGCTCTTATGCTTTTGCCCTCTGATGACATCAGGATGCAGACAAACCTGTGCCAACACCTGCCTTTCACTGGGCTTCTTGTCACAAAGATAAGCCCCTGGTTGTTTAGGCCACTCTAGTTGGCTGTCTCCTTATATGCTGCCAAATGTATCATAAATGATACAATTAATAGATGGTGCTATGCAGACCTGGAAGCAGATGGTGTGCCAATGTCCCAAATTAACTCATGCAATGAGATTATACTTTGCTTTTCCAGTAAAGTGGCAACTTTGAAAGATAAAATATATTTTTTTACATTTTCTCTTATGTCTTAAAAAATGTGTTACCCAGAAATTTGGGGTGAGACTTCCTGAGTTAATCCTAATTTATTATTAGAAAATGCTTGACTTGTTAAGGAAAACAGACCATGGTTATTGCAATGCCTTTTGACAGAGTGGTCTGTGTCAAACTCCTTTCAATTTATATCAATTTGATTTCTTTTTTTTTTTTTTTTTTTTTTTATCCCAAGTCTACATGCTGTCTAGGGTAATCCTGCACTTTAAACATTAAATGAAAATGCCCTACCGCTTATCTGATAGAAATGTTCTCCCAGGCTGTGGTTGGTGATGCTCCTTCCGCCCCAGTTTTGTATGCACCATCGCTTGCTCTTGCCTTTGCTTCTGATTCGTTCTCTCCTGCCAGTGTTCTCCCAGGCCTAGAATGCAGTGTCTTTTCCTTGATTTCATCTACCCTTTCAACACATACTTCTTGACCTCCAGCCCTGTGGAGAAAGGTCCACTTTGTGGAGTTTAAATGAAAAGTGTTTTTCACGTGGCAGGCACATGGCTCTCTCCCTTTCCCGTTTGGAATAGAGTCCCGTTTCCATGCATAGACCTGACTTTGGATCCCCACTGCAATCCATACTGCCTGTTTGACCCCTACTGATAAGTTAATAAATGTTAATACATGGGGCCCCGAGTAATGCCTAATGCTTAAGAAAATCGAAAGGACCAAAGGAGACAATGTAAGAAATTATCTATTCTCTATTATTGTTAAGGCTTTGTTTTTTTTTCCCTCTAGAAGTTTGGTACATGGCACTCTTCCATCCTTTTCTTCTCATCATTAGCTGATGACTATAAGAGCAGTTGAAATGCAAACCTATCCCAGAATCTGCGAGGTCCACAGCAGTGTGTGTGATTTATTTCATTAAAACAGAGCGTCACTCGATTTTGAGGACTTGGTTTGGTTTCTTTAAATTAATGTTTTGATATGTGCACTACATCTTGCTTTTGATGCCCTTAGTACTTTTAGGGGCTAATTGATGGGGATTTGGTATTTAATCTAGGAGTTTTACTTTCCTGAATCTCAAATGTGTTTGCCCAGCAAGAAATGTCTATGCTCTTTACTAATCCTGGCCCAAAATATCAGAATTCAATGTGCTATACCAAAAATGGCTCCCACTTTGAATTAAAATATAGCTCTTCCTCTGAGTTCCCTTTAGAAAGTAGAAGGCTTAAAGACCTTCAGTATATGCCAGTTTTTGTCCCTTAACTAAGAAAGGGGGCATTTCTAACTGTAGTGAGTACCTTCTTCAATCCCTATTCAGGCATTATTCCTTGAGTTCTTTGCCACCAATACACAGCATGGAAGTGGCATCTTTCCTTACGTATGCCTTGCATTACCTGCCCCTTTCATCTCATGGTACTTGGTCCATATATCTTTACAACACTTACCACATTCTGCTGTATTTATTGCCTGGGTGTCTCTCTCTTAAGTAACTCTTAGCTACTTAATCATATTTTGTTTTTCTTGGGGATCTCAGATCCTAACATAAAGCCTAGCATAAAGTAGACCATAAATGAAGGTTCTTTGGAAATGTAAGTTTTCCAGTTACCTTCTTCAGCTTACTGGTGGCCATGCTCCAGTGCTGCTTCTGTTCTCAATGACTGTCATCGCTGCAGTAAAATAGCGGGGGTGGTAGAGCAGATGGAAGGCTGAAGTGCAGGCAGAGCTTCTGAAGGTGAACAATCTGGGAGACTGGCTGGTTTTTGCAAAAGCTGACTTTGAGATCAGGGTCCAGTCACAGCAGCAAGCAGGCCTCTGCTGGCTTCTGACATGCCTGCATTCGGAGTCTGGAGGTTTAAAAACTCTATACCCCTAAATTCCTGCTTCAAAAGTCTGTGTTTGGGGTAACTACTCAGTAACAGGATGATATTAACCCAACTCCCTAAAAATGCCCCCTCTGTCTTACCTTTCCCTCAGATTTTTTTGAGAGTTCTTATTAGATATGTCTCATTCCCTGCCCTGCCCATGACTCCTAGAAGTATAATCCTACTTACTTTTGACCTCCAACCTTTGTTCCCAGCCATAGCTGATTGGACTATGAATGGATGACTGAAAAAAGCTGATAAAACCTTTGGCTTTCAGAAATTTGAATTAAGGAATATAGAGACAATTCAGTTGAAAGGTATTTGGAGCCTCCATTGAGGTAGGCATCTTTAATCAAGCATAAGATAATTAACCAAAGAGCACTGGCCAAAGAGAGAAAGAAGAATGGACAGATGTACAGAGTAAAATGAAGAAGTCATGTAAAAGACACAGAGAGGAGAAACTCTTATAAGAGAACATCAATTTTGGTTACCAATTTGAATTTTCAGGCCCTGGGAGATCTAGACATATTTGTTTTATATCTTCTGATATCAGTGAGATTTGCCACCACCTCATCCATTTCTTAAGTAAGCTTGAGTAGCTATATGTTCCTTGAAATCCATAGCAAAGAATGATTAATAGGATGGGAGAAGAGAGAAAACAGTTGTATAAAAAATATTTCTGCATTTTCGTTTAAAAAATGCTATTAAGGGCGTAACTCCTCATGCATCTCTGAAGCCCATGGTTAAGTACTGATGAATGAAACTCTCTCAAGTGATATTACTTTCACATTATCAGGCAAAAACATCGGATAATATTTTATATAGTCCCTTTTGCCTTGGCTACCAGGCAGCTCAGAATAAGCTTTGATTTTGATTACCTCCCTTCTTCTTACACATATAGATAATGTTTGTCTTGTGTCTTTTAAATTAGAAAAATTTTAGTATTTCTTTCTAATTTTAGATGCAAGGTTGATATAGTGTTTTTATAAATCTCACCATATTTTGCATAACCATCAATGAATTGAAAAAAATGAGTAAGATTATTCGAAGCCATCATTCTATAATGTAAACATTATGGAAGTCAGAGTAAATGAGAAAGTCAACTTAAAAAATTAGATTGTATTAATTTAATGTGTTTTTAAATTACAAGCTTTCAGTAGGAGAAGGTTTAAGGAATTCCTTAATTAGGCATACAATGAAAGCATTTCCATAAGAAACATATCTAAGAAGGAATTAAACTTCATTCCAAATAAAGAAAATATTTTATGAAATAAAATAGTGTTGATTTTAGATAGAGTCTGTAACAGTTTGGTGTAATTTATGAATTCCAAAAATAGATATTGGATTATGTTTGTGAACTGGTCTTTTCCTCTGGGCATATTTGATTATATTGGATTCAGAGGTTTACTTGATTAAATAATAATTAAGGCTTTGATTGGGTCATGTCAGTAGGACTTTGAGTCCCCAAAAACTGGACACAGAGAAGGCAGGTTAGAGTTTTAATGCTGGAGGCTGGGAAGTAAGCACACAGAGGAGCAGAGAGAAAGCTCAATTAGACACAGGAAGAGAGACGAGCAGTCTGCCTGAAAGTCTACAGCTGGCCTTGTGGAGAGAGTAGAGCAGCCGAGCCCAGAGAGAAACAAGCCCTGGGAAGAGAGGAACCCAGGAAGCCTGAACACTTGGCAGATGTCGGCAGCCATTTGCTCTAACACGGTGGCAACAGACTTTGGTGAGGGAAGTAATTTATGCTTTTTGGCCTGGTAACTGTAAGCTTCTACCCCAAATAAGTACCTTTTATATAAGCCAACAGTTTTCTGGTATTTTGCATCAGTAAACCCTTTGTCTGACTTATACAGGGTCTTATTTTTAAAAATTCATATTTGAGGGAAGTGGATGTGACTCAAGTGATTGAGCTCCTGCCTACCACATGGGAAGTCCCTGGTTCAGTTCCTGGCACGGCAAACTGATGCAACAAGAGACACAAGAAGAAAAAACATAGTGAGGGACACAACAAAGCAGGGAGCAGAGGTTCCCGGTACCTCCTAAAGAAGATGAGCAAGACAGCGAGCTGATACAACGGGCAGGCACAGCAAGCTGATGCAACAAAATGACGCAACAAGAGACACAAGAAGAAAAAAACATAATGAGAGACACAACAAAGCAGAGAACAGAGGCAGCTCAAGCTATTAGATGCCTCCCTCCCACATTAGAAGTCCCAGGTTCAGTTCCCAGTGCCTCCTAAAGAAACAAGGAAGACAAACAGACACAGCAAGTGCTAACCACAGGGGGTGGGGGGTGATAAAGAAATAAATAAAATCTTAAAAAAAAATTCATATTTGAGAATGAACTGAACCCATACCATGGGGGGAAAAACAAGTACAATTTTCTATTTATTAACAGTTAATGTGAAAAAATGTGACTATATATATATTTCATATACAAAAACATTTATGAATAAATACAAAAATAACTTAAAATCACAAATACTATACAGAAATAATGTAGTGTGAGATTTTGGTGCTAACTTTTCATCCTTCTCCACTAAAGCTTGGGTGAAGCCATAGGGAGCAATAGGTAAAGGAACTGTCTTGCTCCTTTTCCCTGCTATTTTTGCATCTTTCTTGCTGAATCATCTTGGGTCTACACTGATAATTGTGTCTGGTAGTCCATTGTGCTTATGTCCTCTTTTCTTCAGACCCATTGTTTTATATCAAAATTGTTATGTTATCAGGAAAGTTTATTCAGCCCTTCGAGACCAGAGTCTTTATTGCCCGTGGTTATTCCTGTTAGCCTCAGCACGTATCTGTGTAATTCTGGAAACTATGTCAGTGCCACTGTCTTCTACAACTAACTAATATGCTAATTGCTGCTTCAGGTTACTGTCTGGAAATATTTCTTTCTCTGTCTACAGAGAAGAGCACTGGAGGACCATGGAATCGACTTGATTTGCAGTAAAGAACAAAACTTCCAGTTTGGAAGCTGGTTGCTGGAGGAAAACTTACAAATCATTTCTCCATGGTTTCTCCCTGTGCTTCACTATTAAGTGCTTTACTTGGCGGTAGCAGCACGGGTTTTCTGACTAATCATTTCATCATCATGTATGTGTTTACATACAGGTGCTTGGATAACAGTGGTCATTTTTTTTTATCAGAAAGTTTACATAAAAGAAAGCAATGGCGGCAAATTTTATGGAATCTACAATAGATGTGTAAAGGACCCTGAGAGTCCTAGAGTAAGCTAGAGTTCCCAACGTTCCTCACCTGCCTCAAGAAATACCCCCCCAGGTCACTTCAGACCCTGTGCACACGACAGATTCCAAAGTCTATCTCCTGGCATTTCAAGCTCTTCTCCGCTTCTCCTGCTGGGGATGCAGATTCGCTCTTGATCTCATGGACTTTCTATGCATTCTGTGTTCCTCCCTGAGGGCACGTTGATTAACACCTGTCTTCTCTTCAATACTGGGAACCTAGATGGCACATCACGCCTAAATGTGAATGAAGGAGTGCGGAGGAATTGATAGCTTAGCTCTTTCCTACCTCGGCCATTAAGGATTTTTGGAAGAAGGGGCCTCACACTCCAGATGACATGTACTTCCCTCTGGAAATTTCTGTCGAGGTCCAGTATTCAATTAAGACCCAAGTCTTCAACCTTCTTGGGATACCCGAATAATTCCAAGAGTCACCTGGGATTGAGTGCTTATGATAACTAGTCCTAGATCTAAACATTTAAAGCAAATCCACATTGTTCACATACAATTTTAAGACACAGAGGCTGATACAGAATTTTCATGTAAAATAATGCCACACGTATGTATATATATGTGTGCATGCATGTGTATTTTATGTGTGTGCGTACACAATGAAATACGGTCCACACATCAATTTAATGAAACGTGTTTTTAAAGAACAGGAAGCATGTATGTTGCATTTATGTTTCATCCTCAGTACCTAGCAGAGTGGAGGCATATGTTAGGTTCTCAACATATATTTATTGAATGAATGAATGAATGAATGAATGAATAAACTAAATAAGAAAATCTTGCTTTGTTGAAAAATTGTCTTGGAGCTTATGCATACTCTGTATGTGGTTCTGAGCTCCTATAAGCTTGGCCTCAAAATCCCTTCTCTTACTCAAGGACCATCAGTTTGGTGATTCTTTCCCTCATTTTCAAAGACATCTCTGAAGGCCAATGCAGCCAAAGTTAGGAGACTGATTCTGTAATGAGATGCCAGAATCATCCTTGGTACCCACTGCAGTACCTTTTCCCCTTAGGACTTAGAGTTCTATTTTCTTCCTTTCAGAGGAAGGGAGCAGGAAAGGTCTTCCAATTTGGTGCATCATTAATATCTCCCATTAGCAAGCAAATGTCTGGTCTTAAAGAATGAAAACAATGACTCTTCCTTGAATCTATACCTTCTGCCCCAGATGCAACCTCATTTCTCTGCTCTATCTCCATGTTAAAAATAAATGAATTCACAAAAGTTGTCTATGGTCATCATCATCTCCATCTTCTTACCTCATATTCTTTCTATAACCCATTTCGATCATGTTTCTTTTCCCTCCTTTCCACCAAAACCTCTCAACTCATGGGAATCCTCCTTGTTGACACACCATTTATCATTTCTTGCTTATGCTTTCATTTGACTCCTTCAGTAGCGGTTGACACCACAGAGCACTCTCTCCTTCTCTTATTCTCCATGTTATGACAGTCTCTTGGTTTTCCTCATTTTTTCCTGGATGGTCTTTCTTAGCCTCCTTTACTATCTTCTTCCTCTTTATTCTACCTCAATCATAGGTTCTGTTTTTGTGTAGTTACATTTCATGCCTTTAGGTAATTTTAAATAGTTTCATAGCTGTATATTTATTATATATACTGGCAACTCCCCAATTTAAAATTCCAATCCTAAATTCTTTCCAACTCTCCAGAGTCACATATCCAACTACCTACTTCAAAAATCTAATCTGCTCTCTAATTTGCATCTCAAGCTTCATATGTACAAAAGGCAGCTTATAATTTCTTACTGCCCTGTAGGTTCCCCTTTCAGCCATCCCATATCAATTAACTGCCCCACCTCACAAGCAATTCCTCAAGCTAAAAAGCCCCCATATCTTGCAAGATTGACTCCTATCCCAATTTCTGCATTCAACTCATCAGCAAGTCCTTCGGAAAGGAGCTTCAGGATACAGTCTGAATCTATCTGTCTTATCAACCCCATTCTCACTACCCCAGTCCAAGCCACCATTATTCCTTGCCTCAATAATAAGTAATAGTCTTGTAACTGATTTTCTTTTTTTCCCCTCCTCTATAACCAAAAAATGATTTAAAAATATATTCCAGTTCATGCATTTTCTGTCTAGTAAGTCTTGCAGCTCACCATTATACTTAGAGCTATACCGAAACTCTTTTGCAGAACTTTCAGTTTCCAGTGCCCTGGATCCTGATTTACTTTTTCTCTTTCTCCCTTGCAACAGTTCTTCCCAATTATACTCCTCATGCCACACTGGCCTTCTTATTGTCCCTGAACACATCCCCCTGCCCCACCCAAATCTCAGGGCCTTTGTACCAGGTCTTCCTTTTTCTTGCCCAGATCTTCCACGGGCTTACATTTTCATGGTTCAAGATTTGGCTCAGATGTCATCTCTTCTGTCACCTTGTCCAAGGGTCAGCCCCACATGTGGAACTTTTTTAGCAATGGTAAAACAAATAAGCATATATACTTTATAGCATATCAGTCTGCTTTGTTTTTATCACTTTTCAATATTTGGTATTATTTATTTATTTATTTTGCTCATTTGTCTTCCCAACTAGAACATATGTGTTTGGCAATTGGAATGTGCTCAGCAAATATTTGTTAAATGGATGGATGGAATAAGGAAGAGAGTATAAGCCCCATCCAGGTACTTTTAGAGATGTACGATTTTTTTTTAAAGTAGGAGCATTTTTGAGGTATAACAGAAACATAGTGTCAAACCCGCTTTCTCAGCATGGGCATAGTTCTTTGAAATTTTAAACAAGGTGTCTAGCTAACTTCTAGAGAATTCCTTTCTTTTGATTTCTGATAACTATTCTTGGACCCAATTCCAGTAGCATAATTCCCTAGAATCAGCAAATCAGTGTAAAATTTCACCTACTTTTATGTATGTGGAAAGCCCAGTTTAGGAAAATCAGCTGCAGGTTTTGGCATTGCCATGACCATTTATAATTTTTATTTTGCTTAGTGATCCAGTTAATGGCTTTTGTAGAGTAAACAAGCATGAAATGTATTTTCCATAGTAATTTAGTGATTTAAGGAAGACTCAGGCCTGGGAATGTTTGGAGAATTTGCATTTCCCAGTTCTCTACCTACTCTTTCCCTTTATAAATATTTATTTTAGTTGGCCAAAAGTACCAAAGGCAACTAATTTGTTACTAAAGACAATTATAATGTAGTCTTTGTTCTTCCTTGGTAACATTAGACAGTTTAAGATGCTTTACAGGTACTGAGACTAAATTGTCACAGCTCATTGAATGATGCTGGCTCATCCTCTGAACCACATGCAGCTTCATTACTATCCCTGACCCAGTTTTTTCTAATATAGAGCATTAGAACCTGGACATCATACAACCTGTTTATGTTAAAACATTTGTGAAAATCTAGTGGATGGGTCCTATCAGTGAAAATTAGCATTGAAATGCCATTTTTAAAAGCAGCAGTCACAGATTATTTAGATCTGGCACTTTTCTCCCCCCACAATCTTCTCCCTGGAGCTAACATCTGGACTATGATCGTAGATATTTCTACCATGAACCATTTACATTTAGTACAACTCCCGTCCTCAAGTACTTCTCAGTTATTTCCTTTTCTAGCAAACCAGAAATATGGTTCAGCTTTCACTGTCCTCAAGTGCTTCAATTCTACTTGAAAATTAGAAGGTGAGAGAGTTTCTGAGTAACAGAAAGCATTTTCTTTAAATGCAGAAAGGAGGAATAGACAAGTTGAAACCTGAATAGTATTAATAAATTATTTAAAAATGTATGTATTAGAAGAGAGAGGCTTAATTAATTATATAAATATAAAAAGGGACAAATGTAGCCAGCAGGTTAATAATGAATATTTCAGAAGCTAGTGCTCAAAAATTATGTCCCTTAATTATGTTCATTTACAGATTTCTGAAAGAAAGAGTGCTAACGGGATAAAATAATTTCAATACGTAAGATAAAGATGAATCAAAGTGAATAGTGAAAGAAAAAAAGATAGCAGACGACATATGAACAGGACGTAAACATTCAAGTCTCCTTTTCTCACACCTACACACTGATACAAAATCTTCTCTTTGCTACTTTAGGTTTTGTAGCTTTAAGTTTAACGAAGTCTTAGGGAAAGCAAAAAATAAAATGGCCCTTAAACTCTAATGCCTTCTCATTTGTTGTATATTTACCTCCAAAATCCAGACATCTTACCAGAGAATACCTTGTAGCTGAGAAAAAGAAAGTCAGCCTTGGTATATTAAAAAACAAACAAACAACTTTTTAATGTTTGAAGAAAGAAAGACCTGAGGAATCTATTATGGGTTGTGGTCGCTCAATCGTGAAGAGTAGTTTGCCTAAAAGTCCATTTCTGTTCCTCTCTTGACATAGAAGCTGTAGTCTAGATATTACTATCAGTGATTATCTTTGAGCCTTGATGGGGCAACCATGGTTTGCTTTCATTTGACCTTTTTGGAGGTTCAATTTATTTTAATTCATCTGCGTTAAATATAAGAATCTCAGAATCTTAGAGCTAAATGCTAACAGAATACCAGTTTGATTCAGGGTCTCTGTCTTTCTCCCTACAGCCATGTGCTTTACCAGGCCAGTAGTGGGAATCTCCTCTCCTTTGTACATGCTTAGTTTGGAAATGGGCATGTGACACAAGTCAGCCAATGAATTGTGAGGGAGTATCTGCTGAGTCATTTCTGAGAAAGGTTTCCTTCAGGTAAATGAGTCATTCAGGAACTGATGATTTATCTGTTTCCACTGGACACGTCATGTGTGGATGTCATATCCGAAGTTGCTGCAGCCATCTTGTGACCATGAGGGGAGCCACCAAGGAGAACAGAGTGGAAAGGTGAAAACGCTGTTGTTTCTCAGTGACATGGTTAAGTCTCTGACATAATAGATATTTTTTAACTGCAATACCTAGGGACTTCTTGTTATGTAAGATAATACAATTTTCCTTATAGTATAAGATAGCTAATTGAGGGTTTTGTGTTGCTTTCTACAGAAGGCTTCCTTCTGGATGCAAAGAATATAGAAGTAACACTTTCACTGAAGTTTTTAAAAATGTGGTGACCCTTATCAAAGGACTTGTACTTTCAACAATATGCTTCCATCACTAAAGATGCTCCTAGAAATGTATAGTTGGCTACATTACTATCCCCGTTGGTAGAATACTCAAAACCTAATCAGTTTTCAGTTCAAGAAAATAACCGCTAATAAAAAAAAAATGCTTTTGGATCATTTCACGAAGCAGAGTACTTCATTCCATATGGCATCCTGCACGTCCATATGGCTTCAGGAATTAGAGAGGTATATTTGTCAAAATATTCAATCAATTGCAGCCCTTCAAGTTGATAATGTTAAGTGTTTGAGGCATACACCATCTCCTGAATGCGGGGGGAAAGTCAAAGGAGCAAATGCCAGCCAAAGGAATATCACAGAGCGTTTATATTCAGGATAGGAAGAAGGGAAAGAAGAGTGATCTGCACTGCTATAATTTAATCTAAATCCTGTGAATGATACTGCCTCAGTGCTGCAATAGCCTTGTCATGGGTAAAAGCAATGTGTAATAAGGTTTATTCAAATCAGAATGGGGCAGGGAAATTCTGATTATTTTACATTCGATTGGCATAATTTCAGAACATCAGCCATACATAAAGCAGTTACCTTAAAGAAAAAGACACCTAAGAAGGAAGATTAAACACCTTCAAAATATTTCACAGTGTTGCTTTTTCTCAAGTCCTTCCTGTGCCACCTCCCCACCAAACCAGACTTAAAGATTGGTCTTACCCTCCTGGCTTCTGCTGCCTGTAAACTGTTAAAGTGTGACTGATTTAAAAATTCTTCTGCAAATTAGGCTTTCCAGAGAAAGGGCATATGTAGAATGGCTGGCCAAATGGAATACAGAATGCCAGAGACACCTTTCATGTTCACGTCCTGTCGTCTGGGATTGGGGGAAAGACAACTCGGGATGAGATGCAAAGCGTCCCTGGCAACAGGTTTTGTGCAGGGTGGGGGGAAAAAGAGGACGAGTTGGAGCTGTATTTCAGCGTAATTTTCCCACGGGAGTGCCGGCAGAAGATGTAAAATCCGGATGCTGTGTAGGAAAGAGAGTTAACTACTAGAGAAACGAGGTTGGATCCTCTGGAAAAAAAAAACAAAGTATTGGTTGCAGAAGTCAAGAGAAAGGCAGGAAAAGTCTGCAAGGGCCACAGGGCACGAAGAGACCAATTTTCTGGAGTGCATGTTATTTTAAATGAACTGCTCGAAAATCAGTATGCAGGCTCTATCCCCTGTAAGTTAAGGGAGCAAAGTGCAATATGTGGGTGGGTCTGAAAGTTTATACAAAGGAATTTATAAATGAATACATTCAAAATGCATTTCCCTCCATCAAAGGATGAACCTCCAGATGTGGCAGGGAAGCTGCTATGACACAAAGGCTAGCCATTTCCCGTCATTTCTGTCGATATCCAGCATTTCTCAGTCCTCTGAAACCCAGGAGTACCCATCACTGGGGTTTGGTTTACACACAAATTGGCAAGCCAGAGCCTCGTGAGCAACCAAATGAAACTACCAAGGTCTCAGCTACTGCAGGCATGCATGTACTGAAAAACAAACCAAGCTACACAAACAACTGTGGCCCGAGGTTGTGTCTGATGAACCTCTCCTCCGATCTGATCTAAATTCTCTGCTGTGTGCATAGCACATCCCAGCACATCTCTGGTCTGTCACAAGCGCACACAAGGGCTGTGAGTGCCTCGAGGGCTGGGCCAGGCTTTCCGTTATCCAGCCAGTGTTTGGTACCATCTGAGGCTCAGACTTGTGTGCAGATGTGGACTGAAACCGCCACAGGGAGCCATCCCCGCTGTGGGGTCGGTCCAGTTCCCACCCGCTCTGTGCAGACTTTCTTGATCTTCCCAGACCTCCCTGATTTCTTCCTCCTAGGAACTTCTGGTCCCGTACAATCTAGTGTTTAAATACATTCTTCTTCCAATCTCTGCCTCTGCTGTCTCTCCAAATGGTCGGAAACCTCTTGAAGAATGAGGCCATGCTTTGCTGTTCTCAGAGTTTGGGGGTGGAGAAAGAAGGGATTTCTAGAGCCCTAGAGAAAGCCTGGTCCTCAATGGAGGCTGATCCCGTGATTGCAGTGCGCGTATGCCAGATATAAAACGTGATCACATCCAGCTTAGCTTTATTCCATTGCCCTGACCTTGCCCTTGCCCTGAGGCCAGCTGTAGTAGAGAAGAATTGGCACAAATTTGGAATCAGAAACGTCTGGATTTGAAGCTTGACTCTGGTATTTAGCTTGGCACATTGGGCAAATTATCCCCTTGTGTTTCTTTATTAGTAAAATAGGAATAATACAACATGGCTGCATGTATTTTTATTTTTTTTAAATTTTTTTTATTTTATGGGAGGTCCCGGGGGTCAAACCCAGGTCCCTCCATATGGCAGATGGACACCCAACCATTTGAGCCACATCCGCCCCCCGTGGCTGCATGTATTAAATGAGGACATAGCATGTAAGGGTGCAATTTGTTTATATTCATTTCCTATCTGTGTTCTTCACCCACGATTTTTTTCTTCTTCTGAACTTCTTGTTTCTTCATGGAACTAAACTTTGTTTCCATCAGTGTTAGTTTCCCCCTGAGTACATACATGAAGAGAGTTCCAGTGAAGAAAGTCAGGAGATTCAACAGCCCGGAGGGAATTGCAATGCTGTGGGCAATCACCCCAAGGCATCCTTCTATATCGATGTCCAGGTAATCAGCATTCCTAGACACAGCTAAACCAAACAAAACCCACAAACACCCACGCACTTTCATTGCAAATTTATATTCTACAAGTAACCAAAATACTTCTGTATTAATTTTGTATTGTTGCTATAACAAATTGCCACACATTTAAAGCAACACAAATTTTTTTACTTTACAGTTTCTGTAGGTCAGAAGCTCAGCATGGGTGTCATTGGGTTAAAGCCAAGGCGTTGGTTCCGTTCCTTTCTGCAGAGCCTAGGGTTGAATCCGTTTCCTTGCCTTCTCTAGCTTCTAGAGGCTGTCTGCAATCCTTAGCTCATGGCTCCTTCCTCCATCTCTAAAGCCAACTGTGGCAGGCTGAGGTGGGGAAATGGCCTCTGCTTTTAAGGATTTAATTAGTTAGACTGGATCCCAGGTCCACCTGAATAATCCAGCATAGTCTTTTCTTCCCAAGGTCCTTAAACTTAATCACATCTGCAAAGCCCCTTTCACCATATAAAATAACGCTCACCGTTTCTGAGGGATTGGGCATGGCCAACTTTGAAAGGCCATTATTTTGCCAACCCCAACTTTGAATTTCAAATCTCCAGTTTGCAGAATGCATATAGTCTCTGACAATTTCTATGCCACCTCTGTTTGTGAAACTAATTTATCCCTCTTGCAAACTTCTGGTACTTTGAAACTTTTATCAAACTGGTATGCCTTGCCCCCAGCATTCTTTAGCTGTCATTGCATATGTATATTCTTAGAGGCAGCTAAAACAAAACAACAAAACAAAACAAAACAAAGCAAAACACTCCCAGCTCCTATCTCTGGCTAAACCACATTGAAATTCCATATTAATTTGAAGATCTGCTTTGCCATTTCTGCAGAAAAAGGCCATTGAAATTTTAATAGGGATTGTGTTGAATCTGTAATTCACTTTAGGATGGATTGTTGTCTTAACTATATTAAGTCTTTAATTTCTTTCAGCAATAGTTTGTAATTTTCAATGTCTAAATCTTGCATCTTTTTGGCTAAATTTATTCCTAGGTATTTTGTTATTTTGGATGCTGTTGTATACAGAATTGCTTTCTTAATTTCATGTTTAGATTGTTCATTGCTGGTGTATAGAAGCATATCTGATGTTTGTATGTTAATTTTGTACACTGCAATTTTGTTGAATTTACTTATTAGTTGTAGTAGATTTTTTTGTGGATTTTGTATATATAGGACCATGTCATTTGTGTATCTAGATAGTTTTTCTTCATCTTTTACAAACTAAATGCTATTATTTATTTATTTATTTTTCTTGTGTTGTGGCCTTGGCTAAAACTTCCAGTAAAATGCTGAATAGCAGTTGTAAAAGCAGACATCCTTGTCTTGGTCCTGATCCCAGGGGGAAAGCTTTCAGTCTTCCACTACTGAGTATGATGTTAACTGTGGGTATTTTATGAATGTTGTTTTATCTTCCCATCTGCTAAAACAAATGCCATACAATGGGTAGGCTTAAACAATGGGAATTTCTTGGTACACAGTTTTGAAACTAAAAGAAGGCCAAAATTGAGGTGTCAGCAAGGTGATGCCTTCTACCCCAAAATTGTAGCATTCGGTGTTTACTGCTGGCAATTTTTGGTCCTTGGCTTTTCTGTCACAAAGCATTGCACATGGTGATGTCTTCTACTTTCTTTTCCAGGTTCCAGTGACTTCTAGTTTCTTGCCCCTCCCTTGGCTTCTCTCTTCTCTATCCAATTTCCTTTGCCTATAAGTATTTCAATCATATTCGACTAAGGCACACTCTCATTCAGTTTGGGTACAACTTAACTAATAATAACTTCAAAGGTCCTATTTACAAATGGGTTCACAGCCACAGGACAGGAGATTGGGACCTAAACCTGCCTTTTTGTGAGGGATATGATTCAATCTCCAACAGTCTGCCCTCTGAAGTCCCAAAACCTGTGTTGTTCCCACATGCAAAACAAATTCATTCCATGACAATATCTGAAAGCCTTCAGTTATTTCAATAACAATGCTAAGTACAAATCAAAATCAGTTATGGCCCTGGTCTGTATTGGGGCAAAATTCTTCTCCATCTTTGGCTTGACTCTCTGTCCTTTGGGTCTGATGGAGTGGCAGCCCCACCCATTCCAATCAAGTACAGGAAGGTGCTTTCCCCAGACACTGGGCATCAGAATGGCAGCTGGGCTCTCTCTGCAAAGGCTGGGGTACAGGCCCCACCATCTCTGAGCACTGGGAGGGCCACCCTTTCCCTGAATGCTGGAGTACACAAACCACTCCCCCCAAGCATCAGAGCAGATGACCTGCCCCCTCAAACACAGAGGCAGAACCACCTTTTCCACATACATGGGTGGGCCTGCTTTCTTGGCCCAAAGAAATAGTTTTGGTCCAGATTTTGACTTCCATGGTTCTGCCCTGGAAGTCATTCTTCCCTCACTTCAACTCTTCTCTTGTCCCTTTCGGTTCAGGATGGCAGTAGTTCTGCTCATTTAAATTTTGCAAAAATCTTGTTGGCTTTTTGTGCAGTATAAATGGGTCCAACCTATAAAGCAATAGAACTTTCTGTGGATCCTTCCTGGATAAGCTGCATTTCCAATCCTGACTTTCACTGAAATGGCTATTTGGATCCATGTTCAGCCACACTTTAGCCAAGTGGCATTCACTTCAGCCCTCACATGGAGCCCTGTCCTCTGGGAAGTCACTTCTTGAAAGCTTGGGTGTGGTCCCTGATAGAGCCACTTTTGACCCTACTCTCACAGCACACTTTCTGGATAAACTCAGAATTTTTCAAACCATCAATTTCTGGTTTCTTTGGTGTTTAAGAGTTCAGTTCAGCTTATCACTTTCCTCTAGCATTTACTATAAGCTGCAAGGAGAAATCAGGCTGCCCCTTCTAAACTTGGCTTGGAATTTTCCTCAGCTAAATATCCAAATTCATTGCTTTCAAGTTCTGCTTTCCACCCAACATCAGAACACAATATTGCCATGTTCTATGCCACTTTATAACAAGGATCACCTTTCCTCCAGTTTCCAATAATGCCTTCTTCATTTCCTTCTAAGACCTCATCAGAAACACTTTAGCATCCATATTTCTACCAACAGTCTCTCAAAGAAATCTTGTTTTTTCCTATCAAGCATCTGACAATTTTTCCATCCTCTACTCATTACTCAATTTCAAAACCGTTCCCACATTTTCAGGTATTTGTCATAGCAGCACTCCACTTTCTAGCACCAAAAACTATATTGGTTTCTCAGCTACTAAAACAAATACCATAAAATGGGTTCGCTTAAATAATGGGAGCTTTGTGACTAGGAGAAATTCAAAATAAAGTCATCAACATGGTAATGCTTTCTCCACGCAACCGTGGCACACTGGGGCTAGCTGGCAGCGACCCTTGGTCCTTGGCTTTTCTGTCACATGGGAATGCACATGGTGATGCCTTTTTCTTTCTCCTCTGTGTTCCATTGATTTCCAGTCTTCTGCTAATAAGGACTACAGCCATATTAGTTTGGGTATACCTTAACTAATAATATCGTCACAGGTCCTGTTTACAAATAGATTTACACCGACAGGACCAGTGGTTGGGCGCGTCTTGTGGAGGACATGATTCAATCTCTATCAAATATCTCTTGTCATCTTGAGGAATTTCCCTTGTGTTCCTAGTTTTCTGAGTGTTTTTATTATGGGTTTCATTAAATGCTTTTTATGCATCAATTAATATGATCATTTCCCCCCTTGATTCTATTAATATGTTGTATTACATTGATTTATTTTCTTTTGTTGAACTATCTCATTTTCTGGATCTAAGTCCTCTTAGGTTACAGTGTAGAATATACTGTTGGATTCAGTTTGCTAGTATTTCATTAGCGATTTTGCATCTATATTCATAAGGGATATTAGTCTGGAGTTTTCTTTTCTTTTGATATCTTCATTAGATTTTGTGTCACAGTATTGCTGACCTCACAGAATTAGTTAGGATATATTCCCTCCTCTTCTGCTTTTTTGGAAAGTTTGAGACAGACTGATGTAAATTCTTCTTTAAATGTTTGATAGAATTCACCAATGAGGCTATCTGGTTCTGGATTTTTCTTTCTTGGGAAGTTTTTTTGTTTTTTTGTTTTTAACAACTGATCCAGTTTCAGTACTTATATAGCCAAAGGGTGCTGATGAAAAATACCAGAAATCTGTTGGCTTTTATAAAGGGTATTTATTTGGGGTAGAAGCTTACAATTACCAGGCCATAAAGCGTAAGTTACTTCTCTCACCAAAGTCAATTGCCACATATTGGAGCAAGATGGTTGCTGACATCTGGAAGGGTTCAGGCTTCCTGTATTCCTCTCTTCCCGGGGCTGATTTCTTTCTGGGCTCAGCTGCTCTGCTCTCTTCTATGTGTTAATAATATCAAACTGCTACAATAGGTATGTTCAGATTCTCTATTTCTTCTTGAGTTATTTGAGTAATTTGTGTGTTTCTAGGAATGTGTCTATTCCATCTAGGTTATCTAGTTTGTTGATGTACAATTATACATAGTAAACTCTTATTATCCTTTTTATTTATGTAAGGTCATTACATAAATAAATGACCATGTTTATTGATGATTTTTGTTACTAGTGTTTTTTTTTAATTGGCCATTCTAGCTAAAGGTTTGTCAATTTTGTTGATCTTTATCTTTTCAAAGAATCAGTTTTTGGTTTTATTGGTTCTATTTTTTAAAATTATGTATTTCATTTATCTCTGCTCTAAACTTATCATCTCCTTCATTCTTCTAGCTTTAGTTTTAGCTTCCTCTTCTTTTTCTAGTACCTTAAGGCATAAAGTTAAGTTACTGATTTTAGCTCTGTCTTCTTTTTTAACGGCATGTTTACAGGTAAAAATTTCCCTCTGAGCATGACTTTTGCATCTGATAAGTTTTGTCAAGTTGTGTATTTGTTTTTATTTGTATCACAGTATTTTCTAATTTTCCTTTTGTTTTTTTTTTTCTTTGACTCATTAGTTTTTTGAGTATTTTTAAATTTTCAAATATTTGTGAATTTTCCAGTTTTCCTTCTATTATTGATTTCATGCTTTATACTCTTGTGGTTGGAGAAAAATCTTTGTATGATTTTAATTTTTTTTTACATTTACTAAGACTTGGTTTTTCCCTAACGTATGTTCTATCCTGTGAATATTCTACTTTTCAGCTTCAGAATTTATATTTTTTCCATTGTATAATTTTAACCTCATATTGATATTCTCTATTTGTTCACACAGTATTCTCTTTTTTTTAAGTATAATTTTTTTATTTTTTAAAAGACACTTAGATTACCTAAATGTTACATAAAAAATATAAGGATTCTCACATGCCCCGCTCCCCATACCTCCCACATTTTCCCACATAAACAATATCCTTCATTAGTGTGGTACATTCATTGCAATTGATAAACACATTTTGGGGCATTGCCACTGTGCATGGATTATAGTTTACATTGTAGTTTACACTCTTTCCCATGCAATTCTGTAGGTTATGGGAGGATATCTATGGCCTCTATCTGTCGTTGTAATGTCATTCAGGACAATACCCAAGTCCCGAAAATGCCCCTGTGTTACAGCTGTTTTTCTTCTCTCCTTGCACTCAAAACCTCCAGTGGTCACTGCCTCCACATTAATGTTGTAATTTCTTTCATTGCTAGAATCACAATAAGTCTATAGTAGAATACCAGTAAGTCTACTCTAGTACTTAGTTCATTCCCCAATCCTGAGGATTTTAAGATGGTGATGTCCACTCCACCTCTAATTGAGGGGACTTCGATCCCATACATCTGATGGATGGGGCTCTCTTGCTTGCAGTTGTAGGCTCCCTCATTTCCATGGTATGGTGGTTGGTTGTCCGTCCTCACCTACTTGTTAGTTGTCATGGGTGAATACAATGAACTGTAGAGTAGGTGTTCCAACTCCACTGAGGCTCAGGGCCCAGCTGGCACATGGACAGCCCAAAGATTTAAGTCTCTTGGTTGTACACTTACCAACTCCAGCATCAACTATAGGTTCAAAGAGAAGGGACAGATGAGCCATGTGTAGGGAAGCCATAACTGAGTCCAACTCTTTCACTCTCAGGAGCACAAATTCCAAAGTCGGGCCAACTGGCAAGGCACCAAACTCTGGAGGTATCTGCCCTGGTTATCTCCAGAGCTCAGGAGACCCACTGTTTCGGGGAGCATCTACTTTGGCAGTCTATGAGATCTTGCTGAAATTTGCATAAGCGTTACCTCTGGGATGCCCTCCCAACTCACTTTGAAGTCTCTTAGCCATATAAACTCATTTGTCTTTACCTTTCCCCCCTTTTATTCAAGGTCTTTTTGCAATCACAATATTCTCTTAATTTCCTTTATTTATTTGTTCACAGTTTCCTTTAGCGTTTTGAGCATATTTAAGACAGTTGATTTAAAGTCTTGTTTAGTAAGTCCAATGCCTGGGCTTCCTCATGGAAGATCTCTGTAAATTTCTTTTTTTCATATTATGAACCATATTTCACTGCTTCTTTGTATGCCTTATAATTTTTGTCAAAAACTGGATCTTTTGAATATTATATTATAATGTGGTA
The DNA here is from genome assembly GCA_026826555.1 of Tolypeutes matacus. Taxonomy (NCBI): domain Eukaryota; kingdom Metazoa; phylum Chordata; class Mammalia; order Cingulata; family Chlamyphoridae; genus Tolypeutes; species Tolypeutes matacus. Next base: position 63,860,227 of record JAKSZT010054030.1, on the reverse strand, counting down.
AGCCTCCCATCCTCAGGGTTTGCTGTTCCTAATTATTGAGGGTTCCAATTGTTCATTGGTTTAGTGAATTTTCTAAACTTTTTTTTTGTAAGACTGTATTTTTTGTTGTGTGTGGTCACTAAAGTTTCTGTTCCATTATCTCAGTGGTCAGCCTGTGACATGACTAGGATTTCCTTATATGCATTGAGCCAGAAAGATATGCATTGAGCCAGAAAGAAAAAAAACAATGCCTTCTTGGTCTTTGCAGGTTGACTATCAGCTGGGGCACCTCTTCAGTATTTAGCTAGGCCTCCTGCAAGTCTGCCCTAAGCTTACCTCCTCCTGTGTGGAGCTCAAAGATCAGCCAAAGGAGGGAGCCTTGGGTCCTCTCAAGTCTTTTCTGAGGATGCTCAGGCCCTGAGCATGCACTTTGCACTCTGGTTTGCTGGTATACACAGCAGTCCTTCAAAGCCCTGATTCTCCTGAGATTCTTCCTCCTCACCTCTTCCCTTCAAGACTTCTCAGTCTATTTCCTTCTTGTACACCCACCATCCTTTACCACAGTGGCTACAGGTTTTATATGTCATTGAATGATTTCAACAGAAACTGCCCTAGAAAACTGCTCAACCCTTGGGGGACCAAACAAAGGCAAGCTTTACCCTGGTTCATCAGGGAATCACCAGACATTTCACAACACATAACCACAATCTTTTTGAGAACATTGTCCACATTTCTCCCTGCCGGTATCAGCAAGCTGCACAGGGCCTATAGTTCACCATCGGCGCTGCTGCTGCCGATGAAATTCAGCAGCCTCTTTCTTGGTTAATCATATCTCTAATTGCTGTAATTTTTAAATTAAATTCCAGTGTTCCAAAAATATGGATTATGTCTGTTTTTGCCAGCTTAATGATTGCTTCAGTGGAGGGACCAACTCTTGGAGCTCCCTGCACTACTAATTTTCTGTGACGTCATCCTAAATCTATCCCTTTATTTCTTACTGCATCCAATAGGATCTATCTTGCAAGAACTACAAAAGTTATTTATCCTCATAGGAGAGGTAACCCAGCTGCAGTGGTATAGTATGATAAGTGCTATCACAGAGACATGCCAGGTGCTATGGGAGCCTCAGGGAAAGCACGTGATTCTCTGGGAGTGCTATGTCAATGAAGGCTTCCAGAGGACGCATCACAGTAACTGAGCTCTGCAGAACAAGCAGGTGAGAAATGGCACGAGAAGGTTCCAGGCAGAGGAAAGCAGATCTATGAAAAGGTTTGACACTCCTGGGGAACGGTGCCTGGTTCAGTACAGCTGCAGGGCTTATGAAGCACAATGATGATCATCTGGAGGCATAGTGTGCTGAGTCCGTATCCCTCCTAAGGAGCTGGGAGCTGGTCCCAGCGGCACCAGGTAGCGTGGAATGATTTAAAAGTAGAATGGTTTGATTAGATTGGTTCCCTTAAAAGAGCTGTAGCACTGTGGACACAGGAGAGGTGTGTTAAGCTACAAACAGATTGAAGATCAGGAAGACATTAAATGCAAAAAGAAAAAAAAAAGAATGGCCTTAGTCTTAGCTAAGGAAATGGTATGGGTGTGCAGAGGATGCATGAATTTTTCATTTAATTTAGTAGAATCCACATGGCTTGGTGACGAATTAGATGTGGCAAATAAAAGAGGAGGGGCACAAAATGACTTCAAAATTTGTGGCTTGACTAGCTAATGATAAAGAACCTCTTTAGACTGGACCTCTAATTCTGAATTTCCATGGGACACTCAAGTGTATTCGTTCAACTGATTTGTCTTTTATCTAATAAACATTTATCAATGTGTCCTGGGTGCAATAAAAAAGTCTAGACTGTTGACAAACATATAAGAATCATTTAATACAAATGCTTTGATTTTTAAACTGTTAGATAATGAAATGAATATGTAAAGAACAGACCCATGAGTTATTGTTCTTTTCTGGCAAAAAAAAATCCTTAGTTTTTTGGAAGAAAGTTATTTGTAAAACATAGATGTAGAAAAGGGTTTATATCCAGACTACATAAAGAACTCTTATAAATCAGTAATTAAAAGAAAAACAACATAATAATAAATGACCTAGATATTTGAACAGTTTACAAAAGAAGATTGGTAAGTGACCAGTAAGCACATAAAAAGATGAAAGATGGCCGTCACTAGTCATCAAAGAAATACAAATGGAAACCAGAATATGGTACCACTACCCCCACAAGAAAAATAAATTTAGAAAAGCTGTAAGACCATGTGTTGGTGAGGATGTGAAAGAACTGGAACTCTCATTTATCGCCAGTACAGGAATTCCTGCACAGGAATACAAAATTGTACAATCACTTTGAAAATCAGTTTGATGGTATCTTAGAAAATTAATCATACAATCATACAATCCAGCACTCCTACTTCCAGGTCTTTACCCAAGACAAATGAAAGCATATGTCCACACATAGACTTTTTCATAAACATTCATTCTAGCATTATTCCTAATAGCCCCCAACAACTCAAATATCCATCAGTATGTGAATGGACAAACAAACTGTGGTGTATCCATCCAGCGGACTACTACTCAGCAATAAAAATAATAACAAAGTATTAATATATGTAGTAACTTGGATGAATCTCAAAAATATTTTGCTAAGTGAAAGTAGCCAAACTAAAGACCATATACTTTACAATTTGATTTATATGCAATTCTAGAAAATGCAAAACTGTAGTGACAGAAAGCAGAACAGTGGTTGCCTTGGACTGGTGGTCAGGGGAGATAGTTGCAAAAAAAAGCCATGAGGAATGCATCTCTGACAGACTTGGAACAGTTAATGTCTGCTGTTTAGTTTCCACTACAGATGCAAGAAAAAGAAGGTCCTCGCGCTTTCGGTCTGGCTGGTTGTGGCAGCCAGGATCGAATGGGGGAATACAGGAAATTCTGAAAACATGGGGAAGGGGAAATATCTCTGCAACTTGGAAATAAACTTACAAACAGGGAAAAAAATAAAATAAAACTAAAAAGAAAGGCCATAAGGAAACTCTACGTTGGTGGTGTTTATATGACTGTAAGCAATTACCAATATTCATGAAATCCTACACTTAATATGAAGAATTTTCTTACCTGTAAATTAAACCTCAATAAAGCTAAAAATAAATATCTCAACAATAGAGTGAAATGAATGTTCCACACTTTATAAAGTTTTCTGTAACTAAGCACTTGTTGAAAAAATAATGTCATAATTTCGATGTTATTTTTTGCCCTGCAATCTTACTCTGGTTTAATTTGATATTTTCAGTAGGACATATTTCCTGATAAGAGTTGTTTTGTCTTAGATGATGTGAAGCAGGTCCACAGGCAGCCTTATCTTCACTCAACTTTTTTGAGAGACTATAACCAGGAGCTCTCAATTTTGCTTGTTCAGCAATGGCTGGGGCCATGGAAACTCTAAATGGCCCAGTGCCCTTTCACTTTAAAACAGCAGCGTGGATAGCTTTTTTCTGGCTCTTTCCTGTCACCCGCAAAGGATAGGTGCCACATCATGAAAAGAACTGTCCCACTTTTGGTTTTAACTGTAACTTAGCCCTCTCCACGGCAGACTCAAATGTGTCGTTTGACCTGTGGCAGAGCTGAGTTTGCACTGCTGCCACTTTACCTCTGTGAGACATTAAAAGGTGGAATCCAACTGAAATGTAAATCACTGTTCTTGAAAACAAATCACAAATGGCGACAACAGGGCTTCAGGGCCCCTCCGAGGCCTATTTCTTGGAGCCACCCTGTTGTCAAGGATGTCGGGGGCTGCTGAGGCACGCTGATTACGAGGCCATGGTCAACAGTGCCTGAATCGAAGAATGCAGGGCATTAATCAGCCGAGTCTCAGAAGACTCGCAGGAGGGAAGAGTGGTTTCCTGCCTCGCTGTAGCCCCAACCAGCCCCCCACAGAGGTCCCCACAAAGATCCCGCGTAAGAGCACGAGCTATTCTATTGCTTTAAAACCCACCAACAACTGATGCCAAAGCCCAGTTGCTAGTTTATCGGGGAAAAGAAAAAAAAGATTGATTTTTTGGTTCCTGATGAGAGCTCTAATAACAAGAGCGATTGTCATTATTATAGATGAAGGATTCAGGAGTTGAAATGGTGAGAAGAATTAATAAGGTCTCTCTCTTTTTCACTTTTTTTTCTCTTGATAGAGGGTGATAAGGTCCTGTGTGTGGGATAACAGGTCCATTCCTGGAATAGGAGGGAGTCTGAAAGTCTCCCAGTCTTGTTCTGCCATGCTCAGTTGACTGAATGAGCAGGTCTGACTTGCGAAATTCTAAATGAAAGAAAGAAAGAAAACCAGGACCCCAGCTCCAAAATGACCTCTTCTGTGGACTTGGGTGAACTAGCCAATCTTCCTGAATCTGTTTTTTAGGTTGATGAGAGACTGTGCTATATTGTTTTTCAGATTCCATCTACTTCCACACCCTATTAGCTAAGAAGTTTGTGGCAGCTTCTAGAAACTTCAGCAACATTATTTTTAAGAGGAGAATTTTAAATATGTAAAAGAAGATTATAAATGTGTGGCCCTTCCCCTAGGTGAACTCACGTGCCTTACCTGCACAGTCTTCTTGGTGAATAACATTGATGCCTACCTTTTCAAAAATTTAAATGTATAAGCATTTTTCCTTTTTGATATAAACTTTGTGGGTGCCACTCTTCATGCTAGAAATGATTAGAGTAGCTTTGATTTTGTACTTTGACTTCTACTGCCTGCAACTGGTAGAAAAAGAAATAGACTAAGAGATAAGGTATAATTAGATTTCCTCTCAATGTATTTCATGCTTTGTTGCAGAATAAGATATGGCATAAGTTCTGCATGTGGGGGTTGGTGATAATTAAATGGCAATTCTGTGCAACTATTTTTAAAGTCTTAAACCAGTTGTACATTAACACCTAAGAATCATATCAAACCTAGCATCTCTCAAGCTACAATCTCAACCACTAAGGATGGTCTGCCTGTCTTAGCAAAATAAAAAATAAATAATAATAATAATAAAGAAATCACTTGTATCTCGCTGCAGCTTATTAGATGAGTGCCCAATTACATTTTTACAAATGCTATTTTATTTTGCTTAAATAACAAGTAACTAACTTTTGCAGCGTTATTTTGTTTGACTTTCAAGAAGAGTGTCTGTATGATGGGGTGTCCGAACTCACTAGTGAGGGTGAAATGGGCCTGGGTGGCAGGCATTAGCCGGGGGACGTCCTGGGCAAATCGGCATGTGTGGTCATTTTACTATAAGGGGTTTGGGTGTTTGAGGTAGAGAACTGCAAATGTTTTAGTGGACAAAGTCACTCTCTTCACATATTTTGAGTGTTTTCTAATTTTGAGATTAATGTCCCTTAGGAATGGAGATGTGGATTATCTTTTGAGAATTCTATTAACTTGTAGTTTCAAGTGTACTAAGATGATGAATTAAAAAAAAATTAATTTCTAATTGCAGAGGTAGAGCTTAGAATAGACATTTTTATCTTTCCTACAATCTAGTTCATGTCGTCTCTAAATGGGAATATAAATGAAAGGCATATTTACAAAATGCAACTCAATATTTTATTGTAATTAAACCTAACAATAAAAATATACCTGAGGCTTCATAATTCCCATATACCATTTAATATAATGCTTTGTGATCATAAGGTTTATCCAAGTGTCCATTATTTATTTATTTATTTTTACTAAGCATTCACAGAAGAAATGCAAAAAAGAGTTCTGGAATATTTGATCCAATTGATACTTTTTTTCCCCTCAGAAGTAACCAACTTTCTCTTCTCTATAAAACTAAAATGTTTTAAAAGTATCGAGTTTGCCTCCTAATGGTCAAAGTATTCAAAAGTGCAGGCAAATGCAAGATAGCTTCTGTTTCATTACAAATCCGATTCAGTCACAAAGGCAGCTGACAGCACAAATTTGTAACCAATTGGGCCATTCAAGATGCTGTATTAAGGAAGCCTTGGAACACAGGTATCGTTTGTGCAAGTGGAGTTGAAACATACACCTGTTGTTTCCAGTCAGCGATAAAAATCATCTACCTAGGCCATAGGATAAAGCCTGCTTTCTTGGTTCCTGCCCATTAAGAAACAACTGCCCATTGTTACTTTGCATGTGGGGAAGGTTGCAAATGGTAGGAAACAAAGCTGTGGGAATCACGCAGAGCAACCCTATACTTGGACAGGTGCCACTTTTAGACATTTAATTGATCTCATTTGTTAGTTATACCTGTAAATCACACTGTTATCATCTCTGAACAAGGAATGGAAATCAGGAATTGTCGTGGACTAAAGACAGCAAAGCAAGTCCCCAAATGGGCCAGTCATATAGATTTACTGGCTTAGTTTCACAACAGTACATTAGATTGAAATTAGATACCTGGAAAAATCCAAATTACACGAAGGCCCCTTGTTTCTTTATATCACAATGACACAAAACATGGCTTAATATTCTACTGCCAAGACTGTGTATCATATGCTAAGATAGGCATGTGTGTGTGTGTAAGAGAAAGACACTTTTGAAGTTGTAAAGGGTTGCCTTGGTGGCGCAGTCAACAGTACTAGGTAGTGCAGTAAATCTAAGGGCTGTCCTAAGTCTTATTAGAACGTCCTGCTGCACAGCCATTACGGTTCTCCACAGTCCCTGGATGGTGGAACGAGAGGGGGACAAGAACATAACTGAGAAAATGGACTGAGAATAAAGAAGCATTCAAAGGTTGTGGATTTCAAGGGTGTTTCAGGCTGGGTGGTGGGGTGGGAGTGTGGGGGGGTTGCTTTATCTTTGCTTCTTTAATGAAGCACCCAGGAGAAAATAACTCTCAAGAGATCTCTGAATGAGGATACTGCTGAGTATGCTGGGGAATTAAGTATGATTTTACATTCAGTCCCTTAGCAAGAAAATCTAAATACCCTTTACTCAGCGTAAAAACAATCGTATTCTGTCTTTTAAAGCCCGGCAACCTTTCTAGGTTTACTGTGCTCTTCGGCAATACTGTTGTCGAGATTCTGCATCAGGCAATGTAGACGCACAGAGCAGTTAGCAACAGGGTCTTCACTGGCTGGGACTTCGGTCAACCGAAGGTCAAGTCAAGCTCCATTTTAGTTTCAAGTTGGTGAATTGCCTAATGAAACACAGCCAGCTTTTCATCTGAACTAGTAAGACAGTTACAGTTAACATAATGAAATGTTAAGTTATTAAATATTCTGAATTACTTCGGAGTGATCACACTTAACAAGGACTATGACCTAGAAAAGATATTACCTAGAAAAAAAATGTAAGTGGCATGAGAAATGGCTAAATTTGTGCCAATTAAAAGACGCACAAAAGATGCCCTTTTAATCAAATCCGAATGATCAAGTATCGCCTTATGTTACTGTTTGCCTCCTTAGTACACATTTTTTTTTTTTTTTTTTTTAAAGATTTTATTTATTTATTCATTTATCCCCCCCTTGCTGCCCGCGCTCACCGGGTCAGCCAACCACGCCACGCGGGCGGGCCTGCCCTCACCAGGAAGCCCCGGGAACCGAACCCGGGGCCTCCCATATGGTAAATGGGAGCCCCACTGATTGAGCCACAGCCGCTTCCCATCCTTAGTACACATTTAAGTAACAAAATAGTCTGTATGATTTTTGAAGTTTTCCCTTATTCAAGGCAAGCTAACTATATTTACAAATGAGATAAGAATAACATATAAACCTTCAGAAAATATAATTACAAAAATAATAATAGATTGTGAGGTGAGAAGCTGTGACAGATCTCTTGCTTACAAATGTGAGAAAAATATAATAATAGTAGATCAATGATTTTTAACCTTTTGGGGACATGGAACTCTTTAAAAATCAAAGTAAACAGCTTCTCTCTTTTCTCCCCACTCCTACCCGGGGTTGTACCTCCGAGGAAGTCAAATACAAATTCCCCAATCCCCACTGTGGCTTGACCAACCACTGCCGCCCGCCCACGTGGTCCCCAGGTCCACTCTACCCTTTGCTCACCGCCCCTCCTCGCTGAGCTGTACCCTCCTCATGTGTTTCCCAGTGCCAGCTCTGCCAGGCTTGCGGTGCCCCTCTCTTCCAGGACCTGTGAGGGCTGATCAACTCTTCTTTCGTACTCCTCTGGTGCCACTCATCCTTACTGCACCCGACTATCCGTGTAGAGGTCCTTACAACTCATACGATTCATGGAAGATGACTGCCATCCAACAGCAGCAAGGCCATCAGGGAGTCACAGCCTTCAGAAATGGAAGCTTCCGCTCACCTCAGAGGGGTAACAAACTAACCAGATGCCACGCTGGCTAAAGGCAAAGTGAACTAGGTAGTGAAGGAAGGAAGTCCTGTGTACCAACCATGACGGTCTGGGAGAAGTCATATATACTTATATTTATTTATTCATATTTATATTCAATTAACTTGGGGTTTTTCTCACCTCTCCAAACTGGGTGTGTTGGTGGTAATTAAGTTTAAATTTTGTCTGCAGATAGCAGAATATCAAGGCTTGATTCCAACCCAAATAAGGTGAGGGATAGAAATATATTTGGAGCTAGATGCAATAACTGATAAGACTTTTGTTGTCTCCCTTCAAGGACAGCGTGAGTGTATTTCTATTTTTACAAGGGACAGTTGGGTGGGAACCTCTTTTTGAAAGTGACCCTAATGGCCGAAGGGTGAGGAAATTAGACCACAAAAGAAGCCCTTTCTACGCATTTTTCATCCTTGAGGCCTCTCAACATGGATCCAGTGCCCTGTTCACTACCGGCTAATCCGGGGGCGATGGTCACTTTCCCAGTCGCCTAGCAGCCTGGCATGTGTTCAAGCTCAGATGACCTCTGCCCCAGACTGTGACATTTGAGGTACTGACCCAAGGAAGGGAGACCCTTTTAGAGTTATTCAAGGCAGTGCTGCCAAGCGTCTGCAGCAGTGATGTCGGACCAGTGGCCACACTTGAACCCGATGGCTACCCTGGCGTGACTTCAACTGTGGTTTCTGCTCTCTAGCCGTCCCTCCTTTAGCCTTCTTGCTTTTTTTTTTTTTTTTTTCTTAACTTATTCTCCATTCTTTCCACCAATTCTGTGAGCTATGCAAGTCCTTCTCCCCGAGTATTTTCTGCATAAACTGGCCAGATTTGAGTATCTGTTTGTTGTACCCAAGAACCTTGCTTAGTGCTCTCTGTACTGCTGATGCTGTCTAGGTCAGCAAGAAAAAGCTTTAATATCTGCATTTCAATTTTAGGGTAATCCAAGCAGAAATAACCTTCAAAAGAATTCTGCAGTGTTTGCAGTTGTCTGCAGATTTCTGTCCATAGAAAAATGGCAAGGTTTAGTCACCCTTGATTCAAGCACTATGAGGTTCTTCCACAATCACTAGGCCACTGGTCCTCCCTCCCTCCCTTTCTCTCTCTCTCTTTCTCTTTCTTTCTCTCTCTCTTTCTCTC
>JAKSZT010054030.1:63601868-63845863 GCA_026826555.1 Tolypeutes matacus | reverse complement strand
TCTTTCTTTCTTTCTTTCTTTCTTTCTTTCTTTCTTTCTTTCTTTCTCTTTCTTTCTTTCTTTCTTTCTTTCTTTCTTTCTTTCTTTCTTTCTTCTTTCTTTCTTTCTTTCTTTCTTTCTTTCTCTTTCTTTCTTTCTTTCTTTTTCTTTCTTTCTTTCTTTCTTTTTTTCTTCTTTCTCTCTCTCTCTCTCTTTCTTTCTTTCTTTCTTTAAAAAACACTTAGATTACATAAATATTGCACAAAAATTACAAAAATTACAAGGATTCCCATGATCCCCACCTCCCACACCTCCCATAACATCCCACATAAACATCTTTCATTAGCGTGGCACATCACTTACAATGGTTACACACATCCTGAAGACCCTTCTTTTGAATGTCTTACATTCTAGTAGGGAAAGACAGACCGAAGGCAGTAAATATAATTCATAACTAAATTCTATGGTATTTTAGAAAATAATCCTTGCTATGGAGGAGAAACAGGATAAAGGGTATCAGGAATGCCTGTGTGGGTTGGGTTACACTAATAAATAGGGTGGCCCTTAGAAGGTGTAACTTGAGGAAAAACTTGGAAGAAGTGCAACAAGAGCATATCCAGACAGGAACTTCCAGAGAAAAGTCATTAAGGCTGGAGCATCCCAGGACTAGAGCAAAAGTAGCAGTGTTGTGGGAGTGGGGAAAGCAAGGATGAGACGATTTTTAGGGGGGGTATGAAGGAGGTTTGGGAGGCTTCATCTCTTCCATGTTCTTAGAAAGGACGAGATTATATTATAAAGTTGACACTAGCTTTAAATTATTAGGTGCATTTAATGTGATGATAAGACTTCCAACAAGGCTTTCAGAATGTGTAAAATATCATTGAAATTAATAGAGAATGAGTGCCTGAATAACCAAAAAACATCTAAAATGGAACAGTGAGGAGGAGACTTGGAATCAGAACATACTGTGAAATATAGTCATCATATTAATATGGTATTTGTGTAATATCAGATGAAGATATTATCTGAATGGGAAAAAATCAAGAATTAGATACTAGCATATATTAGAATTCAATTGTGATTAACTTAGTAGTTTAATTCAGTGGAAAAAAGCATGGTTACTTAGTAGGTAGTTACAGAGATCTTATTAACTAGGAGAAAATCCAAAAGCTGTGAATTTTACAGAATGACAGCTATATTGACTTGTTTATGCACACAACATACACATTCTACAGCATCTCTGTCTCTCTTTCTATCTCTCCCTATTATCTATCTATCATCTATCTATCTATCTATCTATCTATCTATCTATCTATCTATCTATTTTTTATGACAAAATTATAAGCAAAGTCAATAAGCAAAAGACACGTTTGAAATAAAATATTTCTAAAACAGATGGGAGAAAAGGAGAGATCTTAGAAACTGAGAAGGAAAAGACAATCTAATTTAAAATGGAAAAAAGTTATGAATAGGCAATTTCAGAGGCTCAAATCTAATTGTCCAAAAATCACATGATGCTCAAATGCAAGAGCAGTCAGTAAATGCAAATTAAAGTAACATTTTTTTACTGTTAATACAGATGATAATGGCAAAAATCAAAAACAGCTAAAATCATTCCCTGGCAGAGTCATTGAAAATGAATATTCTCATATATTGCTGGTGGAAAAAATGGATTGTTTATTCCTTTTTGGGAAATAATGTGACAATATCTTTCAAAATTATTTATAGAAATAAACATCATTATGTAAAGGCATGAATTTTTTTCTCTCACGGTATTGTTCATACTACAAAATAATAAATACCTTTCATAAGGGAAAGATGTAGCAATTCGGTTTTGTTGCCACCACCTATGTGGTCCTTGTACACAGAGAATTGAAGCTGTGCAGTTTGCCCAGGAGGGATCTCTACAAGGTATCACTGAGGGAAAAATGTAAGTTGCAGAAAAGCCTCCATAGTTTAAACCTATTTTGTAAAATGTACAATGAAAAGAGTGTCCTAAAGGTATATATATATTTTTTGTGTGTATATTTCTCTATATAGAATTGCATATAAGCAGGATAAAAAAAATATGGAAGAATGCATCCTAGATTGTTAGCATGGATTACCTGAAAAGGAATGGGGTTGGGCTACTGAAAGGACCATTCGGAGCTCTCTGCATGGAGTGCAGGTACAGGGTTTGGGATTTTAAATGACGTTCTAAAACTGACTCCCCTAAGCACGTGTTTCTAATGGCTGTTATGACACAGATTGAGATAAAATAGGTAAATGTATAGCGATCCACATAGATATTGATGAGAATGGAGATGGAAGTATATTCATCAACACACTACTACACTCAGACACACACAGGGGACCTGTGCTAGCTGAGCGGCTCTGGAGGCAGCACACTTCTAGGGGCAGCCCTGTTTGGGTGCTAATGCTGTGACATAGGAGGGTAGATGGAGCCAAGCCAAAGGGTAAGGAAAACCTTCTACTGATTAAAAAGAAAACAATTACCACACGCCCTCCCCCACCAAATTTGAGATGTGTAATATGATTCAATGTATACATTTAAGATTTTATGTGCATACATATAAGACAATTTAAATATAAACTACTAAGATATATTTCAGACACAACAATGCTTAAGATAATACCAACATAAGAATAAATTTCCAATTTGAAACTACTGTATTTGATGCATAACCCTATATCAGCAAATAAAGACTGGGCCAATAGCTACGGGTATTGGTCTCCTAGCTTGCTGCAACAAATCACCACAAACGTGTTGATTACAACAACAGAGATTTATTCCTCTGCAGTCCTGGGGGCCAGAAGTCCTAAATCAAATGCCAACGTGGTCACACACTCCCCCTGGAGGTTTCAGGGCAGATCCTTGCCTCTTCCAGCTGCTGAGGGTTCCTGGTGTTCCTTGGCTGCGGTGGCACAAGTCCCATCTCTGCCTTCGTCTTTCCATGGCCATTTTTCCTGTGCACAATCTCCTTCTCTTTCTCTTATAAAGACACAGTCATTAGATTTAGGACCTACCCTAAATTCAGGAGGATGTCACCTTTTTAAAAAAAATAACGATTTATTTATTCATTTCTCCCCCACCCCGTTGTTTTTGTGCTCTCACTGTCTGCTCTCTGTAACTGTTCATTGTGTGCTCTCTGTGTCTGCTTTTATTTATTTCTTTTTAGGAGGCACCAGGAACTGAACCTGGGTCCTCCCATGTGGGAGGGAGGCACCTCCGCTTGAGCCACCTCTGCTCCCCTCCTGAGACCCTTAACTAGTTATAACTGCAAAGACTTTATTTCCAAATAAGTTCTTATTCTGAGGTTCTGGGTAGACATGAATTTTGGGGGACATTATTCAATCCACTAAACTATAATAACAACTGTTGTCCATTGCAAAACTTCAATCTCATATTTAATTCCAATTCTTCTTCCTTCTCTCTTCAGGTCAGTCTGGACTTGTGGGCTTGTTAATTGTGTTGGAATTGGGAACAGGGGTATGGCCTGCCATCCAACCCCGCTTTCCCCTCTCTTTTCCTGGTTCTGGTTTTCCTGGGGGAGCTTTCTGCCTGTGGTGAGGTTGTCATGCTCTCAGTGGGTGGACACTACTGCTGCTCCACCTCGTGGCCCTGGGTGTACATGGTGGTGCCAGTGGAAACTCTCTCATACAGCAATCCTCTTGGTTTTCATGGTCTCTAACAAGTTTCAGCCCCTTCTCTTCTGGCTGACATCTGATGTGGTGTCTGTTTGCTCCCTGCAGAGTTGTAGCTACCAATCTCCTCCATCTTTGGGGACCTTAAATGTATGTAAGAATCCATCCTGTATTGGACAGCACTTCAGCAGAAAACAGATGGCACACTCAAAAAGAGTTAATGAAGGAAGACAATAAGGGATAGTAAAGTACCCAGGTATTTGCAAAAGGTTTGTCCCTGCCAAAGGAGCAAAGGAAGGAATCAGTTACTAGAACTGGTAAAAAAAGTTGCATCTGCAGAAGAGGACGGCCTGACAGAGCTGTGGCCTTGGCTAGAGGAATGTGTCTACTGGCAAACTGTAGCCAAGTGGAGAGGATTCATATGCTGGCATCACTGCCTTCCCTATCCCCAGTCCCCTGCTGGTACCTCCTATTAGCTAAGCACAGCCAGAAACAGAGTGCAAGAGAGACTGGATGATGAAATCCCTAAGGGTTAGCCCTTCATGGCTGAAGAAGGAGAAAGGTAGTTGTGGAGGCCCAGAGGATCCAGCACACAAAGGTTAAGGTGGTATGTTTTTAGAACCCGGAACCTGAGTGAGGCACTTATGAATCCCTCCAGCATGGCCTTTCTCCTTTGTTCCTTTCTGCACTCTAGTTGCTAAAGACATGTCCAGCTGAGGAACAAAATGCCAATTTCCCCTTCTTTCAGGCAGCCTTGGACTTTATGAGCAATTTTCAAAGAGCCTCCATCAAATGACTTTTGGGAGGGAAAGCCAATTCTTGATCAAAATCAGGAGAGGGGGACATTAGAAATTTCATCCAGTAACCCATGAAGCAAAATTGTGTAGCTGCCAATCTTCCACGGATGACCTAGGAATATATAAAGAAACGTTAACAGGTCTAGAATGGATGACACAATTTTACCTAAACCCTATTTCAATTTTCTCCTGGTGTCTGTTTTAAAATACACACCATCTCTCTCATTTCCTAGGCACATGTCCTTACCAAAGCCTTTCCAACTGCTTTTCAGGGTAGGATAGTATAAAGAATTCCTTCTCTTTCATTGGCCCTGGGCTGCCACTGCCCAGATGCTTTGCTACACACTAAACAATATGACATTGTTGCATCACTATAGTCAGCAATTAAAACACAAGGTCTATGGAAACTTTGTTATACATCATTTTCACTAACCTTTTCTAAAGAAGCTCACACAAATGAAGAAAACATTCAAAAGTACAAGTTCAGAAGTCAGACTTCCTGGGTTCAAATCTGATCCCCCTTCTTATTCTTTTTAGCTGTTTGACCTCGAGCAAGTTACTTAACCTATTTAAGCACAAGTTTTTTTTCACCTAAAACATGGAGACAATAAAAGCACATGCCTAATAGGGCTTTGTGAAGATCAAAGTCGATAAGCCCTTTAAAGTTCTTATTACATGACTATAATTATGATGGCACATTGTTCATGTACAGTAGTAAACTGCTTTCCATGCTTTTGTTTTAAATGAAATGTATCTAAGAACAATAACTGAAACAAAAGAGCTCTTTTTAAAGAAAAAGGAAATGAATAAAAGGATATATATTTTCATCCCCTTTTCCTTTATCTTTTTGTCTTTCAAGTTTCTTATTCATTGGCCTCTTGTTCACAGATAAATTGAAGCATCCTGGAGGAATATTTTAAAAATTCAGGTGAACAAAAATTCTAGGACATTTGGACTGGAGTATCTAATCTGTCTTTAATCAGATGTGTTATCAAGGGGGCATCGTTTCCTCTTTCTTGCCCATAGTTTCCAGTGCTGTAAAAGGAGAGGCAGAAGTCAGCTGGAGACATGCTTCTGGCAAGAAGGTACAGGGTTGAGATTTACCCTCCCACTACAACTAAAAGCAAAGCAGAATATATGAAACCATGGTTTTTAGACATTGACCATCAGCCCTCAAAGGACGGTAATCCTGAGAGAGGGGACACAAATGAAATGATCACTGGTATTACTCCAGAGTATGACCTGAAAAGAGTTTCTAGGCTGTAGCACAGGGAAGGGAGTGCAGGTAGAGCCCAAAGTTCTCGTTCAGTTGAGGAGCTAGAGCTAGGAATCCGGGGAAGCCAAGCAGTTAGGGTTCACAGAGCAGAGTACCAGAGGAGAGAGATGCATGGCAAGAGAGCGCTTGAGATTTGCAGTGACCCACTGAGTCTTCAGCTGAGTACTGATTAGCACATGTTTGTGAGGAAATTATACTAGGTTAGAGAAAGTACCTCCAGAAAGAAGCAGAGAGGTTAACATTTGAGGCTCACACAAGGCCAGAAATAATGTGTTCCACCTTCCAGAGGGGAAACTCTCATGATTCACATGATATTGGGCAGACTTTTCAGAAAATGTTGTGGGACAAACTCAACCTCGGAGTAAATGCTGCTTGGTCCTTCCTAATGAAGATTTTAAAAAGCCCTGAAAGGATCAAACTGTTTCC
This sequence comes from Tolypeutes matacus, assembly GCA_026826555.1. Taxonomy (NCBI): domain Eukaryota; kingdom Metazoa; phylum Chordata; class Mammalia; order Cingulata; family Chlamyphoridae; genus Tolypeutes; species Tolypeutes matacus. The sequence continues at coordinate 63,839,740 of JAKSZT010054030.1, read as the reverse complement.
AAGTAATGTAATTGCATCCCAGAACAAAACTCAATAATATTTATAGAAATTAAAAAATATCCAGCATTCAACAAGAAAAATTGTGCCTGGCATTCAATGAAAAATTATAGCACACAACAAGCTGAAAAATATGACCCATAATGAGGATAAAAATCAGTCAACAGGAACAGACCCGGAAATTACACAGATGTTGAAATTAGTTACTGTAACGATATTCCATCTATCAAGAAGGTAGAGGAAAGATTGAACATGTTAAGTGAAGACAGGGAAGATATAAAAAAGACCCAAAACAGCATTTAAAGATGAAATATATAGTGCCTGAGATAAGAGCACACTGAAGAATCAATAAAAGATTAGAAATGAATAATAGAAAGATATCATAATTTCAAGGCATAGTAAGAAAACCTATCTAAAATGAAATACAGAGAGGAAAATGGCTGAAATAAAAGAACACAGTATTGGTGAACTGTAAGACAATTTAAAAGAGTCCTAATACATGTGTAATTGGAGATTGCAACAGAGAGGAGAGAGCAGTAAGCAGAAAAAATATTTGAAAAAATAATGAAAATTTTCAAATTTGATAAAACTATAAACCCACAGATCCTAGAATCCCAGTGAATGCCCAGCACAAGAAACATAAAGAAAAAGTACAAGTAGGCACATAATAATCAAAGTATTTAAATCAGTTACAAGGGAGCCAGGGAAAAAAAGACAAATTACTAAGAAAGGTACAAAGAATCCAGAAGATAATGGATCAACCTCTTTAAAGTACTGAAAGAAAAAAGAAAAGCTGTCAGCCTAGAATTCTATGCCAACTGAAACTATATTTCAAAAATAAAAGTGAAATACATCTTTTTCTAACAGACAAACATGGAAAAAATTCATTACCAGAAGAACTGATCTAAAAAGAACATTAAAGAAAGTCTTTCTTGGAGAATGAAAAGAATATTTGGTAGATATTTGGCTTTATAAAAAGGAACGAAGAGCACAAGAAAGGCAACTGTGTAGTTAAATATAAAATACACCATTTAAAATTAAATTTTAAGTATCTTTAAAAGACGGTTGATTGTTTGAAGTCCAAATACAAACAATATAGTATGAACTAAAGTAAAATATATGACAATAGTAGCACAAAGGCCAGAGAGGAAGATATGAAAGTTTATTATTTTAAGGGTTTTATGTCACACCTGAAGATATTAATAAAAAGATAAAAGAAACCAACAAACAAATCATAGCCATCTAGAAGGATTTCAGGGCTCAAATTACACTGAATCTGGAAGTTACAGGTGATAGATTACGTAGGCAACTAATGCAAAAACGACAAGGGAGAGTGCCAGTAATTGGATTATTACTCAAAGAAAAGAGCTTGGTCTTGCATCAAAAAACTGGCAAAAGCTTTTACACTTACATATTTTAAGTTGAGGTAAAATGTCTAAGTTGTGTATATCATTTAACAGTTCCCAGCTTTAAACAAATTTTTAAGTGGATCAATTATATGAACATCTACTAGTCCAGATCTGCTGGTTAAGAAGCCTTCAATTGCAGGGCCATGATGCCATACAAGTTTTTCTTTCTGAAAAACTTGTTCTTTTGTGCTATCACATGAGAAAAAATCAACAGTGTAGAGTTCAAACCTGAGTGGAATTTGGAGAGAGAGAAAAAAAGAAGAATACTATGTTTCCTAAAGCAAACAGTCGAAACAAAACAGTTATAATAAGCCAACAAATGAGATAAATGGAATCATAAAAATACTCAACCCACAAAAAAGAGGAGAAAGGGAACAAAGAGTAGATGGGAGAAATAGAAAATAATTAGCAAGTTGGTAGATTTAATACAGCCATATCAAGAGCCAAATTAAATGCAAATACTCTGGAGATAAATTAAATTGATAAACCTCTAGCAGGAATGAATATGAATAAAAGAGAGAAGACACAAATGAACAACATCAGAAATGAAATAGGAGACATTGCTACAGATTGAAAGATATTAAAAGGATAACAGAATACTGTTGTATTTGTTTTCTATTGCAGCATAACAAATTAGCACAAACCTAGTGGTTAAAACAACATACATTTATTCTCTTACCGTTTTAGTAGGTCAGAAGTCTGGGCACGAATTGGATGAAGTCTCTGCTCAGAGTTTTACTGGGCTGAAATTAGGATGTTGGCTAACTAGGACTGTGGTGGTTATCTGGGCTTAGTGTTTTCTCCAAACTCATTAGTTGTTGGTAGAATTCATTTCCTTGAGGTTGTGGCCCTGACATCCCTGTTTCCCACTAGCCATTGGTAGACACCTACAGCTACTACTGTCCTACTGCAGTTCCTTGCCAGGTGGCACCTATAGGCAGTCTATAATATGAAGATTTGCTTTCTTCTAGGCCATTTAGAGCACATCTCTCTGACTTCTTTTTTTGCGATGCCAGAGAAAACTCTGCTTTTAAAGGGCTAATGTGATTAGGTCAAGCCCAACCAAGTGATCTATCTGTCTTAAGGTCAATTGATTTGGGGATGTAATTCCATCTATAAAGATCCCTTCATTGCATCGGTGTTTGATTGAATAACTGTGAGAAATCATGTGTACTCCAGGAATCTGGAATCTTAGGGAAACATCTTAGAATTATGCCTCAACGATTATGAACATTTTTCCCCTAATAAACTCAATGACTCCAATGAAATGACCAAATTCCTTGAATGCCTCAAATGATCTTTGCTTACTCCAGAAGAATTAGGTTACATGAGTAGCCCTATATCTATTAAAAAGTTTCATTTATAGCAAAAAAAAAAAAGTTCCACAAAGAAATCCCCAAGCTTAGAGGGTCTCACTTGTAAAGTCTACCAAATATTTGTGGAAGAATTAACACAAATTCTAGACACTCTTAGAGAAGGATACTTCCCAATTTAATCTATGAGGACAGCAATACCCTGATACTTAAAGTAGACAATGACATTTCAAGAGAAGAAAACTACAGACCAATATAACTCATGAACAAAGATGAAATTAAAAAAAAAAATTTTAGCTAAATAAATCTAATACTACATAAAAATAATACTACATCATGACCAAGTGGGGTTTATCCCAAGAATTCAAGTTCCTTAACATTTGAAAATCAATCAAAAGGCAGAGAAGGCAGAGAAGGCCAAGCAGGGAGCCTGGACTTTGATCCCTACTAGGCAGTAACAATATCACCCCACATTTGAAAATCAATCAGTGCAATTCTTATGATGATCCAAATAAGAAAAAACAAAAAAAAGACAAAAGCCAACATTTATTGCTGATTAAAAAAAAAAAATTCTCAATAGATTATTAATAGAAGGGAAATTACTCCACCTATAAAGGCCATCTATGAAAAATTTCTTTTCACCATTGTACTGGACAACATGGATGAGTCTTGAAGACCATATGTTGAGTGAAGCGAGCCAGTCACTAAAGGACAAATATTATATGACGTCACTGATATGATCTAAGCAAATTGAGCAGACTCAAAGAGCTAGAGTCTGGAAGATAAGTTATCAGGGGACAGAAAGGGAATAAAGTGTGGTGAGCCGATGCTTATTATGGGCAAAACCTATGATAAGGTGGAAGGGGGTGGTTTGGCAATGGATGGGGGTGACGGTGGTGCAGGTATGTGAGAGAGGTTGATGGCTCTGGAATGTGAGGGTGAGCAAGGTGGGGGGGTGAGATGGACTATCTGTGGAACTGGGGAGAGGACTAGATGAAGAAACAGGTGAATTCTTAGGATTTGTAGGTCTGTGGTGGAAACTGCAATGGTGGAAATGCTTTTTTTTTTTTTTTTTGGTAAATATGGCAGGGGAAGGTCGCTGGTGCAGGGAGTTGATGGTGGGGGGATATGTGGGAAAGGATGTACCTGGAGCATGCTGCTATGGAATATGAACGTGTGCATCTTGGCATAGGGTGTAAAAGAAAAAAATAATAAGAAGAAAGTAAAGTAAAAGTCATTAGAAAGTAAGAAGTACAACTCTTTATTTTGCACACAGCATGATCATCTCTGGAGAAATTCCCATAGATTCTTTTAAAAATTATTAGAATTAATAAGTGCATTTAGAAATATTACAGGATATAAGATCGGTACACAAATTTCATATACAAAAAAGAACAATTGTATTTAAATTTAAAAAATCAATACCGTTGCTTTCAGAAAGATGGAGTAAGCATACATTTCCCTATTCCTCTTGCTAAATACAACTAAAACTCCTGACACTATATATAAACCAAATATAAGAAGACTCTGAAAGGTGGAGAGAAGAAGGCAGACTGGCCAGGGAACTTAGGACACAAGGAACTACATGACGGTGCAGTCCCTGGGTCTTCTTTTTGCCTCATATATCCCAGACTTGGAGCTGAAGAAGCCAGCAACCCAGAACTGCCAAAAGGTGTAGGTATAAAAGCCACAACAAAAGCCTACTCTCTCTAGTCAAAGGACTAAGAAAGCGGCAGCTTAAAAAGTCAGAAAACTTTTCAACAGTAACTGCTCTACACTAGGCAAGTAGTTCAGAAATAAACTGACACCACCCACACCCACACCAGAAAAGGCTGGGTGGGGAGCTGACGCTGCCACCTTTGCCACTCTGTAATGAGGCATCTGTCCCACCCTTTCCCACCGAGGTGATGGCAGAGAAGGCCAAGCAGGGAGCCTGGACTTTGATCCCTACTAGGCAGTAACAATATCACCCCACCTGCCACTCGCAAACGCCCCTCATGTTAGTGGGGACCACAAATCCCTCCAACTCCTTTAGCGTCAGTGGAGACCACACCGCGATGGGACTTCCACCCACGCCCAGCAGTAACAGGTCATCGCTCCCCTTTCCCAGTGAGGCGCGCCACAAGAGGCTAGCAGAGGGTCAGGACTTTGACCACCGCCCAGCGGTGAGACCATCTTCCTGTGGCATTGAGTTGGAGCACGTGTGGAGGAGCAACAGCGCATTCCTCCCCCTCCCAGCGTGGGCGGTATCGCTGGAGGCGCAGCGCTATTTAGGAGCTCCTGACCTCTGGTTTCAGTGGGAAACCGGGACTTCTACCAAGACCTTGCAATAACAAGGAGATGTCTCCACTTCCCCTGCTGGAACAGTGTCAGAGGAAGCCCACAAAAACAGAAGACTTAAGTAAGACCCAGAGTTTCATAACATAGTAGTAAAAATGCCAACATTTCATTTGAAAATCACTTAGAACAAGAACCAGGAACATCTTGCCTTGAATAAAAAAAAAAAAAAACATGTCAATGCTGAGATAAGAGATACTAGAATAATCTGACAAAAACTTTAAACAGACATCATAGAAAGACTTCAACATGCAATTTTTATCACACTTGAACAAGTGAAAAAATAGAAAATTTTAGCAAAGGATTAAGTCTTAGCAGATAAACAGGAGATATAAAGAAGAACTACAGGGAAATTTTAGCACTTAAAAATACAAAACCCCAAAGGGGTGCAGAGAGTCACAGGATGGGGTCAACATTGGAATGGAAGGAACAGAGGAAAGAATCAATAACTGGAAGAGAGAATAATAGAAATTCTCCGACCTGAATATTAGAGAGAAAAATAGGCTAGGAAAAACAATTGCAGGGACCTGTGGGAATACAGCAAAAGATCTAAAATTTGTGCCATCAGAATCCCAAAAGAGAAGATAAAAAGAGCAAATCTGGGGAAAAAATTACAGCTTGAAGGCTGTAAATGTCCCGAGTTTGGCAAAATACATAAACCTTCAGATTCAGGAAACTCAGTGAAACCAAAACAGGATCAACTCAGTGAAAGCCACACTAAGACACATCCTTGTCAAAATTCTGAAAAGCAAAGAAAAAAATCTTGAAATCAGCCTGAGAGAAATGACACCTTACCTCTAGGGGTAAATCAAAATGAATGACAGAATATTTCTTTTCAGAAAACATGGAGGCCAAGAAGGAAGAGACACAGCATTTTTCAAGTGCTGAAAGAAATGAACTGTCAATGTGTGATTCTTATTCAGTGAAAATATCCTTCAGGAATGAAGGGGAGATCATGCCATTCTCAAATAAAGCAGAACAAAGACATTTGTCACCAGGAGAACTACACTGAAAATACAGATAAACAAATTTCTCTAAACAGAAAAATTATAAAAGAAGAAATCTTAGAAAATCAGCAAGGAAGATAGAAAAACAGAAATAGTGAAAATATGGGTAAATCTATAGATTTTCCTTCTTCTCTTGAGCTGTCTAAATTATGTTTGACATTTGAAATAAAATTATAACACTGATATGATTCTAAATGTATGTAGAGGAAATATTTAAGGCAATTATTATAAACATGGGAGAATAAAGGGGTGTAAAGTTAAGTAAAGTTTCTACATTTCACTCAAACTGGTAAAATGTTGACACCCGTAGATGGTAATAAACTATGTATATATAATGTAATACCTAGGCTAGCCTCTTAAAACACTATGTAAAGAGATACGCTCAAAAACACTATGGATAAATCAAAGAGAAATTCTATAAAATGTTCAAGTAACCCATAGGAAGGCAGGAAAAAGAAAGCAGAGAGATGAAAAACTGAGAGTACAAACAGAAACAGAAAACAACAAAAAAAGTGGTTAACTTAAGTCCTACTAATTATGTTAAATGCAAATGGGCTAAATATACCAAATTAAAGATAGAGATTGACAGTGATTTGAGAAATATAACAGTATGGGTAGATTAAAACATTAATAAAAAAAGAGGCAGTGACTATATTAATATCAGAGAAAGTAGATTTCAGAGTAAGTAAAACGCCAGAGAGGGACACTGCATAAGGATAAAAGAGCCAATCCACCAAGAAAACATAGCAAACATAAATGAGTAAACACCAAGTAAGAGAACTTCAAAATAAATGAAGGCAAAAGTGATGGAGCTGAAAGAAGATATAGGCAAATTAACAATTTTAGTTAGAGACTTTGACAACCATTTCTCAACAGTTGCTAGACAGGAAAAAGAAAACCTACAGAAAGGATATAGAACTGAGCTACACCATTGGTTGACAGTTTATAATAGACATTTATAGAACACTTCACCCAACAGCAGCAGAATACACAGTCTTGTCAAGTGCCATGGAATGTATACCAAGATAAATAATATTCTGGGCTGTAAAAAAAATTTTTTTTAAAAGTTGAAATGATAAATAGTGGGTTTAGAGAATGAAAGTAGATATTAATAAAGGAAGATTATAGGAAAACCTCCAAACTCTTGGAAATTAAACAACATACTTCTAAATGTCTATAGGCTGAAGAATTATTCAGAAGTGAAATCAATAAATATATTTAGCTGAATGAAAATGAAAATACAACATATGAAAATGTGTGGGTTACAGCTAAAGAAGTGTTGAGAGAGAAATTTATAGCAATAAATGCTATGCTAAAAATAGGGAAAGTTTCAAATCAGTAATGTAAGCTCCTACTTCAAGAACCTAGAAAAGGAACACCATAATAAACCTAATGCAAGAAAAAAGAAGGAACCAATAAAGATAAGAGCTGAAAGAAATTAAATTGAAAACAAAATAACAATACAGAAAAATCAATGAGACAAAAAGCTGCTTCTTTGAAAAATGAATAAAGTTGACAAACCTCTAGCAAGACTGACAAAAAATAGATGACAAAAATGATCAATATTGGAATTGAAACAAAGGATTTCACTACATATTCTGTAGACATCAGCAGGTTAATAAAGAAATACTCTGAAAAACTCTTTATACATAAATTTGACAATTTAGGTGAAATGGACCAATTCTACAAAAGTACAAACTACCACAACTCATCCAAGACGAGTTAGGTTATTTGAGTAACACTATAACTATTGAGGAAATGAAATTTGTAATTGAAAAACCACCCCAAAAGAAATCTCCAATACCAAATTGTTTTACTGTAGCATTTAAAGAAGATTTAACACTCATTCTAGAGAGTCTCTTCCATGAAAAGAAAAGGAGATAACACTTTCCAATTTATTTTATGAAGCTAATAGTAACCTCATACTAAAACCAAAGACAGTACAAAGAAAAGAAAAGAAAAAAGAAAAGACGAGAAAAGATAACTACCAAACAAGCTACCTCAGTGTAGCAGTTTAGCAGTTTGATATAGTTATGAATTCCAAAAATAGAGATTGGATTATGCTTGTAAACTAGTCTGTTCCTCTGCGTGTGATTAAGTTATGATTAGGGCTTTGATTGGGTCCCGTCAGGAAGGCATTGAGCCCTGCCCCTTGGTGGGTGGGGTCTCAAAGATAAAAGACATGGCAAAGGACAGAGTTGCAGTTTTGATGTTGGAGTTCTGATGCTGAGTTTTAATGCTGGAGCCCTGGGATGTAAGTACAGAAGAGCTTGGTCATGAGGAAGGAGAGAAGGCCCTGGGAAAAGAGATGAGCCATTCGCCTGAGAGTTCACAGCTGGCCTTGTGGAGAGAGACAAAGCCTAGAGAGCCTCATAGTCTACAGCTGACCTTGTGGAGGAAACAGAGGAGCTGAGCCTGGAGAGAAATGGAAGAGAGGAACCCAAGAAGCCTGAACCCTGGCAGACGTCAGCAGCTGCCTTGCTCCAACATGTAGCAACAGACTTTGGTGAGAGAAGAAACTTAGGCTTTATGGCCTGGTAACTGTAAACTTCTACCCCAAATAAATACCCTTTTGTAAGTGCCAACATATTTCTGGTAATTTGCATCAGCACCCCTTTGGCTGACTAATACATTCAGTAATACAGATGCAAAAATCCTTAATGAAATATTAGCAAATAGAATTCAGCAGTATAAATATAAAGTATTAGACACCATGACTAAGTGGAGTTTATTACAAGAATGAAAGGCTGGTTCAATATTTGAAAATCAATCAATGTAATCTACCATATAAACATGTTAAAGACCAAAAAAAAATCACATAATTATATCAATTGCTGCAGAAAAGGTGATTGACAAATTTCAGCATCCAATCATGATAAAACTCTCAGCAACCTAGTAATAGCGAAGCCCTTCTTCAACTTGGTAAAGATCATCCACAAAAAACCTACTGCCGACATCATACTTAAGAGTGAAAGAATCTGTACTTTCTCCCTACTATTGGAAACAAGGCAAGTATAGTTTTCTCATCATTCTTATTCAGCATAGGACTGAAAATTCTGGCTAGTGCAATAAGGTGAGAAAAGAAAAGGAAAGTCATATATATAAGAAAGGAAGAAATAAAATTCCCTGTTTGCAGTTGACATGATTGCCTAGGTAGAAATTTCCAAGGAATCTACAAAAATATTATAAAAATTAAAATACTTTAGAACTGATAAATGAGTTCAGCAAGTTTCAAGATACATGGTAACATTCAAAGATTAATAGTGTCCAGGAAGATGGAGGATTAGAGAAGTGGAAGGATCACTTCTTTTCCAGAAAAAATAGCTAGAGGACAGGTGGAGTCTATTTGGAGGGCTGCTGTGGCACTCAGGACACCAGGGGAAGATGCGGCACCACTCAGAAGAGAGAGAGAGGAAAGGAGTCTCAGCTGGCTGAAAAATCCCATGACTAGAGCTACAAAAGCAGCAGCAGGTGCCCAGCCTTCCACCTACAGAGCAAATAGCAGTCTGTGAACTGCAGTGTCTGTGCACTGCAGTGGCTGCAGACTGAGGGGATTGCAGGGGTCCTCTTCCCCAAAATAGGTGAAAGGCAGGGAGACATCCTACAGCAATTCAGATTTTGGCCAGCAAACTTGGTCTGCTGCATTGGAAGGGTCACGTACTTCCAGGCCTGGGGGGGCCTCGACATTGTTTGCACTGAGAGCAGGCAGGGAGCTAAAGAAAACCTGCATTATTAAACACCCTTCTTCCTGCCCCTGGTTGGTTGCTGAGGAGGCAGAGGGAGAGAGGGAGGGTGTGGCCAGCCAAGGGTAGAGAACAGCCTCTGAGAAAGTTTGTTTGTGAGACTTGGCCAGCCCTGAGGACATTGCTTCAGCCCTGCTGAATACAAGGAGTTAGGCTGAATACATTCCCCACTAGTAGCTGGGGTCTGAGCTGAAAGGTCTGTCAAAGGGCGCCATCTGCTGGCCAGATCAGAAAAATGCATGAAAAAGGAAAAATACTAATAAATAAATAAAAGATGCAAGCAGATGCCTTTACTGCCACCCTCTCCAAGGCCCTTGGAAATTGGCCTGCACCCCATTACTGGGTCCTTAGCCTTGGTTTAAGCAGTTAAACAGGGGCAACCCTAAATATCTAGAACAAGTTGAACTAAGAGTCAAAGAACAGTGGTAGCACACAGCTACTTAACAGTAAATCCCCAGGCAAGAGAGAGAAACTGAACATCGGAGTAAACTAGGCATCAGAATCAGATGTCTAGACACCAGCAAAAAATTACAAGCCATACAAAGAAAAGGGAAGATATGACTCGGGTAAAGGAACAAATCAAAGCTCCAGATGAGACACAGGACTTGAAACAGCTAATCAATGAAGTTCATACAAATCTCCTAAATCAAATCAGGGAGTTGAAGGACAACATAGCTAAAGGAAAAAAAAAGATGTTAAGAAGACATCTTAACATTTTGTGCTTGAGCACAAAAAAAATATTGAAATCTTGGATAGAAAAATAACACAGCTTATGGGAATGAAAGAGAATAAGTGAGATGAAAAATACCATAGAGACACACACTGCAGATTTGAAATCATGGGAGAAAGAATCAGCAACATAGAGGAAAGAACAACTGAAATGGAAAAGAAAGAAGAACAGAGAGCACAGGGAGTTGAATGATATCACGGAGCACACCAACATTCGCGTTATGGGAGTTCCAGAAGGAGATGAAAAGGGAAAGAGGGTAGAAAGAATATATGTGGAAATAAAGCCTGAAAATTTCCCAATTCTCATGAAAGACATGAATATACATGTCCAGGAGGCACAGTTTATGCCAATTAGAATCAATCCAAATATACTTACCCCAAGACACATAATATGCAGAATGACAAATGACAAAGATAAAGAGAAAATTCTGAAAGCAGCAAGGGAAGAGTGAAACATCACATACAAAGGATGTCCATTAAGACTGAATGCAGATTTCTCTTCAGAAACCATGAGGCAAAAAGGCAGTGTTATGATATAGTTAAGTACTGAAAGAGAAAAACTGCCAGCCAAGAATTCTTTATCTGGCAGAACTGTCCTTCAAATATGATAGTGAGCTTAAAATATTCACAGATAAACAGAAACTAAAAGAGTTTGTCTACAAGAATCCAGCTCTGCAGGAAACACTAAAAGGGAGTTCTGCAGCCAGAAAAGGAAAGAGAAGAGAGAGAGGCTTGGAAAAGAGTGTAGAAGTGAAGATGATCAGAAAAAGTAACTAAAAAGGTCAGAAGATGAACAGAAATAAGATATGACATATGAAAGCCAAAGGATAAAATGGCTGAAGTAAATAATGTCTTTACGGTAATAACACTGAATGTTAATGGATTAAATTCTCCAATCAAAAGACAGACTTTAAATGCAAAACAGTGATGAGATGCAGAAGGCCATTATATATTAATAAAAGGGGCACTTCACCAGGAAGGAATAACAGCCATAAATATCTATGTGCCTAACCAGGGTGCCCCAAAATACCTGGGTCAAATTCTGGCAAAACTGAAAGGAGAAATAGATGTCTCTGCAATAATAGTTGGAGAATTCATCACACCACTGACATCAATAGATAGAACAACTAGACAGATCAACAAGGAAATAGAGAATTGACTAATATGATAAGTGAGCTGGAGCTAACAGACATACAGAACATTGTACCCCCAAATCAACAGGATATACATTCTTCACAAGTGCTAGTGAATCTTTCTCTAGGATAGACCACATGTTGAGTCACAACACAGCTCTCAATAAATTTAAGAAGACTGAAATTATACAAAACACCTTCTCTGCTCATAATGGAATGAAGCTGGAAATCAATAATAAGTGGGAAAGGGGAAGATTTGCAAAATCATGGAGGCTACGCAACACACTCCTAAACAATCAGTGAGTCAAAGAAGAAATTATAAGAGAAATTAGTGATATCTTTTTTAAAAAGATGTATTGATTTACTTATTTCTCCCCCCACCATTGTTTTTTGTGCTCACTGTCTGCTCTTTGTGTCCATTTGCTGTGTGTTCTTCTGTGTCTGCTTGTCTTCTCTTTAGGCAGCACCAGGAACCGATCCTGGGACCTTCTGGAGTGGGAGAGAGGCGCTCAATCTCTTGCACCACCTCAGTTCCCTGGTCTGCTGCTTCTCTTATTGTCTCTCCTCTGCATCTCTTTTTGTTGTGTCATCTTGTTGTGCCAGATCTCTGCTTGGACCAGCACTCCATATGGGCCTTGTCATGTTGCCAAAAGAGTTTTCTCAAAATTGTAGTTACACCCATGTACCCACCAATCCCCAGTGTTCACCTGCTCCTTCCCCCAACCCTCCCGCCAGTTCCATGGACCATCCAACCTATTCTCCCCACCCTACCACCTGTCAAACTTGCACTGCCCAACCCAATAGTATCCCTACACCCCTGTCATATCTTTTCACTGCACAACTACTCACTTCCACCTTATCATAGATTTTGCCCCAATGGGCATTGGCTCACAATCTTTTTCTCCCTTCCTATTTCCTGTAAACATATCTTCCACACTCTAGCTCTTTGAGTCAGCCCAATTTGCTTAATTCATATCAGAGAGGTCATGTAATATTTGTCCTACAGTGCATGGCTTGCTTCACTCAACATAAGGTCCTCAAGATTCATCTATGTTATCCTGTGTGTTAGTACTGTATTCCTTCTTTCAGCTGAGTGATATTTCATTGTGTGTATATACCACATTTGGTTTATCCATTCATCTGTCGATGGGCATTTGGGTTGATTCCAACTTTTGGCAATAGTGAATAATGCCGCTGTGAATATTAGTATGCATATATCTGTTGGTGTCCTTGCTTTCAGTTCTTCTGGGTATATACCCAGCAGTGGAATTGCTGGTTCATATGGCAGATCTATAGTTAGTTTTTTGAAGAACTGCCAAACTGTCCTCCACAATGGCTGGACCATTCTACATTCCCACCAGCAGTGGATGAGGTTTCCTATTCCTTCACAACTTCTCCAACACTTGTAGTCCTCTGTTTTTTCAATGGCTGCCAGTCTAATGGATATAAGATGATATCTCATTGTAGTTTTGATTTGCATTTCCCTAGTAGCTAGTGATGTTGAGCATCTTTTCATGTGCTTTTTAGCCATTTGTATTTCTTCTTTGGAGAAGTGTCTGTTCAAATCACTTGCCCATTTTTTAAAATGGGTTGTTTATCTTTTTATTTTCAAGATATAGGATTTCTTTATATATGCTGAATATTAGGTTCCTATCAGATATATGGTTACCAAATATTTTCTCCCATTGGGTAGGTTGTCTTTTCACTTTTTTGACAAACTCCTTTGAGGTGCAAAAGGTTTTAATTTTAAGGAGGTCCCACTTATCTATTTCATTTAACACATTTTTAAAAATGGATTTTGTATTCCCCTTTCATAGGTGAAAAAAAAATTTAGATAAGTTGGGGGATTTACTGGAGATAGAGCCAGAAATGGAGGCTCCTTGAGATAAAACAAGATTTCCTAAGTACAAATCATGTTCTTATTCAAGGAAGTGCCTCAATCAAAAATGCCATTTTGGGGGTTAAATTAATGTAAAAACTCAGGGGCTGGGATGAAGTTCACCTGGGCATACATATAAGGTATATAAATATGTTCAAATGTTCATGGGGCATTGCCACAGTGGGTAGAGATTCGCACAACAACCGAAAGATTATTGAATTCCCATCCTGGGGAGCTCTGCCACATTCTCTAAAGAAACAACAACAATCCCCAAAGTATAGGGGCAATGGCTAGTGAAGAAAGATGGTCCATCAATGGGCCCTTGATATTGATGACTATGCTTATCAGCCTTTTGCTCTTGAATTTGCAACTTAGCCTAGTGTTGTAGATTGCCTAAGAGTTACCGCCTGAGAACCTTCTTGTTGCTCAAATGTGGCCTTTTTCTAAGCCAAACTCAGAATATAAATGCAGTACCTTCCTTCCAGTGTGGGACATAACTCCCAGGGATGAGCCTCCCTAGCACCAAAAGATTACTAACAAGCACAGTTCTCCACTTCCTCCAGGATCAAATACAAAGCCTTAGCATTTAATAAGCAACCCTTCTTCCTCTTCCAAACATTTCTCCTATAAATCTTTATTATGCACTGTACATTCCAGCCAAATTGGACCATTTTCAATTTCCCAAACACATATTTTTCTCTTGGTTATCAGCCTTTGTTTATCTTATTCTATCTCCTGTGGGTTTTCTCTAAACTTCTTTGCTAGGTAGAGCATTATCCTGTTCATGACTCTGTTCCACTATTTACTTTTTTGTGTGAAAATTTTCCTTGTTTCACAGGCAAAACTAATTTTTTCCCATAACACACTGTACATTTGTCACAACTGATGAACCAGTTCTGGTACATTATAATTAGGTAAATTCCATACTTTATTTGAATTTCATGAGATTTTCCATAAAGTGCATTTTCTGTTCCAGGATGCCATCTAAGATGCCATATTACATTTAGTCATCATGTCTCCTCAACCTCCTCTGGGCTGAGTCTGTTTTTCAAACTTTCCATGTTTTTGATAACCTTGGCAGTTTTGAGGAGTACTAGTTAGGTATTGAATACAATGACCCCCAATTTAGGTTTGTCTGATAGTTTTCTCTTGGTTAAACCTGGGTAATGGATTTTTTGGAGGAAGATGAAAGCACAATCATTTCAAGGGTACATGATCTCAATATGACTTGATTGATGATGAAACCCTTGATTACCTGGTTGAGGTGGTGTTTGCCAGGTTTATCCACTATAAAGCTACCTTTTCTCTCCTCTTCATAGGGTATTATGTGGAAGCAAGTCAGCCCACATTTAGGAGTGAGGAATTCCTTGAGCATTAAGTCTCTCCATAAATTATTTTTCTCTCATTAATTGATTTATATAAGTATTTATTTATAACAGTATGAAGTTTGTTTATATTTTATTTACTTAATGGTTTAGGATATAATCCAATACTACATTATTTATTTTGATGCTCAACATTTTCCAGCTTTGGCCACTGGCTGCTCTTTCAGTTGATTTCTGTATCCCTTGGACATAACTCCATTTGTTTTTAGTATGCCATTCCTTTATGGTACTACAAGGTGGTCTCAGCTAATCTTTTACTTTTATATTACTGTGACTGTTTGAAGGTGGGTGGACCCCAGAAGATCATGTCCTTAGAGCTAATCAATTTCTGTGCCTGTAAACCTTCTGTAGATGGGAACTTTTGATTAAATTACTTCAGCTAAGGGCCTTTGATTAGGCTGCATAACCCAGGGTGGGTCTTAATCCTCTTACTGGAGTCTTTTAAAAACCAAAGAAACATGCAGAAACTCAGAGTAAAACTTGTAGATGCTGAGAGAGGAAGCCCTGGAAACCAGAAGCTGAAAGCAATGGAACCCAGGAGAGAGAAAGCCACAGGAGTGGAGAGAAAGCCAGAGGCAGCCAGAGGCTGAAAGCAACAGAGCCAGGAGGAGAAGGCAGAGACTGTCAGATGCTGCCATTGTGCCCTGCCATGTGCCTGATCACCCGCAGCTTCAGCTTAGGGAGAAATCATTGCCTGATGATACCTTTTCTTAGACATTTTTCTCAGCCTCAGAACTTTACACTTGTAAGTTAATAAATCCCTATTGTAAAAAACCAATCCATTTCCAGTATATTGCCTTGGCAGCCTTTAGCAGACTAAAATAATTACCTAACCCAGCCCTAGAATCAACTATTTTTCCAAGGAGTCCTTGCTCCTTTTATTAGGATTAAAACCAAGATCTCTTGTTGGATGTGCTCTTTACTATTGGAGTGTTCCGCCACTTCAGCAGGTAAAAGTAGAAAACATATGTATTTATACTAACCCATGTATGCACATGTACCCATAAGTTCTGTATCTATCCATCATTGTCTACATTAAGCTAAAAATGAGTTCAAAATGATGTCTCATGCTCTCATCTAGGACCACATAGCTTATTCTACCCTTCCCACCTTTCTTATCTGTAACCTCTCACTCCAACAGTAAGCAATGTGCCTCCCCCACCACAATGGCCATACATTTACTTAATTGTTTGATCCCAGTATACCTGTACAGCAGTTTCAGAATTGGTGACTTGTAACCTTGTGAGAAAAACTTCTGCAACTAAAGTGCATATATACACTTTCTTTTTCCTTTATTTTTAGAGTTCTATGGTTAATCTTTGCATTTTCTTGATAATGTCTTTTGATGCACAAATGTTTTTAATTTTAAGTCCAACTTACCTATCTTTTTCTTTGGTTATGTTTGCTTTTGGATGCCATATCTAAGAAACCATTGCCTAAACCAAAGTCATTAAGATTTAAACTTATATTTTCTTCTATGAGTTTCATAGTTTTTGCTCTTACATTTAGATTTTAATCATTTTGAGTTAATTTTTGTATATGGCTTCAGGCAGGGATCCAACTTCATACTTTTGCATGTGGATAATCAGTTGAAATACCACCATTTGTTGAAAAGACTATTTGTTCCCAGTGAATTGTTGTGGCACCCTTGTCAAAAATAAATTTACCATAAATATAACAGGTTATTTCTAGGCTCTCAATTCTATTACATTGATCTATATGAATATCCTTATACCTGACCCAAAATCCATTCTTGATTACTGTAGAATTTTAGTAAGTTTTGAAATGTGAGTCAATCTAACTTCATTTTATTTTATGACTATATTTTTCTATTCTGGAATCTTTCAATTTCCATATACATTTGAGAATCAATTTTTCATTTTCTAAAAAAAGGGCCAATTGGGATTTTGATTGTGGTTTCACTGAGTCTGTAGATTAATTTTGAGAATCCTACCATCTTAATAAATATTAAATCTTCCAGTCCATGAATACAGGATATCATTCCATTTATTTAGGTCTTCTTTAATTTCTTTCAATAATGTTTTAGATTATCCAATGTAAATTTTCACATATTAAAAAAAAGTTTTTCCTGAATATTTTATTCTTTTCGATGTTAGTAAAGTTAACTATTTTTTTAAACAGGCTTTTTGAATTGTTCATTTATAGAGCATAGAAATACAACAGATTTTTGCATATTAATCTTTTATTCAAACTTAAATTTAAATCATTAGCTCTAATAATTTTGTGGATTCCTTAGCTTATCTATCTACAAGATCATATCTTCTGAAAATACAGATAATCTTACTTCTTGCTTTCCTTGTTCTTGATCTTAGAAGGAAATGTTTTCATCTTTAACCATTGAATATGATGTTTACTGTGGGTTTTTTGTAAATGCCCTTTACCAGATAGAGGAAGTTCCATTCTACATCTGGGTTGTTGAGTGTATTTATAATTAATAGATGTTAAACATTGTCAAATGCTTTATTCTATTAATAAAGTGTATTACATGGACTGGTTTTTATATGTTGAACCAGCCTTACATTGAGGGGATAAATTCTACTTAATAATGATGTATAATCCTTTTTGTATGTTACTAGTATTTCAATGAGGAATTTTGATAAGAGATATTGGTTTGTGGTTTTTTTTTTTCATTGTGATGTTATTGTCTGGTTTAAGTAGAGAGTAACAAAGGCCTTATATCATGAGTTAGGAGGAGTTTCTTCTTCTATATTTTGAAATAATTTGTGAATCATTGGTGCTAATTCTTCCCTAAATGTTTGATAGAATTTATTAGTGAAGCTATTTGCTCCTGGACTTTCCATTGATGGGAGATTTTTGATTACTAATTCAATACCTTTATTTGTTATAGATCTATTCAGATTTTCTATTTCTTCTTGTGTCAGTTTTAGTAGTTTGTGTCTTTCTAGGAATTTTTCCATTTCACTTAGTTTATTTTTTTGGCGTATAATTATTCATAATATTCTCTTATGATAATTTTAATTCTTAAAGTTCATTAGTAATGTCCCCTCTCTTATCCCTGAGTCTTCCCTTTTTATTTCTTGTTCAGTCTAATTAAAGTTTTGTCAATTTTGCTCATCTTTGCAAAGAACCAAGTTTGGTTTCATTAATTTTATCTACCATTTTTTGTTCTCTATTCCATTTACTTCCACTCTAATTTTTAGTATTTCCTTCCTTCTGCTTGATTGGAATTTAATTTCCTCTTCCTTTCACAGTGTCTATGGTGGAAAGTTGTGTTATTGATTTGGGATCTTTCTTATTTTTTTAAAATATAAGTATGAATAGCTATAAATTTTAGCTAAGCAACTACTTTAGCATCACACTATATATTCTATATATTATGTTTTGCTATTTATTCATCTCAAATATTTTCTGATTTCCCATGTGAGTTCTTCTTTGACCCATTGGTTATTCAGCAATGTATTGTTTAATTTTCACATATTTGTGGATTTCCCAAATTTCCTTCTTTTGTTGATTTCTAATTTCATTCCATGGTGACTTAATAACAGACTTTGTATAATTTCAATCCTTCTAAATTTATTGAGACTGGCATAGCTTAAAATATGGTCTATCCTGGAGTATGTTCAATGTGCACTTGAGAAGAATATGTATTCTTCTGTTGTTTAGTGAGAGTGTTCTATAGACGTTTGTTGGGTCTAGTTTTTTTATGGTGCTGTTCAAGTCTTTCTTTACCAGTTGATCTTCGATCTAGTTGTTTTATCCATTATTAAAAGTGGGGGGTATTGAAGTCTTCAGCTATTATTGTTGAATTGTCTATTTTTCTTTTCAATTCTGTCAGTTTTTGCTTGATTCCTTCCTATGTCATCCATCTAACACTGTTATTTCAGGCTTTTATCTTTCCAAGGACTTGTTTCCATTCCCAAGTCTTTCCTATCACCTATGTCAGAAAATTACCATAGCTATCAAATGTGCTCACATGTCCCTTCTGAGTTTCATATCCATATTTCCAATTGTCTACTAGGCTGGTTAGAACTCGTGAAATGTCATTAGGTTTGACCCAGAATGTTCTCTTTTTATATCTGTTTTCAATCAGTTGATTGAGTCCCATTATCCAACATATTCAATATTTTCCTCTCCATTCTTCCACCTCTGTTGCCATTGCCTTTTTTCTTGGATGATTAATTTTTTTCTTAATTGCTTTTCTTATCTTCATTTTTTAGTACATGCCAATCTATCTTCCACGAACTATAGGAAAAAGTGCAAATTTCTTGACATATGAGACTTTTTATAATTAGGCCCTTGTTTACCAGTTCAAACTTAAATGCCAGTCTTTCTATTCCTACCCTTACTGCACAATTCAATATGCTATTCTTAGCCAAACTGAATTCTTTAGAGCATCCATCCAAAAAGTGCCACATTTTCATGTCTCCTTTGTTGAAATTGTGCTTGTTTATTCATTCGTTCATTCATTGATTCAATAAATATTTATCAAGCATAAACTATTTGTCAAGCACTATTCTAGTTTCTAGGGATATATCAGTGAATAAGACAAGCTCCCAGACCTCATGGACTTTTCATGACGTAATTACAACAAATAAGTAATTAACTATATAATATAATATCATTAGTTATTTAATGTTAATAAGTGAGAATAAAGCAAAACTATGTGAGACTGGCATGAATTTTTGTTAGTGGTGTCAAGGAAATTCAAACTAAGTAGGTGATATTTTAGATGGAGAAACATTAATATCCCATGTGGTATGCTAAGGGGATATGAATGAAAAGAGTGATCCAGACAGAAGAAGTAGGTTGTGCAAAGTTTAGAGTAGGAGAGGGCTATTCATCCTTCAAGATTCAAGCAGCACCTCCTCTGTGAAACCTTCTCTGCCATCTACCGCACCACATCGATTGTTCAGTTTTTACAATCGTAAGATTGTATCTCTAATCTCCTTAAATATATTTATTTGTTTTCATCTTTATTTTGTTATATAGAACCTGACTCTGATGAGTTTAGAAATTTTGCCTTATTATTTGCTGCATAACAAGCCACACGAAAACACAGTGGCTTAAAACAACAAACGTTTATTATTTCTCATGTTTCAGTGGGTAGCAGGATAGTTCTTCTGATCAGGGTTTTTCAGATAGGGCTGAATGGTGTAGGATGACATTGTTAACACGTGTGAGGGTCTCAGGTGGGATGGCTAAAAAGCTGAGATGGCTGGAGCATATCCTCAAAGGGTCTTTCATTCTCAAGGAGGATGACCTGGGCTTTTATACTGATGGTGGAAGGATTACCACCTGTCAAAGAGGATGTGCCCTAATATGCAAGTGCTATTTAAGGCTCATATTTTCTAATGTCTCCTTTGCCAAAGTAAGTCAAATAACCAAGCTCAGATACAAGGAATGGAGAAATAGACTCCACCTTTTTTATGGGAGGAATGGCAATGTCATATTGCAAAGGGGATGTATATAAAGCGTTAGGAGGAATTTGCAGCCGTTTTGTGATCTGTTATATTCACTTTTGTAGGTACAGTAATTCATACACCATTTGATCCATAGAGGAAATTATTAATAAATGCTTACTGATTGACTGAATGAATGCTATGAAACCAGGCCTTCACATATCTAATTGAAGAAGGACTTCAAATACCACTACTTTTCTTCTTTTTAAAATAGCTTCCTTGAAATGGTAACATGCTTAACTGTTACGTTAACTTATGCTGTTCACTCTTATTTGTGATTAAGAACTGCAATAAAATTCATCCATATTTCATTATGGTGTTAAAAGTGTTAACAGACTTGCAGGTTACAGGTTTTAAATGTCCAAATGATAAGGAGGAAACAACTTTAGCATTTTGTTAGTAAGGGTAAAAATGGAATAAATAGTATCAACATGAAGATTTTTTTTCCCCTGAAGAGGAACAGATAGTATGGCATATGTTTTTCTAAATGTGGAGCTTCTCAGTCTTATGTACAACTAGCAGTACAGTAACAATTAGATGACTCAGCTTTGAAAATGCTCCCAAACTAAGTTGTGCAAAGTCAAGTGGTCTAGTACAATATATAGTGAAAAATAGAAGAACATTGGTTTTATTTGAGATATTTTATACTCAGTCTCTAGGTTAATTTGATTTGTTTAAAAGCTTTTTGTTGCTAGAAAAGGCATGATAGATTTTTTCACCATTTCTTGATGTGGCCTAGAAATAAAGAGAACAGTAGGTCTTAGCATCTCCGACAAGTGCAACAGTTGGCTTAACAAACAGTTCTTAAATTCTTGCCCCTCGGGAAAGGTTAATTAAAGGTTATGAACTGAATTTTTCTTTGTGGAACGAGTATTGTCAGAGTTGTTTATTTGAAATCCTTGTGTGTAAGGGATTCATGTCTTCAGATAAGCTTATGAAAGTGGTGGGCATTGTATTTCTCTGGTTCCATGTTTAGGTTTCACGGGTGTGGGTGCAATTAGCTAGTTCCCTACTTCATCCTAAAATTCTCCTTGCTTCACTCTATTCCCCTCATTCTCCCAACTCATCTGCCTGGAGGTTAAATGGGACCAGTTACTAATTAAGGCCAGTAGTAAACATGTCTGCATAGGAGCGCCATGTTTCATATGTCAAGGAACATCTATTGCTCCTTTTCTTGTCAAAAAGAAAATTAAATTAGACTAATACAAATGTCTGTTTTTGCCCTGATTAAAGGCCTACATCCTCCCTAGGCCATCCTTGACACGGTCTTGACTTGAGAGATACTCAACGTTCCTGTAACATCATTTGGAGAGTGCACGCCTGTCTCCTTGGGTCATTATTCTTCAGATTCACTTGTTTTTCACAGACTATAGGCTAGATAATCTAGATTTCCTTTGGGGTGTCAATTAAGAAGAGTATCCAAAATTAATCAGCAGACTCACTAGGGCGAAGGGGAGCTGTCTGAAGACCTTGTAATATAACATGCTCCTGGTGCAGAGAAATGAGCCTTTCGGCTATTGACAAAAAGCAAACAAGTGCACAGAGAGCAATGTGACATAAAAATTCATATATATATACAAGTATACACTCATTTTTCTTGTCAGCTTGTCAGCTTTAATTATAAAGGTTGATTTGCTGTTTGGCAGATCTCAACATTGTAGATGTTGGCCATTTGAAAAGCATCATATGGTTGATGCTTTGGAAAGAAAAATGACATAGGAAGTCAATGGATGGATGTTGTGTTTAAAATCCACACTTGTATCTGATGTTTATGGTTTTCTTAGAACTTTAGGTGAAAAGTAACACTTTCATCAGATCATGTGTTTTGAATTTATCAAAAAATGACTAACTTTTTTTTTTTTTTTTTTACTTTAACAATCATTGTCATTTCTTTTCCACAATCTATAATTAAATATTACTATTTTACAGTGTTTATTTGGGTAATAAAATTTTAGTAACTCTCCACTAGTGTCTCTGGATTACTCATACCTGAACAGTAATCTTTGCATCCAAATCAAGGCTGATGAATTCTCACCCTGTAACTCAGATTTTCAGCATCTTTCCCAAAGTTGGGAGATTAGGGGGACTTGATTTTACCCTTTAGCATTCTCAATGCTGTTTTCCAGGCAGTAAACTCAGAGTGCATATATTTTTTCATCTTCAAAGATTTCTCTTGCCATCCTCAAATTTCCATATATTTTTACCTTCACTTTGAAAAGGAGATTTGTCTTACTAGGAGCATTATCTGCCAGACTAGAACTTTCTACCTGTCCACTTCAGAGCTTAATCTTACAAACATACCAAATGTATCAATACATTTTTAAGCTCACATTTATTTTCATTCAATAAATATTTACTGGATTTCTAATATACATGGTGTATATTTCTAATATACATGCATAGAAATTGCATGCTCTTGGGGACATAATTTTCCTGTAATGTTAGAAGCTATTATTTAAAAATATAATTAAGTAAAAAATGGATAGTCTTAATGGGAGTTGATCATTTTGCTGGTAAGTTTTTGAGATGAAATTAACCAAAACATAGTCATTGCTTGTTAGGCTGGCCTCATATTTTTACTTCTTACAGTTTCTAGTTGATTTAATCTCCACCTATTTCCAAAGGTAAGAAGGACATATCCACCACCTTGAATATCCTCTTAATAAACACTGAGTTGATAAGTTGAATTATAAATCATGACTATGAAAAAGAAATCACAATGACCAATTTTGGGCAACATATCAGAATTCATATATCCAATCAGAGCTGATGAAGCACATGTAAGCTGGCTGCCAATATAAAAAACATCACTGGAAATGTTAGGTTGGAGAAAATTGTTTATCAGAAATCCTCATATGTGTATCACTGCATGGAATTGTTAGATTTGGAAGGAATAAGCCTCTTGGGATGAAGCTGAATGGAGAGATGTGGTGGATTGAATCATATGTCCTGTGTGTGTGTGTGGGGGGGGCTATTCTTAATCTCATCTCAATGAAAGTGAGCCCATTGTAAACAGGACCTTTGGAAGATGTATTTTTTGCTAAGGTGTAGCCGACTGAATCAGGATGGGACTTGATACTATTATTGGAAGCCTTATAAGAGAAAAAGCCAGAAAGCAGGAGTCAGCTGGAACCTGGAAGAGAAAGGAGAGGGCATCGCACATGACAGGAAAGCCTAGGAAACCAAGGCTCACTGGCTACCGAGAACACTACCAATGCCGAGAGAAAACAAGCCTTCCAGCCCCCCAAACCATGAGATGACACATTCCCATTGTTTAAGCCAACACATTGTGTGGTGCTTGTCAAAGAAGCTGGGAAACTAAGACAGAGAGATGTCATATCAGCCGTGATCTGGTCCAATCCATGTCTACCAGTCATCATCTAAGGGGGGTGGACACATTTTAGCACAGGGCTTTCTCTTACTCAGTGGACTTTTCCTAAGTTGGACTTCGGAATGCAGAGGAGAGATCAAGAATTTCTCCCATGCAATGTCAAATGCCTCTTCTAAGTAAATACTGAAGAATTATTAAAAGTTACTATTAAGACTTTCTAAAGTGTCCATGTGTTTCTGTTTGGCCTGTTATTCCAAGACTTTATGCTTTTTCAAATCTTGCTGCCATTGTTCAAACAAGTCTTGAAACCCTTCTTTGGGAACTACTCTAAGATTTGGTTGTACGTCCTTTAAAATATTACTGTTGATATCAAATATAATTTTGTGTGTAATAAGTTTATTTTAAATAGTAAATGTCATCTGATCTTAAATTGAATTAATTTAATGACCAGGCAATCTGTGCCAACAATATGGTGTTACTATAGAATAAGAAGATTAATAGATGAAGTATAAAGCCAATTCCAAAAATAGGGGTTTCAAAATATTCTAAGCAAAAGCATTATTAGAATAAGTGTATGGTCTGCCAAGATGATGACAGTTAGGTAATAAATAAATGTGCTTTTATAGCAGGTTCTATTTGATTTATTTAAAAGGTAGTCATATTTTATATCTATATTTTGTATTCATCTTTAAACTTACCATAAAGTAGTTGCTCCAAGCTTTTGCCTGAAGATTTCTGCTCAATGATCCACTAAGACCAAAAAGAGAAAAATTGAAGAAGCAATTTTAAAACAATCATTTTATACAGCGGTAGTACATTTAAGGAATAACCTACACTGAGAAATGAAAAACTTGAGAATACAAATGGGATAACAAACATTAGATACATTCCACAATAAAAGATGCTCATTAATGTTTTAATCTATAACATATTTAGAGTATTTTTAAAGCATAAAACCTACTAAACGTACATTATCTACTTTAGTTCTCATGGTAAGCTAGTAGTCAGGGATGATATTACTAACCTCTTTCAGATGCAGTAACAAAAACTTGGGGAATTTCCTTTACCCTCACCATCAAAGAGATTGGACTCATAAGAAGTTGTCATCCCCTCTCTCTTGCTCCCAGACTCAGAATGGTGAATTTCAAAGGATAAAATGTGGTATGAAGATTGGTTTAGCAGTTCATGAATACCCAGGGCTATAAATTGGGACTTCATATCTTAACATAAAAAATTACACTCATTGGCATATAGAGCAGAAAAGAAAGTAAATTATATATCACATGCAATGTGGGCACAAATGCCAGTGATTCTCATCCCAAACCCTCCAAGATTATTAACATTTATTTTGTGCTGAAATCCATGTGCTGACTTGTGTTTAGAAACTTTAAACTCACGCCAAGCTAGCTTTTGAGTAGGTGTTTCTTACAATATATTTAAAAATGGAGACTTTGAAATCATATATTAATTTACTTAATTGATATGGTTTGGATCTTAGATACTTCTGCCAAAATCTTTCAAATGATAGCTGGACAAAGAGTGATTTGGGTATCATGTTGAAGTAAAAATTTTCACCAACTTGCAATATTTTTTAATATTATTGAATAGTGAGTAAGTTAATTGTGAGAACACCAAAAAATAATCAGCCAGTTCTGCTAAGTATTTAAGTAATCAATACATAAAATAAATACTAATATGAGCTCAAATCTCTTCACAACCTTATTTTCTAAGACAAGTGACACCATCCTTTTTAATCTTTATGTAACAAAATTCTATAAGCCATTTTAAAGTGGTAATAATCCTTATGTACAAAGGCTGAGTTAACTTTTACAAATTAGAGAATGGATCCTTAATATACAACTGAAACTTATAAATTTGTGAAACCTTGTAGAAATGGGCAGTTAAGTTTACTTTCTTATTAGACTTTGATCATTTCTGTTAACTGGCGAAAATAACAGCAATATTTTAGAACTATTAAAATGATAGATTTTATCCTTCTTCAGATTGGCAAATTTAAATGTTATATGTATTTCAACCCATCATTTCAAAATGTATTTCTTAGAATATTATTCAATGCTATTATGGAATTTTGTTATAATGTAAACTAAAATGTAAAATACACCCTTTACAAAGTGAGATTTTGTTCTATTTTATTTTATTTTATTTTTTTAGGAGATACTGGGGACTGAACCAGAGACCTCATACATGAGAAGCAGGTGCTCAACCATTAAGCTACATCTGCTCCCCCATTTTTTTTTCATGTTTTATTTTGAGTACAAGTGATTAGATGACTAGAGAACACAAATAAACATAGCAAATGTCCCCAGATATAAATCCAAAAGCCAAAAGTACTTGGTAGAGCTTCATAAAAATTAGAAAAAGCATTTAAAAAAAATCTATTCCTAATAAACTAAATATATGAGAAACTGTTTCTAGCATAATTTAAATTGCCAATTCTCCATTAACCCACCAATGTCTAAACTCTCCAAATAAAAGCTGTGACTGTAGGGCTTGATATGGTTCTGGCACAGGAAGAGAATATTGAAACCCAAATAGTTCAGAGAAGTCCAGAACATTTGGTTATCATGTATAAAGCATTCTCGGTGAGAAATATGGAAGAAAATGTTTGAACTGTTGGCAAGTTTCTCTTAAAGTAGAATTTAATTACTTTTTAAAATGACTTAGCCTTTCTTTAACTATTTGTCTTGTTCATTCGATAAATAAAAAAGAACAGTGCAGAATGGAGTGAGAAGTGCATGTACATATTTACCAGAGTGTTTAGAAAAAGATGTTAGAGTGACATTAAGTCAGTGCTAAGCTAAGCCATAGAGCATTTCCCCATAAATATATGAATGTGCATATATTTATAAATTATGCTCTCAAATTAGCTTGTATTCTTCATCGTAAATAGGTTTAAACATGAATTATTTTCAATAAATGAAAAATGTGCCTTAAAGACCTATATGTCTTGCATTTAGACTATTTGTAATTTCCCTTCAAACTGCACATTTATTTTTGAAACAACTTCCTTAACTATACTTAGGTAATTATGCATCCTATGAGTTAGCATGATGCAACTTGTATCTTTGCATTAAATCATATGGGTGCTTGATAATGAACCTGCGGTAACAAAATTCAGTCAAGTTCAATGCTTAGATGTATATGTGTATATTTGTCATTTATTTAGATTTTCATTGTGAGTAAAACCAGTGTGATCCTAATGATTTTTTTTGAAATAAACACACATGAGAACTGTGACAGAAGTACACATAAAACAAGGTAAAAAACTGAAATTTAGAAACAATCTACTTGGAAAACTCAGTAAGTTGAATCTTACTTTTTAGTTATTCTCTTTCTATCTGTCTTTCTTGGAGAATAAAGTTAACATTAAATTTCCCTTCATTGAGCAGCACTATACTTCATCAAATCTAACTAGAAATAAACATAGCAAGTCATTTTTGCTGTTCAGTTAATCCTAATGCAATCATTTCAAATGAAGAGTAACTGATTCCTTCAAAATACACTTGTAGTGAAAAAAAAGGGGGGGGGGGTTATTTTAAAAGGGATGAGAAAATGAAAATGTAATTTGACTTTATTTTTGAATTAAAATTAGATTATAGGAACTATCGGGAAAGTTACGTTTATGGTTTTACTAACTTTTTAATATAAACTATTCTCTTGTGACAAACTTAAAGAACACTCCTGGAGTTTTTGTAAATTGAATTTGACCTACTGATATTTTTTTCTGACTGATGTTTCCTCCTGGAGAGAGCTACTATTTGACTGAATAAGTTAAAATACTTCTGGGGAAAACAACTTGAATGATGCATTGATACTGGATTGACATTTATGATTTGTTTCTGCCAAGACAGGTGAGAAAATGAAAGCAAATGTAAAATTAGTGCAATTTCATATAAAAAACAAAATTCCCTTATTTAATTCCCTGGTAAGGGATTCTTATATGCATTAACACTGAAACACCATCATCTTCCACCTGGAGACTGTTTACTTGAAATGGGGATTTTAACAATGCCTTTGAATCAACCTATTACATGTCAGTTATCAAAATCCACAAAAAACATTCATGAACATCATGCCTTATTTTAGTGGTAATCTTTCACCTATAATATGTGAGGATAACAAGTTTGTACTCATACGAAGGTGTTAATTAATGAACAGCAAACCTTTGCCAATTATTGACACATTCTTCTGTAATCCTGCTATGTGGAACATTCTAACAAAGTCATGGTTTATTACTAATGATATACTTTGGATTGTTTTTAACTGTGAGAGAGGGATTGAAATCATTTATTTGCCTTCAGATACTTATTAAATCGGGGCAGGTAAGAGAGCTGCACTTTGTGGGCCAATGGTATGCTCAAGCAAAGGTTACGGCCCTTCACCACGAAGCTGCCGGCTAGTTATCTCTGAATCAGAATCGTAGTGGACCTTAATTTTCAGTAATAGGGTCTGATAGTTTGTGAAGCAGGACAAAAGAATAATCACTTTGTCTTTCCCAGACCATTTCTGTCTAGAGCCGAATGATGACGTAACTCAGTCATCATGTATAATGAACGGAACCGTAAGTGTGTTATTTGCACCCACATCTTCTGAAATAACAATCTCCTCTGTCAAGAGCAGCAAACCGAGATTGGAGACCAGCACTGGCCCCTTAGCTCTGCAAACCCAGGAGGGAAAAGTTTCACAAAGCTATGAGACAATGTGCAAGGAGTCACATAACTGTAATAAATCCTCCGTTAGAAAGTAGATTTATTTTTAATTTATTAGATTATAACTATTATTGTGGTTTTAGAAAACATAATCTGCTTACCTCATTTCAAATAAAATCAGAGACTTCTGTAGAGGTCAGGAGGCACATAGGTCCAAGGTACCTATTGAGGACGAGTGTATTCGTGTCTCCTAAAATTTGAGCTTTGCCCTAAGCAGTTTTCAGAATAGAGGCAGTTAAAGGACAATAAAGTCATCTCAGATCTTGGAATTTCTCTAAACTTTTGTTCACGTGGTTTTACAGCTTGCAGATTTTCAGTATATGGTGCCAGTTGGGCTGAATTTTTCCGATAATTGCTAAATGTGTCCACTGGGATGACTTTGAGAATAGTATACAATTGTGCCTGAATAGTACGTAATTTCGAGCTCACACATATAGGAAAGTGTCTTTGTTTTGTCATTATGTGGCAGTGTTAGCAGGACAGCTCATCTCATTTCTCCAGGATCTCCACAGCTTGTCCTACAACAGCCCCTTCAATTTCTGAACTATTAGAAAGCAGCCTTATGAAGTTGCAAGAATTGTTGATGAAAATGCTGACCATCTCCCCACCCTGCCGACGTCCTTATTCCTGGTTTTATGTGCTTTTGGGGGGAGAAAGCACTAGATATGAGAAGGTCCAGCTACAGGGATTTTGTCCTGGAGGCTAAAGTAGGAAGATCACTTCTTTGCTGTCCTTGGTAAGCCAGTCACTCAAAGTGGGCATCACAACAGAGGCTGGGCTGAATCAAGAAACGAAAGTTTCTCCCCAAGCAACTCCTAGGGAAGCAGAAACGTCATCGGTTTTGCTGTGCAAGCTCCATTCTCTGGAAAGGGAAGACTGCTCTGAATCCCGCGTTGCTCTGGCCACAGCATCAGAGCGCGTGGGGCGGGAAGGGAGCAGTTCTGCTCTCCAAGCTGGCGGATGAGTTAAGCGTGTCCCCAGAGTGATGGAAGAGGGCAAATGAATGGGAAGGAAAAGCCCCTCTGGCTCTCCTGCTGCCTGCACCCAGGCTGAGCTGGCTCCAGGGACCTGACCAGGAGGTCCTGCTGCTGCCCTGAGGATCCTCCAGACAGACCAGGCAGAGGGAGAGCGCACAGGAGTCAGAGGAAGCCACTGCCTCCCAGCTGTGGAGGAGAACATTCTCCAGAGACTCCGACAAGACCAAGCAGCAGGTGCTTTCCCCGTCATTTCCCACAGCCCGGCACCCCAGGCAGCCGAGAGCGCCTTGCGGGTAATCTGGGCTCCGTGCTCCGTGTCCGCTCCAGACATCCTTGGAGCCCCCATCTGTGCAGCCCACCGCCCGGCACGGCACAGCCATGCTCTCAGTTCGTCCTGCCACAGGCCCACGAGGGAGGCAATCGCAGGTCTGTTTGTTTCGACGAGAAAGAAAACCGAGGTTTGGGAACTTGCCAAGGGCCACCCAGCAGGCAGAGGCTGAGCTGGGAATGAAATCCAGGTCCTTCTGAGACAGTGGCCTCATCATGGGCTCCACAGCTCCCTGGAAATGCTCATCTGGGGAATCTTCACTTCTCCTTGTATTGAACTTGATCATGCAACAAATGAATTCACACATCTTTGTCTCAAGCAGCTCTCCCAATAGAATTTGAGGTAGGTGTGCATTTTGCTCCATTTTATGCTTGAGAAAACCAAGTATCACAGATGATGTGGCTGGTTCACGGTGGAGCCACAAGTCATACAGGCCTCGTTTCCCACGAGTTTTCTTGCCTCTGAGGCACCGCCAAGGCCTGGGGCCTCCCTTGAAGAGGCCTTTCCCAAGGTGGCGCCTCTTCTCAGAGCTGAGTCCATTGGGGCACCAAGGCTCCCCTCTGTGCGGCACCCGCCTCCTCCCCGCCTCTCTCCTACGGCTCCCTATGCCTCTTGCTGTTCTCCAGCTGCCTCGAAGCTGTTCATGCTTAGCGGTGCTATTTCCAGAGAGCGGGGTGATTTCCGTGCCCTTTTCTTGTTGCTGTGGATATGTGATTTGTATAACATGTCCTTGGTTCCAGAGAGGCGCTCCATTGATTGATTGATTGACTCATTCATCAAAACACACTTATGTGGTGAGGAGACAACGATGGGAAATGGCCATCCCAGGGAATGGAGAGGGCCTGCATCTGCAGGCAGGATCATCCCACCCACCATATCCATGGGATATAAGCCCTCTCTCACTTGGAGTTGGAGTGGACATCACCATCCCAGTCGCCTCTGGATTGGGGGAAGAACTATGGACTAGAGTGGACTTGATGGTATTCTCTTGCTCACATATGGTGATTCTTGCAATGCAAGAAATTATAACAATGAGGTGGAGCCAGTGGCCACTTGACAGTTTTTTGGGTAGGGAGGGGATGAGCAGTTGAAATACAGGGGCTTCTTTGGGAGTTGGAGGTTGTCCTGAGTACTGTTGTGGCAATGGATGTAGGCCATTTTAAATCAGCACACACCACTCAGAACTGAGTGGGAGAGAGTGTGGTCTACAGTGTGAACTGTGGTCTATGGTTGGTGGCAAGGCTCCAGGATGTGTAAGTTCATTGAGGTTGGTGGGCCACACTGTGGGAGATGTTTGTGTGGGATGTGGTGGGAGGTGTGGGAGGTGGGCAACATGGGAATCCCAGTGGGTTCCGTGTAATATTTTAGGTAATCTAAGCACCTCTTAAAATATATGTGTATATATATATATAAAAATAACATTTTTGTAAGCAAATACACATATATGCATATATATTTATATATCATTTTACAAATGTTTGTATGTATTGTGAGAATTTTGATTTTTACCCATAATAAAAAAAAAAAAAAAATGAAATGAAAAAAAAAAAAAAACAAAAAAAACACACTTATGAGCTATCCACTATGCTCCAGACACTTTGCCAGACAGAGGTTTGTCTACAAGGGTGAGGAAAATCAACAAGGCCCTTTCATCACTGTGGCATAGAAACTCTATGCCTTGTGTCCCTTCCTTTGACATTAAATAGTAATCAAAATCTTTTTGGAAGCTCAATTTCCTCTTTAGCTACCACACTTCAAAATAAATCAGGCCTTCCGGGCACTACCTCCTCTTGCTTGTCTCCTGTGTGCAAACGAACCTGCTGTGAAGTGGCTGGGTAGCCAGGTGGAGGCAAACCCTCTTCCTCCATGGTAGTGGAGCGTAATGGAAAGAGAGCGGAGTGACTGTGGGAGCTGCGGGATGCTGAGCCTTCTTGTGAGTATTTCCTTAGCTGTGACACAGTTTCCCTAAAGAGTTTAATCTAAGGGAGATGTGGATAATGCTATGCAAAGGTTTAGCACAGAATTAGACACCAGTAAACACTTACAAAATGCTACTATCAACATTTCCTGTGGTTTGAAGATAAAATGCAATGACAGTCTAAATACAAATTTCAATACAATGCTAATGATATTATCAAGTAATAGACAAAATAAACCTTTAAAATATAAGAATGTTGAAATCTCTGAAAATACATTAGGGTATAGCAATCAAAATTCTTATAGCACTCAGTTTGCTGCAAGTCTAATGTTTGCGGTGGTTTCATAAAATAGGTGATTATCTTTAACGGGCTTTTTGCATGCCACAGCTGTCTTATTTACTTAGGATAGATTAAGTAAGCAACAAGCAGCTCTATTATTTTGCTAACACTCATTTTTAAAACCTCATGTAGGCTCTAGTCACTAGGATTAAAGCAAAGGAGTCCTGCTCCTGTAGAAAGCTAAAGATGCTATAACGCTGGAAAGACTACAGTTGCCTCTTTTAGAATCTTAGAGCTAAATGACAATACAAGAAAAAAAATGACTTATTTTTCTTTCTCTATGCCTGAAAAAATTCCTTGACATTAAAGCACCATGTAATCATTTAAAATGTAATGGTGGGGTTCCTATCATTTTCTTTTCTAAAAAAACTAACAAACTGTGAATACAATCAAATCTTAAGAAGATAGTCTACCTTAACATAAAATTTCATTTACTTGTCTTTAAAGTTCATATATAGTAAAACTCAGAACTTTATGGGATGCTGATGACTGGGCTAAGAACCAGGAGATGTATCCTGTGAAGAGTGGACAGAAGGGAGCACATCTCCTATTAGAGCTGTTTCCAGGATGCTGTGTTGGATGCAACACACATTTGGAATTTTTTTTCTAAGCAGGTGCATATTTATATGCATAGCTCATCACTTATATACAAGAATGACATGAAAGATGAAATTTCACAAGATTAAAAGCTTTAATAAAATAAAGCCCATAGCATTTCAGTGTTATAAGATTGTAAATATTTCTTGCATTCAAGTTCAAGAACATATCTGCCCTAGAAAGTTCTCTGTTCAACTTCATGTGTATGAAGTCACAGTTATTCTTGTGTGATAAAAAAGAAGAAATCCTGTTTGAAGCAATATCCTTTAAAATTCCATTGTTAAGAAAGGAGAACAAAGCTCTGATCGTTTTAGGGTTATTCCTTACCCAGAAATAAAATCTTTCTATTTTTAAAACCGTTTATCAGTAAAACAAGACCCTCAGGAATTTTTTTTTTTTTTTTTTTTTTGGGGTACCAGGGGCTGGGGATTGAAGCCAGGACCTGGTATGTGGGTAGCCAGCGCTCAATCACTGAGCCACATCGGCTCCCATGAGTTGTTTATTTCAATTGTTTCGTTAGTTTGTTTTGCTTTGTTTTGTCAGGAGCACCGGGAACCAAAGCCAGGACCTCCCATGTGGGAGGTGTGTGCTCAACCTCTTGAGCCATATCCGCTCCCTCAGTACATTTTTTAAAAAAGTAATACCAGGTTTATCTGACTTTGTTTGTTTGTATTTTTAAGTTGACTCTGACTCACTTGGCTAATTCATTTGGCATCTCAAAGACGCAACCATAGATAATGAGCTAGCTATTTAAACAAGAATTTTAATGTTTTAATTATTTTGTTTCTTATACCTTGCCTCAAACTGATTACAATATGCACTTTTTTTAAAAGAGAAATTTTTAAAAAAGCAAGGTTAATTCTCACCCTAAATTTTAGAGTAGATTTCCAGAACAGAGAGTACTTTTAGGAAGTAATAGTACTGGTTTAAAGAAAAGTTTTCTGCTCTGTTTTCTTTTCATAGATTTTTTACTTGCTTAAATTTTAACTTCTAATATCTGATCATTTAAATTGTAACTCTCAAATGACAATTGATGGAAATATTTAACAATGTGTATCAATTTCCTAATTCCCCCAGCAGACAGCAACAACTCGCTTACACTGAAGATTTCACTCTACCACTAAGAGAATGTGTGTTCCGTTGCCGCACCATGTGCAATACTATAATTGGAACCTATTCTAATTCAAATAGATAAATTATTAATACTCTCTGCTGCTGTTAAACAAGCATCACATTTGCAGCATTGAAATTCTGATTTGTCAAGTATTGGGGCTGTAACTATATTAAACAATGTGTCTATGTGAGGGAGAAAATATTCTTTAGAAGGGGGATCTTCATCAGTTTCATGCTGAGCAAAAGAAAATTGTAAACTATGCATTAAAAGATTTACTGAAAGTTATTTTTACTAGATCCACTGCATTCTAATTCACTGCTTCCCTTTTGCTTTCAATGGTAATATACGTAATCTTCCAGCCACATTCATGGACAAAGTTTGCTGTGGATTTACACTTGTGGAGCTACATTACAATGGGTAGATTTAAAGCATTATAAAATGAGTTTTTGGATTTGTTACAGAGGTATGGAGTCCCTCAGATACAGGCAGATAGGTTTTCCAACATATGGCAACCACCTTATTATAAAGCAAAACAGTGTTAAGTCAAAGTACCTGATTACGATTCACGAGTGCCATGCAGCTCCGATAGCCAGGCTTATATTTAATACCTCAGAAACAATATCATTTATTTTTCTGTCTTCTGTTATCCCTAAGTTATTGGGTCTGTAGGCTTTGAAATCTTAAGCACAAGCATAAAATACAAATTATAGAAAACATTGGAGTATGGCGAAATCAAATTACATTCTTTGCAATCCTCAAAAAAAAAAAAAAAAAAAAAAAAAGGCCCACATTCCTCTTGTGCTGCCTAGAAGAATCCCCATCAGCAGAGAGCTTTCGTGGGGATAATTAGCAGTTTGGGGCGCGGAGGGGTACATTCATATTGTGTTAGGAAAAGTCAATTATTTTAAAGGGTTAACTGTCAGGTCTAAAATAATAGCAATCCAAGGTTTTTTAATAAAACCTATGTTGAGAAGATTCAAATAATTTTTTAAAATGTAGAAAAAATATATAGAAATGTTCAGAGATTTTTATATGCAATGCATATCAGCAGAGGTCTAGGAGAAGGTATAGTTTATTGTGAAATACTAGGTAGCTTCTCTTAGTTTTCAGTTCTCTCTTTACATTTCAAAGTCATTAGGAAATTGTGGAAGTTGAGAAGTTGTTCAGGGTTTGAACAGAAAAATAAAATCACAATCAACAGAGCATTCCTTTGCAACCTAAGTTTCTCATAAAATGTTTGTGAAAACTATAGTGAATGTCAAAAACCTGCTAGCGGAGAAATATATTCAGTTGGGTAAAATAACTAGTTCATTTATAACCAATCAAAGTTAAAGCTCTGCGGGCTTGTCTTCGGCTCTTGTTCCCATGCTCTGCTCTCTTATTAACAAGACTTTAATTCCAGGAAAGACAGACACAAGGATCCTACTCTAATGAACTGTCTGCTCCGTGGAGAAAGCTGGTGGTAGTGTACAATGTTAGCTGCAATAATGATAATCTTTAGTATTTTTAGCTTGTCAGAACTTGCACAGCTAACAACAACCAGTCTTTTCCTAAAACTCTACCTCATCAAACTAACTTAATTAGCAATTCAACTCCTTATTTTTGTTTTGGATTCCCCTCTGGCTACTAATTAAAGCTTAATCGAAACCGCTGAACTGAGGTTGTAAAGAATTCATTAATATTAAAATTAGCCCCAACAATTTTTTTTTTTTTTGGGGGGGGGGGGGAGAGACTGGTGCAATTTGTATTTGTTACTGTCAAGGATTTGAAACTCAGTTGAATTGTTTAAAAAAAAAAAAAGCCATACTAGAAATTCTCAGTCTGCCCTACATATCAGCTAGCATGTATGAGAATGCCAATAGTTAGATAAGCCGATCTCTTCTGACCATGCAAGCTCAGTCCACTTGGGCCATTTCACAATATATTTAGTGAAAATATAACTTAGGCTGTCTTTCTGAAGGATTTCACTTTGCTTTATCCTCCTCCTCCTAAGTGGTTTCATATTTTGGATAAAAGAGGAGAAAGGGTTCTGGAAAAAATTTTAAGGATTGATTTTTATGTATTATCTTGACAAGATTAATATGTTTGAAAAACG
Organism: Tolypeutes matacus; assembly: GCA_026826555.1. Classification (NCBI taxonomy): domain Eukaryota; kingdom Metazoa; phylum Chordata; class Mammalia; order Cingulata; family Chlamyphoridae; genus Tolypeutes; species Tolypeutes matacus. The sequence continues at coordinate 63,803,937 of JAKSZT010054030.1, read as the reverse complement.
AACAGATTTAGCTCTTCACTTTGATTTTTCCACTTTTGTAACATCAAAGATGACTCTAACAGTGGTATTGGTCCTTCTGAAAAGTAAAATCAAATGAGCATAAAACCCAAAACCCTAACGCCTGTATAGAACACACTTTTTTTTATTTTTTTAACTGAAATCTGATCTTTTATCAGGAATGGTTGAAAAGGAAATGTAATACATATTTTCTCTAATAAAATAATCATGTCAGTATATCCCTTTAGTTCTTTTCTAGATTTCTTTCGAAGGTTTAAGTAATAAGTTTAAACCATTTAGATATTTTTTGCTAATAATAAAAATTCATTTATTCAATATTTGGATATTTGTAAATACTCTCAATTTCAATGAGACCACATTTTATTTTCTCGCATGTGACATGTAAATGCAAATTGGAAATGCTTTTCTTTTTAGTGAACAAGAAATGATTTTCATAAATCAAATTCCTTTTTCATTTTCATTTTTGATATTTTAATAATTTTGTGAAAACATGTATATTTATTTTACCCTTTAGGAAAATTCCAAGTATGTAGGAAACAAACTTGTTGGCACTAAAATATACAGCAACGAATACTATTTAGCATATCTTATTAAACCTGAAAATTAAAATGCATTTATAAAATGCAAAACTTTATCGAAATATACATGAAAATTACACTTGCATCTTGGTTTCATTTAGATAACATTGGTGACAAATAATCATGCACACATTTTGAAAGGAAAGTATGTCCATTTTTAAACCCATAGATTAAATCAACAATGGCATATAAGGCACACACTTTTAAATCTTGGTGACAATTTCCATGAAGTTATTCAAATACATTTTGACTTCTGACAAGAGGATGTAATTTATAAAACAGAACATGCCCATCAGTAGAACCAAATTTAGCATAATGAGAGTGCTTTCATTTCTGCAAGCACAGTTTTTGACATCCCAATGTGGAGTCCTTGGGAGAAACCAGTAAAAAATCATCAATTTACATAAGTAGAAAATTATGGGTAAAATACCTGGAACGTTTATCTGATATGAGTAAACAAAATAAATTTTACTTTCAAAAAAGTAATTATTCCACAAACTCTGATAAAAAAATGTTTCTTAAATGTATAAAAGTCAAAAACAGCCTTCAGCTGCGTTCATCTTTATGAACTAAGGGGAGGTGTTTGGAGGTTATCATTGCATGACAAGAAACACTGTTTGACATTAATGTTATGCGATTTTTTTATCAGTGTTTTGAGTTAATTTTCTATTGTGTTTCATATAAACACGCTGCAATCATAACTATAACCTTTTAAAATTGTTTTACAAATTTGTTTCGAGTGAAATGAGGCTGGTTGTTGGCGGAGTGATTTGGGTTATATGTAGAAGCCATACACCAAATTGTTAAAGGAAAAAATATGTGTTTTTTAGCTAAAGCAACATCAGACTTTATTAACCAGAGAAAATGCTACTTATACCATTAACTTATGACCTGGCCTGAGAAATGATGATAGAAGCCATAGTTCTTTGTGTGATATTTGGTAAAAACAGGAATAGTTAAATATGTAAAATCTGCACCTACATTTAAAGTTTACATTACTAAATTATTTATATATTACTTTGAACCCCAGGAAACAGTGATGTCCAAATATATCCCTACAAATTCTACTGGTATTCTCTGGAGGCATTTCAAGTTGACAGCCCTTAAGTAAGCTAAGATACCATCAGCATCTGTGTAGTTAACAAAGGCTTTCATAATTTTATACCAAAAGATATTTAATAAGTGTTGCTTCACAACTGAAGTATTCACAAAGGGAATTTTCCTGAAATTTTTCCATACCAGGGTGAAGGGGAGTATGTATTTACTCAGAGAGTTCACATATTATATTTAAGGTATATAGATATTGTACTACTCTTTCTTTCAGGAATAATGGTTTGTAAGGAATGTGGTATAAGATGGTAAAAAATGATTTTAAGGTAGAACACTGACCATGGCAGAGAGATTATCATATCTTTATTGTTTTAACTAAGCCTATCTCTTTTTAAGCATCCTTTTCACTTATTTATTTTCTTAAATTTGGCAATCACTGCCTGCACAATTAAATACATAATTATTGGTGTTATATAAAAAATATATATTCTATACAAGTTCCAAGTAAGTATTTTGATGTTTCTCAATGTATCAACCCTGTTTTTTCAGTACTTTAATGCTGTTTTTTTTGTGGGCTTGTGTGTGTGTGTGTGTGTGTGTAAGCCAGAACCACTATTACATTTTCAATTTTACAGAAATATAATATATAGATCGATAACTTTATTCATGAATGTGGCATTGATCTTAGGTAGCACCAGAGGTCTTGTTACCATGTTTTAACAGAATAATAATAGATAAAGGAACATATACTTAATATTGATTTTAAATATTATTTTTCTTTTTCTCCTTCTCCCTCTCACCTGTATGGGCTTAACTGAAAAAGTGTTATTATTCCTCCAATATTAGTAACAAAAGAAAGTCGACTTATCAGTAGGCCAAATGTCATTTTAATATTTATTTTTATAAATAGAACCAATAATAAAGGGCTTATATAATTGTGAAAACATACTTTTATACTATGAACTTAAAAAACATGTTATCTGTGAAATAATCATGTTTTAATAAGTAAAGTAATAAAAGGTTTTCTGAACACTAAACTGTGGCTTTACAGTAAAGTAACAATATAGGGAGCAAAAATTTCTTTTTGCATATAAAATACTTCTGTGCTATTTGTTTCATATAATTTCTATGTAAGGATAGAGAGAAAAGTGAAGGAAGTGAGCTGGAGTGGGGAAAGAGGAACCGAATGGCATCTATGGAAAATCCAGACCCGAAAGTGACTCAGTGACTTCCAACAAATGCCACATGGTGACTCGGGGCTGGCTGCTTTGAAAGAATCCCTTTGTCTATGACCCGCAAATGTGACTACTTTATAGGAAATAGCTTAGACACGCTTCTCTGTGTCCTACAGAGTACTGTTGAAAGGTGAGCAATTGAAAAGCATTAAGCAAAGGGGAACTTCAATTAAAAGAAATGTAGCTTATATATTGCATGAAATGAATAAGCAACAAAACAGCTGCAGCCAGGGAAGGAGTCTCTGTGCTTTAGGAAGAGAACAAGGTCTAGATGCCCGGACAGTGGGGGCATTTTTACATCATACTCAGCTAGGGATCTGCCATCTTCCCACCAAAAGAGGAGCCCCACTGTAGAACAGGGAGGCACGGGCCTTTACATGTGGAGAGATGCCTTTCCCTGCCCAACTGGGGGCAGGCAATTCACAGGTAGAGTCTGAAAGTCATGTCCAGTTCTGAAAAACAGTCAGTAGAAACCAAGATCATTAGATATAACAGAAATGCAGCTAACGAAGAAATTGTGTTTTGAAATCTGGGCAAATGCTGTCATGTGAGAATGAAAAATTCTCTTAAAAAGTTGTCCTTTTATTTTATTTTATTTATTTATTTATTTATTTATTTATTTATTTATTTATTGTGTGTTTTTTATTATTATTGGAATAATGAAAATGCTCTAGTGACAGGCACACAAATATGTGATTATACCAAATACCATTAATTGTACACTTTGGATGGATTGTATGCTTTACTAATATGTATCAGTACAATTAAAAAAAAAGTTGTCTTTTTAAATAGTTGATTATTTCAACTTGGAGTGCAGAGAATATGATAGTGAGGTGGTAGGCTTCTGGAGAGGGAAGGAAGTAGACAACAAATGAGAAAGAAGTCAGAATGGGAGCAGGTTAGGATATCACCTATAGGCTTGACCAGTTCCTTGGGAAAGCAGTATCCTAATTTTGACAATATCAGTATCTTATTGGATGAAACTTGTGGTTGTAGGATAAAATACTGTTTAAACTAATTAGTAAATTACATAAAATTCTCATTTTCATATTGTATGTTCAGTTCTTTAAAATTGGATTACGGAGTTTCTACAAAGTCTGAAGTAAACAACCCTCTTAGGTTCATTAAAAGTATCTAAACTTTGTAAAACCAAATTGACTCACCCCAATTGAGTAAGATGCACCCATTTCTCATGGCCCTGTCGTGGTATTAAACACATTATAGGAACAGGTAAGAAAATGCAATGATTAGTTGTCAAAGATTGGTAGTAAATGAATAATAGCCAGAATGCCTAACAACTGGGAATTAACTTAACTGTATAATTAAGGAGATCAATTCTACAATTTTTTAAATGATCTTGGAATGGATTTTTAATGAGCACTGTAACTCCTCAGCATTGTTGTCCTTGTAATGCATGCACAGAAGCCTTAAAGAAAGCCTAGCCTAACATCCCACATACATTCTTTATTCCTGGATATATAACTCTGCTTCAAGCGCTCATTTTCCTATCGGCTGAAGGATTACAAATAACATTCCTTGCAACTGAAATGCCTAAACACACAGCATTACATTTTCTGTTTAAAATTCATTATTTAAGTGAACTTTTATAACTTTATTACAATATACTACAACTTTATTACTCTTTTCATTTATGGCTTTAAACTACATACTTTTTTCATTTATGGCTTTAAACTACATACTTTTCACTTTTTAGAAGTGACAATTGAAACGTGATTTTTGACACACATTGCATCTCATATGCAAATATACTGGATTTCCTTGATGGAAATCCGCAGAATATTCCAAATTAATTTTTAAAAATCTTCCTCTGAAAGGCAAGAATTAATAATAACTTTAAAGAGACAAACATGTTTTCCTCCTCTGACTTCGAGAAGATAAGGATTTCAAGCCTAATTTCACAGCAAATGTATAGGTCTGCACAGATTACACAGAACTAAAAATCATTTTTGTCATTTTTATATTTCTTTTTTTAATCTTTAGAAATAAAGGACGATGGGAGCAGATGAGCTCAAGTGGTTGGGCACCTGCTTTCTACATATGAGGTCCCAGGCACAATCCTTGGTTCCGGTCCCTCAAAAAAAAAAAAAAAAAAAGGACTTCTTTTTCTCTGAATCACATATACTTATGTATAAAGATTCTGGATAGTTTTAAGAATTTAATAAAAAGCTAAAAGTTTATTTCTTACCTCATAAGGAAATATACCACTAGTCACATCATTCTCCCATTCAAATGAATTTGCAATGTGCAAAATAAATCAACCACATTTTGATAAGGACTGATGATTTAAAATTGTGATCACAATTAAGCCCAGTACAAAATGTCCTTGTTTCTGGCAGAATTCATAAACAAAGTTTTTTCAAGGAGACATATTAATTCTATTGGTTGGTTTATAGTTGACTCGTCAATGACAGTTAATTATTCTCTGCATATTATTAATTATGAAACGTAAGCCAGCATCTCTTAGTCTTTTTATTCTTATTTCATTCATAGGACAAATGCTGATGATTTCTTAACATATGATTAAGGCCTTTGTTTTAAATTTGGTCTATTAAAATGTTGTAGGTATATTGATAACATTCAATTAGGATAAACATAGACAAAAGAAAAACAACATTTATGCAACCCAAAGCAAAGGAAATTATTTAGTTTTCTTTCCCCCTATAAAATTTAGAGAAATTACATATCCCATAAAATTGTGAACCCAAAATATACTCTTAAATCCAATTACTTGAGGAAATCAGTTGAAAGCAGATTGATTTACTCTAAACCTTGCATATAGTTTCAGCTGAATAATTACGGCCACGCTTTGCTGATACCTTTTATGCAAGCTACTTTGGAAAGCTCTGCACAACTTTCTTCTCATGAGCACTTATATGGACAATTTTAACCCAAATCGATCTTTATCTGAATCACTGAAGAATGAGTAGTTTGAAGCACTGATGTGAGGGCAGCTTCAGTGCTAAGTTTTACTTTATCACTGTGGGCTTTTATATATCCCAATAGCAGCAAAATAACAGAAGAAGAGGGGGAGAGAGCAATAAAAGGAGAGACAGACACAGAGGCACAAAGAGACACAGAGAGGTGGGAGTAGGGGTGGGGGTTGCGGAGATCTACTCTAAGCAGAGGTCAAAGAAGAGTGCCCGCTAATGCATGCATTGGTGGTTGAAGGTGCAGAGAAAGTGTGGTGGGCTGGGGGAGCGTGGGAAACAGCCTGTCCAATCATGCACGGTGGCAAGTGTGCCAGGGACCCTGCCCCATTTCCAGGTCTTTTTGCTGATCAGAGTGCACCTACTTATTTTCTTTACCTTTTATAAATTAACAGTTACCAGTGGTCATTCCATCACTCATGGGGTCAATGTTCCATGAGAAAGAAAAAGTGGGAAGTGGACTTTGGTTTACCACCTTTTACAATACGATTTACTGTCTGTCATTGTCTTCAACACCAGATTGATTACCAGGACGTTTCTCGGGGACTTAAGCTGCATAATCAGAGAGTGTGTAGAAGAGGGAGTTGAACGAGAGCTATGTATTAGAGAGAGGGTGAGAAAAGAAGGAAACGGTTAACTTTTAAAACATCAGTTAATATTCATCACACAGATGGGCTCAGCATGTGCTCAAGAGCACACTTGGGACCGGATGGGGGTGCTGCCTGGATTTCAGTGGGACCCTAATTATAAGCAGAGAAGTGGAGAGGTGCCATGGGTCAGCCAGCAGGGTGAAGTGGGAAAAGCAAGTGCCAAGTTCTCAAAGTTTCCCAGAGAATAAGAATATGTACAACTTTCCTAGCACCTTTCATCTGGAAAAGAAGCAGAAACAGATCTGTCAACAGGGAAGGAAGGCTCTGGTCGGGCTCCATACTCACTCATTACCCCACTTACATTTACCCCCTTTCTCTTATCTTCACTTGGTCTCTTTGATTCCAGGTTGAGTAATGTAGTAAGGCAGGTAGAAAGGGCACATCAAGCCATTGGATAGTGGATTTTCGCCAGTGGTATTTCTTCTGGGCTCCAATTTGCCCAGAGCAGGACTCCCCTGTTGGAATGCTTGTTGATGGCAGAGAACTTTCAAATGGCCAGGCCACATGTGCTGCCTCCTACTGCCAAGGTACGTGCCAGTGGTCAGGTTACCCGGCAATGTGGTTCTGTTGACACTGGGGTATCCTTATTCCACTTGACCAAATCTTACCATGCTGTACTTTCTCCACCTAGATCACAATGACACTGAACTTTGACTTTTTATTTTCATGAGGTTCGTTTCTGAAGTGGTCCTTTATGTGCCTAGGATCTCAGTTTGTTCCCCTCCCTTTCTATTTCCATAGGTTCTACCTTTCTGACCCCCATCACATTCTCTTCTGCACTTATATTACCTTAGCATGAGACTCTTCTAATGTGCTTCCAACTTGTACTTGACTGAGTTTTATGCAGAACTTAGCTCCACCTGGGAGTTAAAGGAATGAGGGCTTGAGGTTACTCTTTGAAGGTAGAGACAAAGGAACTACACTCTGATTTCCCTGGAATTAAATGCGAACACGTTTTTCACAAATAGATCTAGGAATGGGCATTCACATACAAACAGACAAATAAAGATATATGGTTGATGGGAGAGAAATAACATTATATTTGGTTTTCAAGCTTTGAATTTTAAGCTTAAGCACAAAACAAGATCCGTGTACCAATTAGTTTCCTTTTGACTATGAGCTTCAGAAAACTCAACTAACTGACTTTAAATGAGGACATCTGTTATTTACTTAGCAAGAAGTCCTAGGTTGGGGGGCCAGTGAGTGTCGGTACCTCCTCACCCTGAAGCCCCAGGCACTTTTGATGCCTCTGCCCAGGCTATCTCAGCAGGATGGAGATGGCTTCTTTCCCCCCTGAGGTTTCCTTCAGAAGGTGGAGGCCGCACCCACAGGTATCACAGCCTAGTCTAGTCTCCACAGGAGGTAAGTGGCAGGGTGTTGACCAGTGGGTGAGAGAGCACTTTCCCATCATGCCTCTTCATCAAAGAGGAAAGATATTTCCCGCCATTCCTCCAGCTGCCAATTCTCTGTTACCTTCTTGCCCAGAGTTGGCCCTCTGGCCCCATTCTAGCAGGTGTGAAAATCAGATAACTGCTTCTGGGGGTGGGGTGGTGGGGTGGGAGGGGTGGAACTAGAAAGGATAAGAGGGTTGGGAATGACTTTTGAGAGGCAAACCTAGTTGATATACCCCAGCTTTGCTTCTAAGAAAGGGCATTTTTAGATTCATGTACACATTTGAAAATATTGTTAATGACTTCTTTGAAGGATAATTATTTTAAGGGGAAAAAGGTACTAATATCAAGATAGAAACAACAACAAAACCCTGCAATAAATTAGAAATAAAACTTGAGCTATTCTTTGAGGACGGATGAACTGCCTGTAAGCAGAAGGTTGAGGCTATATATATAAAATCGAGTGAATAACAGACTAGCTTCTCTGGCAGATTTGCTAAAGAACCTTTATGTATCTGATTGCCTCATAATTTGCCTTTGCTCTCAATAAAATAGCATCTATTGAATCATTATAGAAAATCTGGGTAAGCATTTATCTCATACTTGAAGAAAAATTGGTAGGTGATTTGAAGTGAAAGAAAGCTAAAAATAAGTTTGACTTAATGACTCTCTTTTTCTCTTTATGTGCAGGGAAAAGAGAGATTTGTCATAGAAAGAAACCATCAGACAGTGGAAGGGAAGTCCTGTTTCACAGGCTTGCTTAACACTAACCACAACACTAGCTCTGGGTCACCTGTCACAGTCAAGGTCAAGGTCACCACTGTTATTACTCACCTTACATCCTGGTTTAAGACGCTCTTTGAATGAGCTAATTCTTCTCCTGCAGTTTAAGACTGCATTCAAGTTTAGTTTTGAAAACTTGACATTATGGATTTAGAGGTAAAGTTCTGGGAAAGTAAGAGACATGTCCAAGTAGCTTTAGCTTTTCAGAGGACCTTCTAGAGAATATCTTCAGATGGCATGTGCTTTCTAATCCTTCAGGAGTAAGTGTTCCCCTTTCTTCTGCCCTGCCCACTGCCACCTCATTTAATCCTATATACTGTACCCTTCATTTCTCCACAAAATTTAAGCCCTCACATTTTTCCCTTCACAGTGGAAGAGGGAAAGGTTTAATTCTGTACCCCAGAGGGTGGATGTTTTCAATTTCGTTTCTCTGCTGTCAGTAGCTCTGAGGACACCAGCCCTTCGTGACATGGCTTAATTCACTCCACCCCAAACGTGGATAAAAACAAGACCCCTCATCCCTTGTTTCCAGAAGATATGGAGACAATCTGAAGGTCAGACAGAAGTTTTATATTCTGCAATAATATCCAACATTTCTCCTCACAGAAATTCTAACTGCCAAGGTATAATAATAATAATGCTAATGAGGAAATGGAGTCCCACGGGGGTGAAATCGGTTCTCTCAGGCCATCAGGCCAGTGAGTGGCAGAGCCAGGATTTGCTCTCCTATAACCTAAGTCCAGAGCCCACAGTCTCAGCCTCTAGTCCCTGGGGCCTCAAGTTAGGGACACACATAGGCGTCTCCTGGCCTCGCAGGACAACTCTTACTCCACTCGGACACGGTTCCTACCTCTGCCACCGGGGCAGGTGGCCCGGGGCTCTGTGTTCTCTTTCACACCCACGTCCCCTGTCAACTTTGGAGAGCAGGCAGGTGTGACAGGAGAGCCCCGCTCCAGTCACCGGGAGCTCGGTGTCAGCTGCTGCTGAGAGGACCTTGGAAGAGGCCCTTCCTCATCTTTACTGAGAAGTTAAGACACAGCCAGGGGCACAGGCACCTGTTGTCGCCCAGGCCACTGGAAACTGCCCCTGCTTCTGCGAGGAGGGCGGCGACCAAACGGAGTGGCTTTCTTTCTCCTGTTTCTCTGGTTTTAATTTGAAGAGAAAGAGAAAGAACGGCAGGGGAGCAAGCCATCCTTGCAGGCCTCCCTCAGCGGCCCTGATTAATGACTGCGCCTCCTGCCTGTGCCGCCTAATAGGTGTCAGGAAGGTGTTTACTCAAAGTTTTACACCCAATTGTCGTGAAGGTCGAAACAATAGGGCGTCTCCTACGCAGGTTAAACATCTTTATATGACTACAGACTCTTGATTAGAGGGGATTCAGTGCTCTGGGCCTCCAAAGCAGGGGGGTTTGGATACTTGGGCGAGGCTGACTCAGCAGGTCCCAGGACAGGACCGTGGGTGCCTCAGTGATGGCCGGGGCTCGGGGTGGACTCTGGGCCCTGGCAAGACAACTAGGAGACACCGGTGCCACACAGGTCTCTTCTATCTGCCTTTAAAACCCATTCCCTGAAACACTTAAAAGTGAAAACAAGTAATACCAAAATCCCTTTCCCAAGGAAGGACAGTTCCTAGGACAGAGAGAAGGCGCAATTCCTTACCTTTGCTGGATTAAACAATAACCCTTTACTCCCAAGTTAGTTCTCCCCTCTCCTTACGAACTGCCCCCCATCCTTCTTCCCTGCAGCCCCTTCACCTCCTGCACACACATCCTGAGAAATAGAGAGCTGTACGCCACAAATTGGAAGTTTTGCCTCCCATCTGCTGCCCACAATTGTTGGAGGGAATTTTTTATGCTATTTCTCAAGGAGAGGAAGCCAAAGGTCAATGTGAATTTCCTAAAAGTCAGATGTTTTCAAAGCGCTGCCGTATGTGAGTTCACACGGTGCCTGGTTATTCCTGCTGCCCATGGGAACTTCCTGGAGGGCTTCTGTGAGAGAATGGGCTGCCACAAAGACTGGCAGAGCCCCCCGAATCCTCCACGAGCAGGGGCTCTTGTGCATAAATTGGGTTGATTGTGACCTTTTCAAAAACCCATGTGGCATAAAAGCTTGCTCCTCTTTAAATGAGGATAATTGTTTAATTATGTTCACTAGTACCCATTCCACGCTGAACATATGTGAATGGCCATTTCTACCTCTCCAAATCTGGAGATTAGTTTAATGCTTTTTCAAACCATTAAATCCATTGTATTTGACATGAGATAAATAACAAAGCACGTGTCCAGGTGGAAATTAATTCTCCAACTATTTATTGAAAATGTAGTTTGCCGAAATCTTTGGAATTAACAAAGATAGATGACACTCAGTAGAGAGAGAAGTATATAAGGCAACAAGCTAAGTAGAGGTTGATTTTATCATAAAAGGACAAGAGCTTGAAGTGGAGGAGGTAGCACCGGAGATGGGGGTTCGTGAGGGCTTGTGGGGACAGTCAGTCAGCCACTGTCTGGGGGAGATGAGAGGGAAGGACAAAAGCAGGGCTGTAGGTCCTTTACCTGGATTTACCCCTATGGCTATGACATCAGCTCTACGTGGATCCTCCTTAAATGGATGTGGAAGGTGGTGTTTAGAGAGGCACAGCACTTGCTCTAAGTCACACTTAGCCACACTCAGGTTTTTCTTCTCACCCCAGTGACTCAGTCGGTGAGATAATATCGTGGGGGCATATTATGGAATTGACATGCTGACGAGGCAAGAAAGCAAAGCTTTTACACAAAGGGTGCGACATCCAGTTCTTTGAGAAAATTCTACTGGCTCTGTGAACCAAGAGTATATATTTTGGGGGGCGGTGACAGGGAAATTGGGTGCAGGCCAATGAAATAAATTTTGTGGAGGAAGAATCCATGGAACTGTACACGTGGCTGCTGGTTGCTGGCACAGAAGAAGGGTGAGGGGGGGGGGGCTGCAGTTGCTGCCGCCAGGTGCCTGCTGAGAATGGCCTGAGAAGGGGACTCAGAATGAAGGGCAGTGCTTTTTGGGAAACCGGATTCAGACAAGAGTCCAGTTTTGAATTTCTTGGGTTCTCTGTGTTTGTTTGTTTAAATATAACATACATAAAGAAAGGCTCTTTGATTTTAAGATGACTATTTAAGCAAATCTTATTATATGTAGGACCCAGTGTTAAGGATTTCACATACTTTATTCCACTGAATACTCAAAACAAATCTAAGTGGATATTAACTTTCCAGTGTTTAAAATGAGGAGACTGACTCAGAGAAACCAAGGTAAGGAGTCCAAAGTCACAGAGCTTGTCAGGCTGAGAATTTGAATCCAGGTCCAGTTGGCTCCCAAAACTATACTTTTAGTCACTTGTATACCACTGTCCTTTCAACAGTCATGTGGCCATGAACTTCTGGAAGATGGAATTCAGGAGAGGAGTTTCAGAGTTAGAGATGGGACTTTGAGGAGCACTTCTGTATCCCTAACCACAGTTGGCATTCTACTTCTTAGCCCATGCTTGGCATCTGATTAATAATTTTTAGAGGTAAAATGACATTTGCATGGCCAGTGGCCTCTATTTAGAAGGAAGTGATAGCTGGTGTTTCTTTTTGTACAGAATGTTGGGTTTGTATCAGAAGGCCTCGTCACCATTTTCTTCTCTGCCATTCCTGCCATGGAAAACTCGGGTGATCCAGTCAAATCTTTCTGATTGTGGATTTTGTTATCTAAAACCCTGTTTTGTCTGCCCCATGATGAAGTTGTGAGGTTCAAATGACATCATGTGTATGAAAATAAATTGTAAACTGATATAGAAATGGGAGATATAACCTAAATAATTCCCACAACTGTCACTAATACTTGATTTTAATGATTACAGATGAGGTATCAAATTTTAAAAGACTTTCTTAAACCCCTGCTGACAGGGTCATTCATCCTATCTGCCTACAGACCCATATATGCCCCACACAGGGTAAAATCTACCTCAGTCCCTTGTTTCCAGAGAGAATGTGGAAACTGCCCAAGGATCCAAGCACGCACTCTGCCTCTGTCCCGCCCTAACTGTGTGACTGGAGGTAGCACGTCTGAAACCGGCTTCCTTACGTGTAAAGCCAGGAGCGTCTCTGTCGTGCCTACTTCACAGGGTTGTGGCATGAGGTTCTAATGAGCTAATGTATGGGGAAGGGCTCTGTTAGCTGGAAATGCCACATAAATGCAAAGTCTTACGATGTTGAATTTGAAAAGTGCTATGTAAGTGCCACTTACTATTATTGTTATTATTTTTGTGGTTGAAGAGTATAATGGATTTTAGCAACAAAAGATCTTTTACAACCACATAAACTCCCCGGGAGCTTCAATTTACTAAGTATAATCCTTTTCATTGGGGCTCTATATTGCTATAATTAACCTTCACCATATTACGTGCTTTGCCTTTAGTTCTGTATTCATAACTCAGAATTATTTCATTGTATTTACCTTTATAAATAGACTCTATTTTATTTCTAAATTAAATAGCATTAGGGAGTATGCTACCAGGCTCACCATGCATATTATTTTCCACAAATATATTACATGTGACTTTATATGTTTCAATGTGCCTAGATGTAGCTATGGCATAGTGGATATAAATCTTTTATTTTGGGGAAAAAAAAGATTGTCAAAATTAAGATAGGGAAGGGAAATAGTTAAAGAATAAAAGCCCCTTTAGTTCACCTATAAAATCAACCAAGTTAATTTTAGATGAGAAGAATTTAACAATATTTTCTCTACCACCTGGTATTCATTTCTCACCTCAGGGTATCATCATAACAATATTTCGTTAACAATATGGTTTACTGATCAAGTGATCAAGTTACATGAATTGCACTTCAGAGTACACACTACATATTGTTTTTGTGTCCTAGAACTCTTATTGATAGTCATTAACTCACCTGTCATTTAACCATGCATGTTTCTCGAGGGGCCACGGTTTGCTGGGGACTCCTAGGGCCCTCGTGGATTGCAGTGACAGGTCCTGCAGCAGCACTGCCAGGGCTCGCCCAGGGACCTGGGTCTTGGCCCTCTTTAACTCCCGGTTTTATATTTCATTATTTCAGCCCTGGGGGAGAGACTACAATTATACTCTGTCTGGTCCCATGTCCACAAATCTGGGGGAAGGTTCACAGTGCCCAATTAACTAATTGGATCAATTAACTGGGACCAAGAACTGAGGTCATTTTATAAAAACACAGCTGTTAAATTTTACTACCAGAATGGGGGTGGGTGGCTGTCAGGTGGCCTTCACAGCCCCCTTCTCGCAGTGATGGAATATAGTTCATGAAATGATCGCAATGTATTTCTATAGGAATCCCTAATGAAATTACATAGCCTTATCAAGTTATGAAAAATTCTGTGAGGGGATATGTCTATCACTTTTGTTAGTGCCCATTAGGTGAGGCATGATTTCATCTAGTTCTGACAATAGCCACGTTATCCATTGTCCTATGGAGGGAGGAGACAGGTTCTGAGACGTGAGGGCAGTAGCTGATCTTGGGACCAAAACCAAAGTGTTTGATAGTAAAGCCTGTGACATTTCACCTTCATTTTCTTTAAAGAAACTTTTTTTCTAGAACATTTGAGCTAAATTCAGATCCACCTTTCTTTATCATTTCCGTATCTTAATGCTGTATTTCACTGTTATCCCAACTTATTTGTCCAGTCCAAAGCTATCAATAGAAACCTGTGAAATTTTCCTTGCTTTTCTGGCATTTCTTTCTGAGACTTTCTCCATTCTGCATCTCTGTTGTGTTCATATCTTTGGATAAATGATAAATATCTGCCGATCTTATTTATCCTAAGACGTCTGGTTCTGAGTGCCTAAGTCCTCCCAAAGTATGTACATTGTAGAATTTCATGCAACTATGACATGTACCTGGCAAAAGAGGTGGCATACTATAGCTTACATTTTCTTTAAAGATATAAAATATAAGGGATTTTCTCACAGAAATCTGGTACATAAGAGGAATTATTCAAAAACAAGAGTTTCTTAAAAATTTTTAAATTATAAAACATATTTCTATCTTTTTTATCTATCTTTGTAGGTACATAAGAAAATATATATTTAAAAATTCAGTAAAGAAAACAATAATTACTTTGATGTCTCTACTAGAGATTAAAGGACTATAAACAGCGAGTACTTTAATATGAGACTGAAATAGTCACTGAGATGATGTAAGTAAAGAACTTAGCCCAGCACCCCACATAGAGAAGGCATCCCCTAAATGATAAATGCAGACTTGTTTTAGGGTTAAAAGAGGAGCTCAGGAAGTACCCAGGCTTACCATAAGGGCAAGGAGAGATTTGAGCATTGGTGGGGAGGGCATTTTGGGGTGACTGGACAGGCAGCCCAGAAAAAGAATCCTATCTCCTCTTCTAACAGCGAGTGCTAGTGCCCCACAACTCTGCCCCACCACGGCTATGGCTAACCCCTCCAGCGACTGGATGATACAACTGGCCTTGGGCACTGGAACCAACCAGAATTTCTATTTTTAAGCTCTGTTGCCCAGACCCTTTAATTATAAATGTAAGTGTTCTATGCTTATTTTTGTCCAGAGCCCTAAACCAGCTCTTCACTTCAATTTGAGAGCTAAATTCTGTTCCAAATTTATCTTTGGCTGTATCTACATGAGGCTGTTTCGTATTTACACTCCCGACCCTGGCTTTGGTTGCCCTGGTTGTGTGGTGCAGTGGAAGGAGCTCCAGCTTTGGGTCCAGAGAGACCTTTGTCCCAGGTGTGAATTCACACTTTAGTTCCTTTGTGACATTTCACAAATTATTTGGCTTCTCAGAATTGGCCTTGCACCTGCAAAATAGTGAAAGGTTGAAGTTAGGCTTAGAAGAGATTTAAAAAGAAAATCTTTCATTCCAAAGGATCAAAACTGAGTGTAAAGTACCTAGCATTCTGCCTGGTTGGTGTTGATGAGTTACACACTCGTTCAGTCTTTCTATTTAAATATATATGATGTGCCGACACTACGTGCCAAGAAATATGCAAATGTGCCTAAGAATGGACAAAATAGGCACCTCCCTTGATTTCTTGAAGCCCATAATCCATTGTGGGATTATGTGTTCATAATCCTAGAAGTCTATATAATTACCAGCTTCGTTCAATTTTAGGAAGGAGAATGCAGGGTGCTAGTACTGCAAGTAAGAGGACGGCCAGATCTGGGCAAAGCAGAGTAACCTCTGAGCTCAAGTCCAAAGAGTGAGTGGAAGAGAGCTGGGAGAACAGGGAGAGGGAGAGCATTCCATGCAGAACGAGTGGCCCAGTGCAGAGACCAGAGACAGTCAAGAGCTTGAATCACTGACCTGGGAACAGTGGGGGGTATGAAAGGTTTCAGCAAGGGAGTGGTGGGATCCGATTTGCATTTTGAGACCAGCACACAGGAGGATGGCTTATGGGGACACGACTTAGAGAAGACTAGTTAAGCAGCTATTGTGGTTGTCCATGTGGGAGAAGTTGGTAACTTGGACAAGAGAGCTGGACTTGTAGATGAAAGGAGGAGGACAGAGGTAAAACGACTTGATGAAGGATCAGACAAAATAATAACATCAAGTGCTGTGATTTATCGAGTGTCTGCTCTGTGCCTGGTGCCTAAGTTATAGTACTCTTTATCCCACACACATGTGCTGTGCTTTCACCTTCATCACAGAAAAATGTGGTATGAGCCCACAATCCATGAACATTTGACACAAATTCATTTGGCAGAAAAACCTGGAATGAACTGACATGAGGCTCCTTAGAGTCTTTATTTGTTCCACTTGCTTTGAATATTTTGCTACAAAATTATGTCTGTGTTTTATTAGCCCAGACCTACCCAGGGTGGTGTGTAATATGTAGTGCATATATCATATTACCCGTGTAAATTCCAAATTCTTCTGAATTCCAAAATACATCTGGCTCCAAGGGTTTCTGGAGCTGTAATAATAATTGTGAAAACCAGCAAACTGAAGTTTATCAAGTTAAGTTACTTGCCCAAGGCCTCCCAGCTGGTAACAGAGCCAAGATCTGAACCCAGGTTTGTTTAATCCCAGGGCACAAACGATTCACCGCTAACCTCTCCCACCCCCCCACAAATGCCCATTCCCTTCTGCTTTTATTTAGAAGAAACATGTTTACTTGCCATGTCCTCTTGCTCCAATTTTGAAATATGTATAGAGTAAAAGGAAAGCAAGGAGAATCACCAGGCTTGTGGAAGGGAAAGAAGTTTCCTCTCAACTGCTGCATTTCTCTCTTCTCAGAATCCCAAAGCAGCCTCCTATTAACGTACAGCAAATCTGCTCACCTTCTTTCTTCACAAACCTTCTTCAAAACCATCTGTTCTGCAGAGCGTTTCAGTTACAATAACCATTTGCCTCTTGGTATCGCTCACATCGCGTTTCGTCGGTGTGCTTTGTTTCAAGTGTCACTTGTGGGCTTTCACACTGTAATCCCCCAAAGGAACATTCTCCGTTGCTCAGCCGGTCGCGTGGGCACAGACCGGTGTAGAGCTGCACCTACCCCTATGCGCTGTATAAATAATGAAAAACCACAAAACACCACCATGGCCACTTTTTTGCTTTGAGGGTAAAGGAGCTCTTCTTGTCAAAAGATGTCATATAATCCAATGGGGGAAACTTTAGAAAAAGTGGCTTTATTGAGATAAGATCTTCCATTAATTTAAAAATAATTAAAAGTATTGAAGCCATGTGGTATAGGTACAAAAAGAAGCATCAGTGACTGTCTATCTCAAATAACAGCTCCACACAATACAAAATGAAATTTATTGTTGAAACAAAGTAATGATTTCACATACCATTAAATAAAAAATAGCAGCCATATCCTCGGCAGTAATAAAGAAGGAAATCAAGCTGAGGAGGAGTGGCAGAGTGGTGAGAATTAGCCTATATAAATATGCTGTAAATATGGCTGCCTAGAAAAAACAAGAAAACGTGAGACGGTACCAGAGCTTCTCCTTGCAAAAGGAACTGACCTGGAATGGAGAGAGGTACTTCAGTTTCAGTGGTAGAATGGACTATTTGTGATGATGTTCTTTTATTTTATGTTTAAAAAAACTGGAATTTCCCAAGTAGTAGTCGGTCCTACAGAGAATGATCAAACAGCAGTACAATTTTCTCCATCCTTGTCCAAAGGATGACATCACATGACTCTATAGGGAGGTAAGATAAAAAGAGCTTACTTTGTCTACTCAGTCTACTCTTACCTCTTCACCATCCATGAGAGGAATCAGTCTACATCAAAATTCATCTCCATTTGTGAAATAAAAAGGTACAATACCTCCATGTCAAAGAGTGAATACCAGTACCAAAATTAGTCTGAGTATCTGTGGTCAATAATAAATGATAGATGGCTAATATTTATTGACTACATACTCTATGCCAGATGTTCTTGTACTCTATGTAGATCATCTCATTTAATCCCAAAGCTATTTAAAGCAAATGGTGTCATTACCTACATTTTATAGATGAGGAAACTGAGCCATGGACAAGATACTGAACTGCTAGTTAGAGGTAGAGCTCAGAGAGTCAGATTCCAAAGACATGCCCTTCTGCAGTGTGCTTTATTTCTAACATTTAACTTGCTGCCATGGAATTTTATTTATTTTCGTGTATATTCCTATATATTTTGTCTTTTCTCCTTCTTGTATGGGTGCAATGTGCCTCCCTCTCTTTAGTGGCACAGTGGGCAGGGGTACTGCTTTTAGGATCCACACTTAAAGCTACCAACCAGAGGCTGATGAGCTTGCCAGTGGCTATATATGAGTTAAATCATATGGCCTCAGGTGTAGATTCCAGGAAGACCCTCTTTAGTCTCTGCTGACTGTAACACAATCAGGTCTCTTTGTAGAGAAGTCTCTGTACCTCTGGTATTTCCTTAATTTCAAAGCAACATCTACATATATAAGTGCAGCTCTTTAAGACTAAATACTGCACTAGCACACATTGAAAAGAAATGTTGTTGGGTCATATGTAGGGGAGGGTGTGTGGAGAGCTGGAGGGCTGATGGGAGAAGGGGAGGCGTTAGGGTACAGGACAGGTCACTGAATTGGTGCCTGCAGTCCTTAAATTCACAGTTGCTGCTGATGCCTGTGGGAAGCTAGAAGGGCCAAGAAGATGCTGGCTTGTGTTAACACTTGGGCCAGGCTCAGAGGTACCGCAGTTCAGGGTTTAAAGTCTTTCCCTTTCTTCTCCATTCTCATCAAAGTGAGCTTTTTCAAAGGAGACCTTGTGAAGCCTTTCCTGCCTTACCCAGAATCAGAACACTTCTGCCTCCTTTAGCTAGCAAGTTTTTTCATTTCTTTTTGCCACATTGTGTTTTCTTTTTTTATGTTGCCTTCTTATTTTTCCTCCTGGACCATGGGATTCTTAAAATGAACAAAGGAACATATTGTGAATTTATATGTATATATATATGAGTGGATATATATATATAAGTGATTATATATATATTCAGTTAGTACAAGTGTTTTGAAGAAAACTAAAGCCTAGTGAGGAGATAGCGAGTGATTGGGGATGTGACCCTGGGTAGGGGTTGTCATGAGTGGATTATCTGAGGCCGAAACCTGAATGAAGGGGGTACTAGCCGTGCAAGTCCCTGGAGTCAGACCATGATGGAGAGAGAGACAGCACATTCTAATCTGAGGTGGGAGTAGCCCTGGCCTGGTCAAAGGACAGTGTGTTAGATGTCCACACGCTAATTCTGAGAACTTGCGAATACGTTACCTCTCATGGGAAAGGACCTTTGCAGGTCTGATTAAGTTACAGATCTTGAGGTGGGTGGGTTATCCTGCAGGGCTCAATATCGTCAGGAGGGTGCTTTTATGAGGCAGGCAGGAGGAGTAAAGTCAGAAGGAGAAGAAGTGAGGAGTGATGGGAGGAGGTGGTCATGAGCAAAGAATGCAGGTGGCCCCTAGAAGCGGAGAACGGCAAAGCCATGGCGTCTTCCCTCAGAGGCTCCAGATGGAGCCAGTCCTGTTGACACCTTGACTTTAGCCCAAGGAGACTGATCTTGAACTTCTGACCTACAGAATTTTAAGAGAATAAATTTGCATTCTTTAAGCTATTAGATTTCCTACAACAACAACAATAGGAAACTAATGTAAGCATCGATAAGGGTGAAAGGAATGAGGTTAGAGAAGAAGTAGAGGCCAGAGCTGGAACACAGGCTCTTGTTGGCCAAAACAAGGACTTGGGATTTAGATGTACATGAAACAACAGAAAGAGTGGATCAAATCCTCTTAAAAAGCAAAACAAAACAAAACTAGAACTTCGTAAAGTCTTATCCATTTCAAATAATCTTTAATATTTTGAAATTAGAGTATGTCTAAAGAATATAAAGCATCTTTTCAAAGGTATTATAATGGAATTGGTCCTGCGGCATGTATGAAACAGTACATTTAACTTTGTTTAGTTATAGATCCCTTTGAATATCTGCTTGTTATGGATATTATACAGAACTATATAGAAGAATGCATATATAAAATTTGTATTAAATTTCACTTGCTTTATTGAAACCCATGCATGGATCTCAGCTTAAGGGTCATTCTTTTACATCCAAAATTATTGAGTAACCTTTCAAAAATCAACTTCTGTGTCATGATTCCTTTGGGTTGAAGTTGGCTATCTTAGTGTAGGTCCCCAAACAGAAGCTGAGTCAAAGTTTTGTGTGCAGGTGGCTTATTTTGGAAGTGAGCCCAGAGAGAGGGAGTAAGGGATGGTGGTGGTGGGAGGAGGGAGGTGGGGATTGCAGCAGGGAAGGAAAGAAAACAAACTCAAGGACATCTTACCGAGTTGACAACTGATCTTCTAAGAGAATCATTTGAAATACACCACAGGACTGTCCATCTGGAGGATGTAAGGAGGAACAAATTGACCGTTGGCTCCTGACTCCCATGAGTCAAAGCTTTGCTCATGGTCACAAATTCTCCCGCACTTCTAAATGTGCAATAGAGGATGACAAGCAGTGTCCAGGAGGCCTTCCATGGCCATGGAGCCAGAAAAATGCTGGAGCCAAGAGGAAGTAGCAAAGGTGCCACCTGGAGCAAGGACAGGATGCTCCTGGTTGCAGATAGGTAACACTGGTGGGCATCTGTTCAGATGTGGTCTCTGCAGCGGCTAGAGCAAGAAGTGGGGCTCAGATGTTTTGCAGTGTTGCTCAAGAGTATCCTTTGCATTGGGTATTCCTACAAAAAGGAACATTCTTTTTGGTAGGAGAAGAGGAATTGATTTTCATATACAGTTATTCTTATTCATCAAGTTTAATCAAATTTCTTTCACCTTGTGAATACATTGTTTGAAAATATTACTCTTTCTTTCCCATCATCTATTTACAGTATATGTACTTCTAGATTTATTTAATTATATTGAATTAATTTAGTTATCGTCATCATCATCATAATAGATAGCATGCATTATATGCTTATTTTGTGCTAGGCACTGTAACATTTTATAAGGATTAGCTCAACTAGTCCTCACCAGAATTCTAGGATACAGGTACGGTTCTATTATCCCCTTTTTATAGATGAAGCTTGAAGAGGTTAAGCCACAAACCAAGGGTCACACAGGTAGTACTGGAGTCAGGGTTTAAAGTCAGGCTTTTCTAATATTAGGATCATAAACCTCTATACCAATGTTTCTCAAAATCCAGCCTGCAGCAAAATTACCTGGGTGACTTGTTAAAACAGAATGACAGTCACCCCCGCCTACCGTGCAATTTTCTGGTTTAGCTGGTTTGTGGTGGAACTTGAGAGTTTGCGTTTCTTGCAAGTTACCAGAAGACTCTGAGGCTGCCCGTATGAGGACCTCGCTTTGAGAACCCCTCAGCTAACAGACCTCTCCAAGTTGTGCGCGCCATCTGAACAGCAGCTTGGCATCCTTCCAAACTGTGCTCTCCAGCACTTGCTCTTTTCATCTTTTCTGGCTGTAGTGGAAAGAGGATGATATTGGAGACATTCTTCTGACATGATCTCTTCCTTGAACACCTGGTGAGGCTGCTTCACAGCCCCCCTTGCCCGTGACACAAGGGCTTTGTGCCCATTAGTAATAGGAACAGGTTCAGCTTGTGAGGTATGTTCTTGTTGGAACTCCAGAGAAGCACATCTATCTTACAAATGATGTTTCAGCTCTGCCGAAAATATAAATATTGATGAGACTAAGGTTGGCTCTTTGGCATGCGATACATATTTTTTTTTGTTGTTAAAGTTTTCCCATTAGAAAACAGTTGCTTGGGAAAGCCTTAGAAACTAATATTGCACTTCATTTCTTAAAGATTGTGGAAAAACTAAACAGCAAGAGAATCCACATTCCAATCGCCAATGAGAGGTGAGGACATGTTCCCACAATCGCCGAGTGCTAATGAAGTTCGGTCTCAACAGGCGGCATAATATTGCAGCTCCAAGCCATAATTAAGGCAGGAAAGCATCATTATATTATGACTCAAGAAAAAAATCATGAAAGAAAAGCCACTAGACAAGCAGAAGGAGAGCAGATGTCGAAACTAAGAGAAGAAGCAGTTCAAGGGAGGCACACGTGAAAACCAGTGAGGTGGACTAGGTTGCAATGGTCTTGGTTAGGTGACATGGGTGCCAAGGACAGAGAAGGGTGCAGTATTAAGGGCAGTTTGCAGTCAGTTTTCCCAGTTGCAGCTTGTCAATACGGCATACAAAGATTGCCCCCACCAAGTTAAAGGCAGGATGTCAGCTTCATGCCACATCACTGGAAAGCTGGTAGATTTAGAAAAGAAAATTAAGACATTTTCCCCGAGATGCTAATTTCTTCTTCAAAAGATATAATGAGGAAAGTGGATCTTGGAGTTCAATGGACGTAGTTTGACTCTTAGCTCTATATAGGCTTACCTCACTGACTTTGTAGGAGAGAATGAGCCTGCCCTGACTCAGTTTCCTGGTAGATAAAATTGGGACAATGCTCACCTTTCAGAATCAGTGTGAGGATTAACTGAGGCAGGGTGCCTGGCTCCTGGTGACTTCTCAGGATGTTGTATTGTTCACTCGAATGACCCTGCACCTAGAATAGTGCCTGGCACACAGTAGACATAGGTCCACAATTTTAATTTTAAAAACATTAAAAAATGTATTGAATTAACATTTATTTGCTGCTTTCAAGCAAGGCACCCTAGACAGAGGGTTTATCTTTAGGGAACTGTGGAAAGTGCTTTCCCTCTCTGTTTCTGGGGGCTCTGCCTGCTCACATTTGGAGGTTTAGACAAAGAAAATCTTAGACATAGGCTCAAGTCACTGTGCAAACATGACTAAGTTCCTTTTTAATTGAAAAGGTAAACATATAGAGTTTGTATATGTGCTACTTAATCTGAATTGGAAGTTGAGATAGAGGCAGGAGGGGACAAAGGTGAGGAAGAAATGGCAGGCAGTGAAAGAGAAAGAAAGAGAGTGGAGGAGGGAAAGGGAGGAGAAAAGAGAAGGGAGCACAAAAAAGGAAGAGAGGGGAAAGGAGGGGGGAGGGGCAGGGAGGGGAGGGGAGAGGAGGGGAGGAGAGAGGAATAAAACTGGAATGAGATGGGGAAAGAAGAGGCCTAAGTGTTTGTGGCACCTGAGGCATCCTAAGCCACCCATGACCACAACTCCTCCTTGTCTTCATGGCCAGCACTGCGGGCTCACTGACGCTGAACAAGGTGCTTCAGGTGCATCATTTCATTTAATCCTCACCACAAGTGCAATTTTCATTTCTCCTCTGTAGACAGAACACTAGGAAAAGTAACCTCTGGGCTACACCTGGAAGATCAGCTAAGTCTGACTGCAAAGTGGTCTTACTTACCCCTGCCTTCCTTGCCCGCGGCTCTTGACCTACGTCTCCCAGTATGTGGCCCCCTAGATGTCCGATTCTTCCACCCCCACACTCTGCAATATTAATCAGCAATGTAAGGTGGAGAAATAAATGATTCATGTAGGACATAGCAGCTTACTTTTCTTCATTTTGATTGAAAATTGTGAAGTAAAAGCAGTGTATAAGAAAGAAGATGGTTTAAAAGGGACGCAAGGGCCAAGTACTGCCTGCTGTAGCTTTATCTTTGCAAGTGTATGACATGAGAAACTAGCGGCCTTGGCATCTGGCAGCAAAGTAGAAAACCATAAACAGCAAATAAAAAGGCAACTGCACAGCCATTCTAATTGATTTTTAAATTGGGAGAGGACAGGCATAGAACAATCTATCTGATCTATCAGCTATTTCATGAGTGGCTTACAGCATTCTAGGATATTCTTTCCAGCGAGGTTCCCTGGTGATGTTAGGATTTGGAGGTGGTTAAAATGATTCCTTAAGTTGGTTTCATTCTCTGAGTTATTGTCTTGGGGAAGTTTTAGCATGAGCCTTAACATTTCAAGCAATCAGATTTTAGTAGTTCCATAAATATTAGTTTAAAGAACTTTAGAGTTGTTGAAATAACTGTATGTGAAAAATGGTGGAAAAATTCCTGGACTCTGAGAATTTGTTCATTCTAATCTTTGTTCGGTCAGTGCCCTGTTTAAAGCACCCTGCTCAATTCTTAGACGACCACAAAAGAAAGAATCTTAAAAGAATACTCAACACACAAATACTGTCACACACTCACACTCACACACACACACACACACACACCCATAAGCACATAAATGCATAAAAGGAACAATGCAATAAAGTAAGGTATTTTGAGAGCTAAGAGTCACTGTTTGGATCTTAATATGTTAAGAAAAATTAGTCAACACATATTTACTGAGCATCTACCTCATGCCACACATTGCAGTAACTGTTGGGAGATAGGATAAGCAGTGATTTTTGCTCTCAGTGAAATAAAAAACGTAGAGTAAGGAAAAAACAGATAAATGAATAGAGTAGCAGGCGAGTGTTGGGCTCCTTCACACATCCCACTTCTAGACTCTGTGTTTCTATCTGGGACTGGTGACAGTGTTTCCCAAGGTCTAATATCCATTATCATTTAAGCACTGGGATTTCAAAATGATCACTAGAGAACTACTTATCAAGCACTCTTGGAGTCTCTGAGAAAGACACGGTATCCTTTCTGTGAGGGAACTAGAGCAAGTGGCCTGAAATGTGAGCCAAGTGTCTGCTAATAGAGTTTGCCTTAGAGAGGGATCACAAAATTTGACCTTCCCTCCGTTTACCCATCCAGTGATTCCAAACATATTAGAGTTTTAAATTCTGTAGGGGGATGAAGGAGCACTTAGGGGAAGGAAGAAAAGGAAGTGACTATCTTATTTAAGTTTTATAAACCATACTACTGAGCTCTAGTAGTTTCATGTGTAGTGAGTGGAAAATTCACTCCATTTAGGGCCTACCTGCGTAGAATGACACTTGACTTCAGAAAAACCTAGGCTTCTCCTGCACCCCTGACATACTCAAATCGATGTGAGATTCTAGGAACAAATCCCAGCTTTTGTGAAGTGGGTAGCTTTTGCACACTTTTGACAATAATTTTTTGTGTGTGTGTGTGCAGAATCCTCCCTAATTCCTGGAATCCCTTGTTGTGGAAATAAATTCAGCTTTTCCCCTTTCATTTGCACAAAATTTCTATGTGTTCTTCTGGTGTTTTCTGTGTCAGCTTCCAGTTTGGGATTCCTCCTGCCACATGGGAAAATGGTAGTATGCCATGGAATTGAAAGTTTTTCTTTTAGGAGGCCTCAGTTAGTTATTGGGTCGATCCTGTAGTTTTCATTCGATATTCCTTCACTGAGGTGGTAAATTTCCTTGTTTTTTTTTAAAAAAGGAATAACATTTTAAAACAAACAAAATGGCAATGATTGATAGGGATATACACTCACAGAGCACTCCCAGCTAGTTCTGTGTTGGAGACACAAGACTTGCTCCCTGGTGTGAGGTCCCGGCAGGAGCCTTGCTCCACCAGCCAGGGTTCCTGTCAGGACCAGAGCTTTCCACGCTGGGATCAGGGACCAAGGAAGCTGCCATCTTGCATTGAAGGTTGACTTTCAGGTGATGTGCCAGGTAGAGTCTTGCTTTGGGATCTTATTTTTAGTGCAGAATGTTTTTTTTTTTTTTACCAAGCTATTGCTGAAGGGTCTAGAATGGAGACTTTGTGAAGCTTAACAGGGAATTGAAGAACTGATGCGTTTCACTATAGTTGGCACATAACGTTCAAGGTGTAGAGTTTAAAATCGTTTGCCAGTCATTTTGGAGCAGATTTTCTTCTTCTTTTTAATATATGTGAGGAATCTCTGGAGCTTCTCCTCTTTGCTATGTAAATAAACAAGACTCATTCCTGGCCCTCACTCTTTGCTATACTCTTGGGCGATGAAGGACATTGAAGAAGTGAGCTTGTGCTGATTATTGTCATTTAATTGCAGAGAAATCTGGCACAAAAGATGGTAAGCTATAGCTTTTCCTTACTTAAAGAGCATAATATTGAGAACACATTAACCAACAAACTAAGGGAAATTTCTTCTAACTATCCCACAATGCAGCATTTTGGGAAACTGGGGGGCTATGAGGAAAAAGGCGAAGTATAATTGATCTTTGGTAATAGGTAAGATGATGATGACTGATGAAGGTAGGCATCTCAGTGAAAGACTTTTGCTCATTTTGCTCTAAACTCTGAGAAAGTTAAAAATGCCCTACGAATTCTTCTCTTACCTCTTTCCATACATTTCTCTCCATATGTAAGGAGCTTTCCTGGAATTTAAGGAATCACATGCCAGAACACTAGGTTTAAGGAAAAAGAGGTTAGAGCAGAAGCAAACCGACAAGTAATACATGCATTTCTTTTTTGCCTTCTATATAAGTTAATGGGTGTTAATTAATAGTTATTACAGAATTCAACATTGCAGGGTAGGATTATTAAACATTTTTGGGTCCAATACAATAACAACAGCTTCAATCAGTTTAATATACCCTCTTATAAGTAGTGTTTAATTACAGGGATTAGCAAGCAGCGACTCTTCTGGTTAGCTTTAATTTTCCTATACATATACAGGCCGAAAAGCCCTGGTTCCTCCATTTCACTACAGTGCAGATGAATCCAGTGCTGAGAAGGGGCGAGTAGAGCAGAAGCTGTACAATCTGCTGAAATAACATCTCCAAGGAGCAGGGGCTGTGTCATCTTGTAAATCAAATTAAAAGCAAAACAAACTCTTTCCTTTTAACTGTGCCCAAATTCAAATGTCCTTTTGGTATTAAAGAAGCAAAACAGTCTTAATTGTTTATTGATTATTCAAAATGACATAAACCTGAGAAAGATTACTGTGGTTAAACTGATTCTTTTTCAGGGCTTGCTGGGAAAGCAATGTGCCGCTGTGAGAGCATGAGTTTTGATGTTTCCTCTGTATCAGGGCTGATCAGGAGCGGGAAGTACAGAGATGGCCCCGTCACCAACCTGAAAGGTGTGAGAGCATCATAAGTAATTTTTCTAGCCAACTGAGAATAAGCCTTGTGACATCTATACAGAAACTTAAATTTGGCCTCTCTCACTGTACAATGCCTGCCAAGTAGTGAGCTGGCAGAGAATAAAAAGCAAAGAAGGGTGAGGAAATCTTGAAAATGATCCTTTGCCACCCAAATGAGTTTTTGGTCAAAGTCTTTGAGCACAGTATAAGAATGAAAAATAGAGTGGGAGGAATATTTTTCAGCTCTTTTGCAATGTAATAATGTCAGCTTTTAGGGTGGAGGAGAAGGAAAATGGAAAGGGGAATGGAACAGAAGTAAAAGTATTCCGAGATTAAAATGTTATCTTTAAATACTGCGCTTCACCGACCGACGCAGCCACCAAGCGCTTTCACGCTGGCTGTAAACTAAGACTAAACCTTGGTTTCCTCGTGAAAGAAAGTAATTAGCTGTTCCCTGACGCCACTAGGTGGAGATGTACGTTTACCAAGCGCTCAATCCCTGGCTAAAAATGGCCCACGGTGGCTGCTAAGCCCTTAACAAAAATTTAAAATGTTCAGCATTGATCAGTCATGAATCATGTTGGTTACAAATTCACACTAATCTCTGTGGGAGGAGATTTAAAAAAAAAAAATCCCACCTCAAACAACGACAGTAAATAACCCTCAATGTACAGTTGTAAAATCGTCCACGCCAATTATTATTTTTTAAAGCCATACGTTCTGGTGTTTAAGACTCCGAGGGAACGATCACGCCATGTTATAAATTGTCGGCTGCCAATACACACATATTTTCCTTTATTCTCACACCAGCTGCTAGCTCATGCTATCGGTGGTTGGGAACAAACAAACAAAATCTACCCCTAAAAAGACGCAGAGCTGCTTTTCCAACTTCACCAGTGGAAATGGGCCAGCAACTGGCAGGAGTTGGGAATTGTTTGTTCGAGTTTAAGGGATTGTTTCTAAATGTAGTACTTTCTGAGAATCTCATTACCTCCCGCCTTGATGTGCGAAGTGTGATTCGCAGCGTGGTTTGCTAAAGGCTAGTTAGCTCTTGTCTGGACGGCCCTGGGTGTCTAATATCACATTAGTCAAAGCTTAGTGAAATGAAGCATTTGGGTTTGTTTTGGCTAAACTTCTTCTCTCTACTTAGCTGACCCTTCTCCCTTTTTGAAAGCTTTTCTATGCCTATTG
The DNA here is from genome assembly GCA_026826555.1 of Tolypeutes matacus. Taxonomy (NCBI): domain Eukaryota; kingdom Metazoa; phylum Chordata; class Mammalia; order Cingulata; family Chlamyphoridae; genus Tolypeutes; species Tolypeutes matacus. The sequence continues at coordinate 63,775,696 of JAKSZT010054030.1, read as the reverse complement.
GTAGATGACATGGGCTATCAGATGGCTTCCAGAACAGACAATGGATAGCAATCAATCGTTTTCTAGAAAGGCAGGGAGTCATTTATTATTCCTTCTTTCACACTTGTTTCCCAGATGAAAATGCTCCTGAAGTTCATTTAATCATTCACTCCCATTCTCTAGGTCTCTTTCATTGAAAGAATACCTCATAGATTTCATCTAAGTTGCCCATGTAACCCTACTCTTCAGAGAGTATGGCTATTCTAACTGCCAGGATTCCACTGAAAGGCTCCATTTCTCATGCAGTAAAGGAACTCTCCACTTATGGCTGGGGAAGTTCAAACAGCAATGCTAAGAATGCCTACATTACAATCAGGCAAGGCGAAACTCTTCCAGGAGGAAAACCAGAGGTGAAATAGCAAAGTGATCAACACACCCAAAGACGTCGGAAAGTTTTATTGGATATTTTCTCCTTAAAATTTCAAATAACTCAATAATTTTTATTACTATGCCAAACCCATCCCTGAAGAAAGTGGGAGATATTTTTGGTGGTCATTATTTACGAGTGGAAAAAGAGGGACAGATAATTAAAAAAAAAAAAAAAAGATTTACACTAAGGCACTGTCTTCTCTCTCACCACTGATATCAGACTGCTCTAAGGTAATGCAGTAAACTCCTTCTCATATTTATTTATTAAACGTGAACCCAGAATGGGAGCCATATCAAATCAGATAATTCTTTCACAATGGGTGCTTGGTCAAGGGTAAGTCCTATTTCTCATCTCAGGCATATTTCCCAGCAGTGCATGTCAGCATCACATTTATTAGATATTTTCTGGGGTGGGGGTTGGGGTGAAGTGTAGAATCATTCTTAATTGAATAGATATTAAATGAATTCATGTTGTAAACAAAACATTGCCCTAGGATCATGCGGGATGCAGGGCTGATCAAGACCGGCTCTGGTCCTTCAAACATCTCTTAGACTGACCCCAAGGATCATGCTTTTGAAAAACACGAATGCCAGCACTACCTGAATATTATCTGGGAGAAGGTTCTCCCTTCATTAGCAAGTAGAGCACCTCCGAAGTCACTGGAGTTTTTAGTGGAATCCTGCAACCTACATCCCTAGGAAACAAGAAACCTTTCCTTTATTAAAAAATAGTTGATTATCTTTTAGTGCTTACCCTGTGCTAGACGCTATTTACACACTACATGGATAAACTGATTTAGCCCTACAGAAACCCAACGAGGGTAATGCTCTTATCCTCAGTTTACAGAAGAGGAGATTGAGTTGCAGAGAGGTGATGAAACTTGCCTAAGGAGACACAGCTAGTGAGGGGTGAGCCTAAGATTCCCATCCAGGCAACGACACAGCAGCACCCATTGCCTTACCCACCTGGCTCTAATATAAGAATGTCTAATTGCTTTCAGTATCTCCTAACATTTTTTAGTAGAAAAGGTTTTCTTAACTAACCCTACAGAAGAATCACTTTTCCCAGAAGGGAGAAGTGCATTTTTCTGAATTCAAATTCACTTGATACGTGGTGCTACTTTTATAACTTCAAAGTAAAGTTTTTTCTCCTTTTCTGAATTTATTTATTTTTTATGGATCATATGATGGAGCGCATCCGTGTGCTAGCTGAGGTTGTATTAGATTGTTGCACAAGATGAACGAGGAGGTTGTGTTTTGAAGTGCTCCCCTCACCCTGGTAAGAAGCCTGGCCACAGGGCATCACCAGGGCTACTGTGAGCACAAACTCCCAGCTTCCTAATGAGGTAGAAAAGGGCTATTCCCCATCAAGTGGTGTTTTAAAGATAAGGCGTCACTTATTTACCATAAATAACAATTATATCAAACAACATCACTCTGTGAAGTTATACAAAGTTAATTAAACATCATCATATTTCAAATACGTTGAAGTTGAACATAACTACGTTCAATCAAATTGTACATAAGATAATATAAAATTCAAAACTTAAACACAAAAGTTAGGAACTTATATAAAATAATTATGTTGGCTTTTATGGAAACTAAATCTTTTATATTGTGTTGCTTACATTTTCTAATAGCTTGTTTTCTATAGAAATGTGTCACTATTTTGGGTAGTATTTTTTTTTTAATCTTTAAAGAAGCTTTAGACTACTTAAATTTTACATAAAAAATATAGGGGATTCCCATATACCTCAGCCTTCCTCCTCCCACGCTTTCCCCTGTTAACAACTTTCATTAGTGTGGTGCATTTGTTAAAATCACTGAGCACACACTGAAGCATTGCTACTGACCATGGTCTACAGTTGACATTACAGCGTACACAAAGTTAAGTTTTTAACATGCTGCTAACTCTCCTAAAAGAATCGCACGATATGTATTTTAACTTTATTGTGGTGGTACAGTGAGTGTTAGAACTTCACATTTACATGAGTGATGATTTTGGGAAAAAAGAGTAGGTTTTAAAAAAAACTGTCTACATTATTGCTTGGTAAAGATAGAAAATTCAGGTAAAGTGTTTTAAGAATAAAATTAGATGTTGATAAGTAAAATGAACTGTTTTAAACAATATATATCTCCCATGAGACTGCTTTTAAGCAAAATCATGGGATTAAAATAAACTTCCTTTGTTTTAGGGAGATAGACAAATTTGAACCACAAGTATTAAAATGGACTTGTCTGTTGGAGTAGGTGTGACTCGGTGATCGAACATGTGCCTCACATGTATAAGGTCCCACGTTCAAATCCTGGTACCTCCTAAAAAAAATATGGACTGGTCTGATGTGAACATGAGTCAAATTTTAGTCCAATTGAAACGTAGAGAAAATTCTTATCTAGGAAAATGAGTGCAGCAAAGAAAGTGAACTCCCTCTACTCTACCATCTCCTACATTAGTCATCATGCCTCCTTATCAGTTACAGATTGCAAGGGGAAATGGAGTGCTTGCAAAATCAGCTTTCACCTCCAGTACTAAATATTAAGAAAAGTTTCAGAGAAGTCAGTTCTTGATATGCTAATTCACCCACAGGTAAAGCTTCACTACATGTACACAAACACGACTTCTGAAACCGATCACTACAGAGGCCACCATCACGGAAACAAATCTCACACTACAACAGAAAGGATTGGTTGGCACATGGGGTGGAGGGGAAAATTAGTTTTGAGAAAGCATCTTCCTGACCAGTTAGTTTGGCTTAACTCGTTATCTCTTATAACTCCCTCGGTCCCCAAACGAAAAGTTTGCAGAAAAGCAATCACCAGGGAAGAGATGGACTTACGTTGATGGAGACAACACTTGTTGTTGCTGTTGTTGTTTGCTTTTAACACCATTTGCCAGGACAAAGCCAGGGAAGGGGACTCACAGACCGTCACACTGATTCCTGATCAATGCACGTAAGAATTGTCAGGCTGGCACGTCTGATTGCTGCTAGCTTTTGAGTTGAAATGCATTTGCTCCAGGTTTTTGTTTTTAATTTTTAGACACACCGGTCATCCAACAAAAGTGTGTTTCATGTAAATTTTAGCTGCTGAGGATTTTGACCAAACCCAGTGGAACAAGGAAAAAAAAAAAAAAAAAAAAAAAACGAAGATGCCAACCTGGAGGGTTTTCTCCATTGACAGAACATATGTTTGATCAAAATGTAACGTCATTCATCTTTTGTGGCTCTTTGTCGATCATGGTTGCTGGAAGGATAAGTGAACTCCGTGAAAAGACATTTATCTAAATTATCCTGATAAAGTGCCATCACTCTGGGTAAAAAGAAAAATGAGAGAGAATGCCAGTCTGTACACAAACGGTCTTACACCTTAATGAATTGAGGAAAATTATCGAGATGCTTCATGTAGCCAGGGTTTGTTTATATATGCAAGCTAGGATCTGGGGTGCTAAGAGTCATCTTTGTAGTTAGTAATTCCACTCTTAAAAACAATTTCAAAACCCATCAACTGCACCAACCTTGATTTAAAGCACGAATCTTCACCAGCTCACTGATAGAAAGCCGGTAACCAAATTGTAAACAAATATAGGTAACGTCTGAGAGTCTCTGCCGACAGGTAGATAAGAAGATAAATGTAGAGTTTTTCTTAATTAGCCTTTCTTAATTAAAAACAGCAGCAGTATTGTGATCAAAATGAACTCTGGTGGGACTGTGGTCACTTGGTCTTCTGGATATCACTTCAGGAAAATTAGATTTTTTTTTCCTCTTCCAGGATAAATTGTGTACTAACGAAGGAATAAATGGTGTCTGGGAGCAGTGCCCCCTTGGTTTTTATCTGTGTGAGATGGATGTGCCTCTTGCAGTTTGGAGAGTGGTGTGGGGGCAGACTTAGCCATCGTTAGCGCTCCAGGATGGTTCCCATTCACTAATTACTTATGCTGTCCTGGTTCGCTGAGATTTAAGTACCAAGTCAATCCCATTATCTGCAGGCTCCCAAGCTTGCCAGAGTCATCCGTCTTTCATGGAAAAGAAGCACAAGGGTTATCAATTGGAGCCTGCAATACTTGGGATTTTTCCCTCTTCAGGAGAAGGCAAGATTAGTCCCGACTTGAGCCACGGCTCCTCTAAGCCTCTACTTTGGATGTGATAAAAGTAAACGGTGACAATTATCCATAACTACATGGAGAACTGGGAGGGGAGAGGCAGGGAGCAAGGAGAAGGGAGGACAGAGAAGGAAAAAAGGGACAGGAGATCAAAACGGAAAGAAAGGAGCCCCTGCCCTGCCGTGACACCGGGCAGTGGTTTCAGGCGGCTCTCCACATCACCTCGGAGCTACAAATGACAATTCATCTGTTACAAACAGATGATGATAGAATCAGAAATCGGAAATTAAAATATCCCAAGGCCTGGGGCCCCCCGGGAGAGGAGGCCAGATGGGGAGGGGGCGACAGGAGGGAGAACAGGATCGGGGCTGCCTGCCTCGAGCAGGCTCCTCGTTTGGCATGTTTCATATCTGCGCGGCTCCCAGGCCTTGGCTGTTTGGGGTGGGTGATTGGCACCTGCTCTGCGGAGAGGAAGGGCCTGGCAGCGATTGGCAGCACTGTCACGTTCATTTGCACACTTTACGAAGCAGCAGTGTGGCTACTAATACAAAAAAGAATCTTCTAAGCAGCATGACATCTCTTGGAATGGAATATTTGTCTTTACAAATGATTGCTCTGCTGCCAGCACTTGACATGGTGCTCGCAAACATGTGTAATTGTTGGAAGTGTAATGATGATTATTTGCATATTTAATGTTCAAACAGTTCTGAAGAAGCAACTTAGACTAAACCTTTTAGGGGAAGATGTGAATATGTTCAGCATCAGCCGGAGGAGTCCCAGGAAGTAGGAGGCATCTGATGGAGAGCAAACGCGTGGATAATTGGCACCCCCTCCTTGGCACTTTTATTAGCAGACACGATAGTGCTCTCTGGACCCAAGCTCGGGGCAAGTTCAGTAACACCACAAGGGCACTTTCTCTTGGCTCCAGTTCAAACGTGAACTCCAAGGCACCCTGTACCAACCTGGTTTCACAGTAAGCAGCTGTGGATTCAAGAGCAGCAGCCGGGAAATAGGGAAAGGTGATTTGATATTTTGAGGCGGGACAACAGGCCCTGAGTTCATTGCACTTTTCACCCACTGGCAATTGAGAATTGTCCACCCACCATTGGACCCCCAGAGAAATCATTCTTGGGGAGCAGTCTAACAGAACTATTAAAATGGCATTATATCCAGATTGGAAGGGAGAACATTCTCTTCTGTTATATAATCAGTGCACTTCTAAGATAATTTTCCAGTTTTTACTAAGAGGAAGCCTTGTCCTAGTAAATGTCCTTTTCTCATAACATTGCTTAATCACAAGGACAGCACATGGCCGTCTAAGTGAAATTAGAAGCCCCTTTCTTTCCCTCTCTCTACCCTCGACCTCCCTCAAATTTAGACCCAAGCACTTCCCCGTGGGGGTCAGAAGTTGTAAAGTTAAACGGTCTGTCTTTGTGCTTTCCAGTTGTGACCAAATATATTTGCGAGATCCCAAAGATTCGTGAGGGGCCGTTTCTTGAAGAAAACGTCCCAGAAAACCCAGAACTCGGAAAGTTCCCAGCGTAAACGACACCCCATTGCCCCTAATTTCTTAGTCACGACACAGACAGTGACCTGCCTGCCTGCAGCCGCTGCTAACTCGACCTCCAGGGCAGGCGGGCCTGCGCTGAGCCACGCGCTCGCACGTCTTGAATAACTTGAAATGTGCAGGCTGCGGCTTGCTCCAAATCAGCAGGAAAGAAGATTTTAGACGGCGGTAATCATCCCGGGGAAAACACACCTCACTGAAATCAATAGAATAATTTTTGATAATGCAGCCACTTGATCCGGTAATTTGGCCTTTCACCTGTCGTGAACGACTTAGCTGAGACTTTCTTGAGCTATTAGATGCCTCTTGCTTGGGAGCTACCCTGTTCCTGTCTTTCAAAACATGCCGAGAGATTAGCTTTTGATTTTACCCCTCCACCCCTTCCTCCTTCCTCTCACTCCTTACCACGATCCTCTCCCAGATTCCTCTCTCTTTCAAACTCCTCCTCCAGCCCCATCCCCCGGGGCCCCTGCCGCCTGCCAGGAGTCACCCTCTGCAGCAAGCTGTCTCTCACCACCCAAGCCGTACAGCCGTTTGAGGGGCGGCAACTCAGGTATCACCCTGTAGATTGATTTTTAAAAACTCTGATGGATAAACAGAGACGGCACCTGTCCACTCCCAACCCTGTCTTCCCGGCCCCTGAGCCTGGCAGGACCTGTTGTGATTGACATGACCTCTAAGGAGCACTGTCCAAAGAGGTCACAGAGCCGTCGGGCAAATGGTTCTTTACATGGGTCTTACTTATGCTCACCAAATTGTGGGAAACTGAAGGTAGGAAGTAAGCTTTGCGAGCAAGGCCGTAATTCCAGGCACACTTCTAAATTCATCTTAATTCTCACAACCACCTGAAGAGAGAGGTACTGTTATTACCAAGTTCCCATTTTACAGATCAGGAAACTGGGCATGACGAGATGAGATAATGGGCCACCGCAGCTCAGAGAGCCAGTACCTGCACCTGAGCCCCCAAGCCTGAGCCTCTGCTGCCTCTCAGGGCTGTTCGTTAGACTTTCTGTCTTGTTGGTAACTTCTGGCTTTAACACCTAACCGCTAAAGCAGTTTCATCTGCCTGGACTGCTTTATGACAGGATTGCAATGTTGCAGTATTTTGTCACTTTAGAAGGAAACTTTCTTGACAGTGGAGATGGTAATTACGAGAGCATCCTCAGAATAGTTCATTGTCCTCCTACCAAATGGGATAGAGAAAGCCCAGGGATTTATTTTTTAATATAGTATTAAAACAACCCTTGAGGTACAAAGGTGCATTTTATTCCTTGCTAAATTCTTTGAAGAGCAAAGTATTTAAAAAACACATGACAATAATTAGCAGTATTTCTTTAGGGGATTGTTGGCTTGACCTTAGCCTTTTAATCTGTCAGAGTATGCTAATCAGCCTGCAGACAGAAACATAAAATGCAGAGGCAGATGCACTAGGAAAACCCTCAGAATGAGAGGAAAAGAGAGGAGAAGAAGGAGGCGCCTGGGGGCAGTTAAGGGAAATATGGCCAGGGGTCACTCCAGAGGGCCACTCTTCCAGGGTGACCCCAAAACCTTCAGAGCTAGGAAGAATCTGAGAAGCTAAGCACCATTTTTATTTTAAGCACAGCAACAGCAAGCAAATGCATATTGTATGTGTTCCAGGAATTTCTTCTATACTGTGAGGTGGGCATGAAATAAATTTAGAGCCTAAGAAAATGTGCCTGTGATGGGAATGAGGATTATATAAAATGTCCTAATTTAAGGTTCAGTTATTACATGATTTCAGCAGAGATATTTACTGCTCATCAAAAATCCATGCACACCCCCATATTTTCAAGACTTCTTAAGTAAGGTGGAGCCACGTGGCTAGGTGAGTGGAAATGACATGTCATTTGTGAGTCAAAGCGTTTAAGAGCTCGTGCCTGATCTTCCAGTTTTCTCTTCTTCTGCTGAGGGGAATGGGAAACCTGGGATTCAGGTGGTACAGCTACCAGGTGAGGGACCCCCAATTTCCAGGGTTCTTCAGCAACTGGATAGAGCAGAGACAACCCAATTAGACATGTATTCTGAGCAAAAAATAAACTTTTGTTGTCTTAAGCCATTGATTTCAGGTTATTTTGTTACTGCACAATAACCAGGCCTTTTTCTGACTCAAAGTTGTAAAAAAAAAATATGTAATTATATCTAGTAATTGAATTGCATAGATCTTTTGAATTCACACTTCATCATCCAACCGTTGACTTCATTACTATGCCTAGATCAGACAGGAAGAATAAAGGGGAAATTACTAAATATCTCCTCCTCATAAACATTGTGTGAGATGCTTTACATTCATCATTTCACTTAGGGCTCCCAAGGAAAAAAAGAGGCTAGACATTGTCATTGCATCAGGTGTAAAATAAAAAGGAAAAGGAAGCACGAAGAGAATAAGTAACTTGCCTAATGACACCCAGTGACTCTACTGGAATTTCATATATTTTATTCTAAAGTCCATGTTTTTCACTTTATATCACCCAGCATTCTTACGGAGATAAGCTAAAGAATATTTAGGTCTTATAGAAGACAGGGATAGAACACATGATCTGATCATACTTTTTAAAGCCCCTGATTTTGGGTGTAGTCCAACAAGATAGTACCCATAATATTCTTCTGTAGCAGAACTCCAAGATTCTAAATTTCTGAAAGTGGGATTTCTGTCATCTGAGCAGGGATAGTAGATGTCTTTTATAAATGACTGAAAAGTTCTCCTGAGCTCCAAGAAGAATGCAGTAGCATGGTCACTACCCATCTACATAAATGCACACCAGTCACTACACACATGATTATCACTGGTTTCTGGATGAACATTTAGACTTCCTCGAAGATCCTTTATTTTCACATATACCGTATATGGTGTCATTATCACAAACACCTCTTTTTGTGTTTGGACTGTATTTCATATGTAAAGCAGACTAGTCACTAATCAATTAGATAACATATTGACATTGTCTTTATTTCACCCTTTCTCAAAAAACATGGTAATGCTTCCATTTCTATGCATGGCACACCCACACACTCACATACATGTACAGTCACTTCACATACACATCACACATACATGTCACACACACACACACACATTTCATTACATGAAGGGTCCTGTGAGTCCAAGTATAGGAATTGTAGTGAGAAGGTCGACTAATCACTGAAATTAGAACTCTGTTATTTGGGTACAGGTATTTTGAGACCATCAATTAGGGCATGTGTGGTGGATCTTATAGTGGCCAAGGATAAACATGATATGGCATTCAAGTTCATTTACTTGACAACTTTTTATTTAACACCTACAATGATCCTTGCATTGTTCCACAGTTGTCAATATAATGACCATGATGACACAGTCTTTGCCCTCATAGAAGGGCACTTGCGGTGGAAAACTGCTGTTCATCATCTTTCACTCAACTACTAGCTCTTGTCTTATTTCTCTGCTTCTTCTTTTCCAGGTGAGTTTTTATTCCTTTGTCTGTCTTTTAAACATTGTGGTCCTATAGGGCTGTGACTTCTCCAATCTTCCCTCTTAACTATGCATGTGCATCATTGATAATTTAATTACTTTTCCTATTTTCATCAATATCTATGTGAGGAAATATCTGTGATATGGGATCTATGAGATGGCTTACTCAGAACTCTCTGCTTCTGAACCCCTTATCTGGATGCCTGCAGTTACCCAAGAGCTCATCTTCTTCATCATCTGTGTCGTCATCATCATCATATTATATTGGAATGTGCAGTAATCTATATATTCTAGCCTCTGTCCTATTCATTTATACCTGGTAAGTTAAGAAACCCATGTCTTCTTTATCCCAAAGCCCATGCCGATAGTGTACTATACTCTTCCAGTAACTATAGAAGCACCATTATCTCATCAATTGTCGCAGCCAGAGAGCTGGGAATCATTCACATCCATCGGCATGAAGGTCTTGCAGATTCCGACTTCTTAATTTCTCTCAAATTCTCCAGTCCTTCAATTTCCAGTCATTGCCTCAGTAGAAGCCCCCCACCAAGCCTCCTAACTGCTCTCCTGCCTTTAGCATAGTTTCTTCAAAGTCTTTGTTGATCCTGCTGTTGGAGACATGTCACTGCAGACCTTAACATCACATTCCCCAGCTTAGAGCCTCCAGCGACCTCTCCTCACCTACAGGATAAAGGCCAATCCCTCATCTGGAAGAGCCAGCCCTTCTGCCCTGCCTTGGCCCTTGGGCAGAAGGCCTTCTGGGGCTGTCTCCAGCCACCACCCTACCATCTCACTGGAGGCCTTGGCCCAAGGTCTTTACACTGCTCATTTCTAGTCACATTTAAGCCTCACCTTCAGGCATCACCTCAGCTTTCCCATTACCTGCCCCTTCCTCAAGCTTACCTGTAGCAGGTTCCTATACAAGATTGTCTCATGGCCTCTTAGCAACCCAGTAAAAGAGGGCAGGTGTTATTTTTCACCATTTCACAGAAGTGGAAACTGAGGCTCCTTACTTCAAGTTGTCTATGACGGAGACAATAGACATAAAGGCCTTTTGAAAAGTCCTGTGCAAAGAAAAGGTATCACCCTGATATTCATCTCTCTGAGTCACAATTGTCTTCCTGAAAATGAAGGAATTTAGTTCATAGCCTTTGCAATGGTAGTATGTTTTCTTAGTATTGGTTATAAATAATGATAATGACGATAATGAAAATAACAAATATTGATTGCTCACTACGTGCCAAGAACTGTGCCTCACACTTTAAAAGAGCCAGGGTTTTTAACATGGGATGGCCCTTTAATAAGACAAAATCCAAAAGGATTTTCAATTCTTAGAACACAGAATAGTGCAAACATGGGACAGTGGAAATCTGTTACCTTCCAGGATTGCAACTTATAGGTAACCTCCTCTCTGTAGACCTTTCTGAGGACGGTCCCTCAGGCTGAGTGGGTCCTGCATCTTCAGTATTCACCTGGCATTTGCAGATTTGTGCAATGTTGAGGCACTGGATGGTTACTATTTTGTTCACAAGTTTTATTTCCCTTCTAAGACTGTGACCTCCCCAAGGGATGTAAGGGGTGGGGTTCAGCAGTTGTTGTTGCCATGTAACAGTTTTATGAAATAATGACTCACCCAGATGTTCAGTGGGTACTTTCCACCAGCTTTGCTTTTTCTATTTTTGTCTAAAATATACTTTTTAGTCATACTCTGATTTTTCCCACTCCCAACCCATTGCCTATAGCTAGAATAGTGAATATAAATGGGTAATAAACTTAGATACGAGCATTGGAGTTTAGCTCATTTCTTATACCCCGATGTACATTTATACATTTACAAAAATGCTAAAACCTTAACTTGATTTTTCTTCTGCTAAAAGTCTCAAAATTCAATTTATTTCAACCAAATGGAGAATTTATTCTGAGCAAGGCGGTGTGTTAGATGTTATGGGGGATGCAAGGAAGAGCAACATTGCCCGTGGAGTTGGAGAGACTTATGTAGAAGCCATCATGGCTTTAGAGACTATGATTAATGATACTGGGTGCTTGGGAGCAAATTGCCATGAGAGCTCAGAGACAAGAGGGAGATTATTTAGGCTAGAGGAACAGTCTTCTACATTAACAATTAAACATCGGTACATTCAAAGAAAGAGCAGTCAGCAAGGGCACGTCAAGAGAACATCCAGGCTCAGAAAAACACCCTGGGGGGAAGGCCAGGCCATATTTTAGGAGTAGTAAGCCTTAGTGTTTGGCAGAAGTGGGCATGTGGGCAGAGATCTAGGCCATGAGTCTGGAAGGGCAGGTTAGGGGCTAAAGTATGAAGAAACTTGAATCCAGGGCCAAGGACATTGGGACTCAATGTGTAGATAACTGAGAATTGATGAGGATTCTGAGCTGGAGGTGGGGAAAGGAGGTTATGGGTGCCGTGCTTTGGATTTTTACCCTATCACAGCACACAAAATGTTTGGAATAAAAAGGGCCAATTGTGGGTAGGAAAGCTCTTGTAACTGTATAGTTACGAGGCAAAAAGGGAAAGAAAGAGTTCAGTTATAGCATTAGGCACAGAGCCTCTAAATTTTTTCAAACACTCACCATATCAATCATTTCTTTGAGCATGCACCTCCAAAATACATACATATATATGATAAAATAAACTTCTAATACCATATTAATTAAATTATGTCCACTGTAAAGTTGCAAATTTATAAAATTTATAAGAATAGGATAAGACATATAAATGCAACTAGAAGTTTAGTTATGTTTTTTCTTGAACTCCCATGGTTGCAATAACTGAGTGTGCAAAACCAACTTTGGAGACCATTGATATAGGTTACCATCTTTAAGATATGGGAATGGAAAGAAATTTTTAAAAAAGAAAAGAGGAAAAAAATAATGGATGGGAAATCGTTTTTGAAAATATACCAAACAGTATTTTAAATATTAACTGAACACTAGTCACTAGCAAAACAAAATAGACCCCAACAAGAGAACCTAGTCTCTTTCTTTTAACATCAGTTTGATGACAAATATGGAAAGGAAAACATAGACCATAAAGCCAATGCCATGATCCTTGATGACTGGGAGGGAAGTCATGATGGTGCCTGAGATGGGGCATTGGAGAGAGGGCAGGAGTAGGTGTGTTAAGTCCTGGGTGCTAGAAAACCATCTGATAGAGATGTGAGGAAAGGCACACTCATCAAGAATGGAAAAGAGCGGATGTGACAGGAGAGTTGTTCAGATCCTTCCCGAATTCCAGCGTGACTCTCTTCTCAAGGCTAGGGTCTTTGGTTCTTGTGAAATAAGGGATGAGGCAGAAATGCTAGGACACCAAAAGACCTAGAAATAGTGAAACATTTATTCTGCTGCTCCTTTATTTTGTCTTTCAAATAAGACTGCACGGCTTTCAGATATATTCTCTCTGGCTTCACCAACCTGTTCAGCTCCTTGGTTTGTGAAATGACTTCCTTTTCATATTTCTGAGCAAAGCTGACCCCATTTCTTTATGGAGGAAGGGACAAAGAGCTCTGTGCCTACAATAGAATACTTCTTCAAAGGATGGAGGTGTTTGGCCTCTCTTATAACTTCTTCTGGGTTATAAATGATTGATAATAATGAAATCCAATCGTGATTCAGTTCACTCATTGAGGCAGATTGAATGGTCAGTAGTAGCAGTTAGAGCAAGATGGCGCATGTTTTGACAAGAATTTTTCCATGGGAACTTTGCAGGTATTATTTGTTCCTTTTGTGGTGATAACACAATAGCTTTATCTTTGAATAAGATAGGATTTGAGAACAATAGTTAACATTCACATTTTTAAAAATTCATCTTTTATTTCCCAAAAGAAAAAAAAGGAATTGTCCACTGAAAGGTGAGTGTCTTTAGAATTGCAAAGGGAATTTAACGAACGGGCTCTTGAAAAGGGTTTAGAATTGATGTCATCCACAGAATGCTAACAATTGAAGACTGGAGTTAAGGTAGATACAATAGACTATGGAGAGTGAGGGGGTTGGGGGTTAGATCTTGTGGAAATGTGGGGGGGTTGGGCAATACAAGACAGAGGGCATCAGTAAAGAAGATGGAGAGACTTTGGGGGACACCAGAAAACTGGGATTTCACTTGTCTCAGTGATAATGACAATAGCATGGGGAAAAACAAAACTGCTAAATGAATTCTGAGCACGTAGGACCCATTAAAAGAGAGAGGATGAGACCATTGAAACAAACACTATTGCAACTGGTGATTGTGTTCGTGTCTGTTTACAAGGCCGCAGGACCTGGAAAATAAGAACTGTAAGTCTTTCCACAGCAAATCTATTAAGAAAAATAAAATCACAAAGTACTGCAGTGCTGATATGATTCTAGAAGTTTATACAAGCAAATAAGGCAAAGACATTAATAAATTCTCTTATAGAGAATGCTGGTCCAATATAGTACAGGAAACCACCACTGTAGACCTGGCTAGATTTTAGCAGTTGGAATTGTTTGACATTTTGAAGGAAAGGTCAGTGAAATGGCAGGATCCAAAATGGTGGCAAAGTCATAATTGTACTTGAATTTCCTGAAACACAGAGCCTAGGGCTTACAAAGCCTGTCTACCCAAATAGGTCCTGCCAACCATTTTGCAACTTATTCTGTCCACCTTTCCCTTCTGGATTCCCTTGTCAGGGTCTAACATCTCAGAACAAGGTAGCACAATGGTCTCACCCCAGGTTTACCCCACCCTGCACACACCCTTTTTAGTTGGGTACCAATCAAGAGTTCCCTTTGCCATTTCCTGTTCTTCTCTTCTCTCCTTTACATAGGGTGTACTATGTAAAGTGCAGTGGCAAAATGCTAGACGTGCAAATGCAAAGCGGGGCATGAGAGGGGGAAGTTCCTTTTTCAAGAAGCAATATCATAGAGGTGGGCTGTCAGGGAGCCTGCAAGATCTGAAGTTTCAGGGGCTGAATGAAAGAAACACTCAGCTAACAAAACAGTGCACTGCAGAGGACGCTTCATCTGCTCTGGCCAAATCCTTTCTTTCTTTCCACCCTTTCTTTCCTAATAACAGCTGCCCTCTCGTTCCCTGTTACTCTGCTGTGAAGAACAAAACCTCCCTCCGACTATCTGTTTTTCTTTTCTTCCCCAGAGTAGGTCTCATTACTGGTGATTAGCAGATGATTAAAACCAATTCAGCTTCCCCCAGTAGATATTTTCTCCCTGTTTGTGCCTAACGCGTCAGCCTTCAATGAACGTGCTCCTAAGCTTATTAACAGGCTCAGAGGATTAGCTGCCGCCAAGCTCGGTGGCTCCCATATTGTGATGCAGGGAGTGACATGGAACCATTTGCTGAGTGCAGTCAGGACCGCTGGGACCAAGCTATCTAAATCACAATTTTATTTTCCATGTACAGAAAAAAAAAAGAAAAAAAAAATCCCAACAATAATTACAAAAATCAAACATTTCGACAAGTCTGAAAATACCCTTAAACTCAGTGGCAGCAGACAGGCCAAACCAATCTCGAGGGGCACTGGTGTGTGTATGTGTGTGTGCAGTTTACACGAATGTACAGTCACGCAGTTGATCTATGTTCAAATGCATCTATGAACATAAATGTCTCCGCTCAGCCCCAGCGTTCCCTTTGGTGTCTACACCGCATGTGTTGGTCATACGTGGATAGAGCTATCTTTTAATGGAGACTGAAGAAATGACAACTTAGATTCTAGTAGGCTATGAACACCTGTAATACTTTAAAGACTATCTAATCTAAACTTGTGAAACTTGAATTGCAAATTGGCAGATGAAGACAAAGGAATTCTAAGCAACTGGTTTCATTTGTGTTTCAAAATCAAGGAAGTGTTTGAAAACCAAGATTTTTTAAAGTTTGGGGGAAATGTTTCCCTATGTGAAAAGACTTTCTTTTATAACTGTATATGGAAACTATAATGATCATCCTAATAATAGTAGCATATTTATTAGCTGGGACATAACCAGTAGGTTAGGAAGCACAAACGAATGATTGTTTCACAAAGTTCCAAAAGGAGAAAAGCCTCGTGGTATAGTCACGGTAGACGTTGCGGGTAAGAGGTTGTGTTTTGAGGAACGGGATTGTTTTGTTGTCACAGATGGTCTCTTATTCTAAATCTTTAAGTTTTTCCCATTTATTTTTTTCCACCTTTTCAGAGCAGCTTAACTCTGAGCGTGCTGAGGCTTGAAATCTGGTTTCTGATTCATAATAGCAACAGGGTTTGTAGAAAATGTCAACAAATCCCCCATCACCAGGGAAAGGAGGAAATGTGAAAGGTAAGTCATGTCAGTCTCTCCTGGCTGTGTGAGGGAGTACGTCTGTGGAAGAGGAGACGAGAGAAAAATCCTAGCAAAACAGCTACGACAACCAGGCAGTGAAACACAGGCGATGACAATAAAACAAAGGAAAACCTGAGAAAACAATAGGGAAGTAATGAGGAATTAGAAGAAGATATTGTCAATCACCAAAAATGGCACATTCATATTTTATTTAATTTCAATCATTTAATATCTAAGGGAAAATGACAGACAGGGAGTTTTTATTGGCTCAATTTTACCAGCATTAAAAATTTTCCAGGAATACCTCTGACCTTGGTTGGCCCCAATAAGTAGGTAATTGCTAAAGGATCAATTCCCTCCTCATTAAACAACAGGCCCCAAACAAATGCAATATGAGCAATCAAGTGACAGTGAAGCACAGCTGAAGATAACAGGCTACAAAGGAAGCTGTAATAATGATATTCACAAAAGTGCTGTTATAAATATGTGGAGAACATTTATAACCGAGGAGCCATAACAATGTAACTGGAATGTGCAGGAAAAGTCATGGTGCAATCAGCTTCTAAAACAATGGATTACATGTCGACAATGGATAGCATATAGGAAGAAAGCATTGCTATGACCAGACAAAGACAAATATTGTTTTAATGAGCTACTTTTGCTTGGAAGTATTTCACTGGGACAGGAGACGCCCATGTCAGAATAGAGGGGAGTTCGGAAGCAGGGCACTGCCAACCTCAATCAATGAATAAAAGAAACTGTGCCACGTGGAGGGAAAGATGGTTCTGTGACCTCTTGAGCCAGCTCTGCCCGGTTCAAGAGCAAGTGCAACATTTTGAACTGAGGTCCTTTTCCCTACAGGATGAAGCATCATAAAATGGGGATAGCTTCCACATTTTCTCAAACCACCTCTACAGTAACGGCGCCATGAAACAAGGACTTTGCCGCTGTTTAAGGAATCTGAGAATTGTTTTCCCTCCATACTTGATCCTGTTTTCCTCTTTTCAGTGCAACTGAATTGATTACAACAATGTATGTGCCAGCCCCTGTCAGGAGAGAATGAATCCTACCTCCTCTTCCTAGCGTTATCATTAGAGTTACATGATGCTGAAGAACAATGGACTTGGGTTTGGATCGGCTCTGATAATCACTAGGGGTTTGACCTTGAGAAACCTTGAATTTAGGCCCATCATCTGTAAAGTGAAGGGAAATAGCATTAGCTCTCTCGTACTATTAATAAGAATTAATAACATAATGAGGGTGACTTAAGATAATCATCGCAAAGGACTGCGCATAGCCTTGGCACATGATGAGTCACAGTAAATGGTGACCATACGATGAGGAGTTTCTGAAAGAGCAGCAAGCTTTATCCAGTACTTTCTGGTCAATGTGAGGGTACCAAGGGAACTATTCGGGCAATGAAGACACTTATAAGAGGTGTGAGAGATGGTCACTACCTCTGCTAAACATGAGTCTTGTAGGAATAGAAAGTGGGAGCTGGGGTGAAGCGCAAAGATAAAAGGATAAGGGACAGGGCACACATAAAAAGACAATAACAGCCCAATGTTGCTTGATTTTCTCTAGGTTCTTGGCTATGTTACAAAAAAGAATTTTAAGCCCATGCCAGTTTAGTTAGGCCAGTGGTTTATTAAGAAAATGAGAGAAGAGAAATGGGAGAAAATAACAGGTTATAGGGCCCAGGTATACTTGCATGCTAATCTGGGCAGGGAGAGAAAGGGCAAAAACAGGGTCGGTTTGGATTCCACGCTTGCTTTTTAAGCCATTAATTATTCCCCCCTTTGCTAATGTCAAGGGAGGAGTCCCAGTTGTTTGCTGTTTTGATTGGTTACCACACCTGTCAATACCCTGGGAGGGCCCAATGTAAGGTCCCTTGAGAATATCCGGGGCTTTTCCTTGATCCCAGATGCCATCCCGTTCTGAATGGGGAATTCTTGTGAGGTTCTTCCAGCAGCCATCTTGTAGGGCCTTTCCCTCAAGAAGGATTCCCACGGCCACGTGTTCCTCGGCCACGATTTTCTGCCAGGTTTCAGATTTGTCTCTTTATTCCCTAATCTAGCCTGCCTCACCCAGGTAGCACCGTAAAGTGATAATGGCTATTAGAGATAATAAATACTGCCCGAGAGGGGAGACCTCATCAAAAGCTTGGGCTGCCAGGGAAACATGGTTGCAAAATTGAGGCTTGAAGGAAGATCCGAGGTCTGGAGAAAGTGGATAGGGGCCTTTTTCCATGGTGCGCCCATCCAGGCATTCCCTTCGGCACTGTCTCGAGGATTCTGTCCAGACAGCAATCCCCTGGATACTTGGAGAGCAGGGGGCCTCGCGGGCTATTATGTGTGAACGACTATTCCTCTGGTGGGAGGGTTATTACTATTATTGCTAATGATAATACTACTTGAAACCACAGTCAATTTAACCCAACCATTTGAAAGAGCTACATTACTCTATTATCCAATTGATAATTTCAGGGTTTTATTCATGGGCGCAATCATAAGAAAAACAAGGAGAAGACAGTCTCTCAGTTGTGTACATATGCATAGACTTTGTCTTTTGAGAACATAATTGGGAATGAGAGTTACAAAGAAAAGATCATTAAGAGTTACAAAGAAAGAAAGGGGGATAACAACCTACCACATTGTGTTCTTGTGCCATGTGCCAAGCCCTGGGATGCCTGCTTGAGTTCATTTGAGCTGGAGGCAGCTACCAACTAAGGTAGCAAGAAAACAGGGTAGGGAGCTCTGGGAGGGGCCTGGCGCCAGGGCAAGGAAATGAAAGAGGAAAGGAAAGTACTATGCTGGGAGAAAAGTGCAAGGGATTCCATTTAAACATTAGGTTAAAGATAGCAAGTGAAGCTGCTTCCAGAGGTTCCCCCTCCCTTCTCCCACACAGCCAATAATTCCAAATATCTTCAGCTTGCCAAGATAACTAATAATCTAGAAATCAGTAGCTCTGGCCTACAGTGATATGTGGGTTAACAACCCAGCCTATTCCTTCCTGTGTCTGAAACCAAGCAGAGGTGAAACTGGGAGGGGAATGCAATTGGGGAGGACATGGTGAGACCTCCCACCACTAATCCTGGAAACAAGCTGTGTGGGGATGGAGGGTATTAGAGCATTTATAAAGGCAAAGACATGCTGTTCCTCATTGCTCGTCAGGAATGGAGGGTCGATTCAGCAGAATATTTCCATTGAGAAGCAAACGGCTTGATGGCTTAGCTAAATATCATGATGCAATTAGGAATAGTGAAAGTTAAAATTGAGTCTAAGATCAATCATCTAAAAAATGTTAGTAGATATTCCTACAACCCAATTAGGGTACGCAGCAATAAAATCATTCCGTCTTAGGTTGTACTGATAGATGATAGATAGATAGGTAGGTAGAGATAGATAGATAGATAGATAGATAGATAGATAGATGATAGATGGATAGATTAGATAGGTATAGATAGATATAGAAAGATATATAGATATAGATAGACACTATATATTATTTATACATTTATCTATCAATCCACTTATATCTCTATCTATCTACCATCTATTTTTCTATTTTTTTCATATAATATTAACTATAAACCTTTAAAGATAGTCATTACTCCCTGGATTTTTCTGCAGAACCTACCTTAGTGCAGTAGAATAAATGTGTGTTGGATGAATACATAAGTAAAAAATTCCTGCTAAGACTCTATAGAGAAATGACAAGTCACAAATTCAGGATTAGCACAGTTACTTAATAATGATGCAGTAATAATGTCCCATCTTTAAACCATTTTTAGTAGCTCCTGATTCTTATTCTGTTGCGCCATTAGGAGGCATGATTGTACGGTAATGGAATGGGGGTCTCCTGACCCTTGGTACAGTGTCAACTTCTGTTCAGAAATAATAATAGCTAACACGTGCCAGGCATTGTTCCAAGTACGTTATGAAGATGAACACATTTAAACCTCACACCAGTCTCATGAAGGAGGTGCTGCTATAATTCTCATTTTAGAGATGAGGAAATCTTTTACAGATAAGTAACCTGGCTTAGGTCACAGATGTAGGAAGTGAGGGTACTGGGAGTTGAACCCAGGCATTCTAGCTTTCTTGTCTGTGCATTTATGCTTTTCTGTCTCTGAGCAGGGCTCTATTCCTTGAGTTTCATACAATTACTTGGAAAACTCTCTGTTCCTCGTCTTAAAAAGCAGCTCTAAGGCTAGCAATGATTTTACAAAGCCCACATTTCAATAGCAGTAGGATATTATAACCAAATACCTGATACAGCAACCTGCCCTGCACCCTATCTCCCCACTTATGGATAGATGCAGAAAATTAAGGGAATAGCCCAGAAATTCTTGATGGAATAAACAAATACCACTATATTTTAGTATATATTACAAGCCTGAACAGGTCCCTACAATTAAGGGGGTAGGTTTGTCAGATAGCTGTATCTCTGGCACTCCTTATGTATGAGAGAGAGAGAGAATCCATTGCATTCTTATAACCTGCAAGGTCCCACTAGTGTTGTAGTAAATATATCAGATAGTTTGGTAGAGCTAACTTTAAATTAGTTTTATTCCACACTCTACAAAACATTGTCGGCAGGTTATATGCTAAAATTATTCAATTAGGGCAGTTCAAGATGTTAAAAAAGAAATAGTATAAAGTTCAATTAAAAAGGTACATTTTAAATACGGATTTTCTAGATCCCCAAAGTAAATTGATTACTATACTTTTAAATTAAATTTGACTCCAAGCCTCTGGGTGGCTAAGGTAAAAAGAAGAAATACACTATGTAATAATTTCATTATTATATTGTTAACCACTATACCTATTATATATAGAAGTACTTGTTATATCTTCAATTCATAGCTTATTACAGTGTTAAATATACTGAACACAGATATTCACATTCCACTTGAGTAGTTCTCCACTTTTGTATGATGAATATAATGTAAGTCATTCTCTGGAGGCTTCTGAATTGAATTATCACATCACTGATACCTTGTTATTAAAGACATCTTAGATTAAGATAAAATACCACTTGAAGCTGAAAGGTAAGCTGATCAACTAATTACTTGACAAGTTTCAAAAGAGAATCCCAGAAAACAAATAGGAGGAACATTTTTGAAATTGAAATAATAATTACAAAGTAATGAAGATGATATAGCACTTAGATCCTTGAATATTGACATGAACAATCAAATAAGTAGCTGAGTGATGGCATGGTTTTCCCCAGGCAAAATCTTTACTCACAGCTTTCTAGGACAGCGATAGGAGGAAGGAAGTCTTGACTAGCTTTCACCCTCTGTGGACTCCATGGGTGTGGATGCCCTCCACTTGTAACATTTTAGACATCCTCAGCTTGTGGTCTTCCAGTCAAGCGACTGATAGCCACAAAGCAGGAATCAGAGAAGCTCCCCAGTCCCCATGGCTTCAGGTCTTAATAGTGATGCTGAGGCAAGGGAAAAGAATTTCTATCTCACATATTCATTCATTGAATCAATCTTAGTGAGAGAATAAAATAGGCAAAGCCCTTGCCCTTACTCTAGCATGGGAGACTGACAAAAATCAAGTGTGTATGTACTAGGTCGGATGGTGATGATTGCTATGGATCCAGGTAGAGCAGGGTAACAGGGACATAGAATGCTGGGCTAGGACTGCTATTTTATGTAGTCCTTTGTGTCATAGAAGGGATTATTTGAGCAGAGATCAGAAGGTGTTCGTGTGGCTGTCTAGAGAAAGATTGCTCCAATCAGAGGAAATGGCAATGACAAAGGCCCTGAGGTGGCTGCGTGCTTGGCATGTGTGAGAAAAACATGGCGGCCACTGTTGCTGGAGGGAGTGAGTGAGCATGGTGGGGGATGAAATCAGAGAAACAGGAGGTCAGACCATTTTGTTAAAAGAACACTGGCAAGGATTTCCAGTTCCAACAAGATTGAGTAGTGCCATTCCTTGCTGGTCCTCCCTCTTATAACTAAAGAATGCAGGACAAAACAAAACAAGCACACACAGGAAGACTCTGAAATGTGGAAAGAAGAAGGCAGACTGCCTAGGGACTTTGCGACTTGAGGACCAAGACCACAGTGAATTCCCTGAGTTTCCTGATTGCTCCCATATATTCTTGACTGGGCACTGCCAAATGCTCCAAATGGAACATCAATGGGGACAGATAAAAAATGCTTCAAGAAAATTCTGTCACCCTTAAACAAGTGCCTGGGAAAAGAGTGACCTAACTACAGAAAAGCTTTTTGGCAATATCTTCTATTCTCAGCCACTTACCAATGGAAAACAATACTCCCCATTTTGCTGAAGCAAG
Organism: Tolypeutes matacus; assembly: GCA_026826555.1. Classification (NCBI taxonomy): domain Eukaryota; kingdom Metazoa; phylum Chordata; class Mammalia; order Cingulata; family Chlamyphoridae; genus Tolypeutes; species Tolypeutes matacus. Next base: position 63,753,556 of record JAKSZT010054030.1, on the reverse strand, counting down.
CAGCTCTGTTTCTGTCTCTGGGTGCTCTTGGTGAGGCTGAATAGGGAGCTAATATTCCATGCTCTGCTTGGCAGAAGCAGATGGCTCTTGAATTCTCCTCCTTGGCCTCCCAAGTGGTGTCAGTGAGATCAAACTGATTGCTGACCTTCTGTTTCCCACCCTGCCGAACCAAGTGCCTCTCTGGTTCCCATGCCAAGATATTGTCTGCAGGGCTGCATGGAGAGCTGATCCTACATTCTTCACTCAGTGGAAAGAAGAGGTGATCTTATTCCTCTGACAGCATGGTGTCAGGGGGTCCAGCATAGAGCTGAGCTCCCACCCTTATGCACCAAGGAGGATTAACAAGGTAGTTAGAGGCAGGGTTAGTAAGCTCTCCATCCACTCTTCCCACCCCAGTGTCAGTCAGACTCAGTGAGGAGATGAAACTCCACTCCCAGCTGGCATCAATGAAGCAGAATGAGGTGGTGGAAAATGGAGCTAATTGGCACTCCACTTTCCTCTTCCCCTTCCATGAAGGGCTGAGCATCTGCCCACACAATACAATAGCAAAAGTGTGTCCCCCCTCCCTGCTGGCAGTGGGACTTGGTGGGGAGCTGATCTCACAACCCCATGCTGAGGCAAAGAGGTAATGTGAGAGGGGACCCCAAATTCAAAGTAAAGGTGTTAGTAGGACCAGGTGGGAGCTGAACTTCCACCCCACTCCTGCACAATAAACTTATTGTGGGTAAGTGCCCCATTTTTCCATGGTGGTGATGGCAGAGCCCAGCAGGAAACTGAACATACACACCCACCCTGCCCTCATGCTACACCTAAACAATTGGATTCTGGCTAAAAAAGAATATTAATTAGGAGTTAGAGTCTCATAATATCACATTCAAAATGTCCAAGATACAATCAAAAGTCACTCATCATATTGAGAACAAGAGAAATCACAATATGAATGAGAAAAGACAGTCAACAGAAGAAAATACTGAGATGAACCAGATGGTGGAATTATTTGACAAGAATTTTAGAACAGCCACCATAAAAATATTTCAAAAAGCAATTGTGGATTCTCTTGAAACAAAGTAAAAATTAGAAAATGTCAGCAAAGAAATAATAGTTATTAAAAAAGAACCAAATGGAAATTATAGAGCTGAAAAGAACAAAACAACAACAACAAAACTTGATGGGTTTAATAGTAGAGTGGAGGTGACAGAGGATAGAATCAATGAACTTGAGGACAGATCTATAGAATTTGCCTGATTTGAACAACAGACTATTTCTATTTCCAGAAAATAGACTGGAAAAAAAATGGATAGTCTTAGGAACCTGTGGGGTATTAATACAAGAGCTAACATTTGTATCATCAGACTTGGAGAAGAGGAGAAAGAGAGTAGGACTGAAAAAGTATTTGAAGAAATAATGGCTGAAAACTTCCTAAACTTGGTAAGACACATAAACCTACAGATTCAAGAAGCTGAGTGAACCCCCAAAAGGATAAACCCAAATAAAATCATACTAAAACACATCATAATTAAACCTCTATAAAAAAAATCCTTAAAGCAGTCAGAGAGGAACTTATAAGGGAAAACCAATTTTAGTGAGAGTGGATTTCTCATCTGAACCATGGAGACCAAAAGAAAGTGGCATGAAGTTTTCAAGTACAGAGAAATGAACTGTTAACTGTGAATTCTATGTCTGGTGAACACATCCTTCAGGAGTGAGGGAAAATAGACATTCTCTGACAAATAAAAATCAGGAGAATTTGTTGCTAGCAAATCAGTCTTGAAGAATGTCTAAAGGAAATTCTCTACACAGAAAGGAAATGAAAACAGAAGGCTTGGAACTTCAGAAAGGAAAGAAGAACATCAATGTGGTAAAAAAAAAAAAAAAAAAAAAGACAGAGAGAATTAATATAATAGACTACTTCTCATGAGTTTCTTAAATCAATCTTGATGGTTGAAGCAATAATTATAACACCATCTGATGCAATGTTCAATATATAAAGTAGAAATACTTAAGAAAATTATATTTTAAAAGTGGGCCGGGTAAAGGTAACTAAATGCTAATAAAGTTTCTGCACGTCGCTCAAAGTGATAAAATGTCCATATCAATAGACTGTGGTTATATATGCATATTGTAGTACTTACAGAAACCACTTAAAAAAGTATACAAAGTGATGGTCTTAAAAATGCTATAAATAAATCAAATGGAATCCTATAAAATGTTCAACTAATCCAGAGGGAAGGTAATAAAAAAAAAAAAAAAAAAAAGGAGATACAGAGAAACAAGAATCAGAAGAAACAAATGGAAAATAGCTAAAAAAAAAAAAAAAGGCAAAATTAAGACTTATGAAGGTTTAGCACATTGATAAATGACTAAATATAAATGATTTAAATACCCCAATCTCTAGGCAGACATTGACAGATGGACCAAAAAAAAAAAAAGACCTTCTTTACAAAAACTCACTTGAAATATAATGACAAAGTTATACTAAAAGTAAGAGGGAAAAACAAAAAACAACAACAACAACAAAAAAAACAACAACAAAAAAAGTAAAAGGATGGGAATAGATGTACCATTCAAACATTAATTCTTTCCCCCCTCCCAAAAAACTTAGATGATATATTAATATCAGAAAAAGTAGACATCACAGCAAAAAAGAGTTACTGGAGACAAAGAGGGGCATTGTATAATGATAAAAGAAATCAATCATAAATTCAAAAACAATAGAAGAAATTGACAAGTTTTGGACTTTTTTTTTTTTTTCCACTTAGTGTTATTCTTTGGAGTTCCATCCAAGTTGTTATGTATAGTTAATTCATATACTTATTGGTGTGGATGCTTATAATTGACCTATTGAAGTATATCTGGGTTGCTTGCCATTTTTGGCTATTATGAACAAAGTTGCTGTGAATATAATATAGAGATTTTTGCGTGAGTGTAAATTTTCATTTCTCTGGATTAAATACACAAGAGTACAATTGATAGGTTATATGATAGTTGCAGGGTTACTTTTATAAGAAACTCTCAAACTGTGTTCCAGAGTGGCTGGAACATTTCACACTGCCACCAGCAATGTGCTAGTCATACAGCTTCTTTTCATCCTTGTCAGCATTTGGTATTGTCACTAGTTTTTATTTTAGCCATTCTGATAGGTATGTAGTGGTATCTCATGGCAGTTTTAATTTGCATTTTCCTAATGGCTAATGATGTTGAATGCTTTTCCATGTGCTTATTTATCTTCCGCTGTGGAATGTATATTCATGTCTTTACCTGTTTTTCTAATTGTATTGTTTAATTTTTAATTTTGAGAGCTTTTTATATACTCTAGGTACCAGTTCTTAGTTGGAGATATGGCTTGCAAATATTTTCTCCAGGTATGTAGTTTGTCTTTTCATCCTCTTCACATGGGCTTTTACATATTTAAAAGAATGTATTAATTTTGAGGAGCTCCAATTTATCACATTTTCATCTTGTGAAACATGCTTTTGGTGTCATAGCCCTAGATAGCCAAGACTTTTTTCCTATGATTTTTAAATAAAAGTTTTATAGATTTACACTTTATATTTAAGACTAAGATCCTTTTGAGTCAATTGTTATATAAGGAATGAAGGTTAGGTCGGAGTAAATTCTTTTGATTCTGGATGTCCAATTGGTCCAGCACGATTTGTTGGAAAGTTTACTCTTCCCCTTGAATTGTTTTTGCATTTTGATAAAAAGCAGCTGCCCATATTTGTGTGGGATTATTTCTGGTTTCTTTACATGGTTTCACTGATTTATGTGTGTTTCCCTTTGACAAAACCACAATGCGTTGGTTACTGTAGCTATACAGTAAGCCTAAATATGGGTGAAGTGAGTCATCCCACTTTATTCTTTTTCAAGATTGCATTAGCAATTGTAGATTCCGTACCTATCCAAATAAATTTTAGAATAAGCTTGTCTATATCTATAAAATATTTGCTAGGATTTTGATATGATTTGCACCTTTCCTACTTGAATCTTTCAATTCATGAACACATTATGTCTTCATTTATTTAGGTCTTCTTTTATTTCTTTCATCAGTATTTTTAATTTTCCAGCTACAGGTCCCATACATGTTTTCTTAAGTTTATAACTGATTGTCTAATTTTCTTCAGAGTGTTTTCTAAATGGCAGTGTGTTTTTAATTTTGCTTTCCACATGTTCATTTTTAGTATATAGAAACGTAATTGAATTTTGAATGCTGATTTTGCATCCTAAGACCTTGCAGAATTCATTTATTAGCTACAGAAGAGGTTTTTTTGTTGTTTTTTGTTTGTCTGTTTGTTTTAGATCCTTGAGATTTTCTATGTCGTTAAACAAGTTATCTTCAAATAGGGACAGTTTTACATTTTTTTCTTCCAATTTATATGCATTTTGTTTCTTTTTTCTTGCCTTATTACATTTGCCAGAACTTTCAGTACTATGTTGAATCAGAAGTGTATATCTTTACCTGGTTCCCAGTTTGAGGGGGAAATTCTTTTACCTTTCACCATTCAGTATGATGTTAGTTGCAGGGAATTTTTTTGTGGAAGAAAATCATTCGTAATCTTTTGATTACAGAGCACATCAAGTAAAGAAAGTTCCTTCTACTCCTAGTTTGCTGAGAGGTAATTAAACAAAATTATCATGAATGGGTGTTGGGTTTTGTCAAATGTGTTTTTCTGTATCAATTGATATGATCATATCGTTTTTTTTTTTTTTTTTTTCTCTTTTTCATTTGCATGTTCAGGTGGTGGATTACATTGATTTTCAAACACTGACCCAGACTTACATACCTGGGGTAAATCCACCTGGTCATATTTTGTAAGAATTTGATTTAGTAATATTTTATTGAGATTTTTGTATCTAAATTAAGGAAAGATAGGTGTCCTTTTTTTTTTTTTTTTGGATTGCCTTTGTCTAGTTTTGGTATGAGTGCTAAAACTAGCTTCCAAAACTGATTGGGAAATATCCTCTATTCTTCAATTTCCTGGAAGAAATTTTGTATTTTTGGTGTTAATTCTTTAAATGTTTGGTAAAATTCTCTGATAAAAGTACCTGAGCCCAAATATTTCATTTTCAAGAGTTTTAAATTAAAAACCTCAAATTCCTTAATTATTATAGAACTCTTCAGGCTATATATTTCATTGTGGCTGGGCTTTGTGAGTTTGTACTGTTTGAACAACTAGTCCCTTTACAAAGGGGATAGAAAACTGCTTTGACATTTTTGGTTCCAGGCTTATCTGGTCACCTCTCCTTGTGCACTTCACTGTACAGCTGTCTTTTAAATCACTCTCATGTACCTCATTTTGCCTTGATATTGGACACTAGCTGTTCTCTATTCCTGGGAAACATTCCCTCTATCCTCTTGTCTTCTGGCTAATTCGTACCCATGTCTCAGCTATAGGTGATTTTTCGAGAAATTCTTTTCAACAGCTTGGTTTCTAAAGAAAACATTCTAGAAGTTTTTTCTTAGGCCCAATCGTTGATCTAAGGTAATGACTTTGGGCAAGGATGACAATGCTAGTTAATTATAACATAATACCAAATTTTACTAAGACTTTTTTATGTTCCTGACAGGGCATTAATTATGCTTTACATACACTATATTACTAAATTTTCAAGACAGAGGGAACTACATGAGGAAATTTTTAGAGTTAGGAAACAAAGATAGATAACTAATATCTCAAATGTTAATCTCCATTTCTAACTAGGGAACAATGGCGAAAGTTTCATTTTTGGGCATTTTCTATGTTCCAGGAACTATGCTAAGTGCTTCATATTTGTAATTGCATTTAACCCTTAAAAGAAACTTATGAATTAAATAGTACTATTTTTATTTTACAGATGAGTAAAATGAGTCCCCAAGAGACTAAGCAACTCTCTCAAGTACTCAAGCAAGTACTCGAATGCAGATCTCATCAAATCCCAAACCCCGAGCTTGAACAGCAGCCCGCCTCAACCTCACTCACATCTACATCCCCCGTCCCCACACGCAAGGCCGGGCTTCCTTCTTAGGCGTGTCTTTTGATTTGCCATTTCTATTCTTTGTTCATGATGGTTTCCATCTGGAAAAAGCTTCCCCTTTAAGACTTCACGACTTCTCATGAATGATCTGGTATAGATTCCTCCTTATACATATTCACATCCATGCAGCCAGAATCAGTCCAGGGCCCTACACTTCTTCACCTCTATCTGGACTAGTCATAACTTTTCACAACTAACTGGAAACAAATGTTCTACGTCCTTTTGATTACAGAGCACGTTAGAGCTCCCTTCACCACAAGGCCCTCAAAATCATCTGGGATCTTCAAGAACATGTTTGTAAATCAATCTTTACTCATTTGCATGGATCCAGAAAACCTTCTGGAATGTTCCAAGTGAGTAGAGCAAAGCACTTACCTTTACTTGATGTCAAGCCATCTTCTCAAACTCCTTTGCTTTTCTGTGACATTTGGCAGGCAACCCTGGATGTATTTCCACTGTAGCTTATGAAGGCTATTCTCTGTAGCCAAATGGCCTAACAGATGAAGGAAATTCAGAATGTGTGGTGCTGACATGTGTATCTTTTAGATCTTAACTTCTCCAAGAAAATAAACAGGGAAAAACTGTTTAACTTACTTAGAAAGAGTTCAGTTTAGTGGGGTCAGAATCCCTTTTCCTGTCAATATAAAAATATGTGCTTATTTTTTGGGCAAAGGTCCAGCATATGAGTTCAAAAAGGTTACAACTTCCAACACGTGCCTGCAAGCTGCAGAGGTGCAACAAATAATATGAATCTTGACATTCACCTTTGCAGAAAGTCCTTTATTTGGCTGATTCTGTCAAATATATTCCCCTTTTAAGAAGATTTCTTGAAGAAAATAAATGGCATTTAAAAGCAAATGTAGAATGAAGAAGTCTGGGACTCTCAGGGACCACTTATCTTCTAGCCAGTTTATCTACAGAGTATTTCTTTTTTTTTTAATTCTTTTTTTATTTTGAAAGACGCTTTAGATTACAAAACTGTTACATAAAAAATATAGGGGATTCCCATATATCCCCCCCCCGTCACTTTTCCACATTGACAACATCTTTCATTAGTGCAGTACATTTGTTACAATTGATGAACACGTATTGAAGCATTGTATTAACCAAGTTTACATTATAGTTTACACTTTGCCCTGTATAGTTTTATAGATTTTGACAAAATGTATAATGGTCTGTATCTGTCATTGCAATGTCATGCAGGACAATTCCCATTTCCCAAAAATGCCCCCATGTTGCGCCTATTCTTCCTTCTCCCTCCCCTCAGAACCTCTGGTGGCCACTGCCTTTATATCAATGATACAGGTTCTTCCATTGCTAGAATAATAATACGTCTACTTAAGTCCATAGTTGCTTTCCACCCTTATGTTTGTCCATTCCTCAGTCTTGAGGATTTTGGGATGGTGATACCCACCCTGCCTCCAATTGAGAGGAGGATTAGATGCCATGAGGCAGATGGATAGAACTGTATTGCTTGCAATTGCAGATTCTCTCAGCTTCCTGGGATGAGCATTACCCATTATCATCCTTTTGTTTGTTGTCCTGGGTGAGTCCAATGAACTAGATAGTAGGTGTTGGCTGCAACTCAGCTGAGATTCAGGGCTCACCCGGCATATGAACAGGCAGAAGATTTAAGTCTCTGGGACATCTATTTAACAAGTATAGTGCTAAGTATAGGTTCAAATAAAAGGGGCAGAAGAGCCATGTGTAGGGAAATTATAAAAGAATTTAATGGTGTTACATTTGGGAACATATATTCCAAAGTAAGGTCCATTGACAGGGTGCAGAATTCCTGAGATTGTCTGCCCTGCCTATAGTGTCTAGATGTCTCTAGAGCCCTCAGAAACCCCACTGTTTGAGGCACTGCTTACTGTGGCAGTCAATGAGATCCTGCATAAGAGTAACCTCTGGAATGACCTCCCGACTCACTTTGAAATTTCTTAGCCATAAAAACTCATTTGTATTTCTTTATCCCCACCTGCTTCATCATCTGCAGGGCCTTCTGAATCACAGCCACAGCCCATTCACATAGGGAGACTATCCTTCCCAAATAGTCCAATTTTTTTTGTACATGTGCCCATTCCTGGGAAGTCTGTCTGGGAACCATTGAGTATGAGCATTTACCTTTCAGGAGGAAAAAAAAATCTATGGAAACAAATGGGCAGTAATCATAGTTTTCTTTCCCAACAGTCTGTGGTAATTCCCTCAGCTAACGTACCTCTGAGAATGAATGACGACAGAGACAAATGAATCTCTTCAATGGCTATTTCACATGAGAACAATCCCATCCTGGAACGACCTGCTTTTATTACCCACTACTGACATGTCATCTGCCGCAGCCATTCCCTTCATTCAACAAAGTGACTTTCTTCAAAGAGCCGTTAGAAATGTCTTAATTCCAGGATTGGCAGCCTTACCTAACTAAAGAATTGATATCTGATATTTGCTAACTCACCAAACATTATTCACATGTTTTAAATAAAATAGGAAGGGAAGCGGCTGTGGCTCAATCAGTAGGGCTCCTGTTTACCATATGGGAGGCCCTGGGTTCGGTTCCCGGGGCCTCCTGGTGAAGGCAAGCCCGCCCGCACGGCGTGGTTAGCTGACCCAGGGAGCACAAGCAGCAAGGGGGGGATAAATGAATAAATAAATAAAAAAATCTTTAAAAAAAAAATAATAATAAATAAATAAATAAATAAAATAGGAAGAAAAATACAGCATGTTTTCACAGTCAGCATCAGTAAGACTTCAATAGAAGCATTACCCAAGGGAAGCTGTAGACCTGGTTTTTCCATACACACTAAGAGGTAGGAAGGAATCTTCTAGTCCATAGATTAATACTTTAATAATTAGTCCTACTGATACAATAACATTTCCCCAAATTTCCTTTTTTCTTCTTATGGTGGCTAAATCATTTATTGAGAATAGAAGTCAAACTAGTGAGAGAAAAGGAGGTCTAGTTGTAATATATGGTTAGCTTAAGGCTAAACATGCACAATGGCCCATGACTATTACCTGTGAGACTGTGTAGACTTCTGTTTCCTCTCTGTGGATTAGATCACCGATAGCATGTGGACGTTCCCATTTAGCTATATGTTATCCATATGAATTTAAAACTTTTTTTTTCTGGACAGTGTCTTGGGTTCCTAGGGCTGCTATAACAAAGTATCACAAACTTGGTGGCTAAAAACAATGCAAGTTCTGCAGTCTAGGATTCTGAAATTAAGGTTTGGGCAGGTCCATTCTCCCTCTGAAGCCTGCCTTGCCTCTTCCTTCTGGTGGTGGCTGGCAATCCCTGGCGTTCAGAGGCAAGCAGCTCGGAACTGCCTCTGCCTTGGTCTTCATGTGGTGTTCTCCCTGTGTCTGTCAACATCTGTGTCCAAATTTCCTCTTCTAATAAGGACACGGGTCGTACTGTATTAGGGCTCACCCTAATCGAGTTTAGCCTCATCTTAATGACTGACATCTTCAAAGAGCCTGTTTCCAAATAGGCTCACATTCATGAGACCAGGGGGTAGGATTTGAACATATCTTTTTGGCAGACAAGAGTTCAGCGTGTAACAGGCAGGATAGGGTATTCAAGGGTGTAATTACCAGACAATGTGGGCCCAATCTCCTCCCTTCCACTGAAGAGTCACACCCAGTATAGAGTAAAGGCTTCAGGGGAAAGTAGGATGAACCAAGCTCTCAGAATTAAAATTCTCCTTTAGGCATTGGGGGAGTGAGTGATTCAACCTCCTTGCAGTGGTGAATATCTGTAAATCAAACTTCTGTTCTTAATAAAATACCTATTTCCCATCTTATGCAGAAAGAGGATGCTCAATTTTCAAAATTGATGCTCATTTTCAAGATCTTTACTTGAGAGCATGGAAAAGTCCAATGTTGTTTTAACTGGCTACCATTTTTTCTTTTGCTTGTTTTCATTCAATTCTTGAAGTCACTGGCTGTGCTTACTTCTCTGTGTAGTATTGACTATGGGGAGGCCGCTAGCTGCAAAACAGTCTCTTCTCATCTCCAGAGCAATTGTTTCAGTGGTTAGTGGTAATGCAAACAATGTGATAAGTGGTCTGGCGGCCAAGAGTCTTAGAAGTTATGGTATTAAGGAAGCATAGAGTAGCTCACAGAAAAGCACTAATATGACTAACATTTAGCACTGTTACATTTTTTAAATTGCAGCTACCTGGTGAAAAATATTGGTGATAATATATTCACATAATAAGTGTCATCCGTAAGTGCTTTGTGATAGATCACTGGGGCTTAAAATAGTTTGGTTTTCTTAGAGAATGTCTGAAAAGGTTAAAGTCACTCTCAGGAAAAATATTTAAAGATGCAGACTGTGTTTTTAAAAAAGCATACTACCTAGATTGAAGACAGGTATGGCAGTCGTCATCGAAAGTAGACCAACAAATTGAATTGCAATAATTGAATTGAACAAATATTTTTTTAAAAATGTGATCTAAATATCTTAGCTTTAAACAAATATTGTTCATGACAGAATTGCAGATAAAATAAAGAATTGAACGTAACAAATGAAAGCACCAACATCATCCCCAGCTATGCCACTGACAAAGAAAGGATATATTATTTAACTGTATTAGTCAGCCAAAGGGGTACTGATGCAAAATACCAGAAATCTGTTGGCTTTTATAAAGGGTATTTGGGGTAGAAGCTTACAGTCACAAGTTACTTTCCTCACCAAAGTCTGTTGCCACATGTTGAAGCAAGATGGCTGCCCGTCTTTGCGAGGGTTCAGCCTCCTCTTCCTCCTAAGTCTCCATGGTCCCAGCTTCTTCCAATCTCAGCTGTAGGCGGGCATAAGCCTCATCTCTCTCCCCAGGGCTCATTTCTTTCCGGGCTGTCTCAGCTGTTCAGGGCACTGATCTCTTCAGCTGCAAACTATCAGGCAAATGGCCTGGCTTTCTCCCTGGGGCTCCAGCTTCCAAAACTAAACTCTCTGTGTTCTCCTTCTCCATGTATTTACTTCCTTGTCTTTGACTGAGCATCCATTTATATAGCCCACAAAGGGGAGGGGGCACTCAAACTGAGTTGCCCTAATGACATGGTCAGATAAAATCCCTAATCTTGGTTTAATAAAGTAAAATTGAAATCTCTGAATCTAATACAGTCTAATACAACAAAAGGAACAGACCAGTTTACAAACACAATCCAATATCTGTTTTTGGAATTCACAAACAATACCAAACTGCCACATTTAACTAATTTTAGAACAAGCAAGGGATGTCTAAGTATTAAGTGATACCACAGATCATATAGAGAATCATAAATATATTTGACTAAAAAAACTAAATATTTCTTTATAAAAAAATCTAACATAAGCAATGTTAAGGGACAAGCAAAAAATTGGACTGTATTCGTGACAACTATAAATAACATATTTATACTTATGGTACTTTCTGGTAAATCAATGAAAAATCACTAACACTGTGAGAGGAAAGGGTACGAATTTCTAATTCTGTTTACTTTTTACTTGATCTAAATAACAACCTTCTGATATAAAGCGTGTTCACAATTTTACTGACTTTAAACACACACACACCAACCCTAAGGTGCAGTGACTAACTCCATCCCTCCTCACTCCGAGATATCTAAATATCACATTGCAAGTGTTGGGTATTCCTCACTCAGACAGGAAAAAAAATATCCGAAAGATGGTACAGGAATCTGCATGCACACTTATTTGATCCTCTGCCTCATGTCATACTATTTAAAGTGATTTTCTTTGTGTTTCAACTTTACAAATAATTGCATTCCATTAAAACACTCCCTTTGAGCATATATCCTCAAGGTTATGCGTATTGATTAATGGAAAGCCATTATTTCCCTCATAAACATACACAACTGGGAAAAGGTCTACCTTTGTCCAAGGAATGCACACCTTAACCTCTGAGATGGTATAATTTCCCTTTCCTGTGCTATTCAGCCTCCATCTTAATGACTTCCCTATCCTACCAAACCCTTCAAGCTTATATAACTTTGCAAGTAGTGGTGAAAAGAAACAAACCATTTCTCTCATCAGATAATATCACATGCCATTCTCTGCAGAAAGTAGCCTTGACCCATCTTAGAATTGTTTTGCTTCCATTTTCTGGCAGCTTCTTTTGAATAGCACTGTTATTATTCACCCCATTTTCAGCATTATTTTCCTTCCTTTTGTCAGCCAAGGATCTGTTTCTAGCTTTTTCCCCCTCTACTTCCATGCAGCTGATTTGCTTGCAATTCTATCCATGAACTGAATAGAAATTCCACACTCATAGCAGCAGTTGGGGGCACAGAGGAACACAAGAAATCAGCCCAGAATATATCAGCACATTATCAATAATATCAGCCTGTTAGTATCTCCCTTCAGCTAAGTGGTTTGCAAGAGCCTACTTAAAGTCATTACTTAAAAAATAAACTATAGATTTACCTTTTGTACACTAGCTTTCTAAAATGATTTTTTTTTCATAAAGGAAGAGAGACTATTTTCTTACAGAGAATAGCAGTATCAGAATAACAGTTTCTTGTCTAGTCTTGAGCTTAAACTACTATAACACTTATTTGCCTGCTTCCTCCAAGAAGCTGAATATACAATACTTTAAAAAGTGACCTCACTGCTATGCTCAATACAACCAGCTTCTACTGTCTAGATTCTAGTTGTCTCCCAATGTATCTGGAAGGTGGAGTAGAGGGTTCTGGCACAGGGTCTGTGACTTTAACCTCTACTCATAGTTCTTGGATTTTAGATCCATAGCTTGGGAGTAAAGAGCGTGGGAACCTGAGTGAGTTCAACTACATAAAGAAACTATCACTTATTAACTGTGCCACCTGGAGCAAGTTATTTCTCCTCATTGTGCCTCCATTCTCCCATCTCTAAAACGGATAGAGCAATAGCACTTACCTCGTAAGAGTGGTGTGGCCATCTAATGGGTCAGCCTATAGGCAAGCACTTCAAGCAGTGCCTCGCACACATGGGCCATTGTTTTTATTATTAGTTCCACTTCCTTGAAGCACAGCAATCTAAAGCCAGCCCCATCCTGGTTTCTGCAAACACCAGGGTCTTGACAGACATAGTCCCATCCTCCGTAACCTAACGTTAAGAGTTTTAGTAGCTTAGTTGATAAACAAAAGCGCCCAGCTTGTTTTGAAGTGAAAATGAAGCCTGAAACTGTAACCAAGAGCTAAGAATTGACAACTAAGTATGATTATGGAAACACCATATAAACACTTTTTCTTACTTTTTGAGTATATTAAGAGTTGCCAAAAGTTAATGCCTGAAATTACTAAAACTCTCTAAGCTGACCTTACCTTTGTTTATGGTTATTTCAGAACTAGGCTCACCCTTGAGTCTACTTGCCATTGTGATGGTAACCACTGCACCCTCCCCAGTTTGAATCCATTAAAAACTCTTGCTTCCCTGGTTCAGGGAAGGCAGATTTGAGGATCTGAGACACTCCTGCCTCCTGTTCTTCTGCCAGTGTTAATAAACCTGCTTTCTCTCATGACCATGCCGGTGTGGACTCTGACTCATCTGCTCCTGGGAAAGAAGCCAGGGCGAGCCATGCAGGGTTTCCTTCACCTATGGGCTGATTTTAGACTCCTTCCATAAGCAAAGTTATATGCAGGGGTGAAGGGGGAGCTCAGCAACTCTTTCTTTTTCCTGCGGGTATCTATCTGGTGGGCTCCAGTGCAAACACAGCAGCAACTACAGCAGCTTTGTAGACATCATGGACATTTTCCAGTCTTCAGCTAAGAATGCCGTGTCTCCATGACTGAGAACACTGTCTTCCAGTATTGCTGCTTCCCTTTCCAGCCACGCCTTGGTCTTGAAGGTAGTCCAAAAGCTGAGGGTGGTTTTGCCCTTTAGGCACAATAGTTTATGCTATTGAGAAAACGACTAGGCAAAATGTTTAAGTAGCTTGCATGGAGGAATCCTGTATGATATTAGTCTTAATTGTTATATCTATATAGCTATGTTTATGGAGTACTTACTGTATTCAAGGCACGTAAGCTAACTGGTTAATATAAATTGTTTATTTAATCCTTTTAAGTCCATGAGGTGGCTATTATTATTTTTACATTTTATAGATGCAGAAATAAAGACACAGGAAAATCAGGTAATTCACCTAAGGACAAATCACTGTTAAATGGCAAAGCCAAGAAAGGACTTGGGCCTAACTCCAAAATCAAGGATACAATAATGCTATGCAACATCTCATTAGGTATCATGGTGTTGTCAGATTTTCTCTAGGTTCTTGGCTAAGCTACAAGAAATGAATTTCAGGAGCAAGCCAGGTTAGTTAGGCCAGTAATCTATTAAGGAATGGTGAGAAGAAAAATGGAAGAAAATGGTCCCAGGTAGAGAGGAAGGGGCTGAAGAGTGATAAAGAGAGCCGATTTACAGACTACAATTCCCCAACAGATTATAAATCTCCAGGTTTATTTGCATATTGACCCAGGTGGGGGGCGAAGAAGGCAAGAGCAGGGGGCAGAAGGCAAGAACAGGGGAAAAAGGCAAGAGAAGGGATCCTTAGGCCTTTGCTCTTGCCTTTTGAACCATTAATTATTCTGCCCCTTTGCTAATGACAGGGGAGGAGTCTCAGCTGTTTGCTGTTTTGATTGATTACCCCACCCCTCAGCCCCTCAGGAGGGCCCAATGATTAGGCCCCTGGAGAATATCGGGAAATCTTGTTCTGAATGGGAGTTCTTGCAAGTTCTTCCAGAAGACATCTTCAGGGTACTGATGTCCATGTGGACTTCTTGCCAGGTTCCAGATCCGTCTATTGATTCCCTATTTTATTAGCCTGCCTCAATGGCATTCTGATTAGTGGAGAGGTTTCTTCTTCCACAATTTCCCATTAACACTGTATAAGAAGACATGTACACTGGATAGGCTTTGGTATTTGCATTATATTCACTTTCCTAGGAAGCTCCTCTTGAGAATCGTGGAATTTCTGGAAATGTACATTGTCAGTTGTATTTGATACTACTGAAACATCCTCCAACATGGCTGTAACAATTATAATTCTATTAGTCATGCTTTACAATCCCATTTCCAACAACCTCACCAACGCTTGATGTTGTCAGACATGTTTTGTGCCAATATTTCAGCATTCCTTTCTTTCACATCAACCCTTGACTACTTCTTTCAACCAGTGTGTGTCCTCTGGGAAATTTAAATTATTGTGCAAAATGATCAATGCTTTCACCTACAAGTTCTCTCTTATTCTTCCCATCTACAGAATTTTAATAGCCCAAATAATTAAAAATATAAGTTTCTGAAAAAAAGGAAGACAAGCTGAACCCCAAATCATTTTCTTTTCCATAAGAATGATCAGGTTTTCTTATAATCTATATTTGGTAGTTTTCTCACTAGACAGTAAATTCAGAATGAATAGGTCAAAAATTAATTTCTGGAGAAACTTTGTTAAAATCTCCAACTATGTCACAGAGAATTAATGAAACCCTTTGATTGCCTACTGCTCTGCCTTGGAGACAGTGAGAGTAAAATCATGTCTGAGTCATCTATTTCCCTTTATTTATATGAGCCTCTGGGTTGAGTATTTGCTTTCTGATTGGTGGCTTTTGCTTGTTACTTCCAGTGCAACTTTTTTTTTTCCATCCTTGACTTCATCTTAAGAGTGGGATTTACGACCTGGACAATAAATAATAGGAAGGAAAGCTGATATGTTGTCATGGGGAGCTTCCACATTCTTTATCACATGTTGTTATTTAATTATTTCTACTTTTGCATTTTATAATTTTTCAACTTCATTCCAAAACTGGATATGAGGTGACTCTTGCTAAATTCTGGAGTTTAAACCTCTGCCTTTAATCCTTCAGAGAAAAATACATCAAAGAAGTAGTTAATCTATACACCATATTCAATTCCAATTCAATATTCAATATGTGTTATGATTAAAATACTGTCTTATTCTTCTCCTTGGGTGTTTTTGTTCTTGGAGTGACTTGGAGGTGTGCCAGGAGGAGATGAATACACTGAAGACCTCAAAAGGCCTCTTCAATACTGGCCCAATGAATCTAAAGCAGGGAAGTCAAAAGGAAGATCTGAGTTCCCGAATAGATCCGCAGACAACTGGACAGTTCTCAGGCAGATTTCTCTTCCTTCTGTGCTGTTGCTGAGAGTCTCATGTTGCCAGGCAAGTCCCACAAGCCATGTCTTCTCCTCTCTTTTTACCTTCTTTTCCTACCCAGGGAGTAACTAACAGCAATTCTCCTGTTCCTGGTATGTTGATCACCAGCCTTTTAGAACAGAAACACAACAATCCATCATTTAAAAAAGTTGTGGCTTCTGCTATCAAAATAATATAAATTTATGTGACTGGTTCAGAATAAAAATACTAGAACTAGGACACCGAATAAGTGTCATCTGTTCCAGAAACTGCTTTGGAAGGTTGAGCATGCTTTCAAAATTCGGTGCCAGATACTCACAGTCATAACCTAAAGCACATTCCTTTGATTACGTTCACATGGGACAATCAGCATCCTCTGAAGGTAAACGCAGTTTTGAAATCCATAAAATTCATTTAGAGTCATGGATAATGATCAAGGTGGGTGTTTCTGTTAGGAAAAAAAAAGAGGGATTAACTTCAAGAAGTTAAAGACTAAAGATAGTCTTAAGATTAGGGTAAATAAATTTGAACACAAAATAAAATAATTTGTCTTCTTCTTGGATACAAGCCAACCATTTGGATTCTATGTGTGTATACATGTCCATGTGACTACAGTGAATGGTTAGAAATATGTAGATGGGTCTTTATGGCCATTCAGTAGTTTTCTAGAGGGACATCTTTTTTTTTTTTAAGATTTTATTTATTTATTCATTCATCCCCCCCCTGCTGCCTGCGCTCGCCGGGTCAGCCAACCACGCCGTGCGGGCGGGCCTGCCTTCACCAGGAGGCCCCGGGAACCGAACCCAGAGCCTCCCACATGGTAAACGGGAGCCCTACTGATTGAGCCACAGCCGCTTCCCATCTAGAGGGACATCTTGATAAATTTCATAGCCTAGTGTTCTAGCTAAATGACTAATGGCTTTCTCCTCTACTGTAGT
The DNA here is from genome assembly GCA_026826555.1 of Tolypeutes matacus. NCBI lineage: Eukaryota > Metazoa > Chordata > Mammalia > Cingulata > Chlamyphoridae > Tolypeutes > Tolypeutes matacus. The sequence goes on along the minus strand of JAKSZT010054030.1, from coordinate 63,736,476 downwards.
ATAGATTTCTTAAAAGAAGATCATGCAGATTCATCATCACTATCCTCCTCAAACACCCTGGCTGATGCCTTGCGCATCATGGGTAGTCAGGTGATTTTATCTAAATGAATAAATGATTGAATGTGTGGTGCATCAGCCATGTTTTGGGTAGGCTTTATAAGCACACTTCTGATTCACACTGTCTGAGTCACTCTGGATGCTGATCCCCATGTTTCCTACTCATATGGACCAATTTTTCCCTTTGCTGAATTGTGTGACTTTGATGCTCTTGAATCTCGCCTTTCCCTGAAACTGCTCTCCAAAGAACCTAGCAGAAATGTCTATGTATGGCTTTCTTTGTTGTATATATGAGAACAATTCTGAAGGAAAACAAATAGAATTAGATGTGTGATTGGATATAGAGAATGACCACTCACACCTCAGATATTTAGAACAGTTAATGTCTTCACCATTTATTGTGAAATTAATCAAGTACTGCTTTAAGGTGATTACAACTAGGTGAATACTGCTCCAACTTCACGGTCTCCAACAGTGGCATACAACTCTCCTATCTTCCCTGAAATACTGGCTTTAAAATAAAAAATGGTGATTGTTTTAGATCTTATACCCTTCTCTTACTAATTGGCAAGTTTCTTCATCTAATTAATCATCAATATGCCTTTTCCCAAAACAGATGTAATCATAGCTACCTTACAGGGTTTCTCTAAGTTTGGAATGAAACAATGCTTGTCAAAGCTTTACTGAGTATCTGGCAACTTAATTAAATTAATTCATTACAATTATAATAACTAATTTTCTGCTAAGTAAATAATTCAAGTCTTCTCCAGGGTTCTCAAACTTCTTTCCTTAAATAGATGTTCTTATTTCACAGAGAAAGATAGAAGATTCCTTACAAAGGTTTTCTAAATTTCCATTCACATTACCTACAAAATTACATGTACACATGAAAAATCATTTTTCTTTCCATCCTGTTGCCACAGACAGGTGTCCCAACTGTTTTCTAAGACTCACCTCAGTACCTGGTCTCTGAATGTCTTCCTTGTGCTCTCCTCAGAAACTTCTATTTACTATCTTTTCTCTCTTCTTCCCATTATCAAACACACAAAAAGTGTCTTTCCTGTCCTAAATAAAAGTATGCCTTGTTTTGAACCTGTTTCCTCTTTGACCTAGCTCGTTTTTCTTTACTGCTGAACTTTTGGGAGAGTTGTCTGTTCTTGATTCCCCCTTACTTCCTACCTGCCCTTCTGCCCAGTGTCATTGCCATGAAACTGTTCTCACCAAGTTCACTAAAGACTATTAATAAAGGAAATAGTCACAATTTTAGAGCCCAGCTCTAGATCCAGTTACTTGGAATCTAGTCCTGTCTTCAACACTTACTAACAGTATGATCTTGGGCAAAATACTTCAACTCTCTTGACCTATAAAATGGGTATAAAATTATTTCATATGTTTTGAAGATTAACCAAGTTAATTCTTGCCAGGTGTTTAGAACAGGAGTCAGCAAACTTCACCAGCCCACAGCTTGCTTTTGTAAATAAAGTTTTACTGGAATGTAGCCATGCCCATTCATTTACAGGTTGCCAGCGACTGCTTTTACATGATACTGGAACAGTTAAGAACTTGGGACTGAGACTATAAGGTCTACAAAGCCTAAAATATTTACTATGCTGAATCCTGGCTTAGAACAATACCTGGAACACAGTAGGAATTCAAAAATATTAAGCAGTATTTTCATTCATACTTTTGGTAATATTTGCCACTCCTGGCCAGTACTTTTGTCTTCTACGCTGCTGTCCTCTTTTGGCTTTTACTCTACCTCCCATACCTATTCTCAGTTTCCTTAAAGACTTATTCATCTTCCTCTTCTGAGATTTTAGTGTTTCTGGAATCCCTTAAAACACCTATTTTCACCTTTGGCCCACTCATCTTATGAAATTTATTCATATTCTTTGTGCCCAGTTTCATCGATACTCATGGCTTTTGTCTCTGTGCTGAAAGATGCCAGATCTGTGTCTACAGTCCAGATCTTTTCCCCAGCTTCAGACTTATATGTCTAAACTGCTTTTTGGATATTTCCACATGGATAACCTGAATGCCCTTCTAATTCTATATGCCCCACACTTAATCCACTGTCTTCCTCCTTAACTTGTTCCTCCTTAGCGAATGGATTCTTACACATCCCATTGTTCAGTACAATCCTTTTTTTTTTCACATTGCATTTAGAGTGATATTTTTAAAGTATAAATTTATCTATGTCATTCCTTCTGACTCTTAGGATAAAAATACAAATTGCTTCAGTACCATCAGTTTTCAAAACTCCTCTTTCTTTTTTGAACTTCCAGCCATAATTAAACTTGAAAATGCCATTATCCCCATTTGCATCTGGGACACACACATACACTTTCCTCTGTCCTCTCTTTCAATGACATCCCTTTACCACTTGTATATCACTTATTTGTTGCAGTCATTGCTTGTTATCTTCCAAATTTTCTGTTTCCTCATTTTCTTGCTAACAGCTCTAATTTTGTTTGGGGTTGCAAAAGACCCAACTTAAAAAAAAAAAAAGGGAAAAACGAAACCAACCAAATCCTAGGAGTGCTTATGTGATTTAGAAGTAGATATATGCCTAAGATTTCTGTGAATGTTTTGTTTTCCTGATATAGTTGCCATGATTCTTCTTTTTCTCTGGGATATTGACGCAATGCATGGAGCTGCAATAGCCAGCTTGACTTGTAGAGAATTGTAATGATTGCAAAGATTTTGTCATCGTTGCCAGTCCAATTGCCAAATCTTTTTTCAGCAGCAGATCAGGAATATTGACAAAGAAACACTTCTAGGAAGTCTTAATTAAGGTGTTGAAATCTTTGCCCGTTAGCTTCTAAAGGATTCTAGGTTTCACAGAGGAGAGAAAATAATCATACAAAACTACACTTAACATGGTGCATGTTCTTTTACGGGACAGTTGGTAGCCTACCACCAAACATTTGCTTTTAATATCAGGGATTAGCAACTGGTACTCTCATTAAAAGATACAATAATGACCTTAATTGGCTTTTTAAAACTTTTAAAATGGACATTTATCATTCATACATGGACACAGATGAATAATAAGTATATAGTACATGTTGTGAACTTACAAAACAAACATGCATATCCCATACATTACCTCACCACCTTGCATTGTGGTGGAACAATTGTTACAAACTATGAAAGAGTGTAGTCAAAGTATTAGTACTAATTATAGTCCATATCTTACATTTGGTGTAATTTTCCCCCAACCCACCTGGTTATTAACACCCTGTATTAATATTATATATATATAGTTCATAAGAGAATGTTCTTACATTTTTCTGTTAACCACAGTCCATCTTCCACCACTGGGTTCCCAGTGTTATACACTCCCATGCTTTGTACACTCCATTCAAAGTCTACTCTCAGTGGCTCTCATAGTCTTCACAGAGTTGTGCTGTCATCATCTCAGTCAACTTTAGAACATTTTACTCCAAAAGGAAAATCCCATACCATCTTAGAGCCCCCTATTGTTGTCACTTAGAATTGATATGATATCTTCTTTGCTATTGCTGCAAAAATATTACAATATTACTGTTAATTACCGTCCATAAGCTACATTCATTGCAATGTTCCTCGGCATCACCATATTCTTAACACTTTGTAAAAGAAGAGCGTTCTTATACTATTAACCGTAATCTTCATCTACCACTGAAATAACCAAATTATACGGTCCCTAGATTATTCTCTAGCACCCTGTCATTTGAAATATTACATCCATAGACTGCCTCTTTCAGCCACAATCACATTTATAAATCAGCAATGTTAGTTATACTCACTATAATGTATTAAATCAACTCTACTCATTTCTACACATTTACAATAAACCTTATTAAAATTCTACATACATTTAAGCATCAGGTCCCATTCTCAACCCATATTCTATCTCCTAGTAACCTATACTCTAGAGTTTCCTTCTGTGAGTTTACTCATTATACATAGTTCATATTGGTGAGACCATGCAATATTTGTCCTTTCATGTCTGATTTATTTCACTCAACATAATGTCCTCAAGGTGCATCCATGTTGTCATATGCACCCCAATTTCATTTCTTCTTACAGCTGAATAGTATTCCATTGTATGCATATACCATATTTTGTTTATCCACTCATCACTTGATGTACATGGGTTGTTTCCATAATTTAGCATTGAACATCGGTATGCAAAAGTCAGCTTGTGTCCTTGCTTTCATTTCTTTTGAGTATATTCCTAGTAACAAAATTGCCGGATCAGATGGCAGTTCTACATTTAGTTTCTTGAGGAGCTGCCTAACTGTCTTCCACAGAGGCTGCACCGTTCTATATTCCCACCAACAGTGAAGGAGTGTTGCTGTTTCTCAACATTCTCTCCAGCACTTGTACTTTTCTTTTTTTTTTTTTTTAAATAATGGCCATTCTATAAGGTGTGAAATGATATCGCAGTGCAGTTTTGATCTGCACTTCCTTAGTAGCTAATGATGTTGAACATTTCTCCATGTGCTTTTTGGCCATTTGTATTTCCTCTTTAGAGAAATGTCTATTCAAGTCTTTTGCCCATTTTTAAATTGTGCTGCTTGCCTTTTTATCATTGGGATGCATGATCTCTTTATACAACATGGATATCAAACCCTTATCAGATAAGTGGTTTCCAAATATTTCTCCCATTGAGGAGGCTGCCTTTTCATCTTCTTGACAAAGTCCTTTGAAGCATAAAAGTGTTTAGGTTTGAAGAGGTCTCATTTACCTATTTTTTTCTTTCTTTGCTCATGCTTTGGTGTAAGGCTTAAGAAACTACCACCTACCACAAGATTTTGAACATGTTTCCCTACATTTTCTTCTAGGAATTTTATGGTTGTAGCTTTTTTATTTAGGTCTTTGATCCATTTGAGTTAATTTTTGTGTAAGGTGTGAGATAGGGTTTTTTTTTTTTCATTTGAATATGGATATCCAGTTCTTTCAGCACCTTTTGTTGAATAGACTGTTCTGGCTCAGTTGGGTGGGCTTAACAGCTTGCCAAAAATCACTTTGCCATAGTCCACACAATGGGAGAAAATATTTGGAAACCACATATTCAATAAGGGTTTCATTTCCATTCCATATAAAGAGATCATACAACTCAACAATAAAAGAGCAAGCAATCCAATTAAAAAATGGGCAAAAGATTTAAATAGACATCTCTCCAAAGAGGAAATACAAATGGCCAAAAAACACATGAAAACATGTTCCATATCACTAGCTATTAGGGAAATGCAAATCAAAACAATGAGATATCATCTCACACCACATAAAATGGCCATTATTAAAAAAAAAAAACAACAACAGAAAACAATAAGTTCTGGAAAGGATGTGGAGAAATAGGAACACTCTTTCACTGTTGGTGGAATTGTAAAATGGTGCAGCCTCTGTGGAAGACAGTTTGGCGGTTCCTCAGGAAGCTAAATATAGAACTTCCATATGATCCAGCAATTACTCTACTAGGAATATATCCAGAACAACTAAAAACTGTGACATGAACAGACATCTGCACTATCCTTTTATGGATAGAGTTGATGGCAACACATTATCATGAATAGCAGCTGGCTTATAAATGTCCTACTTCATGTCTTATAGCAGTTTTGTATTTAAAGTCTATTTTGTCCTATACTAGTATCGCTGCTCCAGGCCTTTTTTTGATTACTATTTGCTTGGAATAATTTTCCCAACCTTTTGCTTTCAGTCTATTTGTGCCTTGCATGTAAGTTGAGTCTCTTGTAGACAGCATATAGATGGCTGATAATTTTTTTTTTTTATCCATTCTGTCAATCTGTGTCTTTTGATTGGGGTGTTCAATCCATTAACATTCAATATTACTATTGTAAAGGCATTACTTATTTTGTCCATTATATCTTTTGGCTTTCCACTGACCTATCTTACTACTATCTGTCTTTATGCCCTTTTAGTTAACTTTACTAATAATTTTCATTTCTACGCTCTTCTCCAGGCCTCTTTCTCCTGTCTTTTCCTTTCAGGTTGCAGTACTCCCTTTAGTATGGCTTGTAAATCTGGTCTTTTGGTGACATACTCTTTTAGTTTATGTGTATCTGTGAAGACTTTAAAATCACCCTTAGCTTTGAAGTGCAGTTTTGCCAGATAAAGAATTCTTGGCTGGCAGTTTTTCTCTTTCAGAACCTTTAATATAACTTACTACTGCTTTCTTGCCTCCATAGTTTCTGATAAGAAATCAGTATTTAGTCTTATTTTTTTTGGAGGTACCAGAGGTTGAACCCAGGACACATGCAAAGCAGCTGCTCAACCACTAAGCTACACCCACTCCTAGTACTTAGTCTTATTGAGCACTGTTTGTATGTGATGAATTGCTTTTCTCTTGCTGCTTTTGGAATTCTCTCTTTATCTCTGGTATTTGACATTGTGAATAGCAGGTGTCTAGGACTAGGTCTACTTGAATTTAATCTCTTTGGAGTGTGTTGTCCTTCCTGGATATTAATATTTATGTCTTTCATAAGGGCTGGGACATTTTCAGTCATTATTTCCTCAAATATTTTTTTGGCACCTTTTCCATTCTCTTCTCTTTCTGGGACACCTATAATATGCATGCTTGTGCAGTTTGCATTGTCATTCAATTCCCTTAGACTCTGTTCCATTTTTTTCCTTTTTTCTTTCTGTTCTCCTGTTTTTTCAAATTCAGATGCCCTGTTCTCCAATTCACTTGTTCTGTCTTCAACCAATTCAAATCTGCTATGCCTCCAATGTATTTTTAATCTCATCCATTGTGTCTTTCATTCCCATAAGATCTGTTACTTTTCTTTGTAAATTTTCAGATTTTTCTTTATGTTCAATCAGTGTCATCTTAATATCCTTACTCTCTTTAGGCATCCCATTGTATTTATTAAAGAGATTTCTTTGGATATCTCTGATTGGTTGTCTCAAATCCCGTGTTTTGTCTGAAGGTTTAATTTGTTCCTTTGACTGGGCCATATTTTTCTGTTTCTTAGTATGGCTTATAAGTTTTTGCTAGTGTCTTAGCATCTGATTTATTTATGTGTTTATTCTGTGCTCAGTTTCTCTCTTTAGCCTATGGCTTTCTTATTGGTTGGCTTTTTGCTCAAGCTTCCCCTGTTCCTCCTCTGTGAATTTTAGTCTGTTCTGTTTGTTATTTCATTTGTCTCTGTATATTTTGAATACTGCCCTTTGTCTTTTCTTGCTGCTATTACCTGGCAGAGTAATTTTGGTAGAAGTGTCCCCCCGGAGACAACCTTCCCAGCTCTGGTTTCCCCATCAAAAGAGGCTCAGGGGACCTATGAAGGAAGTGTCAATCAATTCCAATGTGCCCCAAAGAAAAGACCCTGAAGGCCTCCAATATTCTCTTTGATATCTGCCCCAATCTAGGCTTTTCTAAGCTACCCAGCAAGTAGCAGTCTTTATTCAGTTGCTCCCTGTTTCTCTAAGGTTATTCTGTGCCTTTAATTTTCAGCTAACTTAGATCCTGGTGGGGGCGTGATTAAGGCTGAGGTTGCCAGCCTACCTGGGATGAAACCTTGCATAGCTCCCAGCCACTGATATCTGAATTCTCTGAACAACTGCCACCCCCTGTGCTGCCCCTCCCCCAGGTGGACAGATGACTTTGCCTGCACAGTCCTGAGGGAAAGTGATCAGACTGCTCTTGGTTCCTCTCCTTCCTGGGGCATCTTGGGGATGAGAGTGCAGTTGCCCTTTAATGTGGGCATGGTGAATCAACCAATCAACCTGTGTTGCCCTAGAGAAAGTGCACAGTTCCTTTCCTTCTGGGGAATATTGGGGCCCAGTGTGTAGTAGCCCTTCAAGGTGGGCTACCCAAACTGCTTACTAGAGAGTGCACACTTCCCCTCCTTCCAGGGGCTGCTAGGACCCACTGTGTAGCAACCCTTTAAGGTAGAAGTGGTAAATCTGCCTGTTCTGCCCCAAGAAAGTGTTCAAACTGCACCCAATTTCCACTTCTGCTGGGTGTGGGGGCCTAAGCACTGGCTTTCCAAACTGGGTGTGCTGAATCTGATCCCTGCTCTCCAGGGGACTGGTGTGTTTTTCCATCACCCCTGCTTCCACTCCTGCTGGGGGTGAAGACGGCATATAGGCTGCTGGCTTCTTTGTGGCTTGGGGAGGTTTAAACCTCAGTTGTGCTCAAGATTGGAATCCAGCTAGCCAAATTTACCATTCAACAGCTGTAGTTGGTACCAGGCCACTTCCCCTCCCCTGCTTTGGAGAAAGAGAGCTTCTGCTTCCAGCCAGGGAGTGGGCCCCAAGGCAGCCTACCTAGCAACTGCCTATGCAACATGGAAGAATATACTCTGGAATCTTCACTGCAGATGGTTAGTCTCCTCTTGGCCCTCTTCTCTGGGTTGTGCACTGTGTTCTTCTGGTCTCCAGAGTTTCCCAAACAGTTGACCCAGACAGATCCTGGCTGATTATTAGTTGCCCTGTGGGATGAGCTGGTTGTTAAGGCTTCCTACTCTTCCCCCATCTTGGGTTCTCCCTCAATAGTTGCAGTAATCTTATATAATAGGTATTGTTATCTCCATTCTATAGATAAGAAGACTGAAATTTAGGGAAATGGAATCATTTGTCCAAGTGTATGTAGCTTGTAAATACTGGAGTGAGTATATAAGCAACAGAAACAAGATATTTTTGATCTCTAAACATGGGAAGTTGACCCTATTCCCATATTAACTTCCAGTTTTATCCCAGAGCACATTGGGAAGCCAAGACGTTATCTTATTTTATATTTGTTTCTCCTTGCAACCTCATGTTGTAAACAACGTTTGTGTAAATGCCACATTTTCTACTTCTGAGTCTAGCTCACATGTGTCAAACAACAACAACAACAACAACAACAAAAAACAACCCACAACAACCTTATTGGTTCATTTATTCTGGAGCAAGAATCCCTCCTTCAGCATTCTTTATATGTACCCCAATGTGAGTGGATGCACGGCCCAGTATTATAAAAATACTTGTATTCATTGGGTTTTGGCAATGAATAAATCACTCCCTTTCTCTTGCATTCTGTTCAGCTTGTAGATACTGCTTTTTTGGCTGTTTCAACATGTGAACCTCATTTTGCAGAATTTGTTAAAAAATATAATTAAAATGTTGTATGAGGGTTTGGGCCAAATTGGCCTGAATCCTAGAACCCACTCTAAGCAAAACCTCAAGGAATATACACTCATTGAAAAGGTTTGCTCTCTGGGATTCCCTCCCACTTGCTTTAACCTGATATTTTGCTTATCCTGCTATGAAATTCCTCAGAGGAGTGAAACAGTAGCTTGCCTCATTAAGACTCATCATTTACAAGATGTTGACAAATGTTGGCATTTATCCTGTTAACATAATAAATGTGAGAAAAATGACCATTTGGCATAGATAGTTCCATGCAAAATGCAAGCATGGTAAAGAATGAAGATGATTTGTTGGTATGTCTAAGCAACATCGTTTAGTACTACATACTGGAATAAATTTATTTTGAAGGAAATAATTATTTGCCCCACAAGTACAATTTTTCTTTTTTGTACGCAGTGGGCAGTCAGGGTAGCTCAAGACATAACCAAAACCAGAACTCAGGAAACATCTATATAAATCTTTTTTTTTTCCAACTTAATGGAATTTTGAATTTTTTTCCCTTTTGGAAGAACATTATTTTATTTTATTTTATTTTTGCTTACTTCTTTTTTATACTTGGTTATACTTTTCACACCGTATGTCGTTATCTGACCATTATACATTTTTTAATGGTCAACATGAGAGAGTTTCATATTTAAAACCAAATAAATGGAAGAAAAATTAAGTATATAAAAATACAATTACAAAGAGCTGGTCTGATTTCCTTTAAATGGAAAGATTTAGTTCTATTAATGAAGATGGATTGAGAATTTAATTTATTCTGTTTTAATTTAAAAAATTGGATCTGACAATGAGCTTCTAGATATGTGTGTTCACACACGTGTACATACACCTACTTAAATTGAGAGAAAAGCAGCCCTGCATCCCGCAGCTAGCCTGGCGCTGCCCAGGTAGCCCTTTGTGCTGCTGGGAGCTGCCTGGTCCTCAGACTCGGGCCTGGGCCTTCTCCAGTTGAGCATAAACAATTTCACAGAACAGCTTCAACAAGGTCAAGGCAAAAACAAGACCACTGCATAATCGCACCTGAACCTTGAGAAATCATGAACATTGTCTAAGCTACAAAAATAAGCACTCCTCCCCATATTCCCTAATTGAAATGACTTCTGCTTCTTTAGCAATCACAGCTATAGCTTCACTTTGTCTTCTCTGCTTCTAGATGTGATTTACTAAGATACCCAGCCATGGAATTACCTGTGCTTCCTGCCAGCACCCAGTCCAGAGCTAGGTCCTACTTACTTGACTCCCCTCCTTCCGAAGCACCTGATTAAAAACTCAAATCCTATAACAAGTCCTTTCTAACAGCCTCATGCTGAGACAGCGCTTGGTGTCCCATAGTGTGCGCTTTTCTCTGCAACGAACAAACATGCAACTTGTGCAAACCAGGTATGTCCCTGGTGGTCTCTGGCTGGAGGACGTTGACAGAATCCATAAACAATACAGGCATATCACTTAAAAATACAAGCTGACTACGACATAATAAGAATCGCTTCAGAGCGTAATGTGTTATTTCTCCTGAGGCGTTTTCAGAGACCCAGAGGACAATGCCTTACCCTAGGAATGAACAGGTCTGGTGAAATCACAGAAGGGGAGAAAAGATGTAATTTGATAAGGGCTGTGGAGCTGCACCTCAGGATGCCTCCTCAGCTTACTTTAGACAAGTTAACGCAATGTACAGAGCAGCTATCATCGTGGCCATCATCATCATCACCGTCATCATCAGGGCTTGGACTAAAGTGAGGCGAGTGAGGTGCCCAAGGCACACAGCTGAAGGAGGCACTAACGCTCCTAGTCCTTCTACACCCTCGCTCGCCTCATCCTAGTCCCAGGCTTGATCCTCAGCAGCACTGAAAGCTTACCTGATCCCAGGATCTCTTTTAAGGGCTCCATACATCATTAAATCACTCAGATGAGGAAACTGAGCCACAGGGGAACAATTCACTTTATAGTTAAATGTTTACAGTTAAAACTGTTACTTCATGTAAATATTGTCAATGAATTTTTATAATCCTTCTGCAAGGCAAGTAATATTATAATAGTTTTGCATAACAAAGAAACTAAGAAGTAAGTAGTTAAAGTCCTTAATGGTTTACACACAAAAGTAAGAAGGTCACAATTTGAATCGAGGTTTTCTGTATGCTTATTCTAAACTTTCTCTTAATATGTGGAATTTGAACAAGCATTATTCAGTTACCTAAAGTATGCTGAAACTGAACATTTTCTCAACTGCCTGTACCTCTAGCCTTGTTCAGGGTTATGTCCTATTAACTTTCAAATGACTATTGTTTAGTGGCACATATTAAGTGCCCAATAAATATTTGCTGAACTCAAGTCAACTAAAGGATGAATCGGGGAGGAAAAGTATTAGTACTGGTAGAAGGAAAAAATTCTAGGGGCTTTAAAGAAATGGATTCATCTCAAGTTCAGGTCAAAAAGCAATATGGTCCCAGGAATTCTTCTAGGAAATTCCTGTGTGTCAATAATGAGCCAGGTGTGATTGAGAATCGTCGTTCCTGTAGGTGAGCCAGAAAGAGATAGAAAGGAGTCCAGTCACTGAATGAAACCAGAGCATTAGCCAGGTAGGTGAGCAAAACCGAGGGTCTGAAACAGGGGCAAGATGATGACTGGCCCAAAAGCTTCTACATCTGCCTTCTAAGGCGTGAATAAGTGATGGAGAAAATATCAAAATTGAGAAAAAACTAAAATCATTGCTGGAAATTAAGAGACAGGTGTAATTCAAATGCAAGAAATATTGAAAATGCAGGTCAGATACAGGACGGATGGGATGACATTGAAGAAAGACACGGGAGACCAACTTGCAATTTATCTCCCTATTAAAGCCCCCAAGTCTTGATAACAGATAACCAAAGGGTACGCAGGACCCAGGCACATTGCCCAGTTTGGAAGGGCAAGGATGAAAGAGGGGACACATGTTAAGAGGCACAAGGAAATCTCCACACTCATAAATATTGGTGATGCCAACGATTCGGGGATGAGAGTGTTATGTAATAGCACTAGGATTATGATAATAGCACCAAGGATCCATCTTTAAAATAGATTAAGCAAAAATGTACTTATGTTATAATTGAAAATATAACAAAATGCATATGGATAAAAGACTGAAGTCAACAGACATAATGATAGTGCCTAAATTGGCATATAAATAATAAAAATAAATTAAAATGACCATAAAATCCTATAAATAATTCCGGTTCTATGAATTATTATCTTGCTCCTTTAAAATGTAACCTTCTCCCTAACCCCTGCCTGCCAGAGGTACCGCAAGACCAAGCAGCAAGTGAAGGGAACGCGGGAATAGCAGCTGGTTCACCCCGGTTTTCCAGGTCTGACTGCACACCTCACTTCATGGGCTGGAGCCCATTCTCACCTGACTTTCTGCCCACCTCTTTGCTTTGTTTCATTCCAGTAACAGCTTAGACTTAGAGCATCTTCTGTCCCTGTCCACCTCCGTCTTCCTGCTCACAACTTGTCTCTTGCATGGAAGTGAGGTAACAAACTGTCTTCTGGCTTGACCTTGGAAACCTGTTTGGATGGATTTCTGCTGGCAATCAAAGCCCAGCTTCTTCCTCTTCAAGGTTCATCCGCATGCAGGTTGGGTAGAGCATAACTGATAATTGCTTTAGAAAAGAAATGATATACCTGCATATCTCAAATATTGAATAATTACTTGACATTTCTAAAAGACATGCTACTCCCACTAGTTATAGAAAACACTTACATGGAGACAATACAGGTGGTTTCATGATACTGTTTATAAAAACACTTTCAAAATTGAGGAGTTAATCTGATTGTTTTTGAAGTATTATTATTATTCAATTGAAAATAGGCCTTATGCTTTTGGGTATGACATTGAATGTCCAGAAAAATCAGTGTAAAGTAGAGGTATAAATGGGCAGGTTTTTTGAAACTATTAATATCCCTTGAACTATGAGAGCAAATTAATAAATAATATAGTTGTGCAAACATGTGATCCCTAATTTAAAATATTATCTGGTTTAAACATTTGAAACAGCTATACTTCTATTAGCTAAAGCCTCATTCAATGTTTCTCTAACTGCATTTTACTGGCATGCATAGGATCAGATCCTAGAAGCATCCCAACACAATCACCATATTAACAATAAGACTATTATTTCATATAGATATAAATTTTGTTAATGATATTTTTATTTGTTCTCACTGCTCCAATATACATGGATGGCAGAAGTAAATTAGAAGCAATTAATTTTGTATACAACAGTGACTTAGAGTGAACTCAAGGGTTACACGGATCTAGGCTTGCCATGTTCTGCCAGTCCAGAGAGTTGAGAAGAGGAACCATAATGAATGTCTTTATTTTGCTTCATAAGTTCATTCACCCATTCACTTATTTAATTTACCTGGCAAGTGTTTAGGGAATACCTGCCCAGTGCAATGTACTTTGCTAGGTGTTATCAACAGATCAAAGAAATATATCAGTCTTGTCCTTAAAGACTAAATGATGCAAATCACGGTAAGTAGACCCTTGATGTGCTCACGTTAAGTATTTCTAGTTTAGCCCTTGAAGACCCACAGCACGTGGAAATTTGTACTTTTTCTGAGGATGAATTTGAGTCTCATGATGACAGAGTGATGGTTGAAAACACGTCGTGTAGCAAAGGAGTGAGCTCAGCAGCCCGTTAGGTGATGGCATTCTCCTTGATATCATATTAACTTTCATGAAAGTTACCTAATGTCACCGTTAAACATACTTTATGGGGAAAATGACAAAAACCATGGCATTATCAACAAGAGAGAGTGGGGCTTTATGAGAGCTTAGCCCTTGAACTATGATCATTTTTGAATGATCCACACTGAATTCTACAGGCTCCGATTTCTTAAGACCTGGAGACTCACTCTTAGCTGCTGAGGGAGGGAAACTGACCCTTACACAGGTCATCTACCTTCTCAAAACTGCCTAGTGCACTTTGGGTCATTGTCCTTATTGTGAATTTTCTGGAAGTTCAGTATGTTTTCTGGCTGTACTGAAGGAGCTTGTGAGGTTTATGGTCGACAATGAAAACCATGGAGTGAGCAAAACCGACTTATTAATCAGTCCACCTCTCCTAATCAGCTTTCTTAATGATTACATCCTTGGAACCATTCTATGCTCATTTATGGCTTCCTGAGCTGCTGCCTGTGGGCAAATATTCTCTGGACATTCAGGTCTGTAATTTCCAGAATGAATAATCACAGTATTTTACTTGATGTAGTCTACTGTCAGCTTTTTTTTTCACAATGGAATATGCCAGAAATTTTTGTGAATCCTATCATGTAAGGTTTAGGCTCCACTTCTCTTAATTCTAGAAAGGGTCAGTTTGAATAGATTAAAGTTCAAATTTCCATTGCAGAAAATATTTTCAACTACATTTCTAGGGAAAGAAAATGAAAACAAACCCGAAACCCTTACCTCCTACCCAGGGCAGTCTGGAACTGGCTGGTGTACCCTTGTGGGTACTTGGCCTTGTTCCCAAGACTGTCTTGGGAAACTCCTCTCTGGCATGCCCACCCCTCCTCCCCCCCAAATTTGTCCTACAGGCAAAAGCAGCTCCAGACAAGCAAAGCAGTACAAGAAACAGGTGAGGCAGGGTGTCTGGGGCAAAGGCTTACTTGCTTTAAGATCTGCAGTGGAGCACACTAGAGAGGGAAAAGGTCTGCTAACTGAGAAGCAGAGGGGCATGCAATCCCCTGTAAACACGGGAGCTCCTGAGGCCACTGGCAAGCACAAGACCAGGACAAGACATAAGCCCAGCAAAGACAGGCAGAAGCCTGCACTTTGTGTTCGCCTTGGGCTGACCTTCCTGACAGGAGGGCTGAACTCTGACCAAGAGCACCAGTCAATGCAAAGCCAATTTGCAAAGACAGTGCAAAGTGCTTTTTGCTTAGGTTTGTTTGGCTTTGGTAGCTCCTGACACAAGAAAATCTCTCTCATATCCCCAGCTGCCTACAAACTCAAGTAACAGACATCTCAGGGAATAAATCCCACTTTTAGGTATATACTCAAAAGAATTGAAAACAGGGACTCTAACAGATATTTTTACATCATTATTCACAATGGCTAAAAGATGGAAGCAACCCAAGTGTCCATCAACCAATGAATGGGTAAACAAAGTGCGGTATGTACATAGAATGGAATATTATTCAGCCGTAAAAAGCAATGAAGTCCTGATACTTGCTACATCATGGATGAACTTTGAAGACGACATGCTAAGAGAAATAAGTCAGACTCAAAAGGACAAATATTGCATGATCACACTGATATGACTAACTAAAATATGCAAATTCACAGAGATGGACAGTAGATTACAGAGTGCCAGGGAAAGGGGTAGAGGTAGGGATCAGGGAGTTAATAGTTAATGGACACAGAGTTCCTGTCTGGAGTAAAGGGGAACATCATGGATGAACCTTGAAGACACCATGTTGAGTGAAATAAGCCAGACTCAAAAGGACAAATATCTCAATGATAGGAAATAATTAGAACAAGCAAACTAATATAGTTGGAATTTAGAATATAGGTTAGCAGAGGATGTGGTAGGGGTAGAGAAAGGGAGTTAAGGCTTAAAACATACAGAGTCTCTATTTGTGAAAAAGGCAGCATTTCGGTAATGGATAGTGGTGATTGTAGCTCAGCATCATGAACACAATGAATAGAACAGAATAACATATTTGAATATGGTTAAAAGTGGGAATTTTAGGTTATATATATATATATCCCTAGAATAAAAATATTTTAAAAAATCCATGGTACTGCACAAAACAAACAGTGAGCCCTAACTTAAACCATGGATGATAGTTGATAGTAAAATTAGAAAAATGTGCTTTCATCACCGTAACAAATGTACCACACCAATGTAAGGTGTTAATAAGAGAGTGGGATGTGGGAGCCCTGTATTTGATATATGATTTTTCTGTAAACATACAACTTCTCTAAAACAAAACAAAACAAAACAAAACAAAACAACAAAACTTTCACCCAAAGGATTTCAGAGAGCTGTCAACTGGAATAATCCATTCATATCCATGAAGATAAATCTTTAAAAATGATTTTGCTCTTGATTGAATCTTTCTACTGTGAAGTTACCTCAGGATGCATTTGGATTTTACTTTGGAAAACAAATTTTAAATAAATCTGAGCAGGTAATACAAAATGATAGAAAGTGCATTTCTGATGGCAATAGTGAACTTAGAGTTTTTCGTTCTTAAGAAATGGAGGCCTGAGATTTCCACTACAGAAATGATTCAGTTTCAGAAGTAAGGAGTTTATGGAAATTGATATGTGACTATCTGAAAATTTGAAGCTTTGCAGAATAAGGTCACTTTATTTGTATTCACTGATATAAATCTGTATTTTCTCTCATGCTTTTGTTTGCTTTTGAAAGATAGCTAACTTCAAATAAAAGACTAGCTACCGTATTAGATCAGACAACTCCACCATAGGAGAAATGATCAGCCATGGTTTTAGAAAGTCCATTTACTGGCTTTAGTTATAGAACACAAGGCACTTTTCTGTAATCAAATATACAAAAAACATTTAGCATTAGGTCTTCACATTATTTCCAAATTTAATATTACTGCATATTTTAATTTAAAGTTCATTTTGTGGTAAGTGACGTTATCTTGGTAGTAAGGCAGTGCTGATAGGCATGATGAACTCATCCTAGTTATATATCCTTCCCTCCTCTGTTTTAACTTTAGTATTTTTTAAAAACTTGATTACTAATAAAGTAAAATCTCAGGGAAAAAATGGCTGTATGGTTGTGTTTTCTGTTGGCAGACACCCTTGTAGACCTCTCCAGTGACCCAAATTTGAACAAGGCTGGATTCTAATGGTTTAGAATGTTCTTCATTAAATATAAGAAAGTCCAATTAATTAATTAGTCTTGGTGTTAAATGAGTTTTTTAAGCCTGAGAGACAAGGGGAATGTGGATTCGTGGAGAACTGGCAGTGAACATTAATGGTGTTGAACCCGAAGGGACTGGTAATGTAGATGACCCTGCAACTGGGAGTCCCACTTAGAGGCCAAGCAGAGCAGGGCCAATATCTAACAGAAGGACATGGGTTCACTTTTATGGACATGCAAATAATTCTTGTTTTCTCTAACCTTCAACAATATTATATTATATGCCACCATTTTATTCTTTCTCAGGATATATTTAAAGTAGCAGGACAATTTAATGGTAACCTACAATATTTTCATGTCAATTTTCTTTTAATTGAAACCTAGGTTAATTATGGCACATAATAGAAATAGGAAAGTGATACTTTACAGATACGGTCTTTGATCATGACATTCTTTACTAAAACTATAGGAAGTATAAGAGTATGGACTTGGGACATAAGTGATTTAAACTTTTTTCCCAGTTATCACAGACACAACAAAATTTCATTATTGGGGAAATATTTGTTTATGTATTATATGAGCTAATTGACTGGAATGAGATAATGTATTTTAGTTCTACTTACCATTTTAACCATTTATATATACCAAATACAGTTTTTTAACACTATTCCTTTATGGTGAAGTAGGTGAACATTCAAAATCCATTCATTTAGCAAGCATATTAGATGTCTATTCACATTTTTTATGTTAATCTTTGTTGTGGAATTTTTCCTGCATTTATTTAAAATCGTTGTGTATCAAGCAGATGATTACGATCTGCATGAATCAGGCTATGCTATTCTACTCCTCAGAATACCTAGAGTTGAGTCAGCCTTGACTTCCCCATAGAACGTCAGTTTCACAGGGCAGAGAGATTTGTCTGTTTTGTTTCCATTGGTAACTTTTTTTTCATCCTGAGTAAACTTTCTCTAAATTTATCATACCTGTGAGCCCCATAAGCATCATAATTTCTGAGAACAAAGTAGCAAAGCAATCTCAGTCAACAAAAACATAGGAGAATAGTTGGAAATGGCATTTCTTCCCATCCACCCCTTTTTTAAAAAAATACAAAACCCTCCCACTCTTATGAGGACCGATTAAAGATATTTAATTTATTCTGATCTGGTAATGAATTGGCTATAATTCAGCAGCCTATTAGTGACAATTGAGCAAAGTCAACCTGTAGTGTCTTTGAGGTAAGGTACAAATAATGTGTCTAACAAAGGAGGTGAATTGTAAGTCATGGGAAACTAAGTTAACAAGACATTTATAGAAACCAAGTTATTGCAAAGAGCTCTTCAGCTAATTATCTTTAGAAAAGGAACTGCTTCTTGGTTCATAAAAGATTGCATCTCCTTCAAGCAGGTATAGCTGGGGTAGAACTCCCGACTTTGAAAGAGCCTCTTAGGCTCTGTGTGGCTACTTAATGAGAGATTTCAGAGATCGCATGAAAGCTTAGATGTCTCCAAAATGTTACCCCTTAGATGTCTCCAAAATGAGAGATTGCCTGAAACTTCATTGAAAGCACTTAAGCTTAAAGCTTAATCCCTTGTTAAAATACAGATACCCATGGGAAGAATGACCTTTTAAGCTCTTACCTGTCATTTCTACTTGATTGAAGGAAATGGCTAAAATCAGGTTCCAAGAGAGGTCACCTGAGAGAGCTGCCTGCACGAAGGACCCCACTGCTGTTTCCTGAGAGGTTTAAGTCAGGCCGTGGTCCAGTCAGCATGAGCCCTTTCCTGGCTCTGTGCACTGGATTATATGATCTAGATTTCTTTTTTTCTCATCTCTTACTATGACTACCTGATTAGATAGGGTTGAATAACTCACACAACTGTATTTGTTAGCTCCAATTATCCTCATCATAAAAAGGTGGCCCTTGAGATAAAAATGTGGGGGAAAAGATAAAAATACCTGTAAACTTTATTTCTCCACATTAGGTGACATCTTTAAGGCTCCGGATCCTTCCCTTCTCTGCCTTGCTTCAGCTCCCCGCCCATTGTTCGGCTCTCTCTCCCCTTTTCAGACAACCCAACCACGAGGGAATTTACCTCACCTACTGGGTTGCTCTGTCTTGACTTTATTGGTCCTCTTAGTTCAACAGAGGAGTATTTTCCAAGGAGAGATGCATTACTTTAGCTTTCTTCACCTTGTCTAGGGATGACTTTCAGGTAACAATAGATACTAATTTTATACCTTTTTAAAAAATTCCCTATCCAAGGCTTCTATTTCTAATTTCTCAGATGAAATATGTTAGAGGGAAGCCATGTTCCTAGGGCTAGACTGCTTTCTTCTTCATGCTAATTCTTTGTAACAGGGATAACAGTTATTTTCTTTGACTGTGGATAGAGGGTATGACAAGAGCCAGTCTCTTGAGATGACAGTCTGACAGCCTTAGATCAAGGAGGATCTCTTTCTTAGCAACCATGAAGTTTAAACAGACTAATGAATCATTGCTTTAGACCTTCTACTCTTCTGAGATCACACCAGAGTCCCGTCAACAACAGCCAAGTCAGGGAACATTCTTTCTTGTCAACTGGCAAGTCTCCTGTTATTGTGTTGAAAGTCTTGCCCCTCTCTGGGAAATTACTCTCCTTAATGGAGGCAGACATCACTCAACATAATTTGGTAGATCCCCAGGATCTAAGAGGTAAGATCACTTTAACCAATATAGTGTTGAAAAAAGTGTGATTGCATAATATTATATATTCTGGAATCAGTTACTTTCCTCCGTTGGTCAATTTTATTTTTAATGGAGACATTTTTATTCTACTCAGCTAAATGGTCTCATAAAAAAGCTGTATACAAGGTTCTGGCTGCCTTCAGAGTTTCCTAGAAATGTCTTCATCTGCCACCATTCAGTGGATGTGAATGTAAATTTTAAAAGACCTAAAGCTTTCAAGGGGTCATGCTCCTTCTCACCTCCTGTTTATATCTGGGTTAATCATAACTTCTGATGCAGTACTTTTGAAGTGGTTAATTTTATTTGAGACTCTGGTATATGCTCAGTATATAGGGAAGTATAAATGCTGATTTTTTCTCCTCTACAGAACCCAGTATTTTTCTGGAAAATAAAAGTATGTGAAAATATCACTGAAGTTACAAAGCAGGTATTAGATTTTTGTTCTAAAATGAATCTAGATGATGCATATCTTAATGAATAGGAGGTATGAGTTTCTTTTAATTAAACAATTCATTGGATAACTTTTGTCTTCCACATTCTGCTATTTTCTGTTGACATTTTGCAAGCAAACAGAATGACAGGCTATGACTACATATCATTTAATTTTAATACAGCATTATATCTGATCCCTGGCTCATTAAATGACAAGGCTTGTCATCTTTGACTTGCTACTATTTAACATTACAGACCTGTCCCTAATAGCTCTATTACATATTATTTACTGAAACATCTGTGAGCAATAAGCATGACAGAATAAGAATTGGTTTAGCAAGCAAAAATCAAAATGTCTCATTTCTAGTGAAGAGCTATATCATATTTCTAAATCATAACTATTGATTCAGGGGTCACTTTAAACCAACCTACAAAAAGTCTATTTTTATTGCTGTGTTTATTTATATAGCTATGTCTTAACTTTTAAATACATGTTTTAACTTGAAGATATAGATTGGTAAGCTAAGACTAAAAACCATTAAAATCTTTGAAATTTCTTTTCATTTTCAAATAACAAATACTTTTAATGAATTTGGTGCTGGGGTACTAAACCGGTTTTTACTCACCGAGGCTCATGCAATTTAAATTCTTGGTTAACTATGACAAGAACATAGAAAGTGTGGCTCCAAAACAAACAAACAAACAAACAAACAAACAAACAAACAAACCTTTTTTTAAGGTCTCCATAGAGGTTTGTTTAAACTCAATGTACGCTTATTAAGTGCTAAGTCCTGTTGGAGATTCCAAAGAAGTGGAAGTCATGGCCTCCCCACTCAAGAAACTGGTAATGCTGCAGGGTGATGTGAAAATCATACAAGAAATAACTAAAGAACAAGTCCAAGGCAACATATTAATAATGCATGATAGCACAGAGCAGATTATATGAATAAGCATGGGAGAAAGTTAAAGTAAGGGATAATTTGCCTTGGATTGGGGTTAGCCAAGGAAGGTTGATTAAGTCAGTATTAACTTAGTCTTTTTTTTTTTATTATTTTTTTTATTATGAGTAAAAATCAAAATTCTCACAATACATACAAACATTTGCAAAATGATATATAAATATATATGCATATATGTGTATTTGCTTACAAAAATGTTATATATATATATATATATATACACATATATTTTAAGAGGTGCTTAGATTACCCAAAATATTACACGGAACCCACTGGGATTCCCATGTTGCCCACCTACCACTCCTCCCACCACATCCCACACAAACATCTCCCACAGTGTGGCCCACCACCCTCAATGAACTTACACATCCTGGAGCCTTGCCACCAACCATAGACCACAGTTCACACTGTAGACCACACTCTCTCCCACTCAGTTCTGAGTGGTGTGTGCTGATTTAAAATGGCCTACATCCGTTGCCACAACAGTACTCAGGACAACCTCCAACTCCCAAAGAAGCCCCTGTATTTCAACTGCTCATCCCCTCCCTACCCCAAAAGTGTCAAGTGGCCACTGGCTCCACCTCATTGTTATAATTTCTTGCATTGCTAGAATCACCATATGTGAGCAAGAGAATACCATCAAGTCTTTGAAGGAAATATAAGTTAGGGTTGGCTAAGTGAAGTGGGGTGGTGATAGCAAGTTGGAGGCCTGTTGGGGCTCCTGAGGAAAGACCCAGAGAAGAGAGCCTGGAGAGAGCTCTCCTGAGCTCAGCCTGCTGGCTGTTTGACCCCTTGTGCTCTTAAGGTATTTGTATGTCTCTTCCCTCTCACATAAGTGGTTATTTATTTTTCTGGAAATCAGCATGTATCCATGAGGATTTTCCCTGTAACTTTAACTTATTCCATAGAGTAGCACAAATCGTGTCATGTGGAAAACATGAAGAGTATAGGGGTCACCCAACAGATATACTGTGCTTGTTCTTTCTTTTACTCTGAATACCTAAAAGATGCCTGATGGTGGTAATTGTCCTGTCATTGATCTGAATCATGTTTGATCCAGATATTCAATCATTTTAGCCAAGTGGCATCATGCTTGATGGCAAAAGCAGTTGAGACTGTGCAATACATTTTATATATGACATGTTGTAGGAGTAAATAATGATGAGAGCAATGGGAAGGAAGCATAGAATTCTGGCTCCTTCTGAGCTAAGGATAAAGGATAAACTTTTATCCTTTAAGAGCCTAAGTTTGCTCACAGAAAACCAGGAGGTCAGGCTAGATTATCTCTTAGGTCACTTCCAATATTTTTCTTTCCTAATATTTTATATTTGTTCCGAAACTAGAAACATTGCTATAGCAAAGGACATCCCCCCACTACAATACTTAATTTGTGTCTAATGAAGAAATAAAGGAATGTCAAAGTCTTCTGCCAACAAAGTTTGCATAGACTCCTCCCTGTAGGAGTTACTGATCCATGGAGAAAACCCGGTGCTGAAAAATTTCTAACACAGTTTGAGCAAAAAACCTATAGAGCCCTGCCCAGCTGTAGTGCAGTGCCCCCCTAGCCAGCATTTGAAGGGGTCACTCTGGGGTTTCAAGCCCTTCCTGGCTGACCTGTCAGACAGGCCTGAAGAGCTGCCACACTCTCTTGTAAGAGGGGGCAGGTGGAGATTGGATTTGAGGCTCAAGAGAGAACATGGGGCCAGAGACAGGAATCTGGCATTTTCAGAAAGATTGGGACCTTATAGACCTGACTTTAGATACTTCCCCTCTACTCCCTTCACAGGAAAATTAGAAGTTAAATAACCTGCTATATTCACCTAGTGAATTAGTGGTAATAATCAGAAATCCAGATTTCTAGTCTCCTGATCTAGCCCATAGACAGCGCTTCCATTTAATTAGTTAAATTGATTGAAAACTTAATTACACATAATCCCACAGAAAAGGGAGTTATGATAATCACACATGCAAAGCTTTAGGGATGCAAAAGAGAGGACGGCCAAATTTATGATAGCCAAGGCAGCCAAACGACAGGAAAAAAAGAATTCTCCTCCTAGCCATGTTCTTTTCAAGGGGGAAGCACTTACAGAGAAACATTTTAATTGGAAGGTTGGCTTCTCTCCTTGTAACATCTTTTAAGGTAGAATTAAAAACATGAAAACAGGGTTTGAGGTAAAAGTGGAGGAGGATGTTATAAAAAATCTACAGCAATACTTTTCCCTTAACTCAGATGGAATCTGCTAGAGAACAGATACTGTATTTAGCTTGGCAATTCCTAGTCAAGAAGTGGCCCTGTCTCAAATGCTAGTAGGAAATATCCAGATAGGCAGACGGCTGGAAAGGTTCTATTAACACATTTATGCTTTTACTCACATATTTATTGGAATGATTTGGGAGACAGTCTGAAACCTTTTGTAACTCAGAAGAATAACTCTGTTAGGAAAACAAGCAAGGTCACAAATATAAGGATTGGCACTCCCCTCATCAAGAATAGACTAGACTAGACTAGACTAGACTAGACTAGAATAGAATAATAGTAAATAAAATGCTGCCTTGTTTCTTTGTTTCTTTCATGCAAACATAAACATGGACCAACAAGTAAGCAAAATCTCACAGTCTGATGGGAGAAGTGATGTTTCTATGCTTTGTTAATGAGTTAATTTCTATAAGATTAAAAAATCTAAGCACCTCTTAAAATACATGTATATATATATATAAAAATAACATTTTTGTAAGCAAATACACATATATGCATATATATTTATATATCATTTTGCAAATGTTTGTATGTATTGTGAGAATTTTGATTTTTACCCACAATAAAAATAAATAAAAAAATTAAAAAAAAATAGTGTTTTTCATTCTAGGATAATCATTAGTTATTGTTCTTGCAACATTTCTTTAAATTTGAAATTATATCATACCTACTATATACTCAGTAGCTCTGTCTACATAGTGTCAAAATATCTAATTGGGAAAGTAGGCCAACGTAATGCATTGATGATTTATTTTGAACACATCCCTAATCAAACCCAAACAAAAGACAGAACACTTGGTTGGTCCCACTCATTTGTTTCTTTTCATTTCTATTCATTGAATTTAGTAAAGATTTGCTTAAGATTAAGACGATAGCCATGAAAAAACTGATCTAGAAAAAAGATTTGGGGTAGGATTATTCTTTTATTATTAGCTTCTTTCATTCTAAAGATAAGGAAAATAATTAGAAGTTATAATTTCCCTGAAGTTAAATGCAAAATATGATTTAAAAAGATTTAAGTGAAAGGTAAACATAACTTTCAGTTCTCCATAATCTATAACTCATCAAATTCACAGCAGAGATAACTGAACATATCAAAGATTATTAATTGGATTAGCCACTGATATAATCTCTTGAGTACTTTCATTTGTCAGATGAAGGTTTTGTCTGTCAACTCAAAAGAAAATATTGCCCTGGAAAATGTTAAGTTGGGAAGCATTTCAAAACCATCCTTTTATTCAAATTGTGGCAGATTGTTTTGACTAGACAGTACAGAGAGCCTTTGCAGACAATCAAGGGCCATTCATTTCTCCCTCTTTGGATGAAGAGGAAAAGGCAGGGAGAAATCTTGCAGTTTATCTCCATGGATATTTGTCATGCCAATAGGATGTTAATTCTCTGAAGCTAGTAGTATGACGTTCTTAAATGTATCAGATGATGGGGTTGGTGATGATGATGGTTCTTTAGCAGTCACACTAAATTCTCGCCTGTGGCTAAAGACACCAAAATATATCTGTACCTCTTGGCTGGAGGTGGAGTCTAATCTAGCAAGCAGGGATGGTCTCCCAGAGCAAATACAATTTTTTCTTTTTCTTGAGAGAAATTAGTGGTGCAGACTTTGGGACTGATGAGGAGGCCATAGGACCTGGGTTTTAATCAGTCTCCATGTAAAAAGAAGGATATCTCCTGTCCTCAGAGTCCCTAGGTAACTGAAGAGTGGCCATTCAATCCTCCCACCTCTCTGGCCACTGTATCAGCCTCTTATGCTGCACAACAGATTACCACAAACATAGGTAGGGTCTTCAAGCAGCAGCCATTTACCACCTCACAGTTTCTGTAGGTTAGATGTGCTAAGCTCAGGCCTTACAAGTGTGAAATCGCCCTGGAGCTGGCTGCACCTCCAGCTCACTGGGCTTAAAGGATCGAAGCCCTTGTTTTCTTTTTAGCTGTGATTGCAGGTCACTTTCGGCTTCTAGAAGCCACAATATGGAAGTTTTCTTCCTTAAAGCCAGCAGGAGAAGCTTTCTCCAGTCAGCTAAAATTTACTCTTTTATAATGTAACAATCATGGAAGTGACTGTCTATCACCTTTGTCACATAACCTGACCTAATCATGGGAGTGCCTATCCCATCATTTTCCTGTGTCCTCGAGAGGAGTGAATATACAGGGCATGTACACCAGTGGGTGGAGGTTTTAGTAGTTATCCTAGAATTCTGCCTACCTCAGCCATGTGCTACCTCAGTCTTCCTCCTGACTGTCTTTTCTCAACCATGCTTTTAATGACCATGCTGATCAGTGTTCCAGGAGAGAAGTGGTAATGGGTTCCACACCCAGCCTTGCTTCTCCCATTGCCCTTTCTCCCTAGATGGTCTCCTCTTTGTGTTATATTTATTAACCACCCATCAGTTCGTGACCTGTACATCTGAACTTTGAACCCTGTCCTCTCTCATCAGCTACAGATCTCTACATCCACTGCCTGATGGACTCATCCACCTGGGATCCCACCAGCACCGTCATTTTAGCATATGACAAAGGGAACATTTTAAGAACTTCTACTCTGCTTCTTATCTCATATTCCATTACTCAGTTGATGACAACATCTACCTAGAAACTTGGGTGCTGCATTCTATTGTTCTTATTTCCTCAAACATCATGTTTAACCAATTACCAAGTTCTGCCAATTTTATATCATAAATATTCCTAAAAAATATTCTTTCTTCTTCAGTCTTTCTGTGTTGTCTTAAATCAAGTCCACCTCACCAGTTGTCTCTGTTTTTACAGAAACTCAGTCTTTCAGCCTCTACGCTCTATAGTAAAAGGACTAGTCCAATGCAGACCATGTAACACTGCTATTTAAAACCTTCAACGGCACCACAGGCCAAAACGATGACGTGCAATTACCTTTACCTGGCATAGACTTGACACCTGTCTACACTACCGACCCCACTCTCCCTTCTCCACCTCTTACATCATGTCCATCTTTGATGTAGTTCTCATCTTTTCCCTCTCATTGGAATGCCCTCTTTCTCCTTTTCCTCCTCCTTCTCCTTTACCTCCTTCTCTCTACTTTTACTCCAACACATGATAATAAAATTTTAAAGCTTTAATACATTCTTATCATATTTCTTTTCTTGTAGAATTTTTTTTGCCATCAGTATTCACAACAGTAAAGAAAATATTATTTATAACTGATTCTAAGTTTTATTTATTTATTTATGTTTTTTTTAGGTACTGGGGCTGCGGATTGAACCCAAGACCTTGCATGTGAGAAACCGGTGCACAACCACTGAGCCAGATGGGCTCCCCTGAGTTAGTTTTTTCATTTGTCTGCTTGGTTTTTTTTTTTTTTTTTTTGTTCTTAGGAGAGAATGGGAACCGAATCTGGGAAGGCCCATGTGGGAAGCATGTACTTAACTGCTTGAGCCACAGCTACTCCCCTAAGTTTTACTGATTTATTTCTGTTAGGCGATGGGTCTTTTGAGAAAAGTTCTTTTTTGGGAATTTTTCACAATTTGTGAAAGTGAATTTAAAACATAATATCCATTATGTCACTTGTAAATTAATCAGAAAATAAATATTCCAAAATCATGCATTACAATGTTACAACATCTAATAGAAATTATCTTTAATCTTGTCATAATAAAGAATACATAGCAAGTAATCTTCAGTATGAAGAAAATATTGAAATATTAGGGAAATGTATGCCACCTCCTAAATACCTTGCTCGTCCCCATCTTTAGCTGAAAAATAATCTCTATTGGGTTTAGATTTGTCAGAGCAACGTAAAAGCTGACAGTATGAGAAATTTTATTTTAAAAAAATTTTTTAGGAGATACTGAGGATTGAACCCAGGACCTCATACATGGGAAGCAGGTGCTCAACCATAGAGCTACATCCACTCCCCAGTGAGAGCTGATTTTTTTCATTTGTTTGTTTGTTTGTTGTTTTTAGTAGGTATCAGGGATAGAACCCAGGACCTCATACATGGAAAGCAGGTGCTCAACCACTTGAACTGCATCCACTCCCCAATGAGAGTTGGCTTTTTTGTTTGTTTTCAGGAGGTACCAGGGATTGAACTAGGACCTCATACATGGGAAGCAGGCACTCAACCATTTGATCTACATCCACTCCCCGAGAAAGTTTTGTTCCTGTACTATAATTTCAACTTAAAATTCAATTTCTTTTTTAATAGTCAAGTTGTAAATAATTTTTGGAAACTCTTTCAGATTTATTTTTATTTCTCACAGTAGCCTCTATGATGGTGATGTTAGTCTGACTGAATGTTGATTTTTGACACACAGCTATTCAGCATTCCACACTTGGCCACAAAGTTTATCCAAGTGCATCTATACTTTGACCTGCTTTGTCTTAAAATAAGTGATGCCATATGGATACATAAAGATAATAAATGGCAGTCCCAGAAAAGTTTCAAAGTACAATATAACTATTTAATATTTGTATCAGTTTCTATTTCTTTTAAAAAATACATGTGTAGCTTCCCCACTTGACTTTATTCAACAGAGATTTCTGAGAACCTATTATGTGCTAATAATTGTGCCAGGACCTGGAGTGCAAACTGTGAACAAGATATGGCTCCTCCCTAGGAGTTTAGATGCTGGGAAACTCCTTAAGTGTAAGGGAAGGTCTTAGTCAGTCTTGTCATTGTGTTGCCTCCTGGAATGTCTGCTATGTCATCAAAATAAAAATATGAAAAACATCCTTAGAAACCAACACTGCAGGACCAAGTTGACCAGGGGTGGAACGTGGTTGCATGAGGGATTGAACAAAACTATCTTATATATTCTACCATGCAAGTCATGGTATAAGGTCTTTAATTAGTATTGCCATATGCTCTTTAATCCTTACAAATATTCGTCGACTCTGAACAGGTATTTGCCATGATTTCAACATCTTTTAGAAGAATAAAGAAGTCTATTGAGATGATTTAACAACTAATGAGATTTATTTGAGGAAATTTCTCTGCAATCCAGTGGGAGCAAGCTTTTGAAACAGTAATGGGGAGAATATATTTCTATTAATTCTTAGGAAAAAACTCATATTTAAACACATTAGCTCACTCCTATAAATGTTGTTTTTTCTTTTTCCCATAGTATCTGAAGCTCTGGTACAAATTTATGTTAGACAATGCATGAAATAAAATTTACATCAGCTCTGCAGTTTAAATAGTGCTTCCAAACACATTTTATTGTTTAAAATAATTATATGCACATGAGCCTGGGGTTTTTACCCCTTTTTAAAAGATCGGGATAATGAGAGTCAGAGAGTTTTAAGTAATCATCTCAAACCATCCAACTAGTAGTAAAGATTAGAACTTGTACTAGATGCTAGGCTTTTCAGTTTGAAATTTGTGGCCTAGAAAGTTTTCATACATGTCAATTCCCGTCTCAGTTGTGGATAATGCTTAATTGTTTGGCATCAGTGTTGGGCCCAAACCTCTGTCCAAACAACGCCGAGCCATCCAGTGGTATAAAAAGGGCCTCGCTAGTGGCTGAGGTCTTAGCCGTCTCCACTGACATGACCCTCCACTACAGGCCGGGGGGCCTGGGCTCTGAGCTCAGCCCTGAATTCCCGCCTTAGACACTCAGGGTCCTTCCTGGGACACAGGCTGTTTATCAGCCTCTAGATTCAGCTCCCTAAGCTGCAGGGAGGGAATGCTCGAGTGCTCTGTTCCAGCCCAGCAGAGAGCACGCCCATCCCCAGAGACGCAAGGGAGGAGGGGGTCAGACAAGACTGAGCACTGTGGGTTTTATAATGACACCTCATAAGAATGCAGAGTAAAGAGAAGCTAATTCTGCATGTTGGAGTTTCTGACATGACTTCATATTCATGTCACTTATTCTCAGAGTTTAATAAAGAAAGACTTTTCCATGTGCTTGTTCCATTTTCTTGTAAATAAACAAAACACTGCCTCTTGAGCAGACAAGGTGACCATGCGAGGAGGGACATTTTGCTAAGGTATAAATTCCACAGGGGTAGAACATTTTGTTTTGTTCACTGCTATATTACAAGAGCCAAAAAACACTGCCTGGCGTGTAGTGAGTGCTCTGTACATACCTGTTGAAGAAAGCAACGAAAACAATTCAATACCCTGTGTAGAATCATCAGAGCCAAATTCCACACTAACCAAGCCATGATCAATTGGCACAGTTACTAGAACAACGGCAGTTACGGTTCACAAAGGCTTCCAAGTACACTACTTTTGTTTTATTAATCCTCACAAGAACTCTGATGTGAAGAGAGCGAGCGTTGCTATTCCAATTTTATAAATGATGTGACTGAGATGCCGAGTTCACACTGCTAGAGAGTAAAGAGCTACATCAAAGTAGATGCAGGAAAAAAGATGCCTAAGTAAACGCATGGCATAAAAACACATGTACATATACATACATGAATGCAATGCCATTTCTACTACACCAGTGATTTTTTTTGTGTGTGTCCCATTTTATTGTCCTGGAATGCAAAGGAAAAAAAAAAAAAAAAAAAAGCAGTAGATACATCCTGTATTCAGCACCAAAACGAATTCTAACGGTTCACCTGAAAAGTTCAGCTCCATAACCAATCGTAGCCTCCCAAGCTCTCTGTCCCATGTTGAAAGAAATTTGCTCTTTCACAGCCTGATTCCTCACTTCACAACCTGGCTTGCATCCCCCTCAAGGGAAGGGATCCCTTTGAAGTCAATTGCATCCCGGTGCTCCTGTGGAAGTCTCATTTCCACTAAGGAGGGCTTTGCCGAAGAGCCCAGAGTCCTTCTCCCTTTCGGCCTTGTAACCAATTCAGTTCGAGGGTCCAACCTTTAATGCCTAAACCAAAGCAGAAAATGGGCATGACACAAATTCAAATTACAGCAAAACTGCAGCTGTGAGAATCTCTGTGCGTTTCCAGAGCTGGAACCACAGCAGACACTGCTGTAGACGAGGGAAGTGGGAGGTGAAAAAGAGGGCACTGTTAGACACTGTCTATTGTACAGATGTCAAAAGGAGCAGCACAAAAATCTTGCTGAAAGAGGGGTGCGTACGTATAGGTGGCCTGGAGACGGTCTGGAATCAGGCCACTGCCGCCAGAAGTTCTGTGGCAGATTTAGATATTTTCTCTTCCTTTTCCCTGATCCATAATTCTCTTAGTCTAAGCACTTGTGTCCCTCAGCGTTTATGATGCCCATTAATGGCTGTTGATTGTCATTTCCCGAAATGGACTGCATTACCTCTAACGGGTGCACAAAATCATGCTCCTGGGCAACAAGTAAACCCCGTCATATAATAGGTTAGAGGCAATCACAAGGACTTTTAAGGTTACTTCTTAAAAATACTTTTACATATATCCCCCCCGTTCAAAATCATTTTTTTAAAAAAGCTAAGCTAAAAGAAGATCTGATTCAAAAGGAAATTTTGTTGCAAATTAGGCTGGAAAAATATCACAGCAAACCCAATACCCTGAAGGGCCCAAATTAAAGTAAGAACTAGAAGTAACTAAATACATCACAATTTTACTCTTAGCAGTTTCCACTAAAACTAATAACGATTGTAGTGAATAATTAGCCTTTGTGTTTTGCCACAGATCTGCAAGCAAAATTTATAGTTATAACATGCAGACTTTTTTTCCAAAAAGGAATGTTTATTTGACCTACCTGTATGTCTTGAAATATGTATTTAGCACAGCTGTTCTTTTGTGTTTAAACTCATCACAAATGAAGCTTTAATGTAACCCACCATTGATCTGCAGTAAGTGGAAACAAAATCTCTCTTTAATTAGTATCATCCAATCACTTTTTTACATTTCTACAGAACACACACTGTGAACTGTTTAATGGACTATTATTTAGAAAAGTGGCAACGAGCGCACACTCACAATCGCACGCACACAAAGATACACTGGAAATAAAACTAGCAGTGTCCATGAAAAATATGCTGTGAAATAATGGGGGGAAAAGAAGTTTCGTTCAGATGAGCTTCCCTGGCATTCTACTGGAGAGATGAACAGCGCCCCAATTACTGCCGACAACGGAGACGAGCTAGAGACTCATTACCTTCAACACCCTTGACCGTCTACCAGTGAATTCGCGTCTCTGCTCCTTTTCCTGCAGAACCTGCATGGAAGGGGGAGGAATAAACAAAGAACCGAGTGGAGTAAATGTGTCACAAATTACCACAAACACACTGTGACTCAGTGCACTTTTCATTTCTCTCCTCATTAACTGTGCCTTGCTCAAAATGAGCGGCTGGTCCAAACATAATGCAGTCCCACGGATAACAATTGACTTGACTGCTGGGGCAGCCATCACCTCCCAGCTCCTGGGAAATAAAGTCAGAAATAAAATGAGTTAAAATAAAATTCACTCTGCCCTCTTTTCTGTGCTCAGATAATTCCAGGACCATCAAGGCCTGTAGAAACAATCCATCTCTCTGTGAAAAAGTTCTCTGCCATTACCAGTAAGACCCGTCTTTAATGTTATCAAGAGTGAGTATAATTACAAAGTGGAAATGCCGTCAATGTGTCTTGGGCCCTGGTATTTATTTATTTTTTTTCTTGAGGACTTTATCCATAGTGTTACCTGAACAACAATAAAATAAAAGTAGTGCTAGAGGAAGCCAGGGAGCAGGGAGGGAGATGGAAAGCAATAACAATAATAATCTCTCAGTTTGGTATGACTGCCCTATCATTTCGAGAGCTCATTATAATTTGAAAGCAGCAGGAAGATCCTTTTTTGTTGTTGTTTTTGTTGTATCTTATTTTAAAACAAGAAGGATTGGTTTCAAGAATTTTTGAATTTTTGTGCATGGTTTTATCAAAGTAGCAATGTTTTTTTTTTTTTTCAGGAAAGCTGCTGAATGACTTCCTGTTTAAGAGGTTTTTATGCTAACCAAATACTTTATTTTGCTCTAAACCAGAATGAAGTGCTTGTAATAGATCCACTCACTTAAGGTAGTTGGGGGCTTGCCTCTTAGAAAGAGAAATGCATGTATGAGAGCTTTCTCCTCTACAGGCAATGAAACTGTAAGCCAGTCATGAAATATGTTTCACATTAAGACTAAGTGAAACTAGATTTACTTGGCAGTGACAAGAAATGACTCTAATTCTTCTTTCCTTCCATGCAGATTTCAGTTTCCCTGCTTTGGCTGATTAAGCCCAGCCCCCCAGAGCCCCTCTTAGGCACCAGCGATGCTGAACAGCCCCTGGTCCTCCGCCCACTGGGCCGACCTGCCAGGACAGCCTGCTCCTCTTGGGTTGTTTCGCCCCTCTCTTACCCCTGAATCCGTCTCATCATATCTTGACCTTTTACCCCTTGGTTTTCTATTACATTCTCCCTGCCATCCTTATTCTTTCTCTAAAGTGGACTTTAGCAGAGCACAGATGAGGCAAGTACTGAGCGTTCTGGGTATTGGGTATATATATACAGAGCCAAGAGTTCACACTTCTAATTGTGTCATTAGTCTGGGAAGTAGTGGGGCAATTTTACAAGTGAAACCAAGTTCCTGTTATTATGTCAATAACTGAAACCTCCTCAAGCAAAACCCACGCCCTCGAGAGTGTATGTGCCGACTTCTACTCTAAAAGAGGAGAGCATCTCAGCAACTGGCTTCCTTTTTGCTTCTCATGCTTCAGTGAAGGGCTGTTATGAGGCATGTGAATTGAAGAATAAAAGAACAAAATGAGACCAACTCCATTTTCAATATTGGGGTGCTCCTCAAATATGGCATCTTCGTATTGACACATGTACTTGGTAATAAAACTCTCTTTATCCTAGACTAGGGTTAAGCTGGCTTATTGATCCTCAGTCTCACCGGATACTATTTATTATGGACTTATGGGGCTTTGATAGGTATTTTACAGGATTACTCCAGTTCTTGCTTTAGGGAACATAAAGTTTGAATCAGTATTTAGTAAGTAACCATAGATATTACATTAGAAATCTATATTTAGATATATATGTTTGCACAAATTTGAGCCCATTTCCTTCTTGCAAAAATTCTCAGGGGCTTACATTTCTTATGTGCTGAGTAAATTCAAGAGAGGAGAAAATTTCCCAAATTTATTTCATCATAAAAAACTTTATTCAAGGGATATTTTATTGAATGAGACTCCACCGAGGCTGCTTCAGAGAGGCTGCTCTAAACCCCAGCAACATCAATACTAGACTGTTCTTAAATTTTATTCTATTTAAGAAGGAGAAACATTTCAAGGTATAATTTCAGTATTTAAACTAGTAAGTCTCAGTACTAAAGAAAGACAGAAGGGCAGCCTTTACAAATGACATTAAGAATGTAACAGGATGGATTTTTTGTTTAAATTGCAGAGGATTACTCATCTCAAAACTTAAGGACCATTTCTCATTGTGATCAAGTGCTGATATACCACATGTGCTTTTTACAAAGCTACTGTTAGACAATTCTCCCAGGGAAAAGAAATTAGAAAAAGAAAAGTTAGGTGTGGAAATGGCTGAAATCTCCCGATCTATTGCTAACAGTGGGGATCTGAAGCATAATGCCTTCCCAAAGTCAATTATCTGCTGTATCTTGCTGGGCCCTATCCAATGGCATCTAGAGATAAGAGCAATAAGGTAAGAGCAGTTAAAGCAAACCCAGAGAAATTGGAATTGAAAAGTTAGCAGAGGGGCAAACTTTGGGCAAGACACTTAGTGAAAGACAGAAGACACATCTTCAGTCTAGTGAAACACAAATGCATTTGCTCAGAGTTGTATGTTCTTCAAAACTACCCCTTCCTTACATTTTAAATTATTAAATACCCTTAAATGCCTGCCATCTAAAGCTACAGTAAGATCCCTATTGCTGGGATTGTGTCATCTGATAATTAGCTAATTTCTATTTTATTTCTATTAATTAACAGCTTGATAAGGATATGTGCAAAACATTTAAGTGATACCTAGTCTACAGAAAACAAAACTCAAGGTGAAAGGAGAAAGTGAGAATATTTGTGACACCACGTCCATGCAGCAAATCTGAAGTCACAGTGCTTTTGCTCCAGCCCTCTCCAAACTACCACTGGCATTTGTTTGTCGCCTTTTATTTTCTCACACCTCCTCTGGTTCATGGAAGATGTCAAGTGCTGGTCAAAAATATGTTTCAGCTGGAAAAAGCCCGATGGATTCAAAAGGGGAAATTCAGTATAGTGGTCAACAAAATGATCTGGGGCAACCTTCCAAGATCCCACTGAAAATTTGGGGAATTTTAATTTATAGCACATTAACTCAGGCCAGGGCTTCAAATAGCCTGAGTTTTATCATACAGTGGACTTCTGAGTAGCTCTGCTTGGTATCAGGTGCTAGATGGGAAAAAATATTGACTACATCCACTCTTTACTGCATGTTTATTCATGTAATGCATAGAACTTTTTGAGCAACTCTGAAATTTCGTGACACAGATGTAAATCCGGGGAGCTAGGCCGTGCTGATTTTCATTATGCTTCCACTTGAAATTTCTAATTAGTCTCAGAAAATAGTAATTAATTTTGACTTTTCCTGGCACCTGTGGGCCAGAAACACCACAAATATAGCTGTCCTCAAGCAGCAGTAATCAAAATGTCAAATTTACTTGTGCAATCCCCTGTCTTTTTCCTTTCTTCTCTCTCTGATAGGTACGTCAGCACTTCTTTCATCCATTGGTATTATATTTCCTATAAATGAACGAGTGATCTGAGATGAAAGAGAAATGGCAAGATAGAGATGCATTAGACAGTAGAAATGTTCATATGGAGAGAGACTTGAACTCTCTGCTAAAGAAGTGCTTGTCCGTGTTAAAGGAGGACAGTGTGACACCATTTTGAGTGTGGTGCTAGCCTGCAGTCCACCTAGATAGCCACTACGATGGCCTTCCCTGATTTATCACAGAATTTCTATAATGTTAACTCACAATGAAATATTTATACAGAAAACTGAACACCCTTCTAAGTTAAAGGCACTAGAGTTGGTAGAAATCTCTTAAAATTTGCAAGAAATAAAGAGCATGTACTCACAATTTCACTCTTTCTGTCAAAATGTAAGTGAATAAAAATGATTTTAATGTACCTTTGAGCACAATTTTGGAAATTAGGAAAGAACAGTGTGTGAAATAAAGGCTACAGGTCCATGTGAAGTGACTTACTAGAAGAGATATTTGCACTGTCATGCAAATAAATTATTTAAAATAATAACATTTAACTCTATTGACTACAAGGACATATTAGAATTTCTTATATCATATTGCATATGTTGAAGGAATTGCAACACTGTTCTATTTAAATTTAAATACCCTTAAATTTTACTGAGATATATTATAAATGTAAAATATTTATACCGTATTGGAATCTTTTTAAAGAATATTCATATAATTAATATCCTTGTTTCCAAAACCAAGATTAGGAATTAAAAATTATCAATCTTTAGAAATTCCCTCTATGCCCCTGATCAACAGTAGCTCCTTCTTCCTCAAAGAGATAAGCATGGTATTATCCTGATTTTGTATTAATTCCTTATTTGCTTTTTCATTCTAGTTATATCCTTGTACATTTATATCCAAACACTACCATGCTTATTTTCACCTATTATGGAACTTCCTATAAATGTAACCATTCTGTACTGTATCACTTTTTCTCAATGTTATATTTTGGAGATTCATTCGGGTTAAGGTCTTTCATGACCCAGTTCATTGATTTTTACCAACTTCCCTTATGATTTAGGTTTTGACTCATGAGTTGTTTAGAATGTATATTTTTAATTTACCAATACTTGGGATACTTTTTTAGTGCTTTCTAGCTTCATTATGATGTGGTCAGGCCAGGGAAAATGCTCTGTGTGATATAAGCCCTTTGATAATTTTTGAGGATAGCTTTATGGTCTAGCAATTCATCAATATTCCTAATTGGTCCATATATGCTTCTGAAGAATGTGTTTTCAATAGATGGGAGGGATTTCTGTATTCATCCATTAGATGAAGCTAATTACCTATAAGACTCAAATATTCCATAATCTTATGTTTTGTTCATTTGCCCTACTATGTCAGTGTGATCTATCACACTTTCTATTGAAAGACGCATGTCACAGTTTTGCACTGCCATGGTAGATGAATTGATTGTTCTTCAAAGTCTGTCAATTTATACTGTATATAATATATATATAAATTATACATATTTTAGAGGTTGTTTTACTGTATGTTTAAGTTTATAATTATAGCTTCCTGGGGAATTAAACCTTTTATTATTATGTTATTAAAAAACCTTTTGGTATTAAAGAATATTTTATCTAAAATTAATGCAATGACACCAGCTTTTTATATACCTAGTGTGTCTCTTTCCTTATCTTGAGATTTTTGTCTACCCTTTTGCTTAAAGTATGTCTTGTAAATAGCAAAGCTGTTTACTTTACTCGTTTCTCTTTTGTTATACTGTTTGTTTTTAATCCAGTCTCATATCTTTCTCTTTTAACTAGATATTTAAGCCACTGATACTTTATTGTGGTCACTGTTTAATGAATTTATTGTTTTACTTTTTAAATAGATTTCATTTTTCGAGCAGTTTTAGGTTTGCAGAAAAAGTGCACAGAAAGTACAGAGAGTTCCCATATACAGCACATATCCTACAGAGAATTTCCCCATCATTGAATTTATTTTTGCATCTTATTATTACTCTTCATGTGTTTTTATTTGGCCTGCCCTTTGTGCTTCTTTTCCCTTCTCTTCCCTTCCTACCATCTTTTGGATTCATTGAATGTTTTTCTTAGTTCCCTCTCCATTTTTCCTCCCTCTACTTGCTGGGAAGGAAACTCTTCCCATTCCCTTGTGATGAGTGTAAGTGGTAGAGCAGCTTTTACACAGCGAGGGCAGGGAGGAATCTGTGGGTCACCGATGTGATCCATTTGGCACCATTTGGTACTTCCTATCCAGTTCTGACAATCAGTGTACAAGTGCAGCAACTCTGGCTTGAGAAGGGATCGTTATGAGGGGCTTAGCCCCTCTAGAATGGGGGTTAGGGTCACACTGGACTAAGTCACTAAAGGCTGTAGAGGTGCCAGCTGAGGGTGAGGGGACTTCAGAGTGGGAAGTGCATGGGGGAGGCGAAGAATACCAGTGTGGCCTCGGGAACAGATGTAATGACAGAGGGGTAGGGCTCCTCCCAGGAACCTGCCTCTCCGACAGTCCCTCAGGAGGAGAAGCCTGGCAGCCACTGAGGAGCTCTTCCCTGAATATGTTTGGAAGAGTGCTCCAAATGCTCCGTGGCTCAAGGGGTGGACAGTGCTGCTCAGATCTCCTTTCCAGGGAGAGCTGCTGTGACGGTGCGGTGAGCTGACCAACAGCCTCCAGCCACAGCCTTTGAACTACGAGTACAGTCTCCCTGGGCAGCTTCCAGCCAGTTGCTGAGCACTCGTAGGAACCGGAGCTTGGCCATTTTTGCCAAACACAGGACTCCTCTATGGGCAACTTTGGCATCTGAGCTCACCATTGGGCTGACATTTTCTCAGAGCAGCAGAACAGTCTGAGGCTTTTCCCACCCAATCCTCCTTTCTTTTGGAGTCGCTAGACCTGCCTGCCTACTCCTGCTCCTCTCCCCTTTAACTTTCACAGCCATTGCCCACAGTAAAGCTCTTACACTTCTAACTCTGCAATGGCAGCTCCTTCCCAGAGGACTCACTCACATGATTAAGTCACAGAATCCTGAGACCAAAAGAATTATCTATCAGCAGTTAGGTCCAAACAACTAAATAAGACTTTATGTTTGAAAAGCCTCCGAGCGCTGAAAAAAAATGAACATAAATTTAAAAAGTAATCATTTTATCTTGTACTTAAATAACCACAACAACTTACTAATGAGATGTGTGTACCTGTTGGATGATGACAGCTTCTCAATCCTTGGAAAAATATTTGACACTGACCCCCTCTACTTCCTTCTCACATTGATTTTCACGAGCAATTGCTTTTTATAATGGCAGCCACTGAAAACCCAGGTTTACAAAGATATAAAATCATTAAAAGAAATGTGGCATGGTCTAATATTGAAACTGTGACCAAATTGGCAGTTTGCTCTGAGTATGACAGCTGTTGAGCAGTGCTGCATTTCCCTCAAATATTTAAACCACCCTATGGGGTTCCACTTCTCTGTGGCACCTAGGGCACCTCAAAGCACGCTCTGGGTGCTTTCCTGCTGTCTGTTTTTCTGGAGGTTCTTGCTCATGGTGCTTTATTTCTTTGTCTATTTATTGTTCTTAAAAGCAAGCCACTCCAGTTTTTTGGAATGGTCTTTGTGCAGATTCTTTAAATATCGGATCATCTACAAATTGTGAATTCAGAATGAAAACCCATGGTAGGGCTTCCTTAAAATTACAGATTCTCAGAAGAAAAGAGTTTTTCCCTTCTAGTCAACAAGAAGTTTGACTTCTTTAACTTTCTTCACCTTGTTCTTTTATCTTTGTTCTTCTCTGAGGGTAAACCCCTTTGAGTTCTCAGCTGTATGTGGGAAGATCTTATTAGATTTCTTCCTGCTTGAACAGGTCCTAGGTTTATTGTCTGCACCCCATGATCCCATGTAACTCTCAGTGTGGAAGCTCAAGATTTCAGGGTCTGATAGGGTCAGGAGGAAAACTAGATTGCCTATCTCCTACGGTTCTTGCTTTTACTTAATGTATAAGATATAGAAATTCTTTAATAGCAGGACAGCTCAGCATTTAAAGATGTGTTTTATTTCATTTTATTAATTTTTTTATTCAGCATCTTTATTGCTTTAATAGAGAGGGTCATTTTGTATACCGAATTTACTATAGTTCTAGAAATAAAAGCCCTTTCACTCACTCTTCAATTCATTGTGATTTAGCTTCTGCTTCCACTACTCTACAAACTGCTGTCAATAAACTCAGCAAAATGTTTTTTTGTTACTTACTCCATTGAACGCTGCCATGTCCTTCCTGACATCTGTGCTGTTCTCAAAGTCACTGATGCCACAATATCCTGGCGAGCTCTTATCTCTCCAGTCAGCACATAGTCTTCTCCAGGTCTCTTTGTATACTGTCCTTTTCAGTATTCTGTCAGAGGAGCACTTTTCTTCTCATTCTACATCCAGGTAGAGTGAGAAGGTAGCCTTATCTGGTCTTGTGACTTCAGTTAACATCTACTTGGAAGCAACTCCAAAATCTGTATCTTTGAAAATCCAAACCTGTAACTGTCTTTGTACATGGTATCCTCTACAAAACTGGCTTCTTTTGCTGGGTACTATTCAGGGACAACGTTTAGTAATTATGAAAGAGATATTAAGTATAGCACACATTCTTTACTATGCTTTTAGAAGAAGGCATTTGAATTGACACTGAGGTGAGAGGTTGCAATTATATCACATGGACCCAATAAGGATTATTTACATGAAACTAACCTCGATGCAACACAAAGATGATATTCTATTTATTATTTAGTAAAGAAAACTGGAATCTGGAATGGGGGACTGGTCCCATTCCCCATCTCCTCTTGCACACACACCTGCCATCGTGCCTTTCCCAAAGGCTTTGCTCCAGCCACTAACCTTGGATGGTTTTGTTCACACACGTCTCCTGAATCTGTGAAATTAAGGACACAAGCCTGGCCTGAAGAGTTAAGGATTGCAGAGAAAATATTGGCTAATCTGTAAGACTTGGGAAGAGAAAATTCAGAAGCAGGGACTAGAAGGAATGAAGAAAGGAGGTGGGTTTAGGGCAGGCAGAAAAGCATTTGCCTGGGAAGCACGGGAGGGCTCATGTGAGGCCAAGCTGCAGAAATGGGGAGTATATCAATTGCCTGCAGAGTGAGGTCTCTTGGTCATATACAGAGTGTGAGTTCACAGTACCAGGATTTGGAGCAGAATGTCCAAATTTTCATCCTCCCCTTCACTCTGTCAAAACCTCAGGGTTCAAGCCTGGAGTACAGAAAGAAATAGCTCCCCTTACTTGCTATCCGCAGGGATTTGAGATTACCTATTACAGCGTTCCTTTCTCTGCAATGTAATTACCATTTCCTTATTTCCCTCCCTTGCTGTATCCTAACCTGAAAGTGGGGACTGGCTTTTGTTCACAATCACTATTAACTGGCTTAGTAGAATAAATGTTTTATTGAAAACCAAGAAAAAGTTTTGAACACATTCTCTTTTAAGAAAAATTGGTGAAGAGAAAACAAGAATATTAGAAGAATGTATATATATTTTCCTGAAATATATCCGAAGCCTCAGACAGCTGAATTAACTAAAACATTGCCTCTTTTAGAATTGATGACATGCCCCACCTCTGACCTTTTGAGGTTATCCTTAAAATATATATATTCATTTTTTTTTTTTAGGCATTTTTATGTTATTTTTCAAACATGGTCTCCAAATGTTATATATTCATCAACTACACACCAAACACGAAGTTTTGGATGAGTGATTTTTATGTCATATTCAACAAAATATGAGTGTGTTTGAAGTAAGTAGCAGGCTTGTTCCTGGAATGAGCGTGGAGGATGCAGAGGCTACAAAGGGAAACTAGTATGGCTGTTCACATGTAAAGAAGATTCTAAATGAGGTTTTGGAGAATTTATACCAGGGTTTCTTAACCACGGGTCAAGGGGTCCATGGAAAAATTTCAGGGGGTCCATGAGCTTGAGTTGAAAAAAATCAACTTATTATCTTTATTTTCTCTGACCTCTTACTGAAATCTAGCATTTCCTTCACTTACGATTGTGAGCAATAAATTACAGTAGTATTCATTTAATATCATGTTAGCTGTTGCATATCTCGAAAAATCGCTTATGCTCATCCACACTTGGAAATTACGGTAGTTGTTAGACCCCACGCTAGTTGAGTGTCATAAAACTTTCTGCCGCTACATTCTGAGAAGGGGTCCGTGGTTTTCACCTGACTGGCAAAGGGGTCTGTGGAACAAAAAAGTTTAAGAACCCCTGATTTATACTGTTTATAATGTCTTTTATTTGCATCAAATCACCTTCGTGGCTAGATGCATAAACCACATTTCATTTTCCAACCTGACACAGCCTGGCCCAGAAGATGGCACCATGATCAGTTTTGCTTGTATAACATGCTTGGCTTAATTTCCGCCCATACTGAGGAAAAGAGCAAGAAAAACTCTCTCTACTTTGCCACATCTTTGTTGAGAAATGCCCTAGGCAGTGAACCATAAAGAAGTTTGACAGATTTGTGAGAGGCTTAGCAAGAAAAGAGACTATAAGATGGGGGAAGATCCCGGCAAAGAACATGAAGGGAGGCCCTTTCTTAGCCTGCTTTCTCTTCTCTCTTCTACATCCTTCCTCATGTCTATTTGGTTAATGCACGAAAAGCGTACCTCACCTCTGTGATGGGTTTTAAGGAGATGACATTACTGAAATGATGTCTGTCGAGATTTATTTGAAATTATAATACTATTCAGATCATATAGAGTATGTCAAATACTAGCTTGTCCAAAATGTATAAAATGGACTTAGAATCTTTTTTTTTTTTTTTCTTACAGAAGCTTAGAGCTTTCATGAAGTCATGAATATTTAGTTTCAATAAGGGAAATTCATACCACTACATGGAAAATAGATTCCTCTTAGGAGATCCTAGTTCAAGTATTCAAACAGCTTTCAGGCTTTGGAGGTGAAAGAGATGCCGTTTTCCTTGCTACTGACATGGTGTACAGTCACCTGGTTATCTTTTCCTTTCAATCCTACACAGCAAGAGGCATTTCGGCTGTCAAGCAGTGACACTCTATCAGGGCAGCTTTCACAAAAAAGTGTTAGAGAAGCAGCCAGTGACGTATTCTCAGGGCGCTCTTTCCTTTCCCTAGTTATTTATTTTTTTATTTTTTTATAATTATTATTATTTCTTAGGAACAAGAGTTAAATTCTAAAACTCTCTTAGTCAATCAAGGTGGTAACAGCCTTATCTTTGTTTGACATATTTCATCCAAAAATGATGGCTCGAGGAAATATACTGTTGAGCACGGTAATGGAGCCTGGGCGTTTTGATCAGTTTCTTGTCTGCATATGCCTGTGCTAAATAAATGGAATCACCTCACTTGATCTCTCCATGTCTGAGCTTCTACAGCTATAAAACGA
Source organism: Tolypeutes matacus (assembly GCA_026826555.1). NCBI lineage: Eukaryota > Metazoa > Chordata > Mammalia > Cingulata > Chlamyphoridae > Tolypeutes > Tolypeutes matacus. Next base: position 63,693,976 of record JAKSZT010054030.1, on the reverse strand, counting down.
GGGCAGCAGTACTCAGTCTACTCACACCACTGGAATAGTTCATGGGAAGAGTACACAGTGTATGAGTGGGTGTGTGTGGGAGTGGGTGTATATATAAGATATAAATGAGTGTGTGCAAGTGATTGTGTGTTTTTGTCAGGAGCAGGGAGGTGAGAGTGATACCTAAACTTTGTGTCAATACATAATGATTTAAATTATTTTTATTGTACTGTATGGTAGTCTATAGAAAATATATGCCATTTGGTGTAGAGTGTACTTTTTCTGAAATTAGCCTAAGTTATGAAGCTTTACTTACCTTAGAGGGCTCAAGTTTGAATGTTTCATAGCCACTGGACAATAATACCTTATTCATTGATACTACATTTGGTTAATATTTTAGGAGCCATTTACATTTACATAAATTATGACTTATATGTTTTTTTTTTTTTTAATGTTAAGTTGATTTATAAGAGCTGCTCTGGGCAGTTACAGTTTGTTTACAATGAGGAATTATCTAACTGTGAGCACACTGTACATGGCAATTAGAAGTTGTTATGGCAAGAGAAAAACCACAGCCTACTTGCTGCAGCCAACACAAAAATAACCAGAGAGCAGTCCGGGAAAATATAAGGCTTAAGGTAGGATTTTTTTTTTTTTTTTGATAAAAGAAAAAAAAAAAAAGACTTCAGAAATCTTGAAGGTAAGGAATAGCTTGCACTCCTGGAAAGAGACACCAGAATATAAAACTACAATTGTGTAGCTCCAGATCTTCCTCATCTCCTCAAAGGGCAGAGATGGGAAGACTTAAAGCCAACAAGCAACTCGGTAAAACAGAAAGACTTAGAAACCCTACAGATCTGATTAAAATCTGAACTTGTTTTGCTTTAAAAATTTTTAAATCTATCAAAAGCCCTCCTTTAGTGATATGCTACTCCCACCAGAAAATAACCTCAATACCCCCTTTGTTGGGAGATGACCAGCCAACTCACAATGCTAACTGCCCGTGTGTGTACAAGCTCATGTGCATCTTTTAAACCAGAGCCACTGGATTCAGGGAACTGCCACTACTAGTAACCTGCTTCCGCCTGCTAATGGACCCATTTCCACTCCCGTCAGAAAGGTGGGCAGGGCACAACCAAACTCCTTAAGTGGCAGGGAGGGAATAACGGCCCCTGAATAGCCAACTTTTCAAGCAATGTCTCCCCCACCCCCACTCAAAAGGAGACCCTTATTTCTAGCCAGACTTGCATCAAATTTGCCTCTTGGTGCTTAGAACGTTTTTCTTTTTTTTTTTTTTCCTTTAGAAAAACATACATATCCACACAACTAATATATAACTTTTTTTTGTTTATACATTTAAATATAAAAATACTACTCTGCTTTGGGTTATAAATGGAGGACCAAGTGATAGGAACTTTTTCTTCTCCTTAAGGTAGGGATATCTATCAGGTATTCCTCTGAGCTTTGTCTTCAGGCTAGGGCATTTAACTCCAAGCAGGGGAAGCATAACAGCCAAGAGACCAAGGGCATTTTCCTCCTGATCTCCCTAGCCTTCTTTCTCTACTAATTCCCACTTCTAAGTTGGTTATAATCTGTTAAAAAAATGGAACTTCCCACCAAAAGGGAGGAGGTGCTCTAACTAGAGATTAGTCAGGCCCCCCTCGCCTTCAGCTACCTCACAGAAAAGGTCCTGCTCTCCCTTCACACACACAGATGCTCTCTGTCCAGACAGCTATGCCCACTGGACAAACGCTCCTGAGCTGTGGTTAGGTCTCCCTCCCCCCCCCCCACACACACACTGATGCACTATTGCCTCAGTCTTCCAAAGCTTCAATGATAGGAAGAAAGGGGTGCGGAGGGATAGGTGTGCAGAGATTAAGAACAGCTCAACCCTGGCTCAACTCTGGCCCCCAAAAGCATGAGGAGTAACATTCTGCCCTTTGAGTTACAGCTAGTAGGACAACTGCGAGAGAGGAAAAGTGGGCAAGGGATGAAGAAGTGGGAGGAGTTTGATGGCTGGAAATCTACTCCACTTAGATATTATACAGGAAGTGCTCATCGCTGGGCTCGTTGAGAAGACACATACATATGAGGGCTTCTGTCACTGCAAAGGGGTCACAGTTGGCAGATGGGCGGTGGTCTTCAAAGTAACCCTTTTTCTCTTGGCCAACGGTCCAGGGAATGCGGATACTGGCGCCACTGTTGGCCACACCGGCAGAAAAATCATTGATGTTGGAGGTTTGTGGAATCCAGTTAGGTGCTGGGCACTGTCCAGCCCCTGGTGGGATCACAGGCACAGGTGTGGTACTGGTGCCGCTTACTTAGTTTCTCGATGGACTCCTCAATGTACTTCAGACCATTCTCTTCTCACATGGCCTTGGTGCTGAAGTTGGTATGACAGCCTGCACCATTCCAGTTCCCCGAAATGGGCTTAGGATCAAAGGTTGCTATCACACCAAAGTCCTCACATCCACGATGCAAGATGAAACGGGCCACTCAAAGTTGGCCTTCCATGTCCATTCCTTCACAGGGGCCCGTCTGGAATTCCCACTGGGCAGGTATGACCTCAGCATTTGTTCATCCCATCTTGATGCCCGGTAGTGGGCTTCCACAATGTCTCTGCCGTAGGCTCTGTCTGCCCCCACACCACAGTAATATGGGCATTGGAGCCCAGGGAAGCCATTGGAAAGCCAGCTGAAGGGGTGCTCATCTGTTCCCATCAGGGTATATTCCTGTTCCATTCCAAACCAAGGCATGCTGGTTGCTCACCATGTCCATTATCTGTTTACAGGTGTGCCTCCAATTGGTCTTGGCAGGCTTTCGGTTGTACTTGAACATTCCACAGAACACCAGCCTGTTAGGGTCTTTGCAGAAAGAGTCCCAAAACATGGCAACAGGGCGAAGATACATGTCACTGTTGGAACCTTCAGACTGAAGACTAGAGCCGTTAAAATTCCACTTTGGCAACTGTTCTATTTACTTGGGCTCACTGTCCAGGGTGTGAGTCTTGCAGCACAGTCCTTCTCCAGTGCCATTGAACCACATATACATGGCGTGGACCTTCTTGCCCTGAGGCAGAGCCATGTAAACCTGCTGGATGCCTTTGTTCAAGTGGAACTTGCTGAGGTGGGATGGTGGAAGGTGTTATGTGCGGCGAGTAGGACCGAGAGCAGACAGGCCGTGAGAGCGAGGCGAGGAGAGGAGGCCGGGTTTGCAGGTCAGACATCCAACTCTCCTCACATTCTCGGCTCTGCTCTATATGTTTTTAATTGTAGACTTTTATGACAGTATCGTACATCAATGTCCAGTCTCACTGCCGTTGTTTTATACATAAGGAAACCGAGCATCAAGAGATTTTGTGATTTGACCAAGTGATGGTATCAGAGCTGGGACTGGGAAATAACAGGTTTGGTGAAAATTCTGAGGAAAACCTATCTTAAGGTTGTTTCTCTACTTAGGAATTATTCATTTTATCCTCATTAGATTTGGTCAACAGCTAGTACCTCAAAGGAAGTTTTTAGTCTTTCCCCAACATTTTCATTTTTCAGTTGGAGCTCTCCTGCTTCCTTAGACTGAGGTTTTATACTGTCTGATACTTCATTTTTTAATCTCAGATTTCCCAGTTGAATCTATAATTGCCTAGTCTGAGCTACTGAGAACTTACTCATTTCATGTCAAAACTAAAATGGTGAACTTAGAGATAACTTTCTAACTAAAATAAGAGAAGCCACTTATCTAGGCAGAGGGTGAGAGTCACTCAGGTTTCAGAGGGTTGCAGGTATCCCACCACAAAGAGAAAAATCCATCCTTCAATCAAAGCATGCCCCACATTTTGGGAGAAACCACAGAACTCATCATCAGGTCCTGGTTCCTCAAGAGTATCATAAGGTTAAAGTCTGAGTTGATATAACTTCTTTAATAACGAGTATTAAATAACAATAACATAAGAATTCCAAGCTACGTGCTTCTTTGTTACTTCCTGCCTTCAAAGCAAAAAATAGGTCTCCAATAACCATGAGGAGTTAATGATGAGAAATGATTCCTGGGAGAGAGTCTGGAGCTCAGTTGTGCAGAGAAAGGGAGTCGTAATTTTACTATGCTATATTGGCCGAGGTATTCATAGAATCAGGCCATTCTCTCCAGAGTATAAGAGGATCAGAAAGGGGTTTAAAGACTCTGACACTTCTGTAAACCAGGGTTGCTCCACTTAATATCAGTCAGAGAGAGGTCGTCGGGTTGGGCACTAAGAGGAAGATTCATCCAATACCCAATGATCAGCAACCTGAGGGAGGGGAATTTGCCTAACTGGTGGTCTCTTGGTGTCTGGGGCATCTAGAGAGGACACTCTACTTGTTCAAGGAAAGATTAATATAAAATGGGGACAGAACAGAATAAAAAAATTAAATTGTGAATATTCAAGTTGAAAGAGAAAAGACAAGGCCTGCATGAAAGAAGCACAAAGAGCCTCAAGGGGGAGACTGGACTGGGATACACAAAAGAACACAATCAAACAAAGTGAGGCTTGTTAAAGAAAGACATCTAAAATGTTCAATACCCATTCCAGTGTAAACTCCTAGTTTTATTAGCATTAATATTCATTTGTATTGTCATCATTTCTATAATTTCCCTTTGCAGTTAGGGAAGACCAGGTTATGCCGTGGCAGTAAACATCCTGCACATCTCCTTGCTTTAAATCAGTTCATTTTACTTCTTGCTCACGTTACATGTGCAGCATAATTCAGTTAGGGACTCCGCTCCAGGACTCTTCACTCCAGGACTCTGGCTGATGCAGCAGCCACCACCTCATTGGTGGAGAGTTCAGGAGGGTATTTTAGCTGCACCTAAATGCTCAGGCCACAAATCATCAGACATTATAACTTCAGTTCACAACTCATTGGTCAGAACTAGATACATGCCTCCACCCAACCCCCATGGGCTTATATGGTGGGCTTATATTAGAAAAATAAGGATAAACTTAAAATAATTTTAATAACTTTATGTCAAATAATAATAAAAACAAAATAACAGGAAAAGGCAGCTCAAAAAGTTACAGAAGCATAACCCTAAAAAGTTCTGTCCAGGCACTTGTATCTCATCTAATTCCAACTACTAACTCAATAGTTCTCTAGTGCTCAGAAACACACACAGATGAACACAGATTAGTTAAATGATACAGACTAGGTCTCCTTATTAATGAAAAAAAATGAAGAAGAGAAAACAATGCTTTATAATATTCAAATCTCACAAAACCAAATCCCATATTCTTTTTTAGATCTTTAGTATTAATATAGTACCAACTTTGCTTTTGCTATAAAGATATTACATTGTTGTTGTTAACTATAGTCTACAGATTTCATTAGTTATTTTTCCCAAATATCACCACATTCTTAATAAAAAATATTTTAAAATAAGTTTCTTTATGGGGTAAGAGGAAGCAGAGAGAAGGGGGACAGGAGAAAAGCTGAGATTTATGTGTGTGTATAGTATGAGGAAAGGATCTGTGTCATTTTTTTTCTCCATGTGTGTGACTAGTTGTCCCAGAAGTATGAAAAGGGCTATCCATCCTTTCCTAATTGACTTATCATGTCATATATCAGGTTTTCATATACTGTGTATGTCTGGGTTTCTGGGCATTATTTTTCCTTCCACTATACTCTTTGTTTATCCCTGCATCAATATCATTGCATTTTAATTGCTATTGCTATATAATATTTTATTGTGTGATAGAGCAACTACACTAAATTATTCTTCTTTTACTTTTTCCTATTCTCTAACCATTGTGCCCCCATTAAAAACTTACATGCTGCTACATTAATTTTCTCTTCATCTGTGCCTAATGTGCTATTTAAACCATCCATTAAGTTTCTTAAATTGATGACAATATTTTCATTTATAAAAGTTTCATTTGATTGTTTTCAAATTTGTTTTATTTTTAACAGTGAGTTTTACTCACCATATTGCTAGACATGTATGTCTTCCCCCTTACTTATATATCAATGGTTAATTCTTTCTTTCAGGTCTTAGTTTGAATATATAACCTCAAACCAGATGTTCCTGAACTGTATTAAATAGAACAAACTTTTTGGAAGATAGTCTAGTAATATCCATGAAAACCTTAAAGTATGCATCCCGCTTTAAGGAATGAACCTCAACCAAGTCTAAAAGTTGGACCTGTTGTTGCTGGAAAATGACCTCTTTCTGCAATCTCAGATGAAATAGTCAGGAATGTCTTGGGGTCTTTTTAAAAAAGATTTTTGTGCTTGGAAAGTGGCACATAGCTAAAATAGACTACCCAGGTGAAAGGGCAAATTCAGTAGAGCATAAAGATCTGCTTGGATTAACAAAGAGCCTTTCCTATGCCTCATGAATCCCCATTCAACATCACAGGTATTAGTCACGTCCTTATGTGCCTGTGGGGAAGGTCTGGAGAATTGGGAAGCTGTCATTTTCTGGGAATATGCTATGTTTCCTTCTTCTTTATTTAACTACTTCACTAACTCTTTTTGACATTGAAGAAACTTTGTTAATATCTTTCTATTTTTTACATCAGTAGCAACCCTGCACTTTTTGACTTAACAATTCTACTTTTAGGCATAACAATGATCATTACAAAAGCAATCATCATCAGGATTTAATTAATTGATTATGTAATTAGTTAAATTAAAAAATCAAATTATTCTTTGATAACTACACCATGGTACATATGAAGGATGAGATGGTGGTCTTTCACAGGCCTACTAGGGCTGATTATATGTCAATAATTAAAATGCAATAACATGAATCCGTGGCAGCAAAATTCTCTTTATATATAAGTAGGTATACCTTTGAAGACTGCGGTAGCCTCCTCCCAGTCATAGTTCTGTGCTCCTCTGATTTGGCAGGTTTCTTACTCTGTATGGCCTTCACAGACCACTAAAGCCTGGACATGCATTCATGAGAAACTGAAGAAGACACCAGGGAATTGTGTGAACTTATTAACTCATATCCTTATCCTAGTATCCCTTGCCCATATTTGCTGAGATAAAGTTAAATCAACATATGCTGAATCCTAGTCATCATTTTCACCAGTCTTCAAAGCCTGACCAGACTTTGTTACATAAGCTAGCTGGTATTGTCTAGTCAGCAAGCTTCGAAGGAAGAACTTCATGGGGGGAACTGGAGACAGAGCCATATAAAGGTTCTACCTCCCACCTTCTGGGATGGCCTGATCCAATCCCATATCACAGAGCTTTTGTGACTGTAGAACTGCTAGACAGAAGGCCCACACAATCTCTAGCCAGAATGATCACAAAAAAAGGGGAAAACACTAATTATCATTATTAGGAAGGAGAAAAGTGACCTCACTACATATTCTACACATACTCAAAGGATACTAAAAAAATATGAACAAATTTATGGCATTAAATTCAACATCTTAAATGAGAGGGACAAATTCTTTAAAAGACTCAAACTGTCAAAGTTTACTTAAGAAGATATAGATAACCTATATTTACTGAAGAAATTGAATTCTTAGTTAAAAGTCTTCAAAAAAATAAAAGTCCAGGGTCTGATGTTTTTACCAGTGAACTTTACCAATCATTTAAGAAATAACTAATATTAGTTCTACCCAAATTGTTCCAGAAAATTGAGGAGAAAAGAATACTTTCCAATGTGTTCTAAGAGGCCAGCATTATTTTTATTTCAATCCCAGGCAAACACATTATAAAAAAGAAAGCTACAGATACATACACCTCATGAAAATAATGTAAGAATTATTTTAGCAAATCAAATCCAGTAATATATAAATAGGATAATACCTGTTGACCTAGTATGGTTTATCCCCGGGGTACAAGGTTGGTTTAACAAGCAAAAATCAATGTAATTCACCAAATATTTTAGTTTCCTAGCTGCTAAAACAATCACCATACAATGTGTTGACTTAAATAAAGGAAATTATTGGCTCATGGTTTTGAGGCTAAGAGAAGTCCAAAATCGAGGCATCAACAAGGTAACGCATTCTTCCCAAGACTGTGACATTCTGGGGCTGGCTTTTGGCAATCCATGGACTTCGGCTTTTCTGTCTCATGGCAATGTACATGGCAGTGTCTTCTCCTTTCTCTTCTGTGTTCCATTGACTTCCACCTTCTGGCTGCTCCCTGTGGCTTCTCTCTCCATCTGACTTTCACTCTGCTTATAAAGGACTCCAGTAATTGGATTGAAGCCCAGCTTGATTCAGTTGAGCCACTCTAACTGAAGTAACATCTTGAAGAGATCTTATTTACAATGGGTTTACACCCACTAGATTGTGGACCAAGGTGAAGAACATGTCCAAACTGGGGTACACAATTCAATCTACCATACCACAAGAGTAGGCTGAAAAAGATAAAGCATATCCAACATTTGTTCTTGATGATAAATCTTAGCAAGTTATGAATAGAAGGGAACTTCCTTCTCTGAAAAACAGCATCCTTGAAAAGACTACAGCTAACATACTCAGTTGAAAAAGACTGAATGTTTCCCACCTAAGATCAGAAACAAAACAAAGACATCGACTCTCATCACTTCTATATAACATTGTACCGGAGTACCTAGTTAGTTCAATAAAGCAAGGGAAAAAAAAACCCATCCAGATTAGAGAGATTAGGAAAGCAGTACAAAAGCTATCTTTATCCACAGATAATGTGTTTATGTAGACTATTTGATAGAAACCACTAAAACTAATAAGTGAGTTTAGTAAGGTTTCAGGATAAAAGGTCCATATGCAAATATCAATTGCATTTCTAAATACCATCCATGTATAATCAGAAATTGAAATAAAAATACTGTTTACAATACAGTCAAAAACAGAATTATATAGGGCTATTTCTGACAAGAGATGTGAAAAAACTTGTACCTTGAAAACTACAAACCACAGCTGAGGCAGATTAAAGAAAAACTAAATCAATGACAAATTCAGGGTTGGATAACAATAGTCTTAAGATGATGGTTCTCTCAAAATTGAATTATGGATTCAGTGCATTCTCAATCAAAATCCCAGCAGGCTTTTGTGAAAAATTTACAAGTTGACTTCATAATTCTTATAGAACTGCAGAAGACCTGAAAAATAGAGGAACAAACTTCCTTCCGGACTTATTGTAAAACTACCGTAAATACGACTGATGCTGGTGTATAGAAATCAGATCAGAGGAGCACAACAGGAGACTAGGAATAGTACATCTGTACAAAAATTAACTCAAAATGAATCACGGCCCTGCAAGAAAGCTGTTATAGGCTGATGGTTTTATATAAGACTTTTAGGGAAAAAGCTAAGGGAAAACCTTTGTATCCTTGGGATAGTCAAATATTCCTAGATTTCCACTATTTCCAGAACAGAATCCTCAACTATTTGGTGAAAGCTGGACAATGATAAAGAAGAGTTAAGAAAAACAACCAGGAAAATGGGGTAACAAGGAGGCGCAATTATTTCTTTAATGTTGAGGCAGAAAATTTCTTTTCCTATTGCTGGAGATTTCACATAGCAGAAGTATGGTCATGTCAAATTCTATTTCTTTGGATTTGTTTTATATGCTCAGCACCTCAGTAACTATGAAGACTTGTAATATTTTTAAGATATGTATTTTAGTAACAAAAGGTAATGAAATATAAGGAAATTCTGGAAAAATATTCCCTAAAATCTAACTCTTCTACCATAATTAAAAGTTTTTATATAAATTGTCCATTCTTTTGTATACAGCTTTACAGGATTACAAGCATGTGACAGCTATCATTTGTATTAATTTTTAAATTCAACATGGCATGAAAGTGCTGCCATGCTTCTAAGTTTGCTTCTCTTTATTTACTTTAGGGATCTTTCTAGGACTCGTGTTACTAAGTAAAGTGTACAAACAGCATTTTGCTATTGCTACATATGCATTGACAAATGACTTAAGAAATATGCACGCACACAAAAATCATGTTTCCAATGTCACCAGTAATGTAAGAGTTTATTAATGTCACAAAAGCCATGTTGTTTTTGGTAGCATAGAACAATGATTAGCAATGGTGTGGTAGCTTTAGACTCTACCATTCACTACCTGTGTGGCATTAAATACATTGCAAACATTTCCTGAGCCTCATTTCACTCATCTGAAAACTACGGATCATAATTGTCCCTAGCTTTGAAGGTTGTCAGGAAGGTTACAGGAGTGGCTTCCCGAGAGCTTGGCCCATGGGAAAGAGCCCACTAGGAGGAGAGAAGCATTGTACTGACAGGGCAGCCCACCCCACCACTGGCATAATATTGAATCACTGTGAAGATTGCACTTTCTAAACTTTAAACTGAATTTTCCTCCTTGCAGCTACTTCTCACAAGTCTCCTTTCTGTAAACACACAGTGCAAGCCTGCTCTCTTGCATGCATAGCAATTCTTCAAATATTTGAAGAGTATCGCCACATCTGTCCCAGTACAGTTTCTTTTCCATTTAAAAACTTCTGGTTTCTTTGGCCTTTTACCACCACTTTTCCAGGATGATTGTCACTCCTTTGTAGATCAATATTCCCTTTATACCTTAAAGTTATCTATGCTACTCCAGATAGGATTTCAACAAGATATAATAAGGCTAATATTCTGAGATATGAATATTACAGTACAACTTCTACAATCTCAAGTTTTTGTTTTGTTCTCATTTTTAAACAAATTCTTGTAAACACTTCCCTGCCAAATCAGTTCTATCATTTCTGGTAAACTATAGGTTGGTTTTCAAACTAAAACCCCTAGATACTCGTTACATCAATTATTACCAAGCTAGTCTTTTGCCATCTACTATTTGTGTAGTTGAGTTCCGTGTGAACTACTGTTTTAGATTTTTTCAAAAAGTGCCCTGTTAACCTTTGTGGAAAAAAATAAGAAATACTGTGTAGCAAAAAGAGGAGATAAAAGTCAGCCATCATTACCATTATCATTTTAGTGTTAAATTTACTATTTTTTCAATGCACATATGTATAATATATATTTTTAAATCTAGAATCATGGTAAACATGGTGTTTTATAACCTTGATTTTAATTTAACAATATGCCATAAGCATATTTCCATGTTGATAAGCACAAATCCACATAATCACTTTTAAGCAAACCCGATAGGAATATATTATAATGTATTGGAACATTTCACTTTTTTTGGCTAATTTTGGTTGATCACAAAAAAAGTTTTTACTAAAATAAGGAATTCATTGTATACTTTTATATTCATTAAAAACTGTTTTCCTCTCTTCTCCTACTATTAAATTTCTATGATTCTTCCAAGTTCAACAAATCTTATTAAAAACAAATAAACAAGTATACAGAAAACAATTAAGGACCTCCAGAAAGGAAGCCAACAAGGTGCTTGTATAAGTCATTCCCTAGGGATCTACCATGTATTTTACTTTCAGACTCTAAGTAATTCACTCACCTTCTCTCCTGTTGGCTGACAGCTTTGCTTACCCTTTGCACTTGATGTTGTTACGTCAGCACCTTAACCCAAACACCCTCTCAGAATTCCGGGAATGAGGGGACAATACTGTGGAAGGAAGAATCATCTCTGGTTTGAAATGACAGCAAATGTTTTTCCTCTTCCCTTCAGTGCAGATTAAAAACTAGACAAAAACTAAAATCAAACTTTTTTCCTTGTTCTATGTTCCTTTTATTTTCTTGTGTTTGCATCTCAGGTCATATTTATCATACTTAAGTAGTTCATACTTTTTCCATTTTTCCTCCTTTCTTAATTGCCTTTCTTTACCAAAAGTTCAACTTCTTACCCCTCCATAATTTTATTTCCTGTTGTCATTTTGATTTCTGCATCTTATTCCTCCTGTTGTCAGTGTTGTTGTAAGGAATAAGTTGTTATGAAGCTCTTTTCAAAATATAAAGTGGTGATAAGCAGGTTTAGAATAATTAAAAGTCATTCTCAATTTCCTTTTTCCTCATATCCCCATCCTTTCTGTTCTGAGGATTTCCTCATCCTCCTCCAACTCCTGTATTCATCCAGATTAAAATGGGGGTGAAGGCATTCTCGAGTTCTCAGCCTCCTCTCCTCTGGCATGGAGCTCCTGCCTGTGTCTTCATGCATTTTTCATCTTCCATTAATATTTATTGAGCATCACAATAAGGTAGGTGCCGTGTGCAGGGGAGACCATACAAAGCCACTTCAGCCACTGATGATGCAGAAAACATCTCCTCAGCTGCTCTTGACTTCTGTCTCTCCGCATACTTAGAATCCACTTTCCAACAGTCATTAAATCTTAAGAGAAGCTTTATCACCATTTTCGTAGCTTTATTCTCTCCCTTGGTCTATTCTTTAGCATTACATACTATTTATTTTCCATTCTTTTCGGCCATGGGCAATACTTAAGGGTTAAAAGTTGAAGTATGAAACCAGAAAAGAATCCGCTCTATGGTTTTCACAAAATGTAACTGTTTCACAGCCTTGGCCCCTGCCTGAAATGCACCAGAAGGAATGGTACTGATTTACACTGGGTTTCTTCTTGGCTCCTGCCTCAAATTAGCATCATATCACTCATTATCAGAATATGCTATTTGTACATTTCAGTCCTCTTAACATAGCTGGAAGAGTATGTGTACAGTCTCACTGGGGAAGCGTGCCCTGAAACCACGGTCCCCTAGCCAAAGAAGGGGAGGTGGGGTGGGAGGGTGGTGCCGTCTTAGCGTCCTGGACATGGGGAGAACATCTTCAAATTCTCAGGCATCCTTTATGGACTCCCTTTGTGTCCAAAGTGCTTGCAGAGTGCAGCCCCTAGTGAGGACAGACACCTAGAGTTCGCCCAGCTAAGCTTTAGCAGAGTCTGGAATTAAAAAGAGAGGAAGGGAGAAAGAAGTCTGGGTCTCTCTACCCCAAGATTTATTGCTCTGGCCCTCTTGTGTGGTCAGTGTCAAATCTGATATGCCAGATGCTATTTTCAGGAAGCCTCATTAAACTGCCAGAGGACTCCCAACAGGAAAAACTAGCATCTTAGAAAACATCTTAGGGTAGTTTCACTAATTAACTCTACTACCAACAAAAATGCAGATGAATCCATATTTGGAAATCTTTCTCATTTCTACAACCCCAGCTAAATAAGCTAAATGCTAATTATGTTACATTTACTAGCAGTGGGGCTAGGATTTGGGGTAGACAATAGGTGCCTTCTTTGCATAACAGTTGTTTGTGGCTTGATTAGAACACTTTGGTGTTTCAAGGTGAGGAGGTAATTAAAGTAAAACTTCTTTATTTGGTTTTATTAGAGGTGCAATAAGTAGAGATTTTGGTTCTATAAAATTTCTTTTTCATTTGATTTAATATTAAAAAGGAAAAGTGCTAGAATGAATTAACTGGCTTTTGGAGAAAATTGCAGTTAAGAAATATGAATAGTGATATGTTTGTATAGATAATGTTAAAACTTCATGTAGATATAAAATGTAGGATGAATCAATCATGTGAACATATTTTAAATAAGACTGGCCTTTTAGAGATACTCAGCAATTTTCTAGATAACTCTCTTGAGAAGTTTCTAGAAAGAATTTCTTCCAAATGGCTTTGAAAAACTTTAGGTACTTTTTTTTTTTTTAAGATTTAGGTTATGTCATATTTAATCATAAAATGGACCTTCTCAATATCACAAGTAGAATTCATTTAACTCACTATCTATATTGGGGAAATAAATATGAAGGGGGAAATGATGATAAATGATTGGTTTAATTTTTTCCTGCTTTTAAAAAGCTGAGGTTTTGTTTATATGTGATCCCAATTTCTCTGGGGGAAGAAATCAGAAACATTTGAGAAAATTAATCTAAAGGAGAAATGCAAATTAATACTCTGATAAGAAATTGTGCCACTAGTGAAAAGAGAGGAGAGTCTGGGTGTTGTAATCATCTCAAACCAGATATGGCTCTTGACCCTACTGCTAATGATTTCAGGTGATGAATCACATAAGAAAATGGCACACCTGTCTCTGGATATCATTTGAGATCACTCCATGGTTTCATCTTTTTGGTCCTAATGTAATTATGCTGAAATAGGGCTTGGATAAAATAATTAAACATGACTCCATATTTTAACAAAATGCCTAGACCAGCCTTCAGTCTAGAAAGTGGAGAAGCAATACCGGTGGAAAGGAGACAATAAAAAGTCAGAGTTAAAAGAGGATTGTATGGCAAACACAGTTAACTAACTTTCTGCTGTACAGGTATTTCTCTTTGACTAGTTGACTACATACCTTTGACATTAATGCTATATTTGCTGGTTGTTTTTTTTTCCCCACTTTTCCACAAAAGATCCAGTTGGCCTTTAAACCATGGAATCCATTGAGGGTAACTTTCAAATAATAGTAAGGTGTAAAAATCTGGTATGTAAACTAGATATTGTTCCATTAATTTTGGATTTCTAGGTATCAAGTTCTTCAAACTCATGATCCTGGTTTCAAATTGACTATTGAATCACCATCACTAGGTTAGATTTATGCAACCCATTCAAAATAACTTATTAGTTCCCCTGTGATCAAAGTTATGGATATTGCTACCATCTTCATTTCCTGGAAGCTATGGCAAATATCATACAATGAATTGCTTTAACAACAGGAATTTATTGGCTCAGAGTTTTAGAGGCAAGAAGCCTTGTTTCTTTCCAGAGTCCATAGTGTTCTGGTTGGCTGGCAATTCTTGGGTTCTTCGGGTTTCCTGTCACATGGTGATGTCCCTTCTTTCTCTTCTGGGTTCTTTTGACTCCCAGCAGCTTCTTTTCCAAATGGCTTCCTCTTCATAATGCCTCCAGTGATAGGATTAAGGTCCAACTTCATTCAGGGCTATAACTTAGCTAACAATAACATCTTTAAAATGTCCTGTTTGCAATGGATTCACTTCCATAGGAATGGATTCAAATTAAGAACATGTTTTTCTGGGGTACATAAGTCAAACTACCATAGCCACCATTTCCACTCCTCCCCAGCCTCTACACCCATCCATCCTTGTTTATTCTGTATTTTGACACTATGAGAAGCCCTTTATATGTATTCTCAATCTCCACAAGTTTGATAAGATAAGTATTATTATTATTCCAATTTCACAGATGAAGAAATAGAAGCAGAGGGTGGTTAAATCACTTGCCAGAAATGACATATCTTGGAAGTGGAGAGCTGGGCTCTGAACCCATGGAGTCTAATTCCAAAGTTCACACTTAAACCTCCAACCCCCTTTGCTGTGCACTGAGCACATACTTTTGAATAAGAAATTCACTTTTATGCCTTTAAAGTAAAAACACATTGTACCTCTCCTTTCTCAAACAGATGTGGGGAAATCTGAAATTCTGGTCTCCTCTCTTCTTTAAGAATTCTAAGTGTTTCTGCATAAAGTTCGAGAGATATTATCCCTTGTGAAATAAAAACATAAAGATAGTATTATTTGGTGCCAAGTGTGCACAATGGTTGTATTTATGCTACAATCAGATTGAAGCATGAACACAGCCAGGTATTGAAACAGCTAAGACTAGATCCTTTCCAGATCTGTAATTTTCATCACTGATGGTAAATGAGAAAGGGGGACAATCATACGTCAAGGTCAGAGGGGTAAGAATCATTGTGACGATTCCTGTGTGATCTCCCATGAAAAGCAATTGCTTTCTCAATGCCAAGAATTTCTGAATCCAAGTTAAGGGGCGGGGGGAGGGGGGAATGGATATGCTTGCCATGTTCTTGGTACCATTTGCCTTGACAGGAAAAACAACAGCATCTTGCCTCTTCAGCTTATTCCTCATCAGTAAACCCTTCCCCAAACAAGACGCTCCACATCAGCCATTTGGGATCGCTTCCATCAGTGTTGTAATGCGCTCTTCCATGCAGTTTGTAGTCACTGAAAAATGTACGGAAGCCAAGAGCAAGGAGTTGGTAATCTGGGCATGCACAGTTGTGATGAGGCATCTTCAGTATGATCGTCCAAATCAAATATTTGGCTGTGCTTCTTCAGATGCGATATCTCATATTGTCACTGTTGTACTGGCAGAGACGCTGAGGAGCTCACTCTGGAGAAGCAGTACAGGAGGGAGACAGTGGTGGGGAGGGCGGAGATAGAGGAAGGAAAGGGTCCTGGCCCAGTGCGTCATCTTCCAGCAATATCTTTGCTCTTTGTGAATTTCAATCATCAGTCTAAGCTGCTGCACCACTTGGACAGGGGCCAAACCTGCATAAAGCTAACCAGGAATGGGGAAAAGAGCACATATCCTTCAGGTCGAATTTTCCTTTAGGTGAAAAAGATTCCAAATACAGTCCACACACTATCAGTATTACACTTTTATACAATATTTTCCACTATTATCCTATTACCTGTGATGGTGGCGTGGTGACAACCTTTTGAAAGTCACCTTCTAGTCAACAGAAATTTAAGAACCAAAGAACATTTGGCTCTTAAGACAACTTTATAAGGTAGGAGTGTAGCACAGAGACATTTACCACACTTTTACAGAAGAGATCTTGAGGCAATGGAGGGTTAATACCTCTTGTAAGAATTTGGGAAGATACCCTTAAAATTTGTGCCCACTTCTTTTTTCTGTCTGCCACACAACTTTTGCATCAGCAGTAATTGTCCATTGAAAAGCATTTACTGATACTTTAGGAAACATTCACTCGTCTCAGAAATGTGTCACCTTCCGGGGCAAAATTTTTAAGACCAGAAAGGCACTGTAGCTCTCTTCAAAATTTGCCACAAAAAATTAATATTTCTGTTCTTACTTTTCTTCTTTTCTGGTTGGGAGAGGAGATTGTCAATATAAATAATTCTTCATTGACATTCCCATGTCAATCAACTACTCTTGTGTGCTTATCTTTAATTGACTGTGATGCTGTATTTTGGTCCCATGTACCCATTGTTCTTACTTCAGTACTGTTGGTGCCCAATCCTTTCAGCAGTGGGCTTTGTTTTTAATTTCCATGGGCCCAATGCCTCGTACAGCAAACCTGGAGCCTCCTCTGAAATTTAGCCAAGTAGTTTATACTTTTCTATCCACTGATGTACTTTGCTTTGTGGCCTGCCTGCCTGAAGTTCAGAATATCACCTGTCTTTGAATTTCTTACCATTGTTACTTTTTCTAGCTCTCCTGATGTTATTTGCATCTGTCTGCTGTTCATCATCTAATTTCCTGCTCTCTTGCTCGGCCTCCTGGTCCCCAGAAACTCCCCAGCCCTGTATGAAGACATTGTGCCTCAATACCTGGTCCTTTCTGAGATTCTGGTTTCTCTCCAGAAGCCTCTGCCCTGGTGTAGTTATTCATACAGCCCGAACCCATAAATGGCTTAAAAAATGTTGACTACGAAAGACTAGATTACAACAGTTCTTGAAACAAGGCAGGCTAGTTTTAGACTTGGGAAAGTAGGATAAAAGCAAGTCATGATAGACACATAAACAGAAAAATGAGTTGATGTAAAGAGCATTTGAAAAGAATAGGTTAGTAGCAATATGAAGAAGAGATTGGTGAATACAGCACGACAGCAGTGGGGTCAATAAGTGATCGAGTTAAAGAGCGAAGAAAAGAGCAGGTAGAATTCGAAAGGAAGGCAAACCATGTGGTATATTTCAAAGAAGAGACTGGTAGCACTTCGTTAGTTTATTCCTTCAGCATGCACATTTGCTGAGCATCTTGCATGTGGCAAACATTCTTTTAGAAGTGGGAAGCATATTGGGGAGGTATGTTTCCCTGCTTTTAGGAACAAATTCATTGGTAGTACAAGCAAATAAAATAAACTACAGTGATGTCAGATATGAAGTAACACTGCCTGGGAACCTGACAGTAGTTAAATTGAAGAGGAGACATTTGATCTAGATTTTATAGGATGGGCAGAATTTTGCCAGAAGAAAAGAGGTGCAAAGGGCATTCTAAGTAGGGGCAAAGACATGAGACCTGAAATGATTAGGGAACAATGAAAACACGAGTGTGCTAGGAGGGTAGGTACGGGAGGGGAGAACTGGAAGTGAGGATGGGTAACTGCAGGCTGGAATAAAGACGGTCGAGCTGAGGGTTTAGGAGTTTGATGCTAAAACTAATCAGGAGTAATCAACGTTGTTTAATCAGGTCAGTGATGTAAATGATTTTGATTTTTTTTGAAGATAATTGTAACAGCAATGTAAAAGGTGGAAGGAGTGGGGAAAAGACTGGCCGCTGGGGGTCAGATCAGAGGCCAGTGAGGTGTGCAGGTGAGAGATCATTATGTTGGGGATCAACTCATTGCCTGAGAGGACAGAGAGGAGAGGAATTCAGGGGCATTTGTGCATAGAATTAGCCTGAGTTTGGCAAAGTGCACGTGGCGAGGGAGGAGTTGAACTGGGGATAATTTTAAGTTGACCTGAAGTTGTAGGACAAAGCACAGTGTCTGGCAAATTGTAGAGGTTCAATTAAATGTTGATTGTTTATGTGGCTCCCAGTTTCTCAAGTTAGAAACTGAAATGTACATACAAGATGCTGCCTATGTTTGGAGGAAGATTTGGAAGGGGCAAGGTTGATTTGTTCCTGTACTTATTCGTATGACTTTTAAAACAAAATAGATGATGAGGAATATTTTGAGAATTAGTACAAAGCACATCTAATATTAATATTGTAGTGCTAAGTAGAACATTCTGACCTGTTTTTGATGTTCACAAAAATAAAGATACCAAGAAAAATAGAAACAGATAATTCCCGTACTGCATAATTCATTACAAAGTGTTGAAAAAATATTAAACTATTCAATGCCTTTTTAAAAAGCTGCCCACTTCACATCCTGGATACTGAAACTTAAACATATATACCACAGAAAATAATAAAATAAAAGGCACTAACTAAATCAAACCAGCAACTGTAGCATGATCTGACCGAATACAGATGTGAAAAATCCTGTCACAAATTTTCAAATGCCAGAGGGTCGAACACACCTTCCTTCTCTCCTCTTGTCACAAAAGACAAGCTTATCCCTCTTCTTCTCCAAAACCAGTATCTCCACCTCAACTCTGGATCCCATTCTCTCATTAGACACAGCCCCTTATCACTTAGCTTTTTTTTTTTTTTTTCCAATTTCTTTCTTATTAACACTCAAGCTTCCCCATACCCATATTGTAAAACGTCTCCCTGCTTTGCTCCTCCGTCTCTGTAGCTCTGGTCTCTCTCACAGCCTTGTTTCGTAAAAGAGATGTCCACTTGTCTACCTCCTCATTTTCCACTTTCCTCTGACTACCTCCTGCCCTCTTGCTCCAGCCCCATATTTCACCCTTGATTTCCTGACCCCACTGAAACTGCATTTACCAAGAATGCCACCAAGCTGCCTGAGTTTTATGCAACAGCAATTCCCAACCTTTTTCTAACTTTCGATCAGATTTGTCATATGGTTGACCACTGCCACTTTTGGAAACAATTTCACTCGTTCCTTTTCTTTAGATTTTTCCAATTGTTCCCTTTAAAACCATCTTCCTGATCTACCCTCAGATCAGATTCACAAGTTTTAATATGCATGGAAAATTGCCTGGACCTCATCAAAAGAGAATTTGCTTTTGTAATTTAAAAAGCTTGCCAGTTGACCTGAAGTGGGGCCATTTGAGGATCTCTGCCTTAGTTAGTGTTCATCAGGGGTCCGCTCCAGGCCGTGGTCTGTCCTCACTGTACAAGCCCCCTAGAGAGATCTCGTTTACTCCTGTGGCTTCACTGCCATCGAATTCCCATGACTCCCAACATGCTGCACCCCTTCCCTAACTACTGCAGGCGTGAAAGCTGACAGCCAGCTACCTGGATTTTCCAACTTGGATATATGGATCCAGGCCCTCAGACCTCACGTGCCACTCACAAGGGTACCCTGTTGACGTCTCCTTGGTGCTCTGCCTCCAATGGAGCAGCCAGCTGCCCAGGACAGATGCCCACACCCCTTCCTGCTTGCGCCATCTTCCTCACTCAGAGGCACAGCCCCCAGGTGCTGTCGACTTATCTCCTAAGGAGCTCCCCAATCCATGCCTCTCTCCTCCTTCTGTTGCGTCACCCCTCAGGCAACTATCCTCTTGTCTAAATTATTCCAGTGACCTCCTCAAGGTCTCTGCACCACCAGCGCTGTCAGCTTTTAATTCATTTTCTTGCACTGTGGCCAGAGCGATCATTCCAAAAGGATTTGATCAAATCACTCCTCTGCTTCAGTGGCCTTGCAGTGCCCTTCTGGTAACAGAAAGCTCCTTAACAGGGCTTGCTTATCCATGTCTAAGCTCAGGCGACTTTGGTGACCTCTCAGATCTCCCAGGTCTACCACCCCAATGCCCCGTTTTACCCTGTGATGATAATAAAATTCTTTGATTATTTTTTCAAATATGTTATATTCATTCTCACCTCTGAATTTATCATAATGCCCTTTCTTTGCCTGGAATATGTTTTGTTTTCCCTATTCATCCTTCAAGTATTATGTTACACTTAAATTTCGTTGGGAACTTCTTAGGCTTCTGCAATGTGCTCCCATTATATCCTATGCCATCAAGTCATAAAATGTTACATTTTATTGTATTTATTTATTCTATCATCTGCCTTCACCTTTATATTGTGATCTCACTAATGAGAGGGCCTGTCAATGTTTTACCTACCACTTTACTATGCACCCTTCACAGTGTCTAGTGTGGTGGACAGTCAATAATTAATTGTTGGATAAATGAATATTCCTCCATTACCAATGAAATACAGACAGAAGTTCCTGCGGAAGCCATTCCCTCCCAATTAAAAATGCAAACTCGCACCAGAAGAAAGCTTTTTCCTCTTTGTCCTATCTGTAATGTGGATGTGATTCTTGGCAGTACCACAGCTTTCTTGTGCCCATGAGGATGAAAGTTTTTTAAAAAGTCAGAGCAAGAAATTAAAAGAAGCCTGGGTCTTGGCTGGCATCCATAAGCAACTGTCTCAGCTCTGGTTTCCTACCCTGACCCCACTGAAAGGATAATTTTCTGTCCAACGTAAGCGGCTGTGAGTTGGGTTTCTGTTATTTGCTGCCAAACACATTTCCAATTGACACCCTCTTCATTGATATAAATGTTTGACAATACAGAGTATGATTGCATAATAAAATATTAATTGCCCTAAGAGTATTGTCTGACCCAAGTGTCAGCAAGCTTTCTCTATAAATAGCCAGATACTAAATATTTTAGGCGTTGTGGTCTAGATGATCTGTCACAACTACTTGAGACTGCCACTGTAAAATGAGGACAGCCATAAACTAAAAGACGAGATTGTGTGTCAATAAAACTTTATTTACCAAAATAGGTGGTGAACCAGATTTGGCCCAGGAGCCCTAGTTTTCTGCCCGCTGACCGAACCAATGATATTCAATTCCTTATAGTCAGGGAAGCCTTTCTTCAAATAAATATTAAGAAGTAGCATGGCACCTCCCAAAAAGTGTATGAAGAGTTGCTTTAATGAAATAGCACGGATAAATATTCTCCTTTCCTACAGTTTTCCCTACTACCTCTTAAATCATGCATGTAAACATATCATGATAGACTTTATCAATATATTGAAGAAATTGAGATGTGCTATACAGAGAGTAGATTCATTCTTTGATCATTGATTAATACAACCTGACTTGTAGTTAGAGAACCTATGTTGCTTACTCGTGATCATTATGTTTCTCAAACTGTTCACAAATAATCATTTTTCTTTTAGGAAATCATTAAATATTATGTCTACAATATATTTTGTTCCCCTTTTGAAGAGTTTGGTAATTTAGCCTCCTACAGATTTCCAAGACTTCTGTCTGGAAGGCTTTTGAGAGTGATTCTGAAAGGGAGTTAATCTGTTTCCTTATTATCTTAGGCTATAAATGACAGTTATTGTAATATTTCTTTTTTGAAGAAAAGTCTGTTGACCTTAAAGAGAGGAGCAAAGATCAACTGGACAAGTACTTTCTCTTTGTCATCTGTTGAAATTATTACCTCAATTCCCATCTAAGGAGCCAATCCATTTCCTATATTAGTTCAATAGAGAATGCTATTAACCTTGGAGTCATTGATTTCCTGAGTTACTTAAAGGTCTATGCTATTTTTTTTACTCATTTTTGGATAAATAATTTTCTATATTTCTTTTTATTTTTGATTTGATTTTTACTTTTCACCAAAATCAAGTTTTCTACATGGTTTACAACGAAAAATCATCAACTTCTTGCCCTTCTCTTCTTCACCTCTGATTTTCAGAGATAAACATTTTTAGCTGTTTCTTCTGGGTTTTAAATCCATATTTTTTACTTGTATTATTATTGTCACACCTTTATTTTTCTATACTGTGTTTCCTTAATATTTCCATTTTAGAAATGCTCCAATGACTTCCACATGTGAACTATGTGTATTTCCCTCTCCTACACCCAATTTCTCTCTATTTTCCAAATATCATTACTTGTTATTAGATGAATATTAGATAACTATATATTTTTATAATTTTGCAAATGTTAGTTGTATGAAGTCTATTACAATTGCATTTTCTTTCTTTTATTTTTTCTTAATTTTATTTTTCTGTTTAAAATAATTTTAATTATTTGTGGGGTTAATAATTTTCTCTTTTTGCATTGGTGAAGTGCTGTGTCTTATGCAACTTCTCCCCTTTTTATAGATTATTTTACTATTAATTTAGTGGATATCCAGATGTGGATATTAAACATGTTTATTTGACTTATTAAGGTTCAGCATAAGTTAGTATTTCTATAACTTCTCACAAAAACAAGGATCTTTAACTCTTTCAACTTCATTTACCCTTCTCTTATGTTATGGTTTTCAAGAACTTTAAATCTGTGCATGTTTAAACTACACAAGATATTGCTATTGTTATTGTTTTGTACAGTCGATATTATATACCAAAATGTTTACCCTTTTGTTACTCTTCATTCTTTCCTTTGTTTCTGTGTTTCTACCTGGGCTCATTTTTCCTTCTGAATGTTAAATAATCATTTTAGCATACATTGGTGTGAGTTTGTAAAAAATGCAGGCTGTTTTCTCTTTCTGAAAATGTCTTTATTTTGCTTTCATTTTTTAAAGGAAAGGTTTGTTGGGTATAGAATACTTAGCAGCTTTTTAATTTTCTTGCACCACGTTGTTATTTGGCTTCCCATTTCTTTTGAGAAGTCAGCTGTCAGTTTTATTACTGATTCTTTGAGGTTAATGTGTCTTCTTTATCCAATCTCTTGCCCTGACTGCTTTTTATACTATCTTTGGCACTGGTTTTCTGCAGTTTGATTCTATATGACTTTGTGAATTTTCATTTTTCTTCTTTTATTTTCATTAGTTTGTTTCTGGTATTTATTTTAGTTAGAGTTTATAGTAATTTTAGAATATGAAGATTGAGGTTTCACTCTAGATTCAACAATTCTCAGCCAGTTTCTCTTTCAATATTTCTTCTGCCTCATTCTCTTCTCTCCTTTTGTGACTCCAATACATATTTGATAGGCTTTTCAACATAACCTATATATTATTTAAATCCTTTTCTGTATTTTCCATCCCTTTTTCTCTGTGCTCCACTCTTGGTATTTCCTATTGAATTGTGCTCCAGTTCACAAAATCTCTCTTCAATTGCATGCAATCTGCTATTAAACGCACCTGTTAAGGTCATAATTTTAGTAGTTCTATTTCCCTACTTCAAGAGTTTCCATTGTATTTTCATATATAGTTTATTTGCACTGCTAAACTATATTGGGTCATTGTACAATTTAGAAAAATGCTATCCCAGTGGGAGGACTCAGACTTGGGGTCTCATGATTTAATGAGCCTGTAGATTTCTGTAAATAATAAAGTAACTTTCCTCTCACTGATAGTGAACACAGGGTCTGGTATACAGTAGACTGGAATTCAGCCCCTATTCATTCTGTACTGGTTTGAGTCTGTTGTGGGCCCCAGAAAATCTTGTTCGTGAAGCAAACTCACTCCTGTGCATGTAAGCCTATTGTAGATGGGAACATTTGATCAGATTCAGCTAGGGACCTTTCTTTTAATTAGATCACTTCAGTAGGGTGTGACTCAGGGTGGGTCTTAATCCTTTTCCTGGAGTCCTTTATAAGTGGGAGAAACAAGCATAGACATACAGAAAAACCTAGAGAAACCCAGAGAAGCTGAGAGAGAGGTCCTAGAGGCTGGAGGCTGGAATTAGCAGAGCACAGAGGCATGGAAAAAGGGCTCCAAGAGGTTGAAAGAGATGATGCCTGGAGGAGAAAGGAGAGATGAGACGAAGGCATGATTGCCCACACCCTGAGCTTAGGGAGAAAGTAAGCCTGTAGGAGAAGGCAGAGACCTGCTAGCACCCATTGTGCCATGCCATGTGTCTGATCACCCACAGGTGCAACTTGGTGAGACAGCATTTCTTGATGATACCTTGATTTGGACACTTTCAAGTTCTCAGAACTGTAAGATTTTAACCTAACAAATTCCCAGTATAAAATCCAAACCATTTCTTGTATATTGCTCCCAGTAGCTTTTTAAAAATTTTTAATTTAATTTTTTTTTATTTTTAAAGAAGCTTTAGATTACATAAAAGTGTTAAATAAAAAATATAGGGGATTCTCATATGCCCCACTTCTTCGCCCTCTCATACTTTCCCACATTAACAACATCCTCCATTAGTGTGATACATTTGCTACAATTGTTGAACCCATATCGAAGCATTGCTAGTAACCATGGACTATAGTGTACATTATAGTTTACACTCTGTCCCACAAAATTTTGTAGGTTATGACAAAATATATAATGGCCTGTATCTGTCATTGCAATGTCAGGCAGGATAATTCCAATGTCCCAAAAATGCCCCCATATTATACCTATTCTTCCCTCTTCCTCCCCTCAGAACCTCTGGTGGCCATTGCCTTAATATCAATGATAAAATTTCTTCCATTGTTAGAATAATAATAAGTCTATAATAGAATAATAATAAGTCATTTTAGTCCAGTCTTTATTCCCTAGTCTTGAGGATTTGGGGATGGTGATGCCTACTCCACTCTGTTTCCAGTTGAGAGGGGGCTTAGATCCCATGGAGCAGATGGATGAAACCATCTTGCTTGCAGTTGCAGACAACATTCTGTTCCTTGGGATAGGCATTGTCCGTCATCATTTCCTTGTTAGTTGACCTGGGTGAGTCCAAAGAACTGGAGAGTAGGTGTTGCAACTCTGCTGAGATTCAGGGCTCAACTGGCACATGGATGCACCAAAGATTTAAGTCACTGGGACATATATTTAACAAGAATAGTACTAATTATAGGTTCAACTAAAAGAGGTAGTATAGCCACGTGTAGCGAAATTATAAATGAGTCTAACTCTGTTACAGTGGGGAGCATAAATTCTAAAGTAAGGCCCACTGACAGGGTGCTGAATTCCCGAGCTTGTCTGGCTGGTTTATAGTGTCTGGAGTCTCCAGAGCCTCAGGAGCCCCATTATTTGAGGCACTGTTTACTGTGGCAGTCAATGAGATTCTTCTGAGACATGCATAAGTGTAACCTCTAGAATGACCTCCTGACTCCCTTTGAAATCTCTTAGTCATAAAAATTCATTTGTATTTACCATTTCCCCCTTTTGGTGAAGGTCTTTTCCTAGATGCATTGTTAGTTGGCACTTGGTAATAATCCCTCAGTGCAAACTCAAACACATTCTCTCAATACGGTGTCTTTGGGTAAGGTACGGCTTAGCCTTATATCATTGTAGCACATAGAGATTGTCATATGTATAGCTTTATCCACAAACTCTATACAGACTCCAGGAATTTTTCAAGCCTCTCCTGGGCATATGGATCGAAATCTAATTAGTCCATGGGGTTTAAAGTCTGAGGTATATGTAATAACATATTTTAATGTGATGATAAATTTGGTATCTTAACTAAAAATAAAAATGTTATTTCTATATTTTAAGATATTATCAAAAGGGCATAGAAAACAGTTTCAGGAAT
This sequence comes from Tolypeutes matacus, assembly GCA_026826555.1. Classification (NCBI taxonomy): domain Eukaryota; kingdom Metazoa; phylum Chordata; class Mammalia; order Cingulata; family Chlamyphoridae; genus Tolypeutes; species Tolypeutes matacus. The sequence continues at coordinate 63,668,120 of JAKSZT010054030.1, read as the reverse complement.
ATTTGTAATCACATGGGTGTTAATAGCAAAAGCCCCTGCCAATTTATTTCATCCCTAGGATAGCCTCCTCTGCTGAGCAAATATAGTCAAGATAATTATGGCAAAAACAACAATTGTATAGAAAAGAAGACATGACTGGAGAAGTTTTGTAGACTCGATCCAGTTACAAAAGCCCATTTACTTAAGCTGAATATAGATTTTATATACTGAGACTTTTAGACAGTTTCTAAGAGGAAATAATTATCAAAATGAGCAGAAAACATTTTAAAGGAAAGAACTACAGATTCCCTCAATTTCCTGGTGAGTAGCCCATATATAATATATTATACATTTTATACACATACACACACACAGACATAAATGTATTCATACTTTTTGATGCTTCAGTGATGGAGTTGAGGTGAACTATCAGATTATCTGACTATGGGATATCTTGAAGAAAAATCTCCTGTGGTCAAGAGGAGGACAGTTTAAGGAATTTCTCTAAATATCTCTTTCCTCCTATTTCTTGCCATCTTTAAAAATTGTGAAAGGTCAATTCTGAGGTCTTTTTAATCAAAACTATTTAAATGAATAAATTCTTATTATAATAAAAAGTGCTAGTTCAGAGGGAGTCTGAAAGGAGACCCAAAGATTGGCCTTGACTCTGCCATTTACTGAATGGGCCTCTGATATCTCAAGTAGAAAATGATGTAGGATGCTCATGTTCTTGATACTTAACTCAGATGCTAACTCCTCTGTGAAGCACTTCCTGATTTTCTAGTTGGATTAAAAATGTGCTTCATAATGCACTCATGACAGTTTTCTTGCCTTACTTTTCGACACTTACCATTATACTATTCTAGTTACTTATATACACGTCAGTTTTTGCCATCCTTAGGTAAAATTATAATTTCACATCCTTTCCTTTTTGGTTAAAGTTACTCATAGTATCCATATTTGTCAGGATAGGCTATGTCATGCGACAGTTAAAGCTTATCCTACAAGCCCAGTTCCTTAACCACAACAAACATTTTTTAACCTATATTCTTGTCTAGTATAAAGAGAAATGTCCATTCAGAGATTTAGGCTGAAGTCCTACCATCTTTTAAGTACATCATGTAAAAAACAAGCCCTCCTTTCATCATAATAGTGTATCCTTGAATTGGTTTAGTCACGTATATTCTCGTTTAAGATTTTGTCTGAATAAATATTTGCCAAATAACAAACCTGGGGGTGGGAGGGAATCACAGGATTAAATACTCAACATGGTTCCTTTAGTTAAAATATATTATGATTTGATGACCCTAAACATTTCTCTCTGAAGAACTTACTGAGCTCAAGTTCATTAGAAGTGTTAGAAATACATTTTATTATAACAATATGGTTATGAGGGTGTGGAGAAATAAGTAGTCTCAAATCTATGTATCTTATAGGAATAAAAGTGCCAACAGCAGGGAAGTTAGTAATGGCAGAAAACAACAAATAAACTAATAAAAACCCCAATGTCCTTCAATGAAAGACAGGTGAAATAAATTATGGTATTATATATACTCAGAATATTATGCAGCTATTTAAACAATTTGAGTTAAAGCTCCCCATATTTCACTAGAAAGATATCCATGATGTTTCAAATGAACAAAACATGTTAAAAAATAATATGTAGCCTCTAATACTTTCAGTTTCATCATGGAGATGCAGAGTGGAAAAGAATATCTCCCACACTTACAACAAGACAGAAGCAGAGCAAAATACAAATTAGCAATTTTTCTTAAACCTATCATATAAATAAGACTGAAGGGCAAACAACTAACATGAAATCTGTGGAATGACAGGCAATTGCAGAGAGAAACAAAACTTGCATAGTAGCCTACCTGGGCAGACATCACAGGATATATTTAAGCCAGTAAGATGATTCAGCTAATTCTTTTCTCGTGAATTGCTAAAGGCTGAGTGTGGACTAGTGTGGGGTTACAGACATTGCAGGCATCTGTACTATCTTCCAGGCTTTTCTTCCACGAACCCATCCGGCACTCAAAACAGGAAGAAGAGTAACAAACATTGCTGTCTCTGGCACTGGTTAAACCTCATTGAGGCTTGGGGAAGGAAACTTGGAAATTGAGGAAGGACAGGACTATGTGCTTGGCCCAACATTATAGCTGGAAAAGGGTCAGAGAAAGTCATGAAGACGTACACTCAAGAACAAGTTTCCGTGTGACTGTTTAAGAATGATGCTTTCAGAGCATAAGAGAACATAACCCTCTCTCATTGTCCAATGCCATGCTAACAAGCAGGGGACCAAGATAACAGTGGAATACAGCAAGAAGGTAGATTCTCACAAAAGAACAGAAAATGTGAAAGCCCAAAGTCAAATAGGGAGCAGACAATGAGAAAAACCCTCTGGCAAACTTGTACACACCTTAAACAGAAGGTATTTTTTAGAGGAATTTGAGGTCTATGGTTTACTGAGGATAGCCATAGCAACATCAAACTTTAAAATCTCCCCAACTGCTGACCAGATTAACATAAACTTCATACTAAAGGCTTAGCAGAAGAAAAGGTGTGCCCATATCAAGCATAAAAAATATTTACCTCTCACTATGTACTGTCCTATACAACATGTCCAGCTTTCAACAAAAAGTCACTGGGCATATGAATGGAAAGGAAGAAAAACACAATCTGAAGAGACAAGCAATCATAGAACTAGACTCGGATATTGTACAGATCTTAGAAATATCACAAGGGCATTTAAAATAACTATGAATTAAATATTAACAGCTCTAATGGAAAAGGCAGGCAATATGCAAGATCAGACAGATGATTTCCGCAGAGAGATAGAAATTATAAAAAATAATTAAATGAAAAGGCTTGGAATAAGGAACACACTAATAGAGATGAAGACTGCCTTTGATAGAATCATTAGAATACTTGACACAGCTGAAGAAAAAAGCAGTGAACTTGCAGATATGTCGATAGATATTGCCCAACCTGAAACTCAAAGAGAAAAAATAATGGACAAAAATAAACAACAGAGAATCTAAAAGTTGTAAGACAATATCAGATATATCAGATGGACTAAAATATGCTGTGGGGCTGTAGAGAAAATATTTTTATGATTCTGCATAGTTAGGACTTACTAAACAAGTTTTATTAAAACTTGGGAACTGGACTAAACCACAAGAGGTTAATTTATGACACAGTAGATAGTAAGACCTCCAGAGTGAGTTATTTCCCTGGAATATTTATATTTCAAGATGGGATGAGACTCAAGAACATGGTGACATGTCTGGATTATAAAACAGGAGAAGCTGATAATATCTTTCTCCTGAGTGATTTACTTATATTTCAAAGAGTTAGATTAAGAACTTGGAATCTTTCCCATTATGTTTCCAAGAAGACTTTCTAAAAAGAAGGGAAAAATCTATCTCATATAAAAATATCCAAATTCATTTTTTATGAGTTTACCTGTCTATAATACAGATCCCATATGTGTATAATAATATCTGGCTTTCACCACATCACCCCAGGGATAAGAATTGGAATATAAGGGAACCATATAGGTACTATTTACTGTAAGCAATAATAATAATCTGCTCTGTTCCAGAAAAGTTGTAGGCACATTCAGGGTACTCATAATAAATATAGTTATTAAAATCTTAACATATATTGAGACAATGAAAAGACAAGCCACAGGCTGGAAGATAATATTCACAAAAAATATCTAACAAAGGATTTGCATCTGAAATATACAAAGAACTCCGAAAATTCAACAATAAGGAAAAAAAAAAGCAATTTAAAAATGGGCAAAAGACATGTACAGACACCTTACCAAAGAAGATACAAGATGGCAAATAAGCATAGGGAAATTTGCTCAACATCATATATCATTAGGGAATTGTAAACAAAAATAACAATGGGGTACCACTAATAGGAGTGTACCTATAGTAATGGTGAAAACCCAAATACCAAATGTGGTGAAGATGTGGAACAACACGAACTTTCTTTTATTTTTGTTTGTCAGGGATGAAATACATCACCATCTCCAGGGAGGAGTCCCATTGCATGGAGAATAACAATGCCTGTCACCAAGAAGAGCAGTTCTAGGATCTCAACCCATTCCTTGGTTTGCAGGTGATGGGGTTACCAAGAAAAGTATGATTCACATAAACACTGTATGTTACAATGCTTTACTCACATGGAGAAGAGGCAGGGAGAAAGCAGATTTGCTAGCATGCATCAGTCTTCTGTGGCAAATGGGTCTCACTCACAGTCAATTCAGGGAGATGGTGTGCCTACACCACTCTCCTGCTGCAGGTAAAGGGTGATCTTATTACCTCCCCACCAGAAAGAGATGTAGCAGTTGGATTGGCCAGATGCCATTAAACGTACACATTAGCTGAGCAATCACCATGAATGTTCACATATGTTCAAGGCAAAAGGGGAGGGAATGTGCCAGCAGACAACTATCTGCTGGGAGGAATGTTTTATGTCAAGGCACCCCAAAGAGGGGCTCAACCCACATTTATCATCTGCTCTAGATGCTAGGCTGACACATGTAGAACCAAATAAAAGGCTCATACATGGGTCACAGGGAAAGGGGTCAGGCTCAGAAATAATGCTCCTAGATATTTATCCAAAAGAATTGAAAATCTATGTCTGCAGAAAAACCTGCACATGGATGTTTACAGCAGCTTTGTTCACAATTGCCCCAAAATGGAAGTAACCAAGATGTCCTTCAAAAGGTGAATGGATAAACAGACACTGGTGTATCCATAAAATGGAATATTGTTCAGTGATAAAAAGAAATGAGCTAGCAGAGCTTCCAGGGAAGATGGTGGAGTAGGGAACTCTAGTACTCAGTCATTCTACCAAAACAACTATCAAACAGTCAAGAACTGTCTGAAACAACTATTTTGAAATTCTAGAGGTGAGAAGAACACTGTACAGTGTCCAGGGAAGCGAAGGAGGAAAACATTGATAAATTAGGGCAAAGAACTATAAATTATTCTCTCTATGGTGGTTACCAGTGTCCATTCCCCACTCTCACAGCAGGATGCCAGGGGATCCAGCTCTTGGCTAGCTGCTGGTGACAAGTGGACACGGCTGATCACTGACCATGGCTTTTGATTAGTGAATTAAAATTGCTGCGTCCAGGCTCTGAGGGCAAATATTGTTTCAACCCACTTCAGACAAAGGCAGTGGCAGCTATTGTTTCAACTTTCCCTGGACAGGATGGGAGGCAGGAGAGATTTAAATATGCAGTGCCTCCTCGGGGTTGTGGGGAATAGTTTGCTGAGGGACTGCATTTGTTGGGCAGGCCAGGAAAGCTCAGCTTTTGGAAGCCCTCAGAGAAGGTTTTGGCAACCATTCTGATTCCCTCCCCAGGGCATTTGGAGCCATTCTCCACCATCTTCATTGGTCCCTGGCCCTGTTTTCACTAGAACTGACCTGGGAAAGACTTCTGTGTGGTGACCATCCCCCCAGATTTTGCCCTCCAGACCAAAGCAGTGTGAGACAAGGAAAGGAGAGTAAAATTATAGAGGCAGACAGTCTGGGACAAATGCATGCCTGCTTCACATACCCAGGAGAGGGAGGTCTGTCTTCAAGGAAACAGAGAGTACAACCAAACTCCTGTAAACAGTGGAACTCCAAAACAACTAAAAAGCAAAAGTCCAGGACAAGACAGAGGTCAATAAAGATAGAGAAAACCCTGCACATTGCATTTGTCTTGGGCAGTCCTCCATAATCGGAAGGTTGAAGCTTGAGAAAAATCTCTGTATTATCATCAGCTGGTTACAAAACCAAGAAACAGGCATCATGGGGAGTAAATCCCAGAGTTAATAATTTAAAACATTAAAATGTACAGTGTACAACAAAAGAGTACAAAACAAACAAAGAAAAAGGAAATGATGACCCATTCAAAAGAAGAGGATGAAAATAGAGAAAATGCCGAGGAAGAAGAAGAGAATGTGGACATATAAAACAAGGTCTTACCTTACAATGTTCATGGGGATGAAGGAAAGTAGAGAGAAAGAACTATTAAAAGTGAAAATAGACTACGACAGCTATGGGACAGCATCAAGCAGACCAACATAGACATTATGTGAGTCCCAGAAAGAGAAGAAAGGGAGAAAGGGGCCTAAGGAATAGTCAAAGAAATAATAACAGAGAACTTCTCAAGTGAAAGATGTGAATATGCACATCTATAGGATAAACATGAAGAAAAATGCACTCTGGCATATATTGATCACACTATCAAATGTAAAAGACAAGGAGAGAGTTCTGAAAGCTGCCAGAGAAAAGCAATGTGTAACGTACAAGGGAGTCCCAGTTAGACTGTGCCAATTTCTCATCAGAAACCATGAAGATTGAAATACTTAGAGTGCTGAAGGTAAAAAAAAAAAACCTGCTAGTCAAGAATTTTATATTTGGCAAGACTCTCTTTCAAAAATGAGGGAGAGGGGGACGGATGTGGCTCAAATGGTTGGGGTCCGTCTGCCATATGGAGGGACCTAGGTTCGATCCCCAGGACCTCCCAGTAAAATAAAAAATATATATATAGAAGGCACATGGGCTGCCAGGCTCTGTGAGCCGGTGAGCCGCCAGGCCCTGGGAGCCATGCAGCAAGATGATAACGTAACAGGAGAGAGACACAGGGGAGAGACAAGACGAGATGCTCCGAAAGCTCTGAAAACCAGGAACCGAGGTGGCGCAGGCGGCAGAACACCCCTCTCCTACATCGTAGGTCTCCAGGATCAAATCCTGGTGAAGACTGGAGGAGGAGGATGAGAAGAGATGGCAGGAAACAGACACAGAGAATTGTCCAGCGAATGAACACAAAACAGCAAATGGGGAAAGGGGTTTTTAAAATGGATAAAGTAAATAAATAAATCTTTAAAAAAAAAAAAATGAGGGAGAGGAGAGTGGGTGTAGCTCAGTGGTTAAGCACCTGCTTCTCATGTGTGAGGTCCCAGGTTCAATTCCTGGTACCTCTTAAAAAAAAAAAAAGAGGGAAAGACTAAGGCATTCACAGATAAACAAATGCTGAGGGAGTTCATCACCACTAGTCCTGCCCTACAAGCAATGTAAAATGGAGTTTTTCAGACTGAAAGGAAAGGACACTAGACAATGGTTGAAAGCAACATAAATAAATAAATAAAGACCTGTGGTAAAGATAATCAGTTCAGTAATTATAAATGCCAGTATTATTGTATTGTACTTCCTATAGGTGCTAAAATCAAATGTATAAAAAGTAATGACAAATCAAGATTTTTGGACATACAATGTATAAAGATATAAGTGGTAACATGTACAAAAAATGGTGGGGTACAGAGGGGTATAGGACATATGTATGTGTATATTAGATTAAGTTGGTATCAAGCCAAATATGATTGTTACATATTTAGTACATCAAATTTTAAGCCCTTGGTAACCACAAGGAAAATATATGAAAAATATATCAAGATAGAAATGAGAAGTCACTCAATATGGTACGACACAAAAAAGCAAATAAATATAAACATAGGCTTTAAGGGAAGTGAGGGACAAAAAACATATAAGACTTACAAAGGCTAAATCCTATATTGGCAAAAGAAATTCCAGTATTACCAGTAGTGAATTTAAATGTAAATGGATTAAACTCAAGTCAAAAGGCAGAGATTGGCAGAATAAATAAAAAAGCATGACCAAATTATAATTCAAAGATACAAGTAGGTTGAGGGTGAAAGGATGGAAAAAATTATACCATGTAAGTAGTAGCCAAATGAGAGCTGGGGTGGCTATTCGAATATTGGATAAAATAGACTTTAAGTCAAAAACAGTTATATGGGACAAAGACAGTCATTATATACAGATAAAGGGGACAATTAAATAAGAAGATGCAACAATTATAAATATATATGCAGTTAACAGCATAGCCCCAAAATATAAGAAGCAAATATTGACAGATTTGAAGGGAGAAATTGACGATTCTACATTAAAAGAAAGAGAATTTAACATACCACTCTCAATAATAGATAAAACATCTAGTCAGAAGATCAATAAGGAAGTACAGAACTTGAATGATATACTAAACCAACTAGACCTAACAAACATATATGGAACACTGCACCCAGTGAAAACAGAATATACACATTCTTCTCAAGTGCACATGATCATTGTCTATGATATACCATATGTTGGTTAACAAAATTAGTCTCAATAAATTAAAAAATATAGAAATCATACAATGTATCACTTCTGACCACAATAGAATGAAGCTAGAAATCAGTAACAAAGGGAGAAATGCAAAAGTCACAAATATGTGGAAATTAAACAACATACTCTTAATCTATGGGTTAAAGAGGAAATCAGAAGTGAAATTAGGAAATAATGAATCAAATGAAAAGGAAAATACAACATACCAAAACTTACTGGATGGAGCAAAGGTAGTGCTGAGGGAGAAAAGTGTAGCTCTAACTACTTACCTTAAAAAAGAAGAAAGGCTTTGAATCAGAGGCATAACTTCAAAACTGGAAAAACTAGAAAATGAAGAGCAGACTAAACACAAAGAGAGCAGAATGAAGGACGTAACAAAGATTAGAGTGGAGATAAATGAAATAGGAAAAAAAAAATTAAAGAATCAACAAAACCAAAAGTTGATTCTTTGAAAAGATCAAGAAAATTGATAAACCTTTAGCTAGACTGATAAAGAAAAAAAAGAGAGAGGATTCAAACAATGAAAATCAGAAATGAAAAGGGAGACATTACTACCGATCCACTTAAATAAAAAGAACTACAAAAAGATTCTATGAATAGCTGTATGACAATAAATTAGATAACCTAGGTGAAATGGACAAATTATTAGAAACACACAAACTACCTACAAGGACTCAAGAAGAAATAGAATGTAACAAATCAGTTACTAGTAAAGAAATTGAATCAGTAATCAAAAACCTCTCAACAAAGAAATGCCCAGGAACAGATGGCTTCACAGAGGAATTCTACCAAACATTCCAAGAAGACTTAACTCCAATACTCCTCATACTCTCCCAAAATTTGAAGCAGAGGATACACTCCCTAACTCATTCTACAAGGCCAACATCACCCTTAATCTAAAGCCGGATAAAGATACCCCAAGAATAGAAAACTAAAGACCAGTATCTTATAAATAGATATGCAAAAATCCTCAACAAAATACTAGCAAAACGAATCCAACAGCACACTGAAAGAATTATACACCATGATCAAGTGGGATTTATCCCTGGTAAGCAAGGTGGGTTCAACACAAGAAAATCAGTTAATGTAATATACCCCATTAACAGAATGAAGGGGGGGAAACCCCCACATGTCACCTCAATTGCTGCAGAAAAGGCTTTTGGGAAAATACAGCACCCTTTCTTGATAAAAAACACTTAGAAAACTAGGAATAGAAGGAAACCACCTCAACATGATAAAGGCCATTTATGAAAACCCCACAGCTAACATCCTTCTTAATGGTGAAAGAGTGAAAGCAAGCTTTCCCTCTAAGATCAGGAACAAGACAAGGATGCCCACTGTCACCACTGCTATTCAACATTGTACTGGAAGTTCTTGCTAGAGCAATTAGGCAAGATGATATGATCTTATATACAGAAAATCCTGAAAAGTCCACATCAAAGCTCATAGAGCTAAAAAATGAATTTGGCCATGTGGCAGGGTACAAGATCAACACCCAAAATATCAGTAGTACTTCTATACATAAGCAATAAACAATCAGATGAAGAAATCAAGAAAAAAATTTCCATTCACAAATGCAACTAATAGACTCAAATATCTAGGAATAAATCGAACTAAGGGTATAAAGGATTTGTACACAGAAAACTACAAAACATTGCTAAAAGAAATTTTAAAAGAACTAAAAAAATGAAAAGATATTCTCTGTTCATAAATTAGAAGACTAAATATCATCGAGATGTCAAAACTATCCAAAGCAATTTATAAATTAAATGCAATCCCAGTCAAAATTCCAACAACTTTTTTTGCAGAAATGGGAAAGTCATCATCAAATTTATATGTTACAGTAAGGTAACCTAAATTGCTAAAGTCATGTTGAAAAAAAAATGAACTTGGAGGACTCACACTCTCTTATTTCAAAACTTATTACAGTAATCAGAACAGCATGGTACTGGCACAGGGACAGACATATAGACCAATGCAATAAAATTTAGAGCTCAGAAATTAACCCTCACATTTATAGCCCACTGATTTTTGACAAGGGGGCAAAGACCACTCAATTGGGTAAAAAACAGTCTCTTCAACAAATGGTGCTATGAAAATTGGATCTCCATTGAAAAAAAATTAGGAGAATCCCTACCTCACACCATTGATAAAAATCCACTTGAAATGCATCAAAGATCTTAAAATAAGAGATAGTACTATCAAACTCCTTGAAGAACACATAGGAAGCTTCTTCAGGACCTTGTGTTAGGCAATAGTTTCTTATACTTTACACTCAAAGCACAAGCAACAAAAGAAAAAATAGATTAATCTTACCTCATCAAAATTAAAAACTTTTGTTCCTCAAAGGACTTTATGGTGAAAGTAAAATGATGATGGGAGAAAATATTTGGAAACCACATATCTGATAAAGAATTAATATCCAGAATATAGTAGGAAATCCTACAATTTGAAAACACAAACAACCGAATTAATAAATGGGCAAAAGACTTGAACAGATATCTCTCCAAAGAAATTAAACAAATGACCAGAAAGCATATGAAAAGATGCTTAACATCATTATCTATCAGAGAAATGCAAGTTAAAACTGCAATGAAATACCACTTCACACCCAGTAGAATGGTTGCTATTATAAAACAGAAAATCACAAGTGTTTGTGAGGATACAGAGAAATAGGAACACTTATTCATTGCTGGTAGCAATGTAAAATGGTGCAGCCACTGTGGAAGATAGAACGGGGGTTTCTCAGAAAGCTAAATACAGAGCTACCATATGACCTGTCTATCCTACTAAAAGGTATATACCTAAAAGACTTGATTGCAGGGAATTGAGCAGATATTTGTCACATCAATGTTCATAGCAGCATTATTCACAAATTGCTAAAAGACAGAAGCAACCCAAGTGTCCATCAACCAATGAAGGGATGAACAAAGTGTGATATGGTACATGCAATGGAATATTATTCTGCTATGAAAAGGAATGAAGTCCTCATACTTGCAACAAGGATGAACCTTGACGACAACATGTTGAGTGAAATAAGCCAGACAAATATTGTATGATCTCCAGTTTTGAAACAATAAGAGTTAAAAAAACTCATAGAATCAGGATCTAGAATATAGATTACGAGGAGATGTGATGGGGATAAGGAATGGGGAGTTAAGGCTTAAAATGCACAGGGTTCCTATTTGGAATGAAGGAAATGTTTTGGCAATGAATGGTGGTGATGGTGGCATAACATTATGAATGCAATCAAGACTGAAATATATATCCGAATATGATTAAAAGGAGAAACGTTAGATTGTATACATGATAACAGAAAAAAATCCATGGAACTACACCACACAAACAGTGAATCCTAAGTTAAGTCATATACTTTAGTTAATAGTAAAATTATAAAAAAATATGCTGTCATCAATTGTAACAAATGTTCCACACCAATACAAGGTGTTGATGGTGGGGTGCTATATGGAAATTCTGTATTTTATGCATGATTGTTCTGTAAACCCACAACTTCTCTAATAAAGAAAGCAAACAAACAAAAAGAAATAAGCTAACAAGTCATGAAAAGATATGGAGGAAACTTAAATGCATATTGCGAAGTGAAAGAAGCCAGTATGAAAGATAAATGTGGTGTGATTCCAATGACATGATGTTTTGAAAAAGGCAAAACTATAGAGGCAGTAAAAATATCAGTGGGTGCCATGTGTTCAGAGTGGAGACTAAGGGGGGTGGTGTTTGAAGAGACATTATAGGGTACTGAAAATGTTCTATGTGATACCATATTGGTGGATAGAAGCATTATGCATTTTTCAAAATCCAAAGAACTGTACAACACAGAGTGAACCCTAGTGCAAACTAAAGTCCTTAGTTACCAATAATACATCAATATCAGTTCATCGATTTTAACAAAGGTACCACACTAATGCAAGATTCTAATATTAGAGGAAACTGTATATGGAATGTGAATGGGAACTCTCTGTACTTTCTTTGTAATTTTTCTGTAAATAAACTACTTTCCTAAAAATGAAGTATATTATTAGGTAAAATTGGAATCTCAGAAAGAATAAAGAAAGAGAGGATGGGCACAAGGTACATTTGACAAAATAATGATCAAGAATTTTCCAAAATTAATGACAGACATCAAACCACATACCCAAGGAACTCAGAATATATGTATGCACCCCTCCCCTCAAATCCCCAGATATATCACCTTCACAGTGCTAAAAATTAAAGACAAAGTCTTCAAGCCAGACAGAGGAAAAAAAAGACACATTATTTAGAGAGAAACAAGGATAGGTATTATAGAATGTTACTTGTCAGAACCCATGTAAACAAGATGGACAATGTAGTGACAACTTGAATGTGCTGGAATAAACACACACACAATAAAGAAAAACTACTCTCACCCAAGAATCCTATACTCACCAAGTTTTATTTCAAAAAAAAATGGAAAAAAAAGATTCCCAACGACAAAGAAAAAATGAAACAATTCGTTGTGATCAGAAATACTCTACAAGAAAGGTTAAAAGAAGCTCTTTAGGCAGAAGGAATATGCTGTAGGTCAGAAAATTGGATCCACATAAAAAAATGAAGGACATTGTTAAAAAAAACTCAGTAAAATTAAACAAAATTTTTCTTATTTTTAACTTATCTACAAGTTAAGTAAATACACAAAGCAAAATAACAACATATTGTATATATAATATAAGCAAAAGTGAAATGTATGACAATAACAGCACAATGGATTGGAGAGAGGAATTGGGAATACATGATTATAAGATCCTTACATCACACATGGAGTAACAATATTATTTGAAGGTAAACTCAGATGATTTAATGATATATAGAGCAAACCCTATGATAACCACTAAAACTTGTTTTAAAGGGGTATAAATAATGAGTCAAATAGTAGAAACATAAAATAATAAAACAAAAATGCTCAATTAAACTGAGAAGGCAGAGAAAAAGTGGAGAAAAGAAACAAAGAAAAATGGAGCAAATATTACAAAGCAGGCAAGCTGGTAGATTTTATTTCACATATATCATCAATCACTTTAAATGTAAATTTTCTAAACAAACCAATTAAATGATAGTGTCTGTCATACTGAGTAGCAAAAACAAGAAGCAACTTTATGCTCACTACCAGATAAAACTTTATATATAAAGACATAGATAGATAGAAAGTAAAGGGATGGAAAAATATATACAATGCAAATACCAACAAATAAAAAGTTGTAGCTTTATTATATTCAGAAAGAGTAGACAAGGAATATTATAAGGGTTGAAAAATGGCATTACATAATTATAGTGTTATTTCTTCAAGTGTATATTACAATCTGACAGGTATATGTGTCAGAACTTCCAAATACATGAGGCAAACATGGATAAATCTGAAAGGAGAAATAGACAAATCCACAATTATAGTTGGTGTAATCAACATTTCTATCTCAGTAATTGACAGAATGAATAGATGGAAAATCAGTAAGTATATAAATGACCACAGCAGCCCTATCAAGCAACTTAACCAAATTGAAATTTATAGAACAGTTTGCCCAACAAAAGCAGTTACACATTCTCCCCAAGCGCATGTGGAAAATTCACCTAGAATAGGCCATATCTTGGATAATAAAACTAATCTTAATTCATTTAAAATAATTGAAATCATACAAAATGTGTTCTTAAATTGTAATGGAATTCAACTAAAAATCTCTATGTGGTAGAATAATGCTTCTCCATCTGCACTAAGATGCCCATGTTCTAATCTCCAGAACCTGTGGATATGCTACCTTACATGGCTAAAGGGACTTTGCTGATAGGACTAATTTAAGAAATTTGAGATGGGGAGATTATCCTAGATTATCTGAGTGAGTCCTCTATAATCACAAAAATCCTTAAGAAGGAGGCAGAAGGGTCAAAGTCATAGAGAAGAAGTGGTGACAAAAACAGAGGTGAGAGAGAAAGGGAGAGAGGGAGAAAGGGAGAGAAGAAGAGAGCATTGGGTATGCTATAGTGTTGGCTTTGACGTGGAGGAAGGGGTCACACATCAAGGAATGAAGCAGCCTCTAGAAGTAGGAAACAGCCGGTCAAAGGATTTGGATGGAACAAACATTTAAAAGGAAAAATGGGGGAAGAAGTGGTTCACACTGGGCTTTGAGAAGCTCACAGAGAGTCCTGGAATTCTAGAGGGCCACACGTAAGTGAAGGGTTATGTGTATGGCCAGGAAGACCTGAGAAGGCTCTAAATTCTCGGCTCTGGCTGGCCTCGAAGCTCTGCACAAGCGGGATGTAAAGGCTAATGCAGAGTTGTAAACTGCCTGACAAAACAATGAAGACATGCCCCAACACACATACCCTTGGCAAAGATTGGGAGACGCTACAGATATTAAAAAGATAAAGAGGATACTATGAACAGCTTTATGTCCACACATTCAACAATTTAGATGAAATGGATAAATACCTTGAAAGACACAAACTACCAAAACTCACTCCAGAAGAAATAGATAACCTAAATAATTCTGTATCATTTGAGGGAATTGAATTGGCAATTAAAAACCTGCCAAAAAGTAAAACTCCAGGCCTAGATGGTTTCTCTGCTGGAATATACGAAACATTTAAGTAATAAATAATACCAATTCTCCATACTTTCACTCAGAAAATAGAAGAGGAAGGAATATTTCTCAACTCATTCCAAAATTACATCTCAAGAAAACAAAATTACAGACTAATATCGCTAATGATTATAGATGCAAAATCTCCCGACAAAACATTAGTAAATCAAACACAGAATTTATAAAAAGGTTAACACATCACAACTAACTTGTATTCATCCTAGGAATACAAGATTAGTTCATTTGAAAAATCAATCAATGAGATTAAGCCTATTAGCAGACTAAATGAAAAAAGAAATATAAGATCATACCAATAGATGCAGACAAAAGCATTTAACAAAATTAAATATCCATAGTAAAACTCTCAGCAAACTGTTACTAGAAAGGAAGTTTCTTAATTTCATAAAAGTATCTAACCTAGAGCTAGCATCATTTTCAATGATAATAAAAGGAATGTTTTCTGATATGGAAGGATGTCTATTCAATACCATTCTAGAAGTCCTAACTAGTGCAATCAGATAAGAAAAAAACGGTAAGGCATATAGATTTGAAAGGAAGAAATAAACTGTCTCCTTTTTGAAATGACATGTTTGTCTACATAAAAAATCTCCTAGAATGAATAACTGAGTTTAACAAAATCTTAGGATACAAAGTCTGTATTCAAAACTCAGTCATCCTCTTCTATTGTAGCAATTAAAAATTGGAATTTGAAATAAAAAATAAATACCATTTACAATTGTACTAAAAATAATGAAGTATTTAGGCAAAAAAATTAAGAAAATATGTGCATGATGTGTACTCTACAAATTATGAAATAGTGATGAAGGAAATCAAAGATAAAAACAAAAGAAGATATGCACCACGTTCATAGATTGGAAGACTCGATATAATTAAATTGTGAATTCCTTGCAATTTTGATTATAGATCCCAATGAAAATATCAACAAGATTTTTTGGGGAGCTATACACAAGCTTATTTTAATGGAAAGGATTAAATATCAAAAACAATTCAAGGCAATGGATGTGGCTCAAGTGATTGGACTTCTGTCTACCATAAGGGAGATCCAGGGTTCGATTCCCAGGGCCTCCTAGTGAAAGGCAAGCTGGCCCGTGTGGCAAGCTGGCCTGAACAGAGAGCTGGCTCACATGGAATGCTGGCCTGCATGGAGAGCTGGCACAGCAAGATGACACACAGAGCAGAGACAATAAGAGACGCAGGAGACCAGGTTGCTGAGGTGGCACTAGAGATTGAGCACCTCTGTCCCACTCCGGAAGGTCCCAGGATCAGTTCCCAGTGCTGCCTAAAGAGAAGACAAGCAGACACGGAAGAACACACAGAGAGCAGACAGTGAGCGCAAAACAAGAGGGGGTGGGGGGTGGTTTGAAATAAATTAATAAATCTTTAAAACAATAAAAAATAAAAAGAAATTCAGAAAACAAACCAAGTTGGAGGACTCACATTACCTAATATAATTGAGCATGGAAAGCTAAACGCAGTAACTTAACAGAGGAAAAACTTGCCAGACAGCAACTTAACTAAGCAATCAAAATTAACATCACTAGTAATAAATCATGCCTGTATAATATATTCCTTTATGTGATACACTAAGTGGAGTACTTTGCCTCTGTAGAATCCTTCCACAAAATCCATAAACTCAATCCAAACATGAAAAAATGTCAAACAAATTCAAATTGAGCGTCATTCTATAAAATTACTGACCTGCATTCTTCAAGTATGTCAAGAGACAAGAAAACATTTAGGAACTATCACAGGTCAGAGAAGACTAAAGAGACTAAATGCTATGCAGTATACTTTTTTGGATCCTGGAACAGAAAAGGGCATTGGCAAAAAAACCTGGAAATCCAAAAAAGTATGTAGTTCAATTAATAGTATCATAGCAATGATGATTTCTTACTTTTCATAAATATTCCATGGTCATTTAATAAGTTAGCATTAGAAACCCTTGGGTTAAGGGGATACAGTGATTCTCTGCAATATGTTTGCAACTCTTTGGTCAATCTAAAGTATTTTCAAGGTAAAATTTAGAAAATATCTATAGCACAATCCCATTCTCTTATGACTTAACTATAAATCAAAACTAAAAATGTGAGCATATTTCTGTAACCACAAGGATGCTGGGGAAGTAAACATATGAACGTTTATAAACATCTCTATTGCTTGTCTTAACACAATGAGCATGAATTAATTTTCTATAATAATATCTAACAATAGTCTGTATTTTTAAAATTTAAAATAAATATTGAGAAAGAAAAGTGAAAATAGTTTATAGCATATAATATATGGCATTGTGTCCAAAATCATTGCATTAAAGTTAGGTTTGAAATCTATCAATTCCATTTTTCACTATATAACCTTGAGCAGTTTTTTGAAAAACTCCAAGTCTTGTTGGTAATATGGTCATAAAAATAGTGCATTTCTTATTTGATGTTTATATATTTGCTCTTATGTATATAATCATATCATCAAGAGGTCCTATAAATAACACTCACATAATCATAACATTAAAATGTGGTTCATTGGGTTTCAGTTTTTAGGACTAACCCCCAGACATAGCACAGATGGCTTAATCATAATAACAGAATGTAATAGTAAGAATGGAAAAGAAAAGTTGAGCGTGAGGAGAGTTGGGTACGTTATTGAGGGAAGAAGAAGTGGAGGGAAGTTTAGAAGCACTGGTATTTCTCATTTTATAAAGTGAGGATTCAGAAAATGCTGATATGTGCACGATGTGTACATGTGAAAAAGACAAGTATATTGTTGAAATTTTATAGGTCACTATAATCATAACTAGGAAGTCTTGAGATGAGAAGGGGTGATAAGATGGGCTACATCTCTCATTTTTCATAGGGATGTATTAGTAGTAATACTTAAAGTCGATATTTCAAGAATTATAAGTATAAAGATATTATTAAAAACAACCACCAGAGGAACCTAAAATGTGATGCATTGATTGTGTGAGCCAGTTATTAATTTATTGTCTCTCAGCTCCAAATTCTCCTTTGGTTGCTTGATCTATGAAAACGGATCTGGGCCCTTAATTTTTTTTTTTTTTTCCTTTGCTAACTGGCATGATGTAAGCTTTATCAGTAGAGGGCCCTGGAGAGATCTTGCAGGAGGAAAGCATTCTGATTTCTGATTCCAGTGTACTCATCAGCAGGCCACTGAGGTGCTGGCAACTTCCCTAGGTCCTGGCTCCTGCAGCACACAGTGTCCAGAAGCATACAACAGCTAGCAGATTTCCTGACACATCCCTCTGTTGATTTTGTAGCTCAGGGCCTCCAGTGAGATACCTCCCTGTGAACAGATTTCCCTGGCACCCAGAGGATTTCTAGCAAGGTCAAAAGGAGTTCTAGCAAGCTCCAGATAGACACCTAAACACTTACCAACTATCCCTCTTTCTCAACCCCTATACCACAAGTTCAGCACATTTCAGGTTCTCGTTAGATATTTATAAAATTGCATACACTCACACACACACAAATATATATACATATATGGTCATGATAGGCACTTGTCTTTGTATTTCTAGTTTATACCTGCTGTCCTGGCATAATTATTAATATTAGCCATTTCTCTTTCAACATTATCCCAAGTACACAATTTATCACAGAGCTCTTCTAATTAATTATACTCCTCTCTGTTGAGAGATTGCAGTGTTTTTCTTTGTCTGTGAACCTTTATTATATTCCCCATATATATAAAATGCATATACACATGCGCACACACACACTTGGTTTTTTTTCCTACCAAGAGATTCACGTCACCAAACACATGGATGACTTTGCCTTTGGTCTCCAATATTTCCCTGATGCATCCAAATTCAGTCACCTCACCCCAGTCTCCGCAGCAGCAGCAGCGGTGGCTGGAGCTGCCCTTGTGTATCCCGCACAGGCAAGCCTGCTCTCTCACAAAAAACCTCTCAGCTCTTTGCCACCCTTACCCCACAGTTCTCTGAGCTTTGTAGGCACTCCAGTTTGTTGCCTTTCCCATGGCTCAGTCTTTCAATGCCTGGCTCTGGGTTAGCGGTCCTTGCCTAACTGGGTGATTTTTAAACCAGGAAAAACAAGCCTTAGAGCATCACCACATGTTCTTAGGGGGAGTGATGCAGAAGGTGAGAAGGAAATGTTGACCAGAAGGCAAAAGACTGAGTTGGCAAGGGAGGCAGGAGGAAGCAGAGTTATGGGGTTAATGATGGTGCATGACTGGGGCATATGGTCACAATGTGTCAGGTAGCAGGGTTGCCACCAGGGATGATCAGGTTAAAGTCAAGACAGATAAAAGAGAAAGCATGTGATGGAAAATTCAGGCGGTGGCTCGAGATTCCCCTTTGGTTATACACGAGTCCTCCAAACAGGCACTATATAGCAGAGAGGATGCACGAAACAGTGCCCTTGTGTCTACTTTCATGACTACTGTCCAACTGCAGTTGCTGAAAATCTCTCTCAGCATATGGCCACCAGGATAGAATAGTGCCCATAAAATGGTTAAAGCAAATGCTCACTAAAGATGGTTGCATCACAGAGTCAACGTTCACAAATGACTCCATTTCAGTTTTACATTTCATGTTTATATGCGTTCCTAAAACCTTCAAGACAAATCAAAGCAGCAAAGCTTGCAGGCATGGGATTAGTTGTTTTGTGTTGTACTGCTTCTTTAGAAATTTGGTGTATTGCAGATCATGGGGCAATGTTCTGAGACCATATATACCCAGGAGCTGAGTTATTAGATCAGCGTTACTTAGAAGAATGAATAAGGACATAGATGACGTTAGGATGCTATCCCTTAGGTCCATCGATTACTGAATTGGCCAGTTTCTCTGTGTTGATGACAGATTGTACTTGACAACATCCTGGGGCAGGTAGTCCCATTTTGTGGAATTATTCAGAGCATAAATTCACCCATTTAGTACTGTCATTACCACCTCAAATGGTCAAAAGGAAAGAAAAGTTCTTATCAGAAGACATTGAATTCAATTATGGAAAATGAGCAAGCTTTCTTCTGGTATCAGCACTCATATCTCGTGTTCAAGATTGCCTCAGGGACAGAGTGCCAATTAACCGCAGTGACAAGCTTGGGAGGGACAAAACTCATGGCAGTCACCCAGATGCCTGCTCTTTTGCATGGATGGCTATTGCCCAGTAGGGGCTAATATGAGCTATTAGACTTAGTTTAGAAACCAGCCACTGTGTGCATAGAAGCCAGCCAGAGAACGTCACATTCACCCCTTACCCTTGCAGCTGGTTCAAAATATTTACACGATATTTTAAATAAAATTTCGGCTCGGTGTTTTCAGGACTCAGCTGGGCAGTAATCATTTCTCGCCAGTTAAGACGGATGAGCGGGACATTTGTTTACCCCACAGAAAAGCTACAACATATTCAGTAATTTTGAGTCTTTGAAAATATTTCCTGATAACTTAAGAGATTATTTAGGTTTTGAAGAATAAATATATAACAATGAATAACATGTATCAAATGCAAATATTATAAGAAACTACCATTTTCCCCTTAAAAGTTTCAAAACATCTTAAGCAAGTTCGGAAGCTTCCCTCCACCCCCAAAATAATAATAAAAACCTTATAAAAAAGCATAACTTTGCTAACACAAATAAGAGCTCTGAACGGAGCTCTTTTGAATTCCCATCGCACCACACCTGGTAAGAATCAGTTTCGCACAGCATCATCAATCACGCTGGGGCTGTCAGTTTTGACATCCTTTAAGTCAACGTTGTGTGCTTAATGACTACATGACAGAAAACGTAAACAGACTCCACATATACAGGTACGTGGTACATATATGTGTGTGCGTGTTTGCATTTGAGTGCTTGGTGGAAAGAAGTAAAAAAATTTAAAAAAAAAATTACAGCCCACTACCTGCCCTTGGGAGCCGTTGGAACACGCACATGGGCACATGCACGCATGCGCCTAACAACCACTAAATAAACCAAGCGATGCCTTCCCTAAAAACACAAGGCTCATTTTAGATAATTTACCAAATGCAAAATGAAGTAGCTCTAAAAACAGCTATCAATGGGCGCCCATCTATGGATAGATTCCATTCTTGTTTGACATCGCCTTCCCCCTTCATTGTGGCATATCAAACTGTGGCTTCCTAACAGGGATTCAGGCGTAGCTGGGGAGTCCAGCACAAGCCCTGCATCAATAATTTATCACGTGCAAGAAAGAAATGATGGAGAAGTACTTGAATATTTGAAAGCCCGTGTGCATTTTTGATTCAAACAGCAACCAACTCAGATTCTAATTTTATTATTAGGAATTCCTTGGTTTTAAACTGATCAGAGGAGCATTTCATTCAGCAGCTTATTTAATATCTTTATAGTACCCCAGAATAATTGATTTTAGCAATATTTCTCATATTCCAGCAAAAGGCATCATTTAATATTTTGCCAAGTGCCTATTTTAGGGGTTCAACCATGGTACTTTGACACTTACGAAAGCTTCCAGTTCCCATCCCTACCCTGTGTAGCATCCCCTTCCCCCACCCAGGGGGTTCGGATGTAAGGGAACTTGGAATGTTAAATGCAAAAAAAAAACAAAAATAAAAACGCAGGCATTAAAACCCCAAATTGTACTATTCAATTTCACTAAAAGGCACAGAATTTGTTTTGCTAATGCATCATTTTGTTACCTCAAAATACAAGACAAAAAAAAAGATAACTATTGCCTTTTATCTTTTATATTAATTTTCTTATCTCTAATTTAGCAGAAGAGTTTGAAGTCAACAGCTTTTGTAAAACTGAAACATACCATGGGATAAAGGATTCGAATTTCTTAAATTATTCTTAGAATGTCAGATTCATTTAATGGTAAAATTCTCTCAATTTAGAAAAACATTCGAGATACAAAAGGAATCTATGTAACAGGGATATACATGTGTGCATTGAACTGTTACCATTTCTATATATTCTTTTAAGCTGCCAAACCAGAGTAGAGTCTGCTATTAATTTTGCATTGTCAAGATTTTTTGTCTCAAGCAGAACTTCTCAAAGTTCTGGGATGACCAGAACTTCTGGCCGACCCTTTGTGTCAGTCTATGGCCTGTCAGGTCTCTTCATGGACATAGTGTACAGCAGTGATAAATCCTCTTCTTCCCTCAAATCTTAATTTTAAGGAATATAGCCAAACACAAATAATACAGTATTCTCTCAATTCTCTCTTCACGCTTCAGAAATTGAGGCAAGAGTAGGTAAAGGTGGTTAAAAAAAGGGAGGGGGGCAGATGTGAAAGTGACTCTGTAACCAGACATCTTTAGAAGCAATATATTATTTTGAATTTTAGATTTGCCTCATATATGAGCTAATGTTTAATTTCTGTAAGGGTGATTATGTATGTTAGAGAATATAACTTTACAAAGAAAATCTGTCAACAGCAAAAAGTTGCTCTAAAATTGCTAATATCTTTTACACCCTTTGAAAATATTATTTTATTTTGCTTTTGCAGAAATTACAGCAATACCATTTGGTTAGGTAACTGTTTGAAACTAAATAATTCCACATGGGGGCCAGTTTACCGTTAATGCCCGCATCCATTCAGAGTCTATTTTCTTAGTTTGAGTCTTTCTCATTACCTCATTACTTAATCTAACAATGGCAACTTGCCAGAAGCAACCTCCCCCCCACACACAAAATGAGAGACATCTTTCAATTTTCATTTAGAACAACAGAATGTATTACAAGTTAGATATTCACAGGGAAACTTCCCTGAAGAAGGGGAAAGAGCATGCATCTGGCTCTGTGGGCTGCTCTTTCAAAGGTTATGGGCAATCATTGCTTTCAAAGCTGAGTTTTCATGGCGTTTCAGATGCCAGAATATGCTTCATACAGTATTAATAAAAGGTTACACCAGAATGAATGAAAAGGTTCCATGTTCACATATAAGAAATAAGTACCTAATTAAAGGCATGGTGAAGCCAGAAGCACAGATATTGTCTTTTATATTAATATCTATTATACTCCTTTAGTATTTAGTGCGAGCCTCTTCAGCTGACTGATGCCTGGAGGGAGAACGAACAAATCGCTCAGCTGGTGGCTGGCACTGGTCTTGAAGAAAGCTAGGAAGGAACACTTTGCAGTCTTTCAGAGTCTCTCCACCAGCTGTCACCAGCTATGGGTGCTGAAAAGATCCTGTCACTTCATCCAAAGGGATTTACTTGGTCAGAAGGAAAATTTAAATACAAAGCATGCAGCTAAGAAGCTAGTGAAAAGGATTATGAGCATACAAGAGCACATGTGTATGCGACACTAATACATCTTTAGGAAATTTCAGATCCCTGAAGCCAGGATTTACTGCCAGGGGCAGGGTGGTAGACGTATGCAGGGACCTTTACCATGGCAGTCATTATCTTCCAACTATTCAGTTCAACTTTATAGATCTTTCATCGAGGCCATTAAAAAATAACAACAACAAAAAACACCCCATCACACCCCTTCCTCGGAGAACTAAGAAAACACATTCATGCTCTATTTTGCTGGTTATCACCTGCATGCAAAATACCCTGCTTCCTTGTGTACATGGTCAAATTTTCTTACCCTGGTCCAAATTTACCAATGGGATGCTTCTGATTGTTTAAGGATGGTGAAGGCAAATCAAAGCATGAGACATTTTAGATTCACTAATCTGCTCGACAAGAGAGTTAAAGGCATACATAAAACAAGAGAGGAAGCCCTTGAAATACCCATTTGACCAGTATTCTGGGAAGGGGGTAGAAAGCTAGTCCCTCCTTCCCTTTGCAGGGTGGTCCAGGACAAGATAAAGACCCTGCAATCCCTGTAGGAACGATGGAGGGGCAGGGGGAAGGAGCCCACGGATTTAAGTGAGGTGAGAAAGCTCAGGAAAAGGCCATTTTATTTAAAAAAGAAAAGTAGCGCAGTTCAAATGTGGGCACCCGGTACTAAAAATGTACAATTTCCTTCTCTCAACTGGCAAGGTCGTCCCGCCCAGTTCTTGACAGCAGCATGTGCCTTGGACAGTGCTTGCCCTTCAGAGGAAATCGACAGGGCCTCTGGACTGCCCTGTTAGCTCCAGGAAAGTAGAAGGGGGAGATACAAAGGCCACTGGCTGGGTAATGGCAACCGAGGCAGGTGGCACGGGGGCAGGTGGAGGCTCTCACCTAAACTGGGGTTTACATCCTGAAGCCAGGTTTAGCATCAACCATGGGGTCAAAGAATTTTTTAAGTGTAGAAGGTGCAGAGGAGAAAGTAATTTATTGTAGTGATAGAAGTAATGGAATGTGGAACCCAGGAGAGGCTTTCGCAGAGGGCAAGAAAATTCGCACTCGCAAAGATTTTAGGCTGAGAAAAGAGACGGTCCGAGGCAAAACTGCTCTGTGCAGATTTTAGGAGAAATTTGATTAGAAACAAACTCTGAGTTGAAGCATTTGTAAATGGGAGCAAGCTGTTGAGAAGTGCAGCACAAGTTGAAGAGTCTGCCTTTAGATGTCACTACAACCTCACTACTGCATTTCCAAAATTCCCATGAAGGATCAGAATAGTTTGACTCGAGTCCACACACACTGCAGACACTTCTAGGAGATGCTGTATACTATTATCTAAATTTCTTCACAGAAGCTATCGTGTAGCAGTCCCAGCAAACCTGATTAGGGAAGCAGCTTGACTCTGCCTGAGCCTTTTTGCCAGCCCCAAGCTGCCTTCCACAGTCACCTTTCTCAGCGGAGACAGGCCTGGAGCAGGGCTGTAACACAACAATTGCAAATGAGATGCGCCTCCCTCCACTTAAAACAGGGATGGCGATAATATGGAAGAGCTTAATGTTCCCCCAGAAGTAAGTGAAGCCCTTTCCCTTTCTCTTGAGGGGCTTCATTCTAATACACTCTTTTCTTCAACCAGTATTTCTTACTTAGGAGGATAGCTTTTGCTTTATTTTGTTTTGTTGCTTTTCTCCTAGACAGAGGAGATACGTTATACACATGTGCGCACAACAGATTTAAGGAATAATGGCACAGCATTTCAGGATTTCTACAAACCCAAATGCGGAATATTTCTTAACAAGCCCAGAGCAGTTTCCTAGGAAAAAAAAAAAAAAAACATAGACATTTGACCGCCTCATCTCAGGCTTATTTTCCTACTTAAAGGCGCTTCCTTCTGTAGCGATGCGACATTTGTTGTACGTGCATTACTTTTCCCCAGCAAGGCATGGCAAATGCATGCAATTTAACAGCCACGTATCCAAGAAAGTCCAACTGACTATTAGACCAAAAACTAACACTGATAACTGGCATGCAATCTAGAATCTGGGAAACACTTAGACAAATCAAATATCCAGTGAAAACCTTGCCAAATGCTGCACAGCGCAACTGGCCGTGCATCTCTAATCAGTATTCATTTCCTGTCCTTAAAATAAACAGAAAACAGATTTCTCCGTTTTCCCTAAAATCAATCTTTTGCAGTATCTGTCAGTTGCTTTCTCCCAATTAGTATTCTACATTCATTTATTTTCGTGGTAAGTTAATTTTTTTAATGTACCTTGGCACGGGTGTTTCATTCAATACTTGTAAATGAAATGACAGGAAAAACACCGTGCTGCTTAAGGCCCCCAGCGGCCCCCCAAAGTCGTAACTTTGTTAATGAATTGAGATGAATCAGAGATACCTTATTAATGATTGCTTGCCTGGTAGGTTAAGCTTTGGCTTTTCACCTCACTGGCCCAGAGAACAAGATTGCCTTTGGCCATGTCCGAGGGGCTCATTAAAGCATCTCTGGGGAACAGGAAGAAATTGTTAGTGAAAAGCAACGGTCAGTGCCGTCCCAGAAACCCAGCAGGGAAAGGCAGCCTCATCACGGAGAACTAACAAGGCTGCGTGTACTACACCTGTAATCAAACCGGCCTGGAAATGCCTGGAGACCACCGGGCTCTCTCTGTGATTCCGGAAGTTATCTGAAAACGCTGAATCCAATCCATAATTGATGTGTGCATGCATTTATAATCCTCCAGTTGCTCAAAAACGTTGCACTTGCAAGCCTCAAGGAGTGGTAAACTTTAACACGTATGGCATTAAAAAAAGACATTTTGATATAATAAAAGAGGAAAACTATTTTGTTTCCTGCATTGGCAGCAGGAAGGTAATTGAATATACCTGTTTTTCTTAATGAGTGTAATTGCATGCAGCTTTTTGACAGCTAGTAGGTTAGGGTATGAGCAATATGGTAAGAAATATTTGAAGTCATTGACATTTACATATTTCTATACGTAATTTCTATTGTACACGAGTGGAAAGGTGTCCTCCAGGTGAGATGAGTCATTAGACATGGGCCTTCATTCGAGAGAGAGACATATGCTCCTGCAAGTTTGGAAAGATCGGGGATAGGGAATTCTGGCAATGGACTCATAATTACTAGCTACGCCATTCATTCACTCATTGTATTAAAAATAGTTGCTAAAATTTTCAAAATGGCAGGTCCCCTAAGATGGTTCTGTAATGAGGCTGCAAAGTCCATGGGTTGATGTGTTGGGTGCACCAATGCCGTCAGTCAACAATGTTTATTGATTGCTCACTGCAGGCTGAATGCTGTGTTAGGCCAACCTGCTTGGGAAGCATGGACTGGTATTGGATGTCAATGAAAAGGAAGCCCTGAAATGTCACTAGTACATTTTGCTGGGACTGTCACTCTACTGAATATCTTCCTGAACCTGACAGAGCAAATATATATATATGAGAGGGAGGGGGAGATGGAGGGAGATAGAGAGAGAGAGCGAGCAAGCGCATGGCTCCCTACTCTTATCAAGATCTATATAAGTTTTCTTTAAGTAAAGCCTCCAATGCTCCTTTCTCTGTGTCGGTGAAGTATACATTCACTAAGTGATGATGAAGCTCAAAAGCATGGAGTCCAGAAGCAGGACAGGCCTAGAAAATGTCCTGGTTTACTGAGACCAGATTGGGATTGGCTTTTGATATTCAAA
Organism: Tolypeutes matacus; assembly: GCA_026826555.1. Taxonomy (NCBI): domain Eukaryota; kingdom Metazoa; phylum Chordata; class Mammalia; order Cingulata; family Chlamyphoridae; genus Tolypeutes; species Tolypeutes matacus. The sequence continues at coordinate 63,641,381 of JAKSZT010054030.1, read as the reverse complement.
TATTCCTTGTCACCACAATGGAGAACATATAGCATTGTTATATACTAGAAACACAAAAACCCATGAATATACACCTAAATATTTGCATATTTGGTGAGATTAACAGTTATATATTTATCTTGGAAGTTGAGACAAAATGAAAACAAAGCCCTTGGATTGAAATTAATTATTAAGAATTGTAAAATTATTTGACCAGCCAATAACTGTCAAGGTGATTTAAAGTTTTCTGTACTTCCTCTGCTTAAATATCATTTATCATTTGAAATTAGTGCCAAACCAAATCAGCAGGAAGTTTGAATAGATAGAATACGTGTAGTAATAAAGCCTGTAGGTCCTCCCATATCACTTTTTAAGTCCTGAGTATAAAACTAGTAATATTTTACAAAGTAGACAAAGAAACAGAAAAATTAATTTGATATTTTTTTCTTTCAAAAATTAAAATCTGAGCTTATGGGCAGACTCAAATGGTGAGAGTTGAAATTTCTTCAAGAAATCTCTTCAAGTGTTTCCAATTAATGTGTATCTTCTCATTCCATGCATGTGACAAGCTTAATAAAATAATTAAAATAGATTTAATTTGAAATGTGTAAGTATAAAAATAATTGAGATAAGACCTATTCCTTACACACACAAAAAATGTGAAACACACGTGCTTGAATTATTTCCTGGTCTAATTCAATACACAACTCATATAAAGTGAAATTCCTACCACCTTTTCGATGTTCGCATACACCAGTATCTCTGAGACTTCCTTTCTTTCCTTTCTTCCTTCTTCCTCCCTCCCTTCTTTCTTTCTCTCTCTCTATCAACTAGAACTCTTAAGGATCCTTTTAGACTCTCCCAATTGTCCCTTCCCCGTGAAATTTTAATATCTTCTGACGTACTGGCCCTTAAGAGGGCCATAAGCCACGTGATAGCTAAGATTTTTCACCTCCGACAATCAATTTCCACCCTCTTGGGGGCGATATTGCCCCTGCTGAGAGCCCAGAGCATCGGCTAATTCCCGTTTCCAAACAGTGTACAGATACGTTTTCTATAATAATTTCATGGCTCTTTCCTCTTACACATCATTGCTAAGTGATACAGAGAAGCTTTGTTCATGTCCTTTAAGATCTTAGAAGAGAGAGCTGCGTGGAAGAAGGAGAGAAATCAATTTTGTGGCTCCTTGACCACATGTCTGTTCATTTTACATCTGCGAAGGGCAGAGCCTGACAAGGAGCACTTCCTGGGTTGAGTGTGCCCACGATCTCCCCAGCCCAAATAAACAAACACCCACCCCTGTCCGGACGGGTCATGGGACCTGCAGTGCTGCTCTCCCTGTGGTCCGCGTTCGGGAGCCAAGCAGGTGAGGAGCAGGGCAAGCGCTTTTGATGTTGCCAGCTCCCGCTTGCCACCCAACTTTTTTCCCCTCCAAAACCTCTTAGCAAACTTCAAAGGCCTCCTTGCTTCTTGCCTTAATCCAGTGCACTGAGACCTCCAGTTCAAAGAACTTTCCTTAAACCCTCTTCTTAAACTGCAACCCAAACTTTTTTCTTTCCTTTCCACAAAGTAGCAATTACAGCTCGGTTGCGTGGCGCTTGGGCTCGGCCGATCCGCTCCTGCTATTAATTAATCTCACAAAGGGGGCTCATTTCCTGGCATTCAAATTGACAAGAGACCAGAGAACAGAAAACCCTTTCAAGCAGTTCCAGCTCACGGAGGGGAAGAGGTATCAGAGGAGAGAGCCCCACAGTATTGGAGGCGGAGGGCACATTTGATACTCCCTGAACATTCGGCTGATTGAATGATTTTTGTTAAGGGAGAGTGCTTTACTAATCTTTTACCTGCAAAGGCTTAAACAGAAGGAAATGCAGCACAAATGTAGTTAAATTTTGACAGAGAAGGTTTACAGGAGCGGCGTTTCCATTTGAGCCTACCCAAATGCATCTTCTTGAGCATGGCACTTCACTTTAAGCAGAAAGTGTTCACTTTGCTCACACAGAAAAGCCCTTGGAAGAGGAGGAGATGAAGAGAAGCAAGAAAGCAGCGTAACAGACACGAGATTAAAGCTTTTTATTCAGTATCTCTTTCGTATTCAAATTGTGCTAAGGGCTCTGTGAAAGTTAGAAGGAAGCTTGTTCAGGAGGGCTTCTAAAGTGTGTACATGGATTTCATGGGAATAGAAAAGAAGCCACAGCCTGGGTAATGAAAGAAAGATAAGATGTCCTATATAAAACAACTCAAGAGTGGCTCAATTACTTCAGCAAACCATCAAGGCAAGCTTTGAAGATTTGAGAAAACACTGTTAAAAGTTAACAAAAAACTCATGTTGCAGGTTTTGTACCACTAAATGTTTGTATACTTTGTGAATTGCTTCAGCTATATTCCCCCTACGTGCACAGTGTTTACTTCATTGGTTTCGGGTGTAGGGGACCAGTGCCTTTGGATGGTACCAGCTATAGAAAAGGAAGGTCCTTTATAAAAAATAAATATACTCTGAATTATTTGGAGGTAGAGCTTCAAAAAATTAGGTGTCTTTGATTAAAAGAAAATAAGCTTATGAACCAGAGGCCCCCCAGTGCTACGCTGTTTTAGTTAAAGTTGCATGGCTGAGTTCTAGCACAGATTTAATACATCCAAAGAAACCAAATGTTGTCAGTGAAAGTCCTTACTAGAGAAAAGGACTTCTAATTACACCTGTATTTGTAAGGTCAAAAGTACTTTTGTTTAACTGATGCAAAAGGCTTCCACTTGTGTATGGGGCAAGGTAAGATGTAGCCTAAAACACTGTTCAGAGAGAAACCTAAACATTTATGGCCGCCCCAATTTTTGAAACCCAAGTGACACTGAACATAGCTTTCTTACTGAATTTGCAGTGTGGATGGATTCTTTAAGCAGAAGACATATCTATACATCTTCAAATATATTTTCCTCTTTTTTATTAGAATAACCTAGAGATGCTGTGGACAGTTGCCTCGTTTGATATTCAACAATACTGTGATCCTATCATTCCTGTGATACAGAATCAACTTGGAAGATTTCTTGGTAGATTTTCCTTCTCTATGCGTCTGTTGGCTGTTCTGCATTTATCCAAATTAGAAGGGGAGCAAAACTGCAGTTCATGGATAATTCTTATAAAGAAATTTTTAAAAACATTTTAAAGAATTTTTAAAAATGTATATTATATCCCTTCTTAAAGGTTTATATGAAAAATAGTTAAACTAAGCTTATAAGCTGATTATCTGTATGCAATTTAGACATTAATTCAGATATTCCGAGTTTTTGATCAAAGGCTTTCTATTAAAAGGTGAATTAAAAATTGTCTCCCAGCACCTTTCTGATGTTTTCAATTCCATTAGAGCAAGGATCAGGACTCTGGTCAAATGAAACAAAATTTGTGTTATTGAAGTCAGTATTACAGAACCAAATGCCCCCAAATCTAGTCCAAATCTGCACAAGGTAGGTATGAACAAACTCAAGTGTTTTTTTTTTTTTTTTGCTTTTTTCCCCCTTGATTGGGCTTAACTTTTGCAAAGCTTACCCAGTGACCCAGGGTCTATGAAAATGATTGACTTGGAGGTCCTGTCTTTAACTTGAAAGCGCATGCCATCCGCCAGAGCATAGCCACAGCGCTCACCGACTGTTAACTTAAGAAATAAAGATAACAAATTTAATTTCAAAAGGAAAGCAGTAGCTTTATGATAAAGATACCCCTGAGTAATTGGAAACTTTGGAAACCAGGAAGTCCCTCTGGCCCATGACCCCAGCTGAGTCTGACACAGTAAAGCAGAGTCACAGGAGTGGTGATCTACAAGTGGCAGGGGGCAACAGGACCTTCTCGCCGGTCTCGGGGCCGTTCCTCTGAAGCGGGGCCATGGCTTCGCTATTGCCCTTGTGGGAGGGTTTTCCTTTGTAGCATGAGGGGTTCTTCAGACTGATGCACAGGACACTGGAGGCAGGCACAGCCCACGGGAACAACGAGTGCATCGGGATAGCGGGGCAGGTTTCTGCACAGCGACTATCAGGCTCCCCATAGAGGGTGTCTCCAGAGCCCCGAGAGTGTGTGTCTGGGCTTGTAGGGGGGGAGTGTAGTAGAGGAGAGATGGATCAAGAAACAGAGACAGAGCGGTGGAAAAGAGGTTCAAAGAGAGAGACCAAAGCAGAGGGAGTTCTCTGCTTTTTCATCCTTGTGCTGAAATTTGGTCTTCTCTCTCGAAAGGAAACATCCCATCTTTTTCTTTGTCAACACCCTCCACAACATTAACCAGTGTTCACAGGAAAACACAGAGGCTCTGCCAAAGAAATTTCCAAGCAGCACCCAACAGAGAACATAGTCACAGGTTTTACACATACTTTTTAATTTTAGTAATTGCATTTGAAAAAAATGTCTTAGGAGAAATAATTGGATGCAGACTTCTGTTTTGTTTTTTCTTCAGTCATCCTATAGTTGTAATTCTGGTGAGTTTTAAAATGAAACCTTCCTTGCAACTTTAATATCCCAACAACAAACTCACCCAACAAAGGTTCATTCCTGTGAATACATGTTGTGAAATGTATGGCTCTGAGCATAAGTATTACATTCTATTTGCCAGTCTCCATAATCAGTATTAAATGCTGTATGATCAAATCTCCTGCAGTATTCGGTATCCAATGTAGAGACAACTAAAGTGAAAGAAATGACTGGGCTGTACTCCAGTGTAGCAGGACTCATAGAAGGTAATAATCAAGGAGTAACTTGAAAAGATAGGGTAATGTATTTTCACGATGAGAAATCCAGCAGTAATTAGATTGTGCTGTGAATTAAGGAATTCTCCGAATCTTGTGTGCAACAATAAAATAAAATCAATATTAAATTTTACTTATCAAAGGCCCATCTTTCAGCTCACACATTTAGGGGGCAACATGAATAAGAGTGCTTCCAGGCACTCTTTCAGAACTTTGAGTTCTAAAAAGAAATCATCTTACCTTGATAAGAAACATAACCATGTGTTTCTCTTTGTCCTGCTGAATTTTCTGCAAAACTCTCACTCTCTGTCTGTCTCTCTGTCTCTCTGCCGCTCTCCCTCCCTCTCTCCAATTCTTCCCCCACCCCACCCCCACCCCACACATACACAGTGCTGAGGAAAGACACTGTGAGGTCCAGATATTTTGCCCACTCGTTTTAATCTCCCTCCTCATTAGACTTAAATAGCCAACTCTTAACCACATATTTTATAATATGTGTTATTATGTTAATACAGAACCAAAAGAGCAGTAATTATCTAATATTTAAACCGTCAGGGCATTTCTTTACAAACATGGAAGGATTTAAACTGGAGCTGTCTATATCATACTAGTGAATCAATAAGAAATAGGTGCAGTTAATTTGTAAGGAAATCGTCTAAATTCACTGCGTATGAGAAGTCTATTTCAACAACTAAATTGATACTGGACTCTGGCCATTTGAATCGCTAGAATATGAAATGCCTATCCTCAATGTAATAATATATGTTTAAATCAATTAATGTAAAATATGGTAGAAATTCCCAGTTATTCTCAGCTTAGCAGGGATATATTGTAAAGAAGAAGATAAACATTAAAAGGGAGAAGGCAATTGAATTTTTTCTCCTAAAAACAAAAATAATTTAATTTGATTCCTTTCTTAAATAAGCAGCTATTACAACTATGAATTCCACAAACCTCTGCTGGCTAGATAGTAAAGCAATCTCCTTGATTTTGAATCAGAAATAAAGATGAATAACAGCATCAAGTGTGGTAAGGCATTTGAATGGACGCCACTAAATCTTCAGATCACAGGGATACACTCTTATTCATGTTTAATAAAGGCTTCATTTTTAAATACAAACATCATACTACTCAAATTCATTAAAGCAAGAATCAATCTGAAGGATTCCTAATTTCTTTAGGATTTGCAAAATGGATTGAAAGGGACCTGGAACTGTCTACAATAGTTAAAAGAGCGTAATAGATTCTAAAATAAGTGTCTTGAAGATGTTGGAACTACTCAAGTTTTAATGATTAGTTTACTTATGAATATCAGCCTGACTAAATTTTTATAAATCTGGATATAAACCTGAAGTTATTCCAGTTTTTATTGGGAGGTCTGTATGAAAAGTCTAAAATACATGTCAACATCACCCTAATATGAAAGTAAATTGTTTCTGCTGTTAACCTGAGGATAAAACTGGCTGTAAACGTGCCCAATGAAATACAGTCATAACGTAAAGACCACCAGGAAAAAAAACTCGAACTTGAACAGACATCTGTGACCCAGGGTACCAGAAGTCTTCTCCCATCACCATGTCCTCTGGAATGTAAGCCTCGTGTGGGTAGGGGGTATATCTTACTACAGATTTCCCAGAGCATAGAGCACTGCCTGGCACTTAGGAAATGCTCATTAAAAATCTGCTGCATATCATCGAAAGGGCATATCTACTTACAGAGTTAGATATGTCTGTTTCAGCTAATGTGACTGTGTAGTCAAATGAGGCTAACTTGTCTTATTTGATTTCCCTTTCCCATTTCACTAGCCAGCTTGGTTTAAAGAGTTTCTTCAGGGAGATACTGATTTAAGAAATGATCATTCATTTCTTACCACCACCTCTCAGGGACTTGACTCTGGAAGCCTACCGTGTCTATTCTGAAAGGGTATACACTTTGGTTATAAACTGGGAAAGCCTAGAGCTCCAGTTCATGAAATGCTTTCAGGCTTACAGGCAATTCATAAAATGATCAATGTATGAAGTTGGGTAAAGAATCTCTCTTGGAACCACACTGTATTTCTTTTACTCATGGAACTGAAGAGAGAGATTTATTATCTCATATATAGGATGGCAAATTGATACCAACTTCTTAAATCAATGGCAGTCTTAAACACAGGCTCACAAACAAAATCCTGATGAATCTAGGCCTACCTCTGAGTTCTGGCATGAGTGGGTCATTTATATACTTGAACAAGTAGGATAAGAAATCTGAATTTCCAATAAGGTGAGTGATATATATGTATATATTAGATCTATCTACATTTTTGAAAAATCATAAATGAAGATGAAGTGTAGTACATGTGTAGCCTGAGAAATGTTTTTGCTCTTCTCATTGGTATTAGATTTGCAAATTTTTAGGGGAGAACAAAAGGAGATATTAAATAATATTTTCCTTAAAATTTTTACAAAGGTCTTATATAATTTGTGATTTCATTTTATCACTCAGAAATTTAGACAATTAATATTCTACAATAGAAAATCATATACTTAAAAAAAAGTCTGAAATGATTTGCCAGAGGCAAACAGAAAGACTACTTAATAGAACCTTTAAACTTTGTATTAAGTTGTGTTAGCATAGGATGGGACACAGCTTTTATAGACAGTCTTTTGCATTTATAATCCAAGATTTATCGTAATCAGAATGATTAAGACTATTTCAATAGTGCAAAAATCTATTAATTTTGATATTCCAAATTTGTTTTCTCTGAATGCTATAGTTTTCATATTTTTTTCATTACCAATCAAGTTTGCTATTTTTCAAAGTAAATGTTGCAATCTAGTGAATGGATTTTAATTAACCTTTCATAACAAAATCCTTGTTAAGCATAGAAACCCCCTGAAATCGTTTATAAAATTATCCAATTTATCACATTATGAAGTGGGGATTTTAAGTCAAATTTTTCATATATCTCAGTACTACAAAAGGGCCTGACCCAGAACTTTTAAAATCTAGATTTGCATGGACCAACACTCACTTTCCTCATTGACATAGACAATTTTTGGTTCAAAATTAATTTGAAAACTTAAAATGGAAAGATCTTTCAAAGTGCTTGTAAATGAAAACTGGAGAAAAAGCAAATGTCAAGTTATTCAATAAATTCGTATCACTATGGAAACCCTCATTCATCTGTGTTCCTTTACATGCACGACAAAGGGAACTAGGTTCCCCCATAGTCACCTTCTGGGAATCTTAGTCATTTGCTAAAAGTTTGAAAAGAGAGGGTGTGTGGCCAAAAGGCCTTTAGTTTTTAACTTGTTACTCCATTATTTCTCCCCCAGTCCCTGAATTGAAAAACAATACATTCACTGAAAAGTTACTCCAGTTCCAGAATAGACTTTGGCACTATGATTAAGTTCAATTTAATAGTGACTCTGTGATTATACCTGTTGGTTAATGGGTATGAGAAAGGAATTGTATTATGTCCAGGTCACTGTCTTTAATTGTTGTTATTTATACTTGAAAAACATGTTTTTGTCATGCTTATGTGTTTTGAGAAAGAAATAGGCACTATTTCACTGTATTGTGATTTACACAGATGGTATCATTCCGAAAAGAACTTATATAAGTCCCTTTACTTTGGTAAGCCACAGCATTTATTACCTAGCAATTTAAATTATTTGTCTTTGGAGAAACTACTGAATTAACATTTTAAAATTCATAATAAATTTTATTTTAGAGAGGTTTTAGATTACAGAAAAGTTACATCAAAAGTATATGCTCCTGGGTCGATGTGTGGGAGTCCTGTATGATGTTATGCATGTTTGTTTTGTAAGTTCACAGTGTTCACTGAGCACTTATTGTTTATGTATGTTCATGTATGAATGATATACTTCAATAGATTGTTTTTTTTAAAAAAGTATATGCTCCACAGGAAGTGGATCAAGTGATTGGGCTCATGCCTACCAGTTCCCAGTGCCTCCTAAAGAAGACAGTGAGCGGGCATGATGGGCAGGCACAGCAAGCTGATGTAACAAGATGATGCAATAAGAGACACAAGAAGAAAAACATAATGAGAGACAACAAAACAGGAAACGGAGATGGCTCAAGCGATTAGGTACCTCCCTCCAACATCAGAGTTCCCGGGTTCAGTTCCCAGTGCCTTCCAAATAAACAAGGAAGACGACCAGACCCAGCAAGTGCAAACAACAAGAGGGTGGGAAGAAATTAATAAATAAAATTTAAAAAAATCTTAAAAAACAAAAAATGGTGTATGCTTCCAGGGAGTGGATATGGCACAAGCAATTGAGTGCCTGCCTCCCACATGGGAGGTCCTGGGTTTGGTTCCCCATGCTGCTTAAAGAAAACAAACAACAAGTAGACAATGAGCAAAGAACAAGTAGACAATGAGCAAACAATGAGCAAACAGACAAGGGAGCCAACTTAAGGGAGATGATAAAAAAAAGTGTATGCTCCCCATGGAGTTAGACTCATTTATAATTTCCCTACACATGGTTCTTCTGTTCCTTTTATTTCATCCTATAATTAGCACTATATTCGTTAAATGTATGTCCCAGAGACTTAAATATTCAGTCTGTTCATATGCCGTTTGAGCCCTGAATCTCAGCAGAGTTGCAACACCTACACTCCAGTTCATTGGACTCGTCTAGGAGAACTAACAAAAGGATGATGATGGACAATGCCCATCCCGAAAAAACAGAGTATATATACCACTGCAAGCAAGACAGTTCCATCCATCTGTTCCATGGGATCTAAGCCCCCTCTCAATCTGAAACAGAGTAGGTATCTCTATCCTCAAAACCTCAAGACTGAGGAATGAAAAAACATAATGGGGAAATGCACCTGCGGACTGAAGTAGACATTATTATTGTTCTAGCAATGGAAGAACTTGTATCATTGATATAAAGGCAGCCCCAGCAGAGGTTCGGAGGGGCGGGAGAAGGAAGAATAGGTGTAACATGGGGCATTTTGGGGACATTGGAATTGTCCTGCATGACATTGCAATGATGGATACAGGCCATTATACATTTTGTGAAAACCTATAAAATTGTGCTGTGCAAAATGTAAACTATAATGTAAACTTTAGACCATGGTTAGTAGCAATGCCTCAATACGTGTTCATCAATTTTAACAAACGTACCGTACTAATGAAGGATGTTGTTAATGTGGGAAAGTGTGGGAAGAGGAGGGGTGGGGTATATGGGAATCCCCTATATTTTTTATGTAACATTTATGTAATCTAAAGCATCTTTCAAAATAAAAAATTTTTGAAAAATTAAAAAAGTTATTAGGGGATTCCCATATAACCCCCCCCACATAAACATTTCTCCCTATTATTAATATCTTACATTAGTGAGATATATTTGTTACAATTGATGAACCAAATTGAAGGATTGCTATTAATCAAGATCTATAGTTTATGGTTTACACTTTGTACTCTACAGTTTTATAGGCTTCGGCAAATGTATAATGTCATCTATCTGTCACTGCAGTACCATATAGAACATGAATTAACATTTTTAGTGAATTAGGGTTTTAAAGAAATGAAAGCTCAATCATATATGGATATTTATCATGTATGCTAACTAGAGGGGGAGAATGAGGAAACAAATGTACAAGTGGGGAAGGGGGAAAATGGAAAAGACTAAAGAGAAAGTAAATGACTTCAACATTGTTAATCTCAAGAACAAGCATAGTTCGGAGCTGAGGAAGGGAATGGGTGGTATTTTCTTCCAGGGATGCCTTCTTGGTTTGGACTTACTCATCGCCTTTAACTCATGGGCAGCACAGAAAGGTTCAGAGTGAAGAGACATTTCAACCTTCTCAGAGCCAAGCCAGAGAAGCCTGCTTGGAAGTGGGACTCCTAAAAGGGCAGATTTACTCTACTCTCACTCCTGAAATTCCCTCTATCCCCCAAGTCTGGAGTTTTCTGATCTATTGCTATCATCCAAAGACTCCAATTGTCCCTGTTTTTATTCTGAAGATTGTAGAAATACATGTTGTCTATAACCACAGACTACCTTTCTGGCAGTCTCTCTATATTTTACAATTTAGAGATGACTCAAAATTTCTAAGTGACTGAATGAGTCAGCTCCTGCTGATGAACAGGATAAAGTTAAATGGTCCAACAGCACAAAGGTGAGCCAAAATGTGGAGAGGCCCAGAGCAGACGTAGTCTAGGATCCAAGGCTGAGGACGGGGCAGTGTTGGCCATAACATAGAGAATTAAAACTAGCCCACTATTACAGAGTTAAAAACCAAGCAGAGCGCTTTGAACTTCTTTTGCTTAAGGCTGTGTATGTCAAAAAACCTAGTGGTTATTTGGATTAGTTCCCCCAGCCCCATGCCTCTTTTGGCAACCAATGCTTAGATGGGATGATTTGAACAAAACATTTTGCTTTCTAAACTTGGAGTACTATTGTATGCATAACTTTGTGAGATATGTTTTCCTTATCAAATATCTTATTTTAATTACTAATTAATTAGCTTATATTTGATTTATGAAGAACTTGCCTTTCTAAATGAAATACCGACACCCCTTAAAATCTAACCAATGCTTCAATAAAGCAAAAAGCCAATTTCATCTCTTGCTGGAGAGGAGGGTACAGTTTTAGTGAAAGAGAGAAACTGCAGTGAACATTGTATTAAAAGAAAACTACAGTGACAATTGTAGAAATACATAAAATAGCCTAACTAGGAAGAGGAGTTGGTCCTTTAATCTGATTAAAAATAAAGATTTGAATTATAAGCTTTAAATTTATCTTACACGTTATTTTTTCTGCCGGTTTTTTAAACTATCTTGTACTACTTAAATGATACACTTTATTTTTGAAATATGAATTCATTTTCCCTCAAAAGTTTTATTAGAATCTCTATGCATAGGTGATTTGAAAGCACACTTCGTTAAACGTATTAGGGATCAAAAACCGTACAGAAGAAAGCAAGGCATTTTTCAAGATAATTAAATCTGGAGTTTACTTGTATTATTTTTACATTTCAATAAGTTGCATATTATTATGAGATCAGCAAAGTACCCAGATGGAACTGTATTTGAACATTGTTGAGCATGGAATATTGTGCATTTTTCCAATGGACTCCAATTATGGAAACACCTGTGCTGTATAAATTTGTGCTGACCCACTGTGAAATTATGTTATGTTCAATAGGCCTTAAAATTTCTCATTTCTCACCTGTGGTTGAGATGTTCAACTTGCAACAACTATAGTATCACATTCTATATTGAGAAAGATATTCCGTGTGAAGATACATAAAACATTTTGTACTATTCATCCTGCAGTATCTATCCTTACTTAATTGGTTTCTGTCCTTTAAACTTACTAAGTGCATATTTTAGAGCCAATAAAATATCATGCCAAAAATCTCTAAAGAGGCAAATATTTCCATTTTTCATAGGACTAGAAATTATGTCTTTATTTGGAAATAGTCAACAATTAAATGCCAAAGACTTAAAAATGTTTGAGAAAGGGAAAAATATATGGTGTCAAAGAAATGAACCAAGGACTGGGTGGATATGACCAAAAAGCCTGGATAAAAATAATTCGTCATGATATTTTATGCTCAATATGAAAATATCAAACACTAATACATTTGGGAGCACTGTAACAGCTAACTGAATTGTTCAGTTTTTATCCAGGTATTTAAAACTGAGTTCTTCCAGAATTTTCGGGTCGCATAAGAATGGAGTAATGCAGTTCTCATAATTAAGATGTAAAGAGATTTTATTTGCTTTTCATATGAAAAACTATGTTAGTGATTGTATAACAGGCCTATGATAAATAGAAAAGATGCAGGATTTTTTTCGGTAGTCAAATGCACAAAAAGTATGCCTACAGAAAACTGATATTGCTTGTCTCTCATCTTTAACCCTTAATCACTTCCAGAAACACGTCTGCTGACTCACATTTTCATTTATCTCAAGTAAAAGAGTATTCTGGAGAAATAAATTGTTGATTTGGAGGAGGTTTTCTGTTTAGGTTTGGAGTAATAATTGTTTTTGTAAGTGATGTTGTGACCTTGCTTTATAATTATTTTCTGCAATTGGGATTATTTCTGAATCTCATGCAACTGCAAATAGTAAACCATGTGATGCACTGTGCCAGGCTGCTGAGACCGTGCACAGCTACTTGTTACGACAAGCATAAATCAACACGAAACTCATAGACTATAACTTATATTCAATTTATTGCTATAGACACATTTATTGGGATAGAATTTTCAGTCTCATAATATTCTGAGAAGCTCACCATAAACTATTAACGAGAGAGGAGCACTATTAATAATGGACATTCCAGAGCAGTTATTTTCGGAAAGTTTTTGACTCCAAGAATGAAATTAGTTAAGATGGGTTTTGAGATAATAAATGCATACCCTTAATCTGTTAAAATACTTAGAAAGGAATGTCTCATGTTGATATCATCATTTCAGAAACATAAGTTGCATTAAGAATTTTGTAAAGTATGAAGGCTTTTAAATATTGATACCTTTGTATCATAAAATATTTATTCCCATTTTGACTGTGTGAAGCAATTCCCCATCTGCCGTTATTCTAGGGGAGTTTGATGTATTTTTTAAATAGTTAATAATACTATTTTAATAATCTTTCATCAGTAGTAACAAAGGAAACTACTGTTAAAAAATAGTACAATTATTAAAATGTCCCATGATCAATTGTAACAAAAGTTTCACACCAATGCAAGGTGTTGGTGAATTTGATGCTTTAAAAAGAGTCACAAGAATAGCCGACGGAATTTTATTAATTGATATTTCTTAATTTAGGTTATGTGGTTTAATGATTTTTAAAGTATATACTCTGAATCACTATTTTTTCAGTAGTGGTTTTTTTTTTTTTTGGTATTATCCCCATCAGTTAAGTGTATTATCACTGAAGTATCACATGGTATTGCAACCTTAATAAAAGTGACTTAATTAACTTGTCAGGCTTTATCAACTGCTGAGAAAATAGATAAGCCCCATTTCAATGGCTTTTTTATTTTTTCTTTTCATTTTGCTTATGCTGATTCTGGCTGCCTAAATTACACTCATCTTTATAGACCTCTTCATTGATCTGTCACCCAAAAAAAACGATCTGACAGTGCCTTTCCTTGTATAACAGGACTATATGAGTGTGTTTATGTCTGCACACATGCCTTCAAAAGTAACGTTTTATGGACTTTGAAGATCTTTTTTCTGCAACAACCTATTAGGTTGAACCATATGCCAATATTTGAGTCTTTTGCCTTACAAAGGGTGTGTAATTTCTGGATCTATATAACTACTTCTTCATCCTCATTTTTGCTTATGGTTGACGAAGAGAAAAAATTCTACTCTGACTCTGCATAAATCAAAGCAATCCATTGGATGCCTGATGTCTGGCCAAGCATGGACTTAGCAGAAACAAACATTTCAGGATGGTAGGAGTGGCTGCAAAATGTCTTTGAGAATACTGGGACATTAATACAACTATAACATAAAATCTTTATTTAGTATACACTTATGAAAGGCAGTGCATATATTTCTTTTTCTTTTTTTAAAATTTAAATATGTGTGTATAAATTATCCATAATTCTACCACTCTTTAAGAAAACCACCTTAAATAGGAAATAGAAGTGCCCTTTGGTGCATTCAATTCCAATCCCTAGTCATTTGGAGCATATAGTTTCCATGGCTTCCCCTTCCAATTTATATAGACAGAAACAGATATGCACATGCCGACATGTACACAGCACACATACATTTTTAACAAAAATAGGATCATGAGAAGATTGTATGTTTATAACTTTATTGGTCAATATTGAAGGAGACTTCCTAAGGTACCCTCCAAAATCTACTAGAAGCGACTAGTAACTGGAGAGAAGAAGCTGCAGGAAACAGGCAGAGCATGGCATCCCCAAACACACTCTATATCCTTTGATGACACACTGGTTCCTAGAAGAGGTTGGAGACCCATACAGGACATTTCCTGGCCTTTTTCCACGTTTGCTGAAGCTTTCTTAACTCAAGTTTATTGAAGCACTTCATGTGATAATTTCCTATTGAGTGACTTGAAACAACACGAATGTATTCTCTCAGTTCTAGAGGTCAGGAGCTCGAACAGGGTCTCTCTGGGCTCAAATGCAGGGGTGCGCAGGACTGCAGTTCTATCAGGTTCTGGGAGATAACCTGTCTCCTAGAGGCTTGTGTTCCGAGCTCCTGGCCGTCTCCATCTATTTTCAAAGCCAGCAGTGGTGTAACATCTTCAAATCTCTCTCTGACTGACTCCTCTGCTTCCCTCTTCCCGTTTTGAGGGGCATTTGTATACATTGACCCATCCAGATAATCCAGGATAATCTCTCCATTGCCAGGCCAGCTGATTAGCAACCTTAAGTCCATCTACAAACTTCATTTCCTTTGGTGTTATTTTTTTTCCAGAGGGCTTGGCATGCTGGTCTGTTTTCTGTTCTTAGGCTTTGCCTCTGGTCCCTTTGGCGCTTAATCTAACATACGTATTCACAGGTCCCAGGTGTTAAGTCCTGGACATTTTGGGGACCAGTGTTCTGCCTAATACAGGTCATATCCAGACTTAGGCTGGGCCCCAGGATAGCATGACTCCTTTACAGGATTACCTGTTTGTTCTAGGTAGAGATTTCTTTAAAATCTGAGGTCAGATCACGTGATTTCCTCCAATAATTTTCCAATTTCTCTCAGAGGTAATAACAGATTATTTAAAATGGGCTCCAAAACTCTCTAGGATTTTCCCCCAGTTAATGCACTGGCCTTATCTCCTAACACTCACCACCTTGGTCTATCTGTTCCTGGCACCCTGGTCTCTTAGTTGTTTCTCAACATGCCAGGCACAGTCCTGCCTCAGGGCCTTTGCACTTGCTGTTTCCTTTGTCTCAACAGCAGCCCCTTGATACTTACGCTTTCCCTGCTGACCTCCCTAATTAACGTGGCAGCAGCCCTGCCCTCACCCTGTTTCCTGCTTTTCTTTTTGCTCATAACACTCATCACCATCTCACATTTTATCCACTTACTTCTTTCAAGGTCTGTTTTGGTCCACTAGAATGTACATGAGGACAGAGTTGGTTTACTTTTTTGTTTTGTTTTTTACTTTTTAATTCCTTGAGGAGTACATACTTGGTACTTGTTTAAAGAATGAGCTATTACGTATTCTCTCCTATATTGTCCTTTAGCATGTTTAAGGCCAAATACATAGGTATGATGATCTCCATAACCCTTGCATATTATAACCTATCTAATGATTTATGTACAGTAAATAATGGTGCCAGAAATTCAGGATTCAATGATTTCATTCAGCAAATGATTATCAAGCACTAGTAGTCCAGCATTGTCATTACCTGCTCTTCCTCAGGTAACCTTAACTATTTATTTGAATGAATTGTATCATGGCATATGCACAGTCTAAGAATAGATGTTGTTTCGGTAACTATTTGTATCAGGTGTGTGTGTATGATTGTATCTGGCCTCTATAAAAAAAGGTGATTTGTTACTGTGTGGGTTGCCAAAATTTGAATGATATTGCAGCAGAAAATGGTTAACTTGGGGCTGTTAGAAAAGGCTTAGTGAGGAAATCGACCTTGACGGTGAATAGAGTTTTCCTAGAGAAGAGGGTGGTAATTGAAAGCAAACTATCAATGTTTAAGTTGAGCAAAATGATCTAGTATAGCAAGAGCATGTTTTAATGTGTAAATGGAGCCCCCTCCTCTAATTAGTAACCAAAATGAGGTAACATTAGCACTTCAACTTTTATAAGAAAACTAACTACGATCATATAACTATGGAAAACATCAGTACTATTGGATCACATGTGCGCTATCAATTTTTTAATAATTTCAATAAAATCAGCTTTTAAGCTTTTATTTTTGTGCTTTCTTTAACAATATATATAGTACAGGGGTGATTTTTTTAAATACAAGCCTTGGTTGGGTTTTCAAAGGATTGTAGATTAATGATGTTTAAATTCACTCAATCTGTCAAATCCAGGCAAATACCCGCTAGGTATATCAACAGTAAATCAGATGGCCTTTTTGCAGTTTCCATAAGTTTAAGTAAAGGATGTTTTGAAGTATAGAAATAATCATATTATAACTGTAATTGTCCTTTGAATGTCGAAATGGTATTTTCTAAAAGGCAAATTTGACTGATCCACTGTCTGATTGTTGTGGACTTTTATTTCACTATACTATTTCTAGAATTCACACTATTTTTTGTAATATTTTTGAATATAACAACTATTTATTTCCATTATAGTTTCAGTTGTGCTATTTTCAGTCTTCAATTTGGGGCAGAAATTTATTTTGAATTACTTTGAACTTCTTGAGTTGAATCGCTAATAAAATAATTAATAAAATATGGGCATGAGATTAAAATCTTAGCCCAATAGGTCAGTCAATCAACAATCAACTATGTCCACTCTTACGGGTACACTTTCTTACAAGCTGAAATACTCTCCTCAACTTGACAGAAAGAGTCTGTTCCCCTCTAGGAACTTCCATCTAATTGGGGAAGCAGACAATGAATTTAAAAATAAATCAATTAAAAAAGACAATTTATAGTACAATAAATTATATTGGTGGCAAAGATAAAATAGGGTAAAATGTTAGAGAAGGCCTGGGGCTGCTTGTGATGATGAGGGATGGCCTCTTAGAAGTTGCAACACTTGGATTAAATTTCAAGAATAGATCTTGAGCGCCACAATTTCAGTGTCTGTGTTCCTCACCCGAATGTACTGTTTAGAAACATTTTCCAGTAAACGTTGACAGGCATAGCCCTTTTTGTTATTTAAAAATTATTTTATTTTTTAGAAGGTCAGAAGTTACAGAGATATGGATTTAGAAACTGTTTTATGTCAACCAGATGATGAAA
Source organism: Tolypeutes matacus (assembly GCA_026826555.1). Lineage (NCBI taxonomy): Eukaryota > Metazoa > Chordata > Mammalia > Cingulata > Chlamyphoridae > Tolypeutes > Tolypeutes matacus. The sequence continues at coordinate 63,623,795 of JAKSZT010054030.1, read as the reverse complement.
TACGATAAAAGACGAACTTAGCTAAAATAATATAAGCTGAGGAGATAAACCATCATAAATATCTCCTGCAGTGTGAAATAATAGACCTTTTATTTTAAATGATTTTAGGTATGGTAACGATGTAGAGACACACATTTTCTTCACATTCAACATTCAAAACCAGAAGCAGTTGGAAAATCTGCCGCAGACTTTATTTTTTAGATTTCTCATTTGAGTGCACCACAATGGATAAAGGAGGAGCAAACAGTCTGACATGCTATTTATCCAGCTATAAAATTATCATAATTAGAGAAAGTGAGATATTTTGGTATTTAAAAGAGCTTATTAGTTCTTTGAATAATATTTATAAACAAATATTTGCATTTAAAATATATATAATTATATGAAGCATAATCGAAGAAACTAGTTTTAGGGTTGTAAATTAATGGTTATTTATAGTTGCCACAAAATTGATAGGGATTTTAGATATTAAAAAAGTGCCTGTTTATATATGAGTCATATTCAGTCCCATGGGGGCATGAGAGGTATTTAAGGCTCACACAGATGTTCCAGAATCAATTTGTGTAGAGTGTGAATAACTGGTGACATAGAGATGAACTATATGGAAGGTGACTCCATAGTCAAGATCAAAAATGAATCTACGCACAATAACAGCAATGAGTAAAGGAGATATTCTCTATTTGCCTCTGATGACCCAGCTGTATTTGGATGGATGGATGGATGGATGGATGACTGTCATTACTGAATTTATCATGTTAAAAAAAATGGCACCCATCTCATACCTAAAACACCTTGGTATTAAAACAAACCACAAGTCCTATAGAGTTTTTTGAAATTGCATGTAAATTACATCTAATTTTTAAATATTTCTATGTTACTGGAACATCACAATATTAATCAATGAACCAAGTATCCCTGGAAACCTAGGGATCATTTTATTCTAGCAAAATGAAATGGAGATTTGAGGAAATGGTTTTGAAAATTCAAGCAACCCAATCCCAAATATATAAATATATATGTATAACTCAATCTGTATTTAAAAGACCTCAAAAGAAGAAGATAATACTTTACATCTTTCTATGAATTATTGATTTATAGAAACATAATGCAGAGACTCTAGATTGCTCACAGTTAGACAATTGCCCACACATAAATTAGAAGATGGCAGGAAGAAAACTATCCTTGATTCTGAACTTGATTGAGTTTCTGCACATAAGGAAAGTGTGAAAGTAAAAATATCTCTCACCCAAGTCATTTGAGCAAAAGGAAACTGAAGAAGTGAGCCAGGAGTCCAGGACGCTAATAGCATTGCCACAATGATTCATTACTATTTAAAAAGGTTCAGAAGGAAAATGTTCCTCAGCTACCATGGACTTATTTTGGCCAAAATTCCTTCTATAAGATTCTTTCTGGTGCTTCAGAGAATTTGGGAGAGAAGCAAATAAAGCTCTTTACAAAGTGGCTCCAAATAGGTATATTGGTATTAATCCAGTCTAGCAATGAACACCACTTTGAATGTGCTGTTAAAACTTTCCAATGATGTGAACTTCAAATCTGGAGAATATATGACTAGTAGCATGATATGTAAGAAAAATATTCATGTTGAATATACCAATGCTTTTTAGTGGGATGCCACATTTTTGATTATTTCATTGCTTCTTACTTTGTTTTCTTGTATGAGGGAACAGAAATATAACTGAAAATAATAAGAATGACATACTGTTGTTCTCTAAAATAGGGCACACATTTCTAAACACACAATGAAGGTATCACATGCAAAATATATGAAACTGAATCCAAGGTTTAGTTTTGTACAATTAATAAAAATAATTTGGGTGAAAATAAACTCCAATATGGAAAAAAATGAGTTTAACATGAAATCTAGACAGATGGCAAGAAGAGTGCAGCTGAAAAATTGCACCATTACACCTTTAGTTGTATGTTATTATAAAGTATAAGTCGTAGGTCAAATGTGAGCATTTGTTTTTATTTTGCAAAACGATCATGTCCAGTACATTATATAAAGTCATATTAACTAAGATTAATGAACAATCCTAACTCAGTATGATTGGGACTTCCTGCTGGCATTTATGTATTAGTTTAAATTAATTAGAAAACAACCATCTATTATTTTTATTAGATAATCGAAGGAGTCATATTTTTAAATGTTAATAATCAATGTGAGTTTAAGAAAAATCATATCATTATAATGGAGGCATATGCTCAAACCTAAAATTCACATTCTCTTCTTAATCTGAATTAGAATGACCTGTATATCAAAACTTTATTATTGCAACTAGAGGAATAAAAACTAAAACTAGTCTTAATAATAATACTATATTTATCAAATTTTGCTTTTTAAGTACTTTAAATAGCAAGAAGGTGAAACGATATGAGAGAACAATTAAATGTCAGTGTGGGGTGATGCAAAGAATCTCGTATTGGTTCGCCTCCTTTCTGTTCTGCATGAACCCACTGACCGGTTTTGCACCAGTCATTTTTATTTTTCTCTCTGGATATCTGATAAGATCTCTAATTTCTTATCTGATTGAAAGGATATCTGAGTCTATGAGTTTGCTAAGGAATTCAATTGGGCTCCCATCTCCATAACCATGAGGAGACAGATTAAATGTGAGTTATTCATGGTGAATTTGAAATACAATTTCTACTGAGGTTTAGCAGAAACTCAAGTATTGAGTTTCCCATTATTCCCTACTCTGGGCTCTAGATATATACAAATGTCTCAAAAGCTCAAAAGTTTAGTTCGATAATAGGAAATTCATTTGAAACAGAGTTGAATGTGGTATATATTTTTTGAAAAGGTGAAATTTCACATCTCTCTTGACATGCATTTTGGTCTCGTCTAATTTCATCAGATCAACTACAAAAATGGAAACCTTGATTTCCATTGGTGGCGCTAGATTCCCATCACTGTCAGTGTTTCATGGGCTCTGGCAGGGTTATGCCTTGTTGGGACACAATCCCAAGAGGGTATTCTACAGCCAGAGGAACAACGGTAGCCATTAACATTCACTGAGAACTAGCCAAGTGACAAGCACTCTTCTCAGTTCCCAGGCAGTAACTCACTCAATCCTCCGAACAATACTAGGAGGTTATGGCTAGGTATTTTCCCCATTTACACAGGGAAGAGACACTAACTTGCCAAAGTTACCCAGCTTGCAAGTGGCAGAGCCAGCTTGGAACTCACACAGACAGGTTCTAAAGTCCATAGTTCTACGTATTGTGTTTCATTCTCTCTCTCTTTGTGATCTAAGTGCTTTGGGTACCAACATATTTCCTGCATCGAGCAGCTGATATAAACTTTATTCAGGAAGCTATCAATGAGAATACTAGAAAGGGTTTTCAACCGAAGTCTCAATTATGACAAAATATTTATTTGAAAATGATGGCGTTTACGTTACAGAAAAAGAACAGTCTCCTAAATAATTGCCTTAAATATAAATATGTGTGTGTGTATGTGCGTGTGTGGGCGTGTATGCACCAAACAGCAAATTACAGTCATTATTTTCTTTCTTTCAATTCTTTCCTTTAAACCGTGGTACAATTCTTAGCTAAGTGTAGCCAAATGAAATATTCTAGTCCTTGTCCTTTTCGAACCTATTCCATATTTTTTAGGTGTTTCTGCACCATTGGATGAATATATTCGGTGTACTCTGCTGGTTACTATTAAAGCAATCATTTAGTTGTATTGAGGCTTTTACCACAATTATGAAGAATCCTGCCCCTAGCCCAGAGCCTGGCACTAATATGCATTCTTGATTATCAAATAACTTTAGACTCCTCAAGTTCACTATCTACAATTGTTCAATTTTCTTGATTTAAGGTGCAATCTTAAGATATTATATGACTGGAAATCTATTTATCTCTTACTTAAATTCTCTTAAACTGTTGGGCTTCCCTTTCTACCTATATACATTTTGGAAATGCCAGCCATGGTTGTTCCCTTAAAGATCTCTCTTTCTTCTATGAGGCCTCTCTCCGACTCTCTCTTTCTCTCCCTGTGCTACTTCATGGTACTAAGTGAGGTTTTATACCTCCTGATTTTCTGATAAGAAGACATTGCTTCATCTAATAAATATTTATTGAGCACCTATGATGGACTAAGCCCTTTCAGGTTGAGAATGGCTGGGTAAACTTTACATGATCTGGAAACCAGGGGCAAAGCTCTATTTCCTACCTACTACTGGTAAACATTTTTCCTTCCTCTCCTACCTTGACATTTCATGCCTGCTCTGTGTGAGTTGTGATGTAATCATAAAGACCTGCTCTGGACACAAAATAAAATTTCATTAATCCATTAATTGCATGTTTACAATGGATTTTCTGCAACAGTATCCATCTTTACCAGTACTTTCTAACAATGTCCCCAATTATATTGAGCATTCAATGAAGAATGCAGCAGACCACAGAACAACGATAATCATAATCATCAATATAAAATGGAGGATTATTTTTAGAAAATATTTTGTGCTCTATAATGACATATTACTTTAGCGGAGGGGTGGAACTGCAGACATCTTGGGAACTGAGGGTTTTTCCTTTCCGCATGTGGGGTTTGGTTCCTCAAGCTTGGAATTGCTTCTCGATATATTTTATAGGTAATGCTCAATATCAACTTTGCATATCCCTAGCAATTTACATAATCTGTAAGAGTCAACATTAAAGCTCTAGAGTACAGACTGAGATAAACTAAATCTGCTGGGGAAAGGGTCTAAAATGAATATAACCAGAATTGAAGAATGAATAAATACCAAAGCGTTCCAATCCTGTTGCTTTTCCAATAGCTAAGGCCATTTTGCATTGGACTACCTTAAAATAAGACAAAGACTAATCTGACTCTTTGGAGGCTTGATAAATGTCCCAGTATTTATTCAAGGTAACCTGAATACAAGAATATAGAAATCTCTTGCACGGCTCTCGAGATGAACATTGCTAATACGGCTTACATGTTTAAAAAACAAAACAAAACAAAACCACACAAAACCACTTTCTTATCCTGCCTTGACATTTTTGCTTTTGACTCAGAGATGGTTGTCCTTAGAAGATATTTTCTCAGAAACTCTCAGAACGTTGTGACATGCTGCTCAAATTTTGGTCCTTTTCCCATGTCCCACATCAATAGATTGTACTGTTTTTTGTTTTGTTTTGTTTTGTTTTAACATATCAAGTGAAAGACATTGAAGGCAAAATATTCCAAGGTAAAACAGACTGCAAGCTATCACCAGTGGCCACGTAGTAGGAAAGCCAATGCAAGATAAAAATGAAGGGATATAGATAGATAGTTAGCTAAATAATCCCAGATAAGAAATAGTAACTAAAGAATCTTTATTTCTTGACCTCTGCAATTTATGGGGCAGTTCAAAATACCATCCAATTCTGAAGACAACTTTAGCAGTCTGGAATATACTTCAACTCTTTCCCTTATCTCCCTCCATCTAAGCTTTGGAAATCTGGTGCAGGAAAGCTAATTAAGAAAAGGACAAGGTAAATGAGCAGAGACAAAATTAATGAAGGAAAGCTGGAAAAGGAAAATTTGGAGGAGGGGCATAATTTTGTTCAGAAATGGGGTGTAAACTTTAAGAAACCAAAAGATCCTTTTTGAGTATCATTTTCTTTCTGTTTATAATAAAAAGGGAATAAAAGAAAATCCCATGAGGCTATAAGACTAGCTAAGAAAAACTATAATGTAAAAATTCCATATTATAGTAATTGATATGTTTGTTTAATGCTTAAATCTAAACAAAAGTCAGTACACTGGCCAATATAAATTGTACCTGGTCACCTATTGTATTAAATGACCAATATTAAATAAAATAGCTTTGATAGCTCAATGATTAGAAACAAAAGATTAAAGGGAAAACCATTTGTGGCCTCAGAATTTTCAAAGAATCACCATGCCCTTTGTTTGCATAAAATGTATTAATTTAGGAAAATTACAAATCATTTCTGAAAGGCCACACAATCAAAATATTGAGAAGCATCTGCCATGGAAGGCAAAAAGATCAAACTGACTACAATGTACTTTGAAAGAGTCCAATAATCTTATTAATGATAAAAAGTTGTGATCATATGAAATTTATTCTAACCTGAAATGCTGGAATTAATTTATGACAAGTTTCATTCTAACAACTTTAAAGAACACTTTAAAGCAAGGTCTCATTCTTTTTCCTCTTATGCCAAAAGTATGAAGTCATGTTTGAATCTTGGCAACACAACAATATGCTTATTAGCTTTCACTTAGAATTAGGTTTCTGAAGATTTTTAACTTTTTGTCTAAAGTTTTCTTAAGACATGTTTTTCTTAATTACCACACATTTTATCATTAAATAGACTTGTATAATACATCAGTTCATCTTATTTTCAACAGACATTTATTGTACTGAATGATAAGCATAAGAGTACACCCTTATTGAGTATTCACTGTGTGTCAGGAACTTATATAAGCATGGGGAATGCATTAGCTTGTTTAAAAACATAGCAAGCTTATATTGTAGGACTTTATTGTTAGTCCCAGTTAGCAGATAGGGAAACTGAGGCTCAGAAACCATTAACAAATTGTTCTAGGACACAAAGATAAATGAAATGTTCTTCTTGCTCTGAAGAAATGATGGTTTATAGTGTAGAAAATTTTATTTTTTATATGGTGAGACGAGGGATAAAGTAGAGGCTTAGGAGGGCAGAGGAAACAGAGCTTTGTTGAAGAGAGAGAATTGATAGAAAAACTGGCTGTGTTTATAACCTCAAAGACTGACCCAGAATGCTTTTAGGCATGGCAAATAGCGTTTTGGAAAGGAGAGAACGAGGTTTGGGAGAGACAGACCTGGAATCGAAAACCTCTGCCACAGTTTTCTTTGTTGGCTTGGTGGGAAAGTTAATGTTTTTGACTCATTTTTTTCATCCTTAAATAGAAATATCAAAACGTACTTAACGGGAGGCGGCTGTGGCTCAATCGGTGGGGCTCCCGTTTGCCACGTGGGAGGCCCCGGGTTCGGTTCCCGGGGCCTCCTGGTGAAGGCAGGCCTCCCGCGCGGCGTGGTTAGCTGACCCAGCGAGCACAAGCAGCAAGGGGGGGATGAATGAATAAATAAAAATAAAATCTTTAAAAACAAATAAACAAACAAAAAAAAAACGTACTTAACATCAAAACCTACTGTGAGTATGAATTGAAAGTCCATGCAGAAAACAGTCAGGAATGCGCCTGGACTCATAGCAGTGTCTGAGTACAGGTGTGTCATCACTGAGGTGGTAGTATTCTGGAGTAGCACAACCCAATCGAACTGTCTGGGACGATGGAGATGTCCTTTGTCTCTGTCCTCACCAACATGGCAGCCACTAGCCACATGTGGCTAGTGCAGTGAAAAAACTGCATTTAAAATTTTACTTAATCTTAATTAATTTAGCATACATTTACATAGCCACAGGTGGCTAGTGGCTTCCATAAGGAACAGTGCAGATCTGACAGGGGAATACAAAAAACAACGTGAGCAAAGCAATGACACAGGCCTTAGAGAATGGGTTGTGCTATAACGCCCTGTGTCTGTGTTTTCACTGAGGATAGAAAAGTCGCCTTTTACTGTTGGTCTATTGTTTCGTTGTCGTTAACTGTTCCTTCGTGTTTGAGGAACACTGCAGCCTGCATGTGGTATTCGAGAATATGTGAAATAAAATATTTTATCAGCGTCTTAAGGGTAGGCAGAAAACTAAATGAAGAGTTTGCCCTGGAAACCCAGCTCTAAAGTGGCAAAAATCACAGTGGTGCACATAAAATAATTGCCCAATAAACATTTAGTGAGAATGTTATATGTTGTTTACCTGCTATAATGGACTTACCTCTTCTCATACCCCTAAACCATGTATTGAGGCATCTTGATAAAGACTTCAAATCAAGTAAAATGAATATAATAAGTATATAACTTATCCTTGCTATTTATATATATATATTATACTAGACAAAAATCTCTGTCTTTTGTTAATATGAAGGCCCACTTGGGCTAAAATCTCAGGGATAACAATAACATTCATGGTTCCCTTTCCTTCCTCAATACCTTGGGGAAAGTTCCAATTGCCCAATGCAATCTTCTCTGGAAAATAAAAGTGTACCATTATCACTTAAGTTGTTTTGAACCAAGTTCTTCTGTCATAGTGGTTATGGTTTTTAAAAAAAACTTTTTTTAGCTTCAGATCTTTCCCTTGCCCTGGCTAAGAATTGTACCTTGTGATATTCAGATAGGTCCTTTTAAATGTCTCAATATTACAAATCAAACAAACAGTTAAGATTAGTATCCCACCCGAACTTTAGTAGAATAGGGATGTTGAAATGTATGATGAGGCAGCATTTCCTTTGAAAGGTGCTACACGCACGCGAGAGTCCTAGAAATACTGAATGAGTGTTTTCTTTTAATAAGGTTTTACAATTTTTCTATTGTTTTACACAGTTTCTCTTTAAAAGAGGTAGAAAATTTGTGGCTATAAGGTAACAAAACTATTGGACTACTTAGAACATCTGAAAAATGTAAGTCTACAAAAATACTCAGAAAGGTTGCTGATTTTATTTTGCTCTAAAATATCAGCATACTTTGTCATGTTGGCACATTTTAAGTGAAAAATGTCTCTAATGCTTTCTTGTAAGTTGAATATTTCTTTTTAAAGTGCATTGAAATATGAAATTTGCTAGAGTTCTTTTGTTTTACTTTTAATGCTTATGGTAAAAAAAGAAATATAATTTATTAAGACCAATGTCAATAATGATATATTATTCTTTGGAGGACAATGTTCTATCCAGCTGGACTTTTCTTCTAATTACCTTATAACCACTTTCACATGAAATAAACTCTAACCCAGGCTTGAGACGGTGAGTTAAAAATTTAATAGCATAGCAATTCTTCCCTTCTTTCCTTTTCCTTCCCTCTTTCTTCTCTCCCTCCCTTCCTCTCCTCCCTTCCTCTCCTCCCTTCCTCTCCTCCCTCCCTTCCTTCCTTCCTTCCTTCCTTCCTTCCTTCCTTCCTTCCTTCCTTCCTCCCTCCCTCCCTCCCTTCCTTTCTTTCTTCCTTCCTTCCTCTTTCTTGCTCTCTTTCTCACTCTCTTTCTTTCCTTATTGATTATTATTATATAGTACTTATTATTTATTTATTTCCTTCTTTCCTTTTTTCTCTTCTCCATTTTTCTTTGGCCTTCAACAAATCACCTTGGTTATAAAAAAGACATTGATCCTTATTCTACATCATCTCAAGCTTGTTGAGATGCTTACTGGAATAAAGAAGCAGACTTTCTCTAATAATAAGTAACGTTGGCATCAGCAAAACCTGACCCAACCACTTTTGGAAAACAGGAATTTGTTGGATACTGTACTAAAACTGGTTTAAATAAGTACCTTCAGTACAACAGATCTGTCTGAATTATTTTTGAATTTCCAGAAGCTCTACAAAAGTGCCTTTCACATGCTAAGTTTCCAATAAATATTCTTGGATTTTTTAACTTGTGAAAGTAGACCCAGTTTTTGACTGTTAATAGAGTACGTGGACTTTAAAGATCTTCAGAGTTAAAACCATAAGACATTGTGGCTTTCAGATCAATATTCGGCCACCCAATATTATAGAGCAGCTACATGTACTACAGCTCAGGCTATTCCATGCCCAAACGAAGGAATGCTCATATAGCTTCCAGAACAACATTTAATGCTCATTATCTTTTTAAAAATTTTTTTAATAATTTTTTTTATTTTAGATGTTTTAGATTTACAAAAAAAAAAACCCAGAAAGATAATGCAGAGATTCCTATCATATACCCTGCCCCCAGTTTCCTCTCTTATTAATACCTTATAGTAGTATAGTATATTTGATGTAATTAATGCACTTACATTGACATATTATTAAATAAAGTCCACACTTCAGTTAGATTTCCTTAGATTTTACCTATGTCCTTTTTATGCACCAGAACCCTTCCAGGATCCAACATTAGATTTAGTTGTTGTGTTGACTTAGGCTCCTCTAAGCTATGACAGTTTCTCATACTTTCAATGTTTTTGATGACTTTGGGAATTTTGAAGTGTATTAGCCAGGTATTTTTTGGAAAGTCCCTCAATTAGGACTTGTCTGATATTTTTCTAATGATTAGACTGGAGTTATGAGTTTTTGTGAGGAAGATCACAGAAGCAAAGTGCTGTTTTCATCACAAATCAAAAGTAAATACTATCAACATGCCATATTACTGTTGATGTTAACCTCGATCACCTAGCTAAGGTAATGCTTGTTAGGGTTCTCCACTGTAACGTGATTGTTTTCCCCCTTGCCATACTATATTCATTGGAAAGTCGTCACTATGCACAGCTTCTGGAGGTGGCAAAATTTACATAAATGAGATGAAATTCTTCTGCACAGGGGATCTAATTACTCATTTATTTATATTGGTATGGATTCATATATATTTAACTTTGGGTTAAAATTCAATTTATATTTTATTTATTTAGTTGCTCAAATTGTTTTTTGTTGTTGCTATTGATTCCTTTGGATTTTCTACATGGACAACCATGCCATCTGCAAACAGAGAGTTTAAGTACTCCATTCCCAACTTGTACATTTCTTATTTCATTTCTTGTGTTTGTCTTTCTTATTTACCTCTTTTTCTGCTTTCTATAGTATTAATTGAGCATTTTATATGATTCCATTGTATCTCCTATTTTACTATATTATTCTTCTTTTCAAAACAATTTAGTGATTGTCCAATAGTTTGCATTATATATTTTTACCTAATCTAAATTCATCTTCAAATCACACCTAACAGAATATTCCCAGCTCCTCCGTCCCATATAACACTGCTGCCCTTCATTTCATATGTCATAATCATCCAACACACTGTTACTGTTAACACATATTCATCACAATTATTTCAAATTCCCATCCGACAAATCAAGTATCTGTGTCATATTTGAGTATGTTTTTATGGTTGATTAGTCTTTTCAGGCTGTGTCCCATATTTTGCCTTGTAACATGACTTATAATTTTTTGTTGACAGCAGACATGATGTATCAAGTAATAGGATGAAAGGTGAACAGGCCTTTAATGTAAGGTTTTATGTTAATCTGGTCAGGCATTGGACTATGATTAATATTTGTTATAGCTGCAGGTGCCAGAGGCTTGAAATTCTCTATTGTCCTTGTTTTTCTCATCTCCCTTGTTGACTTTTGACTTGCCTAAGTACTCTTCCTCAGAGAGATTTTGCATCTTGCTGCTCTTTCAGCCATAACCCCTGTTATTTCACTAGCATCCTGTTTGCTATGGTGGTAATGTGCAGATGAAGGGAAATGTTTCTATAATCTTATGAGTAAATATGTCTTTTAATGGGCCTGTGACCTTCAAAAGCGTTTCTTAGTTTTGTTTTTTTAACTCTCCTGGGTAAGACATCTAAAGAGGGCTGTATGGGGGAAATGCCCTACCCCCAGGTGGGATAAGGTGCTGGTAAAGTTTTTCTCCCTGTTTGGAGATCAGGCCTTTGTTACAGAGAACGCTCTGAGTGTATTTCACAATGACTAATCTTCCCTTTCCATTGTCACTGCCATTAAGGCATCTTTCTGAGCTCTATTGTGACAACCTGGTGGGGTTCCTGAAGGTGAAAGCCATGGAATTCTTGGGACCCCCCCAAGACTGCAAGAAGCTTCTCACTCTCCCTTGAGTCCACGCTCATTGTTCAACTCTCCATTGCTGTTGCCATTTCAGGGCTCCTCCGCCTTTATGGTCCCACTGGCTTCTGCTCCAAGTAAGCAGATCTCAGCTGTGACTTCTGGATCTGTCTGTCTCTCCATATTTTAAGGTCATGGTTTGCCTTACAATCTTCATTCTCTTATAGATCCAAGAAAAAGCTGTTCTTCAGTTTGCTCAGTTTCCTTGTTGTAAATACAGGAATGACTACAACTAAGCTCTTTTCACGATGGAGCTGAAACTGCAAACCTTGCCATTATCATTTTTTAATCACTCGCACCTTTTTTTAAATGAAAAGACTAAGATCTTAATCTTTCATCGGTCTTGGAGGGCATATATACAAGATCACCTTGTCTGATCTATTCAGATACATTCTTAATTTGGGGTAAAAATTGTGCAATTTTTACTATTTTTCACTCTAAGTCCATACTCAAATTGTTGCCAGAATAATTAAATGATTAAAACATCATTTCGGAATTATGAGTTTTTTAAAGAGGGACAGGAGTAAATCCAATTCATTTCTTATGTAAGCAAATGTCACCAGAGTCTAAAGAAAGCACTTAGGTGTTTTGCTTCTTTTTATATTGTATGAAGTAAGTTTCCTCTCTCCCAAGGACACAACAGTAAGTGTCTCTTTAAAGAACGGTCTGTTGGAACCAGCCTAAGAATTTCCCCTCTTCAAAGAAAGACTTTAGTTTTGAGTATTGTTTTCCAGAGTGATACTTAAGTGTTTGTCTCTGGAAGTTTTATGCTTGGTAAAGTTACAAAATGCAATATCATCTCATAAAGTGTAACAGCAGTCACAGAGAGCCACTCTAAGGCAAGCCTTTCCCCTGAGGAAGGTGGGGTGGATAAAATGGGAAAACACTGGTAAGGAAGGCACTGATTTCCATGGGTTTTGTTTTCATTGTTCTTGTCAGATAATACTGTTTTTAAGTTTGTTCCTCCTTCCCCCACAGCAAAAGTTAATTAGGATCACTATGCAGAGAGTAAGAAAGTTGTTCTTTTTACAACATATACAAAAGGTTTTGAAGGTCTTTCTTTTCTTTTATGGAAATACATGTAGAAATCATCGGTACCGTTCATGATAACAATTTTTAGTAAAGCTCTGAAGCAAAAGAGAGGTAGCCATGCCTTTATATTCACTGGAATAAGAGCAATAAGAAAGGGTCCTAAGCAAAAAATGAGATTTATTTAATCCAGTTTTGAAACTAGACTACCTTCATCCAGAGTAATTTTTAAAGGGTCTCACTTGGGCTTTAGTTGACCCATATTGGCATATTTAATCAGTGCTGTTATAACTGCAAATGATTACAGATTGAAATGCTCAGGACAAAAGGCTACTTTCTAGTACACTCTTCTGTGTAACTGAAAAATAGTTTAAGACACTCAACATGGGAAGTGGCTGTGGCTCAATCAGTAGGGCTCCCGTTTACCATATGGGAGGCCCCAGGTTCGGTTCCCGGGGCCTCCTGGTGAAGGCAAGCCCACCCGCGCAGCGTGGTTAGCTGACCCAGCGAGCACAAGCAGCAAGGGGGGGATAAATGAATAAATAAATAAAATCTTAAAAAAAAAAAAAAAAAAAAAAAAGACACTCAACATGGTGCAAAAATAGTCGAGCTTTTCCCCCAATGTACATCCCAGAGTGCGGTGTCCACACCTGGATATTGATGCTGCTTCTAGTAGAGCACTGCAAAAGGAGAACTGATGCTTATCCCAGCCACGAAAAGCAAGTGCTGAATATCCAGTATGAGCCTTCACGCTCTCTATCGTGTTGATAAAATTCCTGAGTGAAAATAAGAAGATTAACTGAATGACTCTCTCGGTCGCATGATTCTCTATGCCAGGGACCTACAGCTGAGTCCTCTCCTGTCCTTCCTTCTCCCCCTTCTCACTGGGCACTGCCACCGGAAATCTTCATGGGGCAGCCACTGGGAGGAGTGAGGTGAATGGCTGTCTGGAGTGGTGCTGAGACCTGCTAGCACAACTACCCCGGATGTGTTTGCCGAGCACAAATAAAGTGTTTGAGAGGAACTTAGAGAATTGTGTGATGTATTTAGAAAATCCAAATCCTTCTTTATGGCAACCTTTTTCACTAATAATATACTTCAGGAGAAGTAGGCAAATGTGGTTTTACTGAAGTGAGGGAAGTAGGAATCATAGATCCAGTCTCCACAAGTTTTTGGTAGGTCAAATATCAGCAATTTCATTTGGTTAAATGAATCAAAACCAGAAACATAAATGAGAAATCTGGATTTCCAACTGGTAATTTCCAAAAATATTTTTGCCGTTTTGTAATCTTCCGCATCATTTTATCATTTAAAAATATTAAATTGAAATATTATTGGCATTATTGAGAAATCGCATTGATTTGCTTTGATTTTGGTTCTCCCTTATCAGGTTTTGCTAATCGCTGCTCAGGGTAAGTTGCTCTGAAGCCATGTTAAAAAAACTACTTCTGACAAATTGATAACGTGATGCTTACTCAGCCCATGAGATTTTTCATTACATATTCCCCAACTGTTATTTACAAGACAATGACAACTCATAATTTGTCAAGAAGTAAAGAACAGCAGGAGTAGCTCTAAGAGATGAACACAACTGAGTCTCTACTGTAAGAAGTGTGGACAATGGTCACTGGAAAATTCACTAGTCATTGACATTCTTTTTCTTTCTCATGTTTTAGTCCCCTCTCATGATCCAACTATACAGAGACTATTGCAAAGACCAAAACACAGGTGCAGGTGAAAAAAACCTTTTTCCTGCCTTGGTATAATCATCAAAATCTCTTGGAAATGATTATGACAACCCTTTCGAAGTCAGTCCTCTTTAATATAGCACAGAGGAAAACTCAACAGGAATGCAGGCTTGCAAATGGTCAGTTGCCCCAAATAAATAGTGATTGAAGTCCAGTGAGTAGTCAAGGGTTCTGATTTCATTCTTCTTCCCACCTGTGCTCCCAGAAAGAAGGGCAATGACATCCCTGAAATAATTCCTTTGGAAGGAGGAAGGGGTGACTAAGCTGGACTGAGCAGAGCTGGAAGCTCAGCTTTCCAAACTGCCACTCACTGCTGCGGGATCCCATTAAGCACGCGTCAATATTTCAGTACATTGTGTAATTAATTTGCCATATTTTGAACTGGAAATATCAATGCCAGCAGAAAAGGGAAAATTTTCAATTTGTTATAATGTGGTAAAGAGAAAAACAAATCGGAGCCGAGTAAGGAAAAACTTGGAGTTGATATGAGAGAAGATAGAATTAAAAGAAAGGTGAGAACCAGACTACCCCAAGGTAAAGGATATTTAAAAGAAATAGCAAAACAAAAGCAGAGCTAAAGAGTTTTAAGAACGAAAAGAAAAAAAAATGGAAACAGTGACATACAAATTTATGGTTTACAGCTCATAATAAAGGCTTGAATGATTAAAATGAAAGAAGGTAAGGTTCACTTTTAAATAACTTTGGCCAGTACTCTCTAATACAGCTTTTAAAGACCCAGAATCAGGTGTGAAAATACAACATAAAAATCTATTGCCAAAATTGGAGACATTTCTACTAAATGCAAAGATTGTGGAAAATGTACTTCTTAACCTTTAAATTGCTAGGCTACCCGTGCTACCCTACCTGTCCCAGAGCTACCTTGCCCATCTAAAAGTACAAAGATCTTCTATTGATTCTACTTCGTCTTTTAGAGCTCTTTTCAGAAAGTCAGTTTGTGTAAATAAAACATTGAACTATTCTCCCTTAGCATGAGTATTGCTTTGCAAGTCAGAGTGCTGCGGCAAGTTCTAATTTTATCAGTAACTCTCTGGTGGTAAAAGAGAGAGAAAGGAAAATGTAAGTGGCAGTAATTGAGTGTCTTGGGGAGTGGGGATTCAGGTGGGCATGGGAGACTGGGACTGGTGCATTGAGTCTAGGGAGGTGTAGTTCACTGAAGAAAAATAGTTAAAGAAAGAAGTCGGAAAGGAACAGGAAGGTGCTTGGAAGTGTTCTATTCTGATATTCTGGCTATTGTAAGATAGTTGCCTTATTCCATTTCTTCTAAGAGTCAGAGGTCTAGGCCATGGGTAGGCACAAAGTTAGGCAATTGAGAGACAGTGGTGAATGTGATAGCTCTGATCTTTGCCTGGATGGAGTTCTGGAAGTAATTGCATGTTGATTTTTGTGCATATGTGTCTGTGAGAGATATTGGTCTATAATAATAATAATGGTAATATAATATATAATATAATATAATATAATATAATATAATATAATATAATATAATATAATATAATATAATATAATATAATATAATATAAATTAACACAGTGTTAGAATACCATAATAAATTTCCTTTCTTGTAATATCTTTTTCTGGTTTTGATATTAGGGAAATGCTGGACTCAAAATGAGTTAAGAAGTGTTCCTTCTACTTCAATTTTCTTGAAGAGATTTCTTCATTAAATGTTTGGCAGAATTCATCAGTGACACCATCTTGGCCTGCTGCTTTCTATTTTAGAGGGCATTAATTGTTGATTCAAATTCTTTCATATATATAGGTCTATTTGGATGATCTCTTTGTCCTTGTGTGAATTTTGGTGGAGTGAGTCTTTAAAGGAACATATCTAATTTATCAAAGAATTGGACATAGAGACTGTTGGGGATTGAATCATGTACTCCAGAAAAGACATGCTCCAATCGTAATCCATGTTTCTGTGTGTATGAACCCATTTGTAAATAGGGCCTTTGAAGATGTAATCATTGGTTAAGGTGAGGCCAAATTGAATCAGGGTGGGTCTTAATCCACATGAGTGGAAGCCTTATAAAAAGAGAGGCGATTTGGATGCGGTCAGAAGAAGTAGAGGCCAGAAGTCAGAGGGGAGAGGAGATCACCATGGGACAGATGAATGCCATCACCAGAACGCTGCCAACTCTGGGAGAAGGCATGGCATTGCTGACATCTTGAATTTGGACTTCTATCCTTCAAAACCATGAAAGAATAAATTCTTCTTGCCAACCTATTGTGTGGCATTTGTCAGAGCAGCCCTGGTAAAGTAAGACAGAGTCATTCATCATATTCTTCATTATCCTTTCGCTCTCCATGACAGGGGTGATGGCTTCTCTTCCTTTTCTACTATCAGTTATTTGTGTCTTTTCTCTTTTTCCCTTTTAGCTTAATGGGAGATTTCTTAATTTTATTGATCTTGTCAAAGTAGCTTTGGTTTCATTGCTTTGCTTTTTATTAGTTTCTGGTTTTTTTGAGTATGCCTTGAAATGTTTTTGAAAAGAAGTTGGGCCATTTTTAATGTTTGTTGTAGCTATAGGTACCAGAAGTCTCATATTTCTCTCTGGTTTTTGTTTTTGTCTCCTCTCATGGTTGGGGCTTCCTTTTTACTGTTTCTCAGAGAAAGGTTGTACCTCTTAGTTCTTTCAGCTGTGCTCCACTGTTAGGATCCAGGAGGTTTGGTGGTGGCGTGGTGTGGTGTGCTGAGGAAGTCGCAGCCTTTCGTGGGCTGTGTCTTGGGGTGAAGGTTTCACAAATGTTTCTGTCCCTGCAGGGATCTAGCCTTCCTGTGGCCCATATTTTCTTCCACGGCTGCTACAGTCCCTTTCTATTTCCTTGAAGCCCTCTCCCCGCTTGACTATGTTTTTTAAAAAATATTTTTCCTTAGGTGAGGCAGGAAGTCTGGAGCTGGCTGGAGCAAGGTGGAATTCCTTTCCTCTACTTTGAATTCGATTTCAGAATTGTCCTCTGAGGAGTTCCTTTCCCTTGGAGAATGGGCTTTTGTCTGGGAGAGGAGTTTGAGAGTATTTCACAGTGGTTACTCTTCCCTTTCCTGGATAGGGCCAGGAGGAGCTCCTTCTCAAATCCTCACCGTGAGGATCTGGGGTGTTTCCTGGAGGGAAATTGCAAATTGTAGCCGCCCACCTCCATCCTTTGACTATAGCCCCTTGCAGTTTTTCACTCTCATGCTAGTCCACACTGAGTCTCCAACAATTTTTCAAAAAATGACCATTTGAGTGTTTCTATCAGTTCATGGATTCTAGCAGTTTCTGCTTCAGGTGAGCAAATCCTGTAACTCTCAGGCCATGCCAGTCTCTCAAGACTTAAGGTTGTGGAGACCTCAGTTCTCTGATGAGTCCAAGAACAGTGACTGATTTTCAGTTTCCAGCCTTTAATTGTAGGCATGGGAGTGACAATGCTGAAGCTTTTTATGCATAGGAGCATTGGTTTCCCATTGGTTTCTTACCCACACAATTCCACTGAAGGCCCTTTCACCATCATTGCAACCTCCACATTGCCAAATCCATGGTCACATTTCTCTTTTCACCATGGCCTTTAAGTGGTATTCACCATAATTTCTCACACCCTTTTCTTGAAACAATTGATTTTCTTAACTGCGATGACAACGCATTTTCCCTGTTATCTTCCTAGTCCTTTGGCTTCTTTTTCTCATTCTTCCTTATCCAAACTAAACATTGGAGCTTTCCAGGATGTGGTTAAGGGCTTCTTCTTCTCCTTACTCATGACTTTAATAGTTTTTTTTTTTTTTTAAATATTTATTTTTTATTTATCTCCGCCCCCCCCCCCCCGGCCCCTTGCTGCTTGTGCTCACCGTGTCCATTTACTTTGCGTTTTTCTGTGTCTGCTTGTTTCCCTTTTTTGTTGCGTCATCTTGCTGCGCCAGCTCACCGCACGGCACGGGCCATCAGCTTACCACGCCTTGCGGGCTGGCTTGCCTTCACCAGGAGGCCCTGGGAATTGAACCCGGAGCCTCCCATATGGTAAAGGGGAGCCCAAACAATTGAGCCGAAGCTGCTTCCCTTTAATAGCCTTTTATATGATAAAAACTCCTGAATTTATATCTGCAAACTATTTTTTTTCTTTTATAACCAATCAACTAAATAACATTTTCACTTGGATGGGTCATAGACATAGGAACTTAACATATACAAAATCAAACGCTTGACTCCCTAAACCCTGACCAAAACTTATTCCTCTCTCAGGTTTTTCCAACTTCATAAATGGCCCCACTATCTGACTCAAGCTGAAAACCCAGAGCTACTACTGATGGTTTTCTTTTTCACCCCTGCATAAAACCCATCTGTAAAATCTGTTGTTTCCAATTTCAAACTTTTCTATGTTGATACCAACCTACTTCAAACTGCCATTATCTCTTGCCTTGAAAAATTATAGTCTATTTTAATTTAATTCATAGTTTCTTTTTTTTTTTTTTTTGCCCTTGCATCTTTCCAATCTGTTTTCTTATTGCATCCAAAGTTACTTTTTAAAGATTATTTAATTACCTGATTTTCCTGCTTCCATTTTTCTTAAAGCCTGGACTCATCATCATCTTCTCATATTTTCTATTACTCAGTTGAATGTATAACCTTTATTTCCTTCACAGTATTTATCTCAGTGTGTAAATAAGTGTAGAGTTTATGTCTGTTTTCCCATTCTCTTTCTGAAAGAGATTTTAAAACCCATGATACCAGGAACCAGGTTTGCTTGTACATTAAGATTTTCTCTGCACAACACATGGGCCCAATTTTGTGAATATGAGTCAATTTCATCCTGTTATGGGAATGAGGGGAGAAGAGTTTGACCAAAGCAAATTTTGGAGCACAACATTTTTTTACAATTTCAATGGGGATGGGCACTCCCTGAATAGAGAACTGGAGTTATTGCAAACATACAAATTTGGAATAAATAGAAAATGAGAGATGCAAAATGTTTCATTTACTATTTGCCTAACGCATGAAGGAATCTTTTTTTTTTTTTTTTAACTCCTTTTTTCCTTTCGATTATAAAGAAAAGGGAAGAAAGAATATTTTTCTAAAATAGTTTCATAAATATTTTCTTACATTTAAGTGATGAATAGACAGCTCCTTTGTAAGGACAAAAATATCCAGCAGAATTCTGAGACTATTTGTTTTTTTTTTTTTTCAAAGATTTTTTAATTTTATTTATTCATTTATCTCCCCCTTGCTGCTTGTGCTCGCTGGGTCAGCTAACCACGCCGTGTGGGCGTGCTTTGCCTTCACCAGGAGGCCCCGGGAACTGAACCCGGGGCCTCCCATATGGTAAACGGGAGCCCTACTGATTGAGCCACAGCCGCTTCCCCTGAGACTATTTGAAATTAAACACTTGATGCTCTCAGAGATCATGTGCCACCAAATATAAACACAGGCACTGTATTCCTGGGTGATGACATAACCAAAAATATCATTCAGAATATTATATTTTCTAAGGGAGTAGTCAAAAGTGAAAATAGACATATTTAAAAAGTCTCAAAGCAAATTCATCTATCAACTTCAGTTTGAGAGTAACTGATTTTGACGAATTCTTTTATTGAAGCACAAGTTTGCATTTTATCAGCATTTTCATACTGTCCTCCTGACAGATTGAGATTCTTCAGAGATTTGGCAAACAAGTATAGTCTATGAAATAATGAAGATTTTTAACTGCCTGGGGAAGCAATTCGTTACCTTTATATATTTTATAGAGGAGAGTTAAGAAAAAACGAGTTTGGTTGCTAAAAATGTTTGGAAAACCTCAGTGCTAGATGAGATCTCGGGCCTGTCTGTGCAAGGGCAGAATCCCACAAAATGGAATGGGTGGTCCTTAAACACTCACAGAATTAAATAAATTGGGGAAGCGTTATGTTAAAGTTAAATGGAGTATTTACTTCAGGAATTTTAATATGCTGGTTAGTGTGGTGAAAATCCATGACAGGAATATAGCTTTAAAAACAAAATAAAACAATAAGATAACACTTTGTAGTTTGATCATTGCTTTGTTTGATTTTTGCAGATCACCAGTCTACATTAGTGAGATATTTAATGAGTTCCTTGCAATGATACAATTCAGTAAGCATTGCTCTTAATAATAAAAAATCATAATACCTTAAATATTTGACTGCATTATATTTTTCAGGCACTAAGTGCTTAGCATATATTCAGTTTTCGCAATACTTCCAAGGAAGGGATGCTATTATTACTCCAACTTTATAGATGAAGCTCAACATGCTTACGGTTACACAGCAAGTAAGTGATAAATACCCAGATTTTAAACGCTGTCTTGTTTGACACTCTAGTGTTCTAAATTCAGGATACGGTTTATTATAAGTTCTTCAAAATCTGTTTTTGATCTATCAGTTTCCTGAACTTCTGGCATGCCCACTGCCTTTCAGTTTTATATTTATTAGATAGGTATTAAAATTTCTTATCAGAATGGTTCCACAACCTTGCCCATATGGAGCCATTGGAATTGATAAATATAGGTGACTTCTAATCCTGAAATTTCACAATACACTTCCATGTAGTGTTCGCCAGTTGTTTATCACCTTGTTTTTTATTGAAAATTTTTATTTGTCTAGCCCAGTTATTTGTCTTTGATTTCTGTTTTTTTTAATTTTGGGTGCTTAGTAATTTACTTTCTGCTTTCAACAGAAATTGACTGCTTCTATGTTTCAGTTCATGTCTCTCGACCATCGATGGTAAAGTAGATCAGAGAAGAATGGTGAGGAGCAGTCAGCACAGACAAATTAGTGAGACACTGACCAATCCAGGGAAGGAGGCCTACTTTGAAGGAAAAAAAAAGACAAAGCCATAGTCTTTGTAAAGAAAAAAATAATTTATGCAGTGTGATTTTTTTTAACTTTTTAATTTAAAATAATTATAGATTCACAGGACATTGCAAAGACAGCACAGGGATATTTCATATACCCTTCACAGAGTTTGCCCCAATGGGTACAACTTACATACCTATATGACAATATCAAAACCAGGAAATTGACATTGGTGCAATGTGTGTGTATAATTCTACCTCAATTTATCATTTAGATTCATGTAACCAACGCTGTGGTCAAGATACAGAACTATTCCAACACAGTGCAGTTTTGAATCATAGAACTAGCTAAACCACAGGACCCAGCTGGCATTTTTGCAGCAGACTCTTCTAGAAAATGGAGGACAATGAGCTGTGGCTTGTAAAGACCAGTAAGATGAAAGGCAAAACAAGTTAAGTGTGGAAACCAATGAGTAACACTCTATTCTGGATTCAGAGAACCAGAAAGAATCTTCTGAGAATGTGGAGAACACCAAGTTCCTAAGGGTGTTTGCAGAGGGTGAAGTAAGGCAGGCTGAAGTCTGGCCAGCAGGCATAGCCGTGCCCAGTGGGGGATCTGCGCAGCCCACCGCTCGGGTGTAGGGCGGCTGGAACGGGCGCACC